>JARHVA010007413.1:0-689309 GCA_037957365.1 Torreya grandis
ATTGAGACTAACCTACTAATTCTCTTCAAAATTTATAAATATGCATAGGTTTTTGGTGAATTTAATTTTTTTGAAGTTTTAGGATTTAAAAAATTTGGTCTTTGAAACTTTTGTTTGTAAGCCTATCTTTGATAATGTTCAGCATTTGTCACCTATATAAACTTTGGCAAGAAGTTCCTCTTCAATTTTTTAATTCATTGGTTTTGGTCAGGATAATTATTTAGATCTTATGATTTTTAATAGGTCATTTACAACTTTATTCTTCATAAGTTAAAGTGTTCACAAATTATTATTTAGGAAATAGATTTTTAGAAGTATTACACTTTGACATTTTGGTCTTTGGAGAATTTTTTTGGCAAAACTATTAGACAAAATTACTTGGCATGAAATTGGTCTTTGGTGAAATTGTTTGGAACTTTTATTCAAAACTTTTGTTGGGAAAAAGTGTTCAGAGAAAACATTCAAGATTTTTTTTCTTTTTTTCATCATTATGGTCTTTAGTTAAATTATTTAGTGAAACTATTCAGAGGATTTGGTCTTAAGCAAACAAATTTAGCTCATTTTGATCTTTAGTAAAATTGTTCAAAAATTTTGTTTGAGAGATTCATTCACCTCATAAACACTATTTTAACACAATGTCCTAACTCCTCACCACCAATATCTCCTATGGAATTCCAATAATTAAATTGAAATAAGTGATGAAATGACACTTGGAAAAAGTTAATGATGTGGTACTCCTATTAAGCATCAATAGTGCCTATGTGGCATACCCATCAAATGAGGTGGTAAAGTTCAAATTAAACAAATAAATAAAAGTTATTAATGGTGAATGAAATATAATTTAATAATAAAGGTATATCAATGAATTTTAAACAAATGACATTCTCATAAATCCCAAGTTAACATTTAACTCATTTGCTTCCCTACTAACAAGACCTAGTTAGTAACATTTTATTTGTATAATGCATACAAATGAACTTAACCACTAAATTGAAAATTATAACATTATCAACAAAGTTAATTAACAATGGCATCCTCATCCAATAATTTTTTATAAATCCTTCCCACATATATATTTTATATCAAGGATTTGATAGAGTATAAGGACAACCGTCTTTGATCATATATTGTTCTATAATGACTACAATAATTATTCAACATTATGGGAGGTGATTCACCAAGTTAATGTACACACTCAAAAATATATATTGAATCCATACAAATGAAAATTGGATATAAACCTTATCCAATTTAAAATCTAAGGACAACACTCCACATCAACAAATTTTGACATGTCATGCATAAACCTCCTATGAGACTTGTTCTTCATTGGGAAGGTGATTGGAGGTGCATTATTGACCCACTTGGATCACAAGACCATCATAGAAAACATATAAAGGGATGAATTCTAAAGTTATTTATATCTTCCCATAATATATACTACATATTATTTGCATAGGGTAATCTCATGGAATAAATATATGTCATTCAAGAAAACATGAAGTAGTTAGATGATTCATGGGGAGACCATCAATTTGAAGGAGAAGTAACCAATGCCTGTAACCAAATTGAGTATGGGAATCCATATAAGGATAGACCTCCTAATTAGGTTATATGATTAAACCAAAATATAATTCTTTCATGTGGAGTAGGTTCCATTATCAGACTTACTAATGACGTTAAAGTTAACATTTGCTCTAGGTGAGGCAATTAGTACAAGGCTACAAGAAGAGGTATTTAATAAAGATAAGAGGTCCTAGGGAGGGAATTTATATATGATGTCTTATCTTATAGAGGCTATACTAGGAACAATTTATATCCATAATGGGTCACTTTGGAGCCTAGCTATAGACATAAACAAAAATTGTACATGTGATTCATATTCCTTCATGCACATATACACATACACCCAAAACATTACAAACATTACCAAGGATGTGTAACCATAGGTATGGATGGAAAATAATTATTCCCCATTACCTAAGATATCCAAAAGCATGATAGATACATTGATGATCAGGGAAGATTATTGGTTTTACCCAGACTACATTATGACTATGGTCATAGGTCACAAGGTATCACCCCTATGCCTCCCCAAATATGCAATGGAAAATTTGGTAGAATAATAAATAGCCTAGAAACTATGGTGGGGATAGATGAAGATATTCACAAGAATAATATGATATACTTCCATAGATCTTAAATCATGATTGGGAGAATGTGCTATGTAAATTGCAAACACTTCTATGAGGTTGGCAAGTATATGGAGTACTACTCATTGGCCACAAAACCACATAGGGATATGTATCCTCATGGACAAGTATAAAATAAAATTAAAGTCTTTGGTATTCCTTCCTAGTATGATCCATGTGAACATGAATTATTATTTATCAATGTTAAGGATGATAACCTAATCAAAGGATGGGCACATATAGTTGAGATGGCTAAGGACCTCTAAAAAATCATTTTAGGACAACCATTTATCTCAATTATAGATACACACACTAGACTCCCATCTATATGAATATGGGGTACATAATATATTTGGGTCAACATGCCTTCTCAACCTTCAAAGTGCTAGAGAAAACCTTCAAAAACACCCCTTGTGGCACTAATAGTGGTAAAGAAAGAGCATGTAGTTCTTGATACTTCACTTGGGGGAGCACATGATGATCTCATCTCTCTTGATTATTCAATTTCAAAATGAACTACCCATCTAATTGATACATCAATCCAAGAGGTTGTTGTTGTGGTTACCTCAATGACATCCACATAGGAGGAATCTTCTATGACTGAGAAAGTAACTATGTTTTATAAGATAAATTCATGGTATCAATCCTATTCATAGAGTCTAGTTATTGAAGTATTATCAATAAAAGAGTCATCAGGAGAGGAAATCAGAGTTGAATCCATACATGAGGAGGATAATATTCAAAGATATAAAGTTATGAGCCTCTAAAATACCAAGGTAAACATGGAGGAAAACTAGGTGAAGAAGTAACCCCTTTAGTTTCTTCTACTCCCATTGTGTCTTATGTTTCCCCTTTGACTGTTAGTTCCTTTGATTCCATGTCACTTGGTGCTAGTGGTCCCCTTCTCTTATTTATACCCAATTTAAATTTTGTTTCCTTTCAACCTAATTTTTAACTATTTATGGTTGTTCCAATGGTGTATGATACTTCTTTTACCCCTATTATGTATAGTCCCTTACCTATTCCACCTTCTCCAATTATATCTTCTAAATTTATCCCTCTTGTTTCTACTATGGTTACCTTCACCATTATCATATCACCTTACAAAACTAAAAGGAAAATAAACAATAAATCTAGAGGAGTAGTGGAAATCCCTCAATTTTATGTATCATATAATTAGTTGTGTTTACCCATGCCTCCCACAAATTATTCTCAAGACACTATTATGGTAACAATAAAGAAGGCCAAAAAAAGAGTTTGTTGACTAATTTGACCCCCTGGTTAAATTAAGTCAACACCATAGCTAAAAAAAATTATTTAGGGGTCAAATACATCTTCATAAGGTGTGATATATGTTAGTGTCATTTTATGGGAATTATTCCTTGGCATGGTTTTTTTTAATCCTAAGGCCATTTTTGAGTCATCTAGGCAAATGGTATAGTTTTTATTAACTTATCTAAGTCTCATAAACTATTATAAGTTACTAATTTATTATATTCCATATCAGATGTGTTATCATTAACTGATATTTTTAGGTGATAAACTAAAATTCAATAAATGGCTAGAAAATGAAGAGATTTACACATTTATATGATAGTTGTATAGATTATTAGAAGTTTTAAAGGTCCAAGAACATGAATAAACATCTGAAAAAATCATTTATAGCATCCACAAGCTTAAAATGGTCTTAAAGTGACAAAAAACCACTCTACTTCTCCATCATTCCTTGGCAAAGTCAAAGTCAATCAAAGGTTTATGCTCATCATAGGTCGTACAGGTGGAGTTGGAGCGAATGGTTGTGGGGAATGTTAAAAATTCTAGTGGGATTCAATTTAGTGAAAATAATTTTAAAATCCATGCCCTGAGCTTTATAAATAATTGCTAAGAGGTTAAGGTGCTTCGTATGGCTTGTTCATCTATGAGGGGTCCAAGTTTTCTTCTCTTACATTAACTCAAAAAGTAGTGAGAAGGAATGGTTTGGCACATATATAGGAGGTATAATGGATATCCTATCCATAATTTTTTCATGATCAAACTCTCCTTAATTTTCTCATACCAAGAAGAAACTGGTTACTACCTTGTTCAGCAAGTTGTAGTCAAAGTGGAGTTCCAAACTTACTTAATGGCATTTCAAGGTCTTATCACTTATTTAGGATGTATATAATTCATCATGTAACATTCACCCTCCTCTATAACATCTCTCCAATATCAAGGTTCATGGATGCAAGCAAGGTATCATAATGGGCAAGTTTCATTTTAAGGGAGTTGACTATTTTTCTTTGGGTTCTCAGTCCCTAAAATAGTCAAATAAAGATATAGGTGGTTTCTTGAGATGTCATATCGCATGACAAGAGATGTTATTGTGCCCTTTTGTTAATTGGGTCTTATAGCCCTATCCACAGTCTACCAATATGCCAAATTTTAAGGTAAATAGAGGAAAGGAGGATGATTTTAGAAAGTGAAAAGTTAACTTAAAATCACTAAATATGTTTAGTGTTGTCTAGAGGATTTAAAGTATGAACAAGCCTTTATCACTCAATATGAGTCATACACCTTGGCATAGCACTAGAATAGTTTTAAATCAAGGTAATGAACATTCATGACATGATAAGGTCATCAAAAAACATTTAAATGCATTTATGACCTCTAATACTAAGATCATGTCCATATAGTGCTTAAAAATAGCCATCTACAGTAGTTATGGTAGTGGGGTAGAAAGTTTGAGGTTTGGGCATCTATGAATTAAAGAGTATTATGCCTAAAGGAACCTCAATTAAGATTACAATACAATAAAATTATCTTCAAATACACTATATAATTTCAAAAACCTCTAAACTTAGCTAATAAGATGATTGTCTCAATCAATAAACAGTGGTAGTCAACTTGATAGGCATGAGCTAGATATGAGCTTGGTGTTAAGATTTTGAATCCTATAAGGTAAATTTAGATTTTTTAAGTGGTATAATCACCTATAAAACATGAAGGAGGGGCTGAAAAACTATCAAACATGCTCAAATGATTGAAATAAGGGTTACTATATGATTGTCTCAGTCAAGACAATAAACACAATCACTTTTGACTAAAGCATAAGTTGGGTGTAGTATGAGATCCTTAAATGAAATAAATGTATAAATATGATTATAAGGTCTTAGGTAGCATGAGATAAAAGTTACAACATCACTAAAACACTTATCAATAACCCAAACATAGTCAGCTATGACTGTCATAGTCAAACAAGAAAAGATAGCCATATGGAAGGACAGAAGCATGGGATGTTGTAACTTGAGAGATCCTAGGTGAATCCAAGGATGTGAGATGGTAAGTAAGGAATGATAAAAATGGAAAGATGGGTAATTAACATAAATCCAAACTAATTTTATAACCTTGTAGGATCCATAAACATCTAAATATAGTCTTTCCTATTTTAACCCTACAGGCTTTCTCTAGAAAATGCAATCTGAGTTTTAGGTAAGTTGGAGGAGCATATTTGGGATTTAAGGGCCCAAATTTTTTGGATAAAATGTTCACAAAACCTGATACCATGAAAAATATTTGGTTTATTTATTCCAAATAGGGAACTATGCCCTATTATGTCTTAGATAAGGGTCACTTTTCCCTTGCACAATCATGGCCAAATGAAAGACATGGGTCAAAATCATGCACTTGAGGTAAAGGAGGGTTGATAATAAGTTTTGGTAAGATTTATCATTCCTATAAACATTTATTAAATTTTTTTTTTAGGTTTATAATCTTTTCCAAATGCCTATAATTAATAAATTTACAGGCATAACATCTTATACAAGCATTTAGCCTAGTGAGCAAGGTAGGGTCATCATTCATTTATTGATCAAATAAATCCATTATGATGATTGTATAATGTTTTTATGGTGTTTATACATGTTTTTTGAAATATTTAATTTCATTTTTGTTCTTTATTTGTTCACTTTAGGTTCAAAATCTCTAACAAACCTCACAGAATGCAAGGAAGAGCTCAAATTCCAAGGTTTGAAAGCTCACAACTCCCGTGAACTATGGCATGGGGCCATGATCTAATTGGAGGAGTTAATAAAGTTACTTAATAATACTTAAATTTTTATGGATCTCAAATATGTGAATTGTATGAACAAACCAAAAAGGGCTTGCACACTCAAAACCCTCCTTGAAGGCTGTTTGGAACCTGATTAGAAGAAGGAGCAATTTTATGCATTCAGATGGATTTTTAAAGACTATAAACCAAAATATAAGCCTTTAAAATTCTTCTAAGTTCCCTCTCATTCCACTAATCCATACTTATAGGTATAGGGTTGTATGGAATAGGCCAAAATAGAGCATTTAATGTTGGAACAGGGGTCTGTATAGATGGTTAAAAGTCCAAAGTCAACATGGAGGATGCTTGTGGTGTAATTTTAATATGTTACTATAGGTAGAACCATAAAATAGTCATTTTTGGGCTTCTAGGCTAAAGAGGCCTAATTAAGCCTAATTGGGAAGGCTAATGGACTAACAGACCTACTTACATTGGGAGTTAGACCTTGAAACTTGGTACAGTGACTATGTATGGAAATGTGTCCTCAATTTCTTTTTAAATAAGTCTCAAAAGTCTATACATTCTACTGGACAAGTGGATTTATGCTAAAGCAGGGCTACAAGGAGATAAGGCCTAGTGAAGGCTTTGTGGTCAAATTGGGGACGTAGAGAGAGTTTAGTGGTGAAAAATGGATTTTTTATAGTAAATTATGATGATTATATACCTTCAATCAATAATATTTGCATAATTTACATTTTAAAGCCCAATTTTATCCATTTTGGCCAAATTAGGCCTAGGGAGGTTAAGAGACCTATTGACACCTATGAGGATAACTGATGGTTTCATGTGGTGTGGAAGTTTGAGATGATCCATGATGGTTAAAAAGTGTCCTTTTGGTTCATTCATAACTTAAATATAATTCTCATGACCCAATTAATGCATTTCATCACTTTTCAAGGAGTTTCAAAGCCAAAAGATGCATGTAAAGGGTTTCTACGCCACATGGAGGGAAAATGCTCAGTCTGGAATGTTTGTAGGTCTAGAGTAGTTTCATGACCCTTAATACACCTCATACACATGAAGTTTAATATATTTAATCATGGTGACACATTTATTTTTTCCCCTTCAACTTCCCTCTCTCTATTTCCCCTCCTCCCAAGCTTTATAAGAGTTGGCCATTTTGTCATTGGAGGGAGGCTCCACTTGAGTATCATGAATCCCTGATCAATTTTACACATTTTTATCATTAAAATTACTGATTTTTTACCTCTATAATTAATATTCATATTGTTCTCTACTTTAATTTTTAATTTTCTTAGTGAAGATGATGGATTCCTTAACATTGTACTTCATTCTTTCACCTATTTTTAGTCTCTTCTTCCAGGGAATGTGAAGTGTTCAAGAGATGTTAATGGTTAAAGTGAGTAGTATTTTAATTTTACTCATTAAAGACCTATTTTATATTCCTCATAATATTTCACATCATCTATGACCCCACAATGTAATATTGATGCAAGAAGACATTAATTTGGGAAAGTGTATGTCTAGTTGGTTTCTTAGTTTTAAGTGTGAAATGCAAGTGGTTGGAAGTCATCAAACTGATTGGGTGTATCACCTATGTATCTCAGGTTTTATTATGTTATTCTCACCCCATTTTAACCCAAAAATTTTTAGTATTATGAACATGAGCTCAAATGATGCATCAAGGGGATCTAGCCCCTAATCTAGAGACTCACTTCATTCTTTAGGCTACCCACAATCCTTGAAGTGATTCCATTGTCTCACTTGAATAAGGAGAAAATTTTCCCATATCCTCATTGGGTGGAATTTTAAGTTAAAATAGTCTTAGCATGATTGGTGGGACTCTTTTTCTAAGGGTTGGTGGATTTTTGGTGTTATCCTTCAATACATCAGCCTTGAGAGGCATTTTTTCCAAGCACCAATGGTGACTTTGAAGATGAATCAGATGGTTTAGTAGCCAAGTATTCCTTTTCAAAAAAATTCATAACTCTTCTACATATTTGTTTCCAAATTAGACTTTCAAGGTTGGTCTTGATGTTGATTTTTGCCCTCTACAAGTGGGTGAGACATTACAAGTTTTGCCTCTTCCCATTCAAAGTGAGAAAGTACTTGGACAACTTGATTTTTATCCCCACCAACCTTGTTTTGATCCTTATCAAGTCTAATATTATCCTTATCAATTACAATATGACCTTATATAGCCTTTTCATGATTTGTATCAGCCCTATGATCATCCCTCTGAATGTCTTGTTCCTAGTCAACTTAGTCCTTTCTCCAATCTACCCATTTCCACCTTCAAACAAACTCTTTTGGGGTATGAAAAGTATAGGATAGATCTTGATATTAAAAGGTGATGTGGTTAAAGTATTCCTATTCATTATATATACCAAGTGAGAAATGCATTATATTTATTCAAGAGGGAGTGGGCACCTATTGAGAGAGCCAATTGGCAAAGGCTCACAAGTGAGATGCTAGGTGTGAGTGGCCTAGTGTCTTCATTAGAGGATAAATTGGGAACTCATGAAAGGAAACCTTACCAAACCCATAAAAATTTTTATCCACCTCCACAAGGTTAATATCATCCATAAATGACCCATACTCATGATCCAAACCAAGTCTATCAAAGCCTCCCTTCTCGAAATCAGTTTGTGGAGAAAGTTGGAACAAGAAACCTTGTGTTCAAGACCCATCTTGATAGGTAGATTAAACCTAAAAATATGAATTTTAAATAGTCCATATTGGTAGTAAAATAATTAGATCTCAATCCTTCATTTCCCTCTCACATTGATCCTCCATCACCTCAAAAAGAGAGTTCTAGTCCAAAACTCTCAAGTTGGAGTCAAATTGTGGAATCATGGGGAGAGAAGGAGGAACCAAGTCTAGACAAAGGAGAGGAAATTGTAGATAAGGTTGAGGATGAATTTGATCCTATTAAAAAATTTATTTCTCCAAATCAAGAGAAGATTTTTATTTCTAAGACCTTAAGATGGAATAAGGTGGTGGAATCATGGGGGAAGGAAGAGGAAAACATTGTTAAATAAGTACAAGTTGAAGATGGAATTAAACATTTGCAAGAACCTCCCATCCTTCCCAAAGAAAAATCATATTTTCCATTTCAAACCTCTCATACCCCTCCTCATCATGATGATACATATGATCTCCAAGAGAAACTTTTCTAAGAGAATTTATCCAAGAAGATTGAATAACTAGAGTTAAGGATGAGGTTGCTTAGTCAGGGTGTGATAGAAGGTTCAGACGCAATATAAAATCCTATGTTTAAACATACCCTATCTACACCTATTCAAGATATTTTTCAATATATATATGATGTGGATGAAGTGCTAGCCAAGTGGAATAAAGAGAATCATTTGGTTTTATCCTAAGGTTTACCTCCTATTCCCCATGAGCTTCTCAAAAAACATCCCACTCCTCATTCCAAATCTAATTTTGAGCTCCTTTTCCCACCTTCACCAGAAAATTACTATATCCATCATCCTATCAACCTTTGTATTGATAGGCCTATAAAATGAGATCCTAAAGAGAATCACTTGATAAGGGTGAATGAGTAAGAGCAAGTTTAGCCCATATCTTATCAAGATGACTTCATAGCTTATTATGAGGAAGAAATTATCATATAATCTTTCCTTGATCAATTATAAGAAATCTCATAAAATCTTTTTTCCATGATTTAAGATATGCATACCCATGAATGAGGTAATTAAGACTTAGAAGAAGAAAAATCTACATGTGAGCATGATATTATGAATGAATACTACAAGGTTAAAGAGGTAGTGGTATTAGATGACCAAGGTAAGGAACACAAGGATGATTGATAACTTCAAATAAAGATCTTTCAAGAACTTGAATAACTTTTCCAAGTTGGGAATCAAGTGCATAACAAGGTAAATAAGAAGCCTTATATTTAAGACAATGACCAAAAGTGGGAAGAGTTCACAAAACTCTTTGATGAGCTAGGAGAGCTTGCATCATAAAAGAGTCCTAGTCTTATTGACAAAATCATGGAGAGTAAGAATAGAGACATTGTTGAAATACCACTTAAGGATATAGTTGAAGGATCATTCATATAATTTGAGGCTATTTGGACACAAGGAGAGTTATTTTCCTTGATCAATTCACTTTGATCTGCATGGTTCTCATGGAGGATTATTCCAATGAAGTTGGAAAATGTCATCAAATATTTGGAGGCAACAATGCTAAATTTGAAGATGTTATATGCCTTATACATTCCTTCATGATATGAGACAAGATATTTTCAATCTTTCCCTTTGATATGGGGGGAAATTTTTTCTAAGGTTAGTGTGTGTTTAGAGTGTGTTTGCTTTAGTTTGTTGTTGTATTCCATAGGTGCTCTTAAATCACATGTTATTGTTGTCTTATTGTTGTGTGTGTCTTTCCTTTTGTGTGTGGGTCAATCATATTGTTCTTGTTGAGTCAAATTCTATTCAATGTCAGTTTGAGTGTCCATATACATGATTCCATGACCAATAGAAGTGTAAGGCACCTTGTCTTAGGCATAACATGCATGCCACCACTAGAAATCACCAAGAATGTTAACTAATTTGACCCCTTAGTCAAAATGAGTCAGAACCATAGGTAAAAAAAATTATTTAGGGGTCAAATATGTCTTCATAAGGTGTGTTATATGCTACTTAATGTCATTTTATGGGAAATATACCTTGACATGGTTTGCTTTAATCCTAAGGCCATTTTTGAGTCATCTAGGCAAATGATACAATTTTATTAATTTGTACAAGTGTGAAAAACTCTTATAACTTCCCAATGTGTTATATTACCTATCAGATATGTTAGCATTAATTGATCCTTGCAGGTGATAAACTAAAAATCAAGAAATAGTTAGAAAATGAAGAATTTTGCACACTTGTACGGTAGTTGTATAGATTATTATAGGTTCTGAAGGTCCAAGAATGTACATCAACATCTAAAACAATTTTTTATATCATCCAAAAGCTTCAACTAGTCTGAAAGTGCCAAAAAACCACTCTGCTTCTCCATCACTCCTTGGTAAAGTCAAAATCAGTCAAAGGTTTGTGCTCACCATAGGTTGTATAGGTGGAGTTGGAGGAAATGGCTATGCGGAATCTTAGCAAGTCTAATGGGCTTAAAATTAGTGAAAATATTTTTCAAATCCATGCCTTGATATTTATGAATAATCAGTAAGACGTTAAGGTGCTTATTATGGCTTGTTCATCCATGAGGGGTCTAGGTTTGCTTTTATTAGAGTAGCTTAGAATAGAGTGAGAAGGAATGATTTGACATGTATATAAGAGGTCTAATGGAGGTCATCTCTATGCTTGTTTCATCATCTAAATCTCCTTTATTTACTCATACCAAGAAGAAACTAGTTACTACCTTGTTTAGCAAGTTGCACTCAAAGTGGAGTTCCCAACTTACTTCATGGCATTCCAAGGTCTCATCACTTGTTGAGGATGCATATAATTCATCATGGAATATTAACCCTAATATGAAACATATCTCAAATGTCAAGGTTCATGGATGAAACTAAGGTGTCATAATGGGCAAGTTTCATTCTAGGGGATTTGACTATTTTTCTTTGGGTTCTCAGTCCCTAAAATAGTCAAACAGAGATCTAGGTGCTTTCTTGAGATGTCATATCTCATAACAAGTTATTTTATTATGCCATATTGTTGATTGGGTCTTGTATCCCTATCTAAAATATACCAACATGACAAATTTAAAGGAGAATGGAAGAAAGGAGGATGAGTTTGGCAAGTGCAAAGTTGATTAGAAATCACAAAATGTGCTTAGTGTTGTCTATAGGGTTTGAAGTATGACTAAGCCTTTATCACTCAATATAAGTCATACACTTTGGCATAGCACTAAAATAATTTTAAATAAAGGGAATGAAAATTCATGACATGATAAGGTCATCAAATAATGTTTCAATGTATTGATGACCTCTAATAATAAGATCCTATCTGTGTAGTGCTTGAAAACAACCATCTACAACAGTTACGGTAGTGGGGTAGAAAGTTTGAGGTTTGGGCATCCTTTAAGGTATCTAAAGTGGATGCATGATGAATTGAAGAGTATTATGACCTAAATAAACCTAAAATAAGATTAAAATACCATCAAACCATCCTAAAATACACTAAACAATGCCAAACACCTCTAAACTCAACCAATAAGATGACTATCTTAGTCAATCAATAGTGACAATCAACATGACAAGCATGAACTAGATATGAGCTTGGGGTTAAGATTTTGAAGCCTATAATTTAAATTTGGATTTTTGAAGTAGTATAATAACCTATAAAACATTAATAGAGGCTCACAAACTATCAAACATGCTCAAAGGACTGAAACAAGGGTTAATATATGACTGTCTCAGTTAAGACAACAAACACAATAACTTTTGACTAAAGCACACATTGGGTGTACTATGAGAGAATTGAATGAAATTAATTCATAAGTATGATTATAAGGTCTGAGGTATTATGAGGGAAGAGTTACATCATCACTAAATCACTTATCAACAACCCAAATATAGTCAACTATGACTGTGATAGTTAGATAAGAAAAGACAGTCATATAGAAGGGCATAAACATGGGATGTTGTAACATGAGAGCTCCTAGGTGAAGCCAAGAATGTGATATGGTAAGTAAGGAATTATAAACATTTAAAAAATTATAATTAACATCAAACAAAACTTTTTTTTTGACCTTGTAGGCTCCATAAACATCTAAACACAGTCTTTCCTCTTTTGACCCTACAGGCTTTGTCTAAAAAACTTAGTCTAAGTTTTAGGTCAGTTGGAGGAACATATTTGGGATGTAAGGGATAAAAAATTATGGAGACAATTTTTACAACCCCTAATACCATGAAAAATATTTATTTATTTTATTTCCAAAAGGGAAGTGTCCCCTATTCTATTTTAGATAGGGGTCACTTTTCTCTTGCACAATCATGGCCAAATGGAAAACAAGTGTCAAAATCATGAACTTAAGGTGAAGGATGGTTGATAAAAAGTTTTTGTGAGATTTATAATGCATATAAAAAATTAGGAAAATTTATTTCAATGTTTAAATATTTTTCAAATTCCTATAACTACTAAGGTTGTAGACATAGCATCTTATGCAAGCATTTGGCATAGTGAGCAAGACATGGTCATCTTTCATTTATTGATCAAATAACTCCATTATGATGACTATATAATGTTTTTATGGTATTTATACATGTTTTTAAACTAATTATTGGTAAGTTTTTTAATTTATTTGTTCACTTTGGGTTCAAAATCTCTAATGTACCTCATAGAATTCATGGAAGAGCTTGAATGCCAAGGTTTGAAAGCTCACAACTCCCATGAAATATTTCATGGGGCCCTAAGATAATTTTAGGTGTTAGGTAAGTTTCTTAAGAATATTTAAATGTGATTTTCAAGGATCTCCAATGTGTGAATTATATGAAAAAACCAAAAAGGTCTTGCACACTCAAAACCCTCTTTAAAGGCTGTTTGGAACCTGATTGGAAAAAGGAGCAATTTTATGCATTAAAATAGATTTTTCAAGCCTATAAACCACCATATCAGCCTTAAAACTCTTTTTAGGTCCCTTTCATGTCACTAATATGTACTTACAGGTATAAGGCTATACATAATAGTCTAACATAAAGAATTTAATGCTAGAATAGGGGTTCATACAAATGGTCAGAAGTCCAAATTGAAAATGGAGGAAATTTATGAGGTAAAAAAATTTAATCAATTTTCAATTTTCCAATTTCCTATAGGTATAAGCATAAAATAGGTAGTTTGGGGCTTCTAGGCTAAAGAGGCCTAATTAAGCCTAATTGGGAAGGCTAATGGACTAATAGGCCTACTTACATTAAAATTCAGAACTTTAAACTTATAAAAGTGAATAAATATGGAAATGGATCCTTAAAATTGTTTTCACTAAGCCATAAAAGTCTGTACATTATGTTACACAAGTGGATTTATGTTAAAACAATGTTATAAGGAGATAAGGCCTAGTGAAGACTTTGTGGTCAAACTGGGGACTTGGAGAGAGTTTAGTGGTCCCAAATGGATTTTTTATGGTAAATTATGATGAGGATATACATTATATGAATAATATTGTCATACCTGAAGATAAATCCCAATTTTAGCCATTTTGGCCAAATTAGGCCTATGGAGGTAAAGAGACCTATTAATACTTATGAGGATAACTGATGGTTGCAGGTGGTGTGGCACTATTATATTCTCCATGATGGTTAAATTTTTTCCTTTTGGAATATAAATAACTACCCAAGATTTCTCATGACCCAATTCATCCATTTCACCACTTGTTAAGAAGGAATTTCAAAGTCAAAAGATGTTTGTGAAGGGTTTCTACACCACATGGAGGTAAGATGCTCAATTTGGAATGTTTGAAAGTATATATAAGTTTAATAATCCTTAATACACCTCATACACATGAATTTTAATACATTTTATCATGGTGACACATGTATTTGTGCCCCTTCAACTTCCCTGTCTCTCTCTCTGTCCTCCTCTCAAGCTTTATAAGAGTTGGTAATTTTAGAATTGGAGGGAGGATCCACCTGAGTATGGAAAATCCATGATAAATTTTACACATTTTTATCAATAAAATTACTTAGTGTTTACCTCTCTCATTACATTTCATATTTTACTCTAATTAAATGTTGAATTTACTTAGTGAAGATGATGGATTCCTTAGCATTGTACTTCATTCTTTCACTTGTTTTTAGTCTCTTCTTATAGGGAATGTGAAGTTTTCAATATGTTTTCATGGTTAAATTGATTATTATTTTCATTTGAGTCATTCAAGACCTCTTTTCTAGTCCTCCTAATCTTGCACATCATTTAGGACCGCATAATATAATATTGATGCAAGAAGACATGAATTTGGAAAAGTGTATTGCTAGTTAGTTTCTTGGTTTTAAGTGTGAAATTAAAGTGGTTGGAATTCATCAAACTGATTGGGTGTATCACCTATAACTCTTAGGTTTTATTGATGTTAATCTCACCCCTTTTTAACCCTAAAAGTGTTAGTAGTATGAACATAAGCTGAAATGATGCATCAAGGGGAGTTAGCCCATAATCTAGAGACTCACTTCATTCATTAGGCTGCCCACAAGCCTAGAATTGATTCCATTGTCTCACTTGAATGAGGAGAATATTTTCCCAGATCCTCATTGGGTGTAAGTGTAAGTGAAAATAGATCCCAATGTATATAGTGCACCCATTACCTTAATATGGTGGAGTGGACTAGTCTAAAATAATATGACCTTCCTTTACTGATCCACTACTTGAAGAGGCCTTGAAAGAATTCTTAAGAGATATGTTGTGTGATAATATAGTTCAAGACACTCAACCAATATACACAACATAATTAGTACTCCCATAATGGACAACTGATATGCAATTAAAGGCTTCTCAATGTCCTAATCTCATAATTATAGAGTTTCCCACTATGAGCTCTATATTTGACAAATATACAAGGAGTGTAAAAAGGGTAAAGAATATTAAAATATAAGGGGGGTAATTTTGGAATAAATAAAAGAGATATTTACCTTATCTAAAATAAAGAACAATAAATTAGGGTAGATCCCCAACATTGAGGATTCAATTCCTATTTTTAAACACATAAGGATGCATTGGTTGAGTTTCATGAGGGAACTAAAATCACTAGGAAGGAACTTGAGAATAAAAAATAAAAAATAAAGGAATAACATTAAATAGTACATGTTCTCATATAGATATAAATATATGTGCCAAATGTAGCATCAATATTTTACGATATCTTAGAGGCTATTGTTGTAATGAGGGTTGAGTTAGCACCTAAAATAGTTGAAATTGCCAAATTGTCTAATTATTTGAAACAAGATGATAATAAATTAAACATCCTAATTATTTACATAACTAATAAGGCATATGGCCACCTCAATTTGATGGCACATTGGAAGCTACAAATTTCCTCAAATTTATAGTAATCGGGACATAAGAAGTGATAAAGTGGATTGTATTAGTTGAGATAATAATTCCTAAACATGTAGAGCATGAGAGCCTCATTTTATAGATTTTGGAAGAATTAAATATCTCACAAGCAAGGGACTCTAATGGTAGGATAATAATCAAATCTAATTTTGATTAGCTTATTCAACAAGATTTGACTAGATTTGATTAGCTTATTCAACAAGATTTGACTTATAGTTATATTTTACTTACACTTGGTACATAAATATAAAAGATTCCTAAACTATTTGTAAGTATGCACATATTGCATTACACTATACAAGCTAACTTATTTTGGCATAATTGTAGTTAATTGTAGGCATGCACACATGTAGTTTTGATAATCAAAATATAACTAAGGTTCTAATTTCATAACGTAACTATGATTTTACATGGAGTTAGAGGATTAGGATTCCCCTCCCCAAGCCTATATATTTATGTAATCATCCAATCCAAATGGTTAGAATTTTTATCAATATAGGAAGAAATTAGTTTGATTGTCATACAACTATGTTAATGTATTTTCCTTCCATCTCTATGTAATCAAGGTTTTTTTAATTGGTTATACTACCTGAATAAATTAAAGTGTGAAAAATCTATTATAAGTTAGTATATATTATTGGATATTATATCACTGAGAGGGGGGGGGGGGTGAATCATTTTCCTTATAAAATTTTAATTTAACTTTAATATATCTTATAATAATTCATCAAGCAACATCATCATAAGAGCAATATCAACTAGTCTAACAACATAGTAATGGGAATATACACATAACAAGTATGAACACATCATATATGTGGGAAACCCTTCATGGGTAATAAAACCCACCAACCATATCTTAGACATAAATTAATTTAAATAAATGAATAAAATTCATTTTATCACCCACTCAACTTGGAACACCAACCCCATTCTATCAAGAACCAATTTGACAGAGTCTTTAGTAATCACCCACTTGTAAGGAAGCACCAACTCCTTTAGTGACTCAACACTAACTCAATAAACTATTAAATAATCACCCACTCAATCAAGTAGTTATACATTCCATATTTATCCTATTTTCAATCTTCAATATATTATGGTCCTCTTCTTCAACTCTTCACACACTTCTATTCATCTTAAAGTTGTCTCTAGGATTCTTTGCTCTATGAGGTCTCTTCAAGACTGATTAGGTGATATGACCTTGCTATACATAATCACACCTTACATTATATATTCATGAATATCTCTCTACACCCCTTTTATGGTGTAAATAACATCCTCATTCTCCTCTTTGTGCTATTTATTCAATTTCACACACACAACCCTCTAACACATCAATTAGGCATAATTAATCTTATTCTTATACAAGTCACTTGATGTCATACACATTGATCAGCCATGCACATTTTCAAACTTTTATTACCCTTAAAATATGTAGTATAACATGTCCCAATCAACCATTACATTAGGTCATCCATAACTTAATAGACCAAATTCTCTTTTAGGCCTTAAGTAAACCTAAGTCAATTAGGCCTTCATTAGAGCATGTTATACTTTGTCTTTCTTAGAATACCTAAGAACTCCACTTACATTAGTATCACTTAATATATAACTAAAATATACATTATAAAACTTAAATTTAGGTCCATAACACCTTTTAGGTCCAACCACTACTTGAACCTCTTTTCAAAACAATGTTCAAACTAGTCATGTGCATACCCATAAAGTCTATCTTGAACAACTGAAGCATAAACACAATTTTACCAAAAAACCATGTAAAAAATTCAGATTAATATAATATAAATTACCTCAAATTCATTGACATATGCTTTATACTTCACAAATTAGGGAAAAAGGACTCAAACCCTTCTCTCAAAATAGCCCACTTAGAACTACTAGAGCATTCAAAAACCCAATAATAGAAACTTGAACTTATGACACCTGAAAGAAAAAAATTAAGTAATTTAAATTTATGAAAATGATATTAAAAAATCCTCATAAAAACATCCAATATAAATATCACAATCTCTAATGGAAAATATTGGTCTTGTAGACCAATTTGTTGACCTTTTCTCTCTAAGACCTCACTCAGCCAGATAAGCCATTTTGGATTGAATGTTCCAACCTATTACACTAACTTAAAAACTTATTAAAATCATGTATAGTTCACTAAAATAATAAATGAAAACACCATGAATTAAATACTTCAACTTAGGGAAAATATCCTCCAACTCATCACAACAACTTGCTTACCCATATCTACTAGTTTACCTTCAAACATAGTCATAGTGATAATGACCTTCACCACTTGTATAGACACTTTATAATGGTCTTATAGTTTATATTTGTATTTTATAGTGATATTTGTATTTCATAATATCAATATTTGTCTTCCATCCATTTAACAACTTTGACTTAGTCAACTCTGATTCCTACAATAAATCTCTAAGAAATAAAGCCTTTCTTTTAGGGTCAACTCACGCATCTTAAAAACCAATCACACCTACAGGTACTTGGGAGAGTTGAGTAAAATCTCAAATAACTTTTATATCCATTACAATATATTCTAAGTATTTTTTATCAACATATTTCACATAGTCATTATTAGGGTTCTTTAAGGGTTTAAACCATCTTTCAATCTTAATGATCATTCATAAATCTAGCCCTTCATTCCAAAAACCAATGCCTAGAAATTTGAGCTAGGAACCTTCCCCATCTACCATGAATATATTAGGTCCTAATGCATATGCTACATGTGCCAATGAGCACTTAAAAAACCTTATCAAGTAGATAACTCTTCATTCTCTCCACTCGAGAGACCTTAGAAACTTTTTTCAAGCCTAAACCTTCAAATTTTGACCTTAGACTTGGTAAAAATATCTAGGAAAATATATCATAGCACTGATAGTGCTCAAATTCTCATTATTATCTAGAAATCTAAATCTCATACCTAATTTGTCTATGATATCACCATCTTGATTTTTAAACCTTGACTTGCAAAACACACTAGGCCTTGAAAATGACCTTCAAGCTTCTTTCCATGCACTCTCCACTTCATTATTATATAAAATAAACCTCTCTCATTCTAAAATAATTCTTTACATCCTTCATAGGTCTTGAAAATAGATCATGATGCCTCATTAGGCCAATCAAGGACTAGATGTGGTCTAGTTGCATATTAGGTATGTAGGTCCTACCCCTATAGGGTCATTCTAAGACTCTTATGAGTGCTTGATTGCCTCATATGCATGTTACAACACTAATTTACATCTTTAATATGTCTTGAAAACACCTCATCATGTTTCATTAGGCCAAGAAGGGTATAGAAGTGGTCTAGTTACATACTAGGTCTGAATGTCCTACCAGTGTAGGCTCTCCCTGATACACTTATGATTGATCCAATACATATTATACCTAATCAAGTAACATTATACATCCTCTTATGTATTTGTGCATCCATTTCACTAATCCACCATGTTCAAACCTTCCCACTAGGACTTTACAATCTATGAGTAGTGTCATGACTAGACTTATCAAGCACTTGAAGCTTGACCACTAATCTTGAAACACTCTTTGATGATTCTATACCTTGATCACATGATTTACATACTCTTGAGATAATATCATACCTATAAACATACATATTCATGCTCGCCATGCACATGTTCATTCATGTTATAACTATGCTTATTCTACTTAAACACTAAAGACTTACTTCACAACACTTTTTAAGGCATCTACACCTAACTCTCAATACCATACAATGAAAAACATCTCACATATATAAGATCACTAAATTTACCATGTTACCTACACATACCTTCTCACAAGATCTAGATAAGGCATAATAAGATATACTGATTCCTTGACCTATTCTTTCCATATCATGATCTTAACACAACATCAACCAAGAAGATATAAACACTTGGACATGTACCTTTATTTCTCATGGCAATCACTACATACCTTCAATGCTCATAAACTTTTCATAACATACACTACCAACTGGTCTTGCCTATTTTGAGACCAACCTCATTCATCATGATTACTCACCATGCATCTTCACCATATGAATTTATATATCAATTATAACACACTTTGACATTAATGACATTAGATTGACATTAATGAAAACACTATGCCAACAAACTTCCATTTTATCATTGATGGAAAAATACATTATAGTCTTATCAATCTCTTCTCTCCCAATCTATTAAATGAACCTTTATCCCCCTTTGACATTAATTGTAGAGGATCATACACATTACAATTCTTGGAATAATTCATTCTCCTTATTTGGAAACTATTGTTAAAAACTACAAAATAAATTAAAGATACCAAGCTCCTCATTAGATCAAACATATTCTTTAAATGAAACTCTGATCATAAGACCATACATCTTGTCCTTGACATGATTGATATGACTAAAACTCACTAGGTATTCTCATTTATTCTTATATGACAAAGATCTTCTTCAAATGGATTAAAGTATACAAGACTACTTATCTTCCTTTATACATTTTAATGCCACAGAGATGAATGATATCCAACTTTAATTTTCTATTCAAGATTCATAAACATATAACTTGTCTTCATGATTTTCTGTATGTTCTCTATACTACACACCTACTTTTGAAGATTATGAATTGTCTGATTAGATCCCACTTTGTCCTTACATATTTTGAGTCACACATATGACTAACAATCTCTTTTGACCTCCTTTATGTTTGATTGGACCATTAAAATTTATTCACACCATAAAGACACATATTATCATCCTCTTAGAATAATAATCCATATCTGATCCATCTACATCAGATAACCTTTATTCTATTAGTTCAATGTTAATTAGGTCTATAAAATAACTAGTTCATTACTTTCTAGAATTCTATCTTATTTGATCACCTTCACGTTACACAACCAAGGAATTCTAATCATGTAGACCTATGATACATGACACAAAGTTCATCCCGAAATGCCTAAAGCAATCACACTCGATGCTTATGAGCATGAAACATCTCTATAATATATTATTTTCTACCATGTTTATTAGGTTTGTCTATAATCAAGGATATTATTCCAAGGGAATAATCTAGTCCTCCATGCTAGAGCGAATATCACTCATTTCATGTCCATATGTCATCTCACATGTTCTTGTATAAATATTTCTCAATATTTCTCAAGATGCCATGGCATAGAAATCATCATGAAAACTCTTTCATGCACTTAATTACTATCAGTTGTAATATGCAATTATCTATATTCACATTTGATATCCACCTTATACTATATGCATATTCACAATATGCTCCTTGATATCAATTGTTGATTACTAATAAATAGAGAAGACAATTCTCAACTATCTCATCTTGAATATATCACTCATATTACTACTCTCATACTTTTTCCATGCCATGAATAGACTCAAGCCATTAATGTGTTGTCCCCCAAAAAATATCACTCATTTTTGGGACAACATTTGAACTATTTTGGTCCTACAAACCAAAATTGTCTCTTCCCTTTTTGAAATTTGTCCTGGGCATTCAAATTCCTCATTTTTCAAACTTCTCAGGAATCTATAGACTCTGCAAGAATCTACAAAATCTATAGGATAAGTTCAATGGGCTTTATAGGTTGATTTCTACAGACTTGATTTCTACAGACTCTATAGGTAGGTTCATTTCTATAGGTTCAAATACTTCTACAGGTGGGTTCAACCAAAAGAATCAATTTCTAACACTTGGTCATTTTTAGGATTGGTTCAGTGCCTTGGTTTAATTAAAAATCTCTATTAGCAAGCATCTAAGCAAAGAAGGCTTGAACCATTGAACCATTGAACCACTTTGGTTCAAAGGTTCAACGAGTTCAAATTTCAAAAGTTTCAATGCTTTTGGTTCAATGGCGGGTTCAATCAAAGGAAGGGTTCAATGGCTTGGTTCAACTAAGTAGTTCAATGCTTTGTTTCACTCAAGTGGTTCATCCACTTTGTTTCAACACTTTAGTTCATCCTTTGGTTCAATCAAATGGTTTTTTAGTTGGTTTGTTTGAACCATTGAACCAAAGCTTGGTTCAACGGTTGGTTCATTCGCTTGGTTCATCGGCTTGGTTCAACATTTGGTTCAACTAAGCAGTTCAACGCTTTGGTTCAATCAAATGGTTCAATAGTTGGTTCATCGCCTTGGTTCAAAAGATCAGTTCAAATTCAAAAGTTTAAAAGAGCCTCCTAAAGGACAAGTTCCCTTGCGGAGGGCACTTGGCTGACAAAAGTACCCTTCGAAAGGGTCATTTTAAAATAAGCCTCAAAAGGTAAATTATTTTGGATTTCTATTTAAGTCAGTCAAAAATGTTTGAAGGAATTTGGGAAAGAAGATGTGGGTAGAAGACCTGAAGGATATTTTGAAGGCAAATTGATCAAAACAATTCCCATAGACTTTTTGTCTGCAGGAAATATCTGCAGACTTTTTGTCTGCGAGAAATGTCCATGGACTTTTTTTACATGGGAAGTTGTTCATAGGAAAAATACCCATAGAGAAAGCCCACAAAAAATCTTGGGGAAAATGCCTACAGAAATTGTCTATAGGAAATGTCTGCAAGATAATATCGAAGCCTAGAGGCCATCCAAAGATCGCTCAAAGGGCAAACACCCTTATAGGGGGTTCTTCCCGACCCAAAGTGGATCATTTCTTAAGACCCAAAAGGGAAGATTACTTTTTAGAAAGTGCCAAACAAAAAAGCCAAAGAAGGACTAAGGGGCGACGCACCTGAAGACGTCAAATTCAAAACAATGAACTAGCCATTGAAAATGTAGTGATGGGTGTGTGAATGTAAAATTCAAAGCTCATAAAATAGTCATTGATCCTTGTAATCTACATACCCAAATACATTCACAAGATTTAAGGCAAGGACCAATAGGAAGCAAGGAAGGAATAGAACATCAAATTAAATCAAGGACCTGATTCACTTAGCCTGAAAAGGAGGAATGATGAAGAAGGATCAGATCACTAGGTGGACATTAAAAGTTGTAAACTTTCAATAGTGTGACTTATTTCTCTGCATTGAGAAAAACAAATGGGTAGATGCCCCTAATTTATAGCTTGTCTCCCTAATAGTTTTCAATTCAACATGATGTGTTACTATTCTCGAGTCCTTCTTAAAGAGGCTATATAAAGGACTCTCATTTATTGTAATGATATCTCTTTTTGACAATCAAAACAAAACTCTGCCCAAATTGAAAGGCATTACTGAGAATTTGAGCTTAGATTGTTGATCATATTTTGTTATTGGAATAAGAAAGAAAGGGACTTTTTAGACTTTGTGTTGTGATATCTTTGTTATTGGGGAAACTATTCTTATGTCTTTTTCCTTGATATATTTTCTATTCCTTTAATTCAACAAGTAGAATTAGTGAAAGTAGTTAGGAAGGTGTCCTAAAGAGTCAACTGTGGAGAGACTTTGTGCCCTCATAATTGCCTTTAGTGTGTTTTGTTTTCATTTCTATGTAAAGGACTTTGGGATGACTTTGTGCCCTCATTGTCCTTCGTATCTTACTCTTGAGCAATTCAGGTGGAGACTTTGTGATGCATCTTGATTTGTTGGTTACTATGTCTTTGGTTACATTTTGTTGTTACTACCAGGAGTACTCTTGTGGCTAGTTGAATAGTACTTTTCAAAGAAGAAGAGTGTTATCTATCATTTCCCTTGAGTTTTTTACTTTGATCCGCATGCATCATCTCTGAAAAAAGAGAGATGGATAGTTTGTCCTACCCTTGAGTATTATTTTCTATTGATATATATATATAAGGAACCTCCCCTTGATGAGAGGAGATATTAGTCCCCTTCTGATGTGGTAAACCTACAAATTTGGATGACTAATCTTCTTACTTTGGTTGATCAGACCTATTTTGTTTATCAGTACATTGATCGACAAAATATTCAACCAACAATTTTTGGTGACTCCGCTAAGGAATATAATATCCATTATCCATTTATAATCTATCCATTCACCTCTACACTAAATGGGAAAGAATGCACAATTTAAAGCCTCAAGCTTCAAACTAAAGCAAGGTCAACTCTTTTCCCATTTTTGTCTCACAATCTAGTAGATTCAAGGTATACACGAAGCCAAAGGGCTAAAGGTATCATTGACCCTATATTTGAGTTGGTACAACAAAGTGATTTTAATCTGTTTCCTTCACCATCTTTTCTCCAACAAACCAAGAGCTTCGTACTACTAAAGTAGATCTCCATTGCCAAATGAAGTATCTACTTCTACTATTGATAAAGCTTTGCCAATAATTACCCATCTGAGATTTGTTATCCCTCTTTTTCATAATCCTACAATGGCAGTTCAAGGCCCCTAGGGTAATGCTTTTGGTCCTCTCAATCTTACTCCACCTCTACATGAGCTTCCACATAGTTTAAAGAAGAATTTCCCCAAATTCTATGATGATGAGAAAGTTCATCGTGATGAACACATTACAGCCTTTAGCATAGCTTGTGGAGTAATCAGAGTAGAATTTGAAGATGTAGCAGTCAGGATTTTTGTGGAAACATTATAAGGTGCTGTTGCAGATTGGTTTTATCATCTATAAGCTCGGTTAGTAACTGATTGGAATACCCTCAAATCTAATTTTGAAGCTAGATTCAAACCTGTAGAAGATGCCCATGTACTTCTGGCTTAACTTACATAGATGAAGAAAGAGCCTTATGAGCTTGTGAGAGACTTCATAGCCAAATTTAAAAAACTAAGGAACATAATTCCTCTAATAGCTTGACCTACAGCTGAGAATCTCATATGCTTTTTCCATAATTCTTAGTTACATGAAGTAAGTTTTATTTTGAGATGTACTGGTCAAATAGATCTTGCTACAACTCAACATTTGGCCATTGAGGTAGAAGATGATCTCATCTTAGTAGGGAAGATAAGAAGAGATCTAAATAGAAATAGAGCTTCATCATCTTCTGAATATTCATCTACAAGCACCACAAATCCAATGGTGTAGAAGTTGGGAAATGAGTTACTTGCTCTCAAAAATCAAATGGCTCAAGGAATGTCATCTGCTCCTTCATACATAAGGACATTCCCAAATTAGTCATATCAGGGCAATGCTACCAGGAATTAAGGGAAATAGAATCACCTTCCTCCTCCACAAGGGAAACTTGCCCTAGAAGCTCCTCTAACTAATTTAGCAATGGGATATCTTGAAGTAGAATCAAAGTTATCTTTCCATCCTGAATTGAATCAAGAAAATGATGTTGATCTCCTTGAAAACAATCAAGAAGAATCAGTTGGTGACTCCCACATTGGTTTCCTAAACTACTAGGATGAACCCAAAAGCAAAGGAAAAGCTTTTGATGAATCATATGCAGTGTTTATTAGGTCCAAAAAATAATCAATCTAGCAAGCTGATAAAGGGAAGATAGAGGAGTAACCTCAGCTAGCAGTCACGATTGCTAAGCATGGATCTACTCTGTCTTTCTAGTCAAAGGATCTGGTGATCACCCAAAAGACAAGTTCATCAATTTTTCCTTCCCCTTCTATTTCAAATTTGCAAACCAACCCACCTTCCATCCCTCCTAAAACTTAGAAGGTTGAAGTACCTTTCTCTGTACCTAGCTTAATTTAGCCATTTGACATAATCGATCATGTCAAAAAGACAAAAATACAAATGTCTGAATTTGAATATTTGTAGTCCAATCCTGATCAATTGAATAAGCTGGTCTAATATGTCAAGAACCAAACCATCCCTATAGGACAAAAAGCTAAAAAGGTAACTCTTGATTCTCTAAAAAACACACCTATTCCAAATAATTTGGTCATTACTCCCCCATCTATTCTTAGAAAAATAGAACCTTTCTATGTTTTCTTATTAATTAATGGCCACAAGCTGACTAACTATATTATAGACTTAGGTGCATCTGACAATGTCATGCCTGCTAAAGTAGTTGAGTCTTTGGGTCTCACACTGACCAAGACATTTTATAGATGTTTCTCCATGGAGAACAAGCAAGTACCATTGGTAAGGCAAATAAAAGATGCCCAATTTGCATTTGTAGTCTTTCCAGACAAGAGAATCAAGATGATTGTCTTGGTGGTTGATGTCCCAGCATCTTATGGCATTTTTCTTGGATGAAATTTTTTCAAGGATGTGGGAGGAGAACTAAGCATGGATCTATCTAAGTCAAGGATCCCTGTCTAAGGCGTAATGAAGAGGTTGCTCCCTAAAAAGGAAGCAAAATATGTGGTCACCCAAACATCAGCCCCTGAAGCTCAAATTCTTTTTGAATCCACATGTATGGGTAACTATTTTCTATCTACAGATGAAATGCATGAAACACCTGATAAAATTCTTGAAAGGTCAACTCATAAATTAGTTCTACTAGAATATCAAAAGAACTAGTAGGCTGCAATACAAATGAAGAAGGATCCTCCATCTCTAATGAAGGAAAGTCTAAATAAAAATTAGTATCAAATGAGATATGGACTTTAGAATTTGATGGTAGCCATTCCTCTACTAGTTTAGGAGCTGTGATTGTGTTGATATCTCCTTAAGGAGATATGTTTCCTTCATCTTATAAATTACAGTTTAGCAACACTAACAATACAATTGAATATGAATCTCTATTGCTTGGAATGAAGGCTGCTAAAAAAAAGACATCAAGTTTCTTCATGCCAAAGGGGATGTTGAATTAGTGGTTTGTCAAGTGAGCAACTTATACCAAACCAAGAATGAAAGATTACACCACTATCGCAACTTGGTTTGGGACCAAATTGAAAGCTTTGATGCTTTCAACATTTTTGTCATACCTAGAGCGTCTAATGATAGAGCTGATGCACTTGCTATTTTAGGAACTCTCTTAGTTCCTCATTTAGATTTCAAAGAAGATAGGTATACTATTGAGTTAATCTATAGACCAAGTGTTCCTGACAATGCTGATTATTGGCAAGTATTCAATGGTGACCATTAAATCATTGCCTTCCTAGAAAGAAAAGACAATTTTGAACAACTAAATTTTGAAGGCAGTGAACCTCAAAAGTATGAATCAACCTCTGAATCCAATTTAGATATAAATGAAGAATTCTTACAGTTGAAAAGAAACAAAATTCTCAAAGGCCTGGTTTCTCTTGAGAAGTTGTTTAACAAGCATGATAGATTCATTAAACAACAAAAAATAGACTCAAGTTTCTCTCAGGGATTCGATCAAGTAAATTTGACCACTAAAGAAACTCCCAAGATGGTTAACATTGGTAAGTGCTGCACCCCTAAAGAAAGATTCAAGTTCACCACTTTGCTCTGTCAATACATGGATGTCTTAGCATATTCTTATGAAGACCTAAATTCTCTCAGACCTGATGAAATCTACCATGACATTCCTCTCAAGGCTGATTCAATGCCCTATAAGCAAAAATCTAGGAAATTCAATCTTAAAATATCAAGTACTATTCTGTCTGAGATACAAAAAAATTTAAATACTAGAATCATCTTCCCAATCCATCATTCCACACGGATTGCAAACATAATGCATGTAAGGAAGAAGAATGGCAAAATTCACATTTGTGTAGATTTTAGGAATCTAAATCAAGCATCTTTGAAAGATAATTATCCTTTGCCAATTATGGATCAAGTGATTCAAACAGTGACAGGTTTAGAGATGTTATCAATGCTGGATGTCTTCTCAAGATATAATCAAGTTGAAGTTGGTGAAGCAGGCCAACACAAGACTACATTCACCACACCTTGGGGTACATTTGCATATAGAAGAATGCCTTTTGGCTTGAGAAATGCTGGTGCTACCTTTCAAAGAGCAATGGATCTAGCTTTCAAAGATGAGATTGGTAAATTCATAGTGGTATACCTTGATGACTTGATTGTCTTTTCAAAGCGTTGATCTAATCATGTATGCCACTTACAATAAGTGCTAGAGCGTTGCCACCAGAATGGTTTTCCTTGAACCCCAAGAAGCCTATTTTTGGAGTAACATAGGGGAAACTCCTTGGACACATTGTGTCAAAAGAAGGCATAAAGATTGACTCAAATAGAGTCAAGTCTATTCAAGAGCTTAATTTGCCTACAAATAAAAATGTTGTTCATTATTTCTTCAAAAAGGTGAATTTATTATGGAGGTTCATCCCTAAATTTGTTGAGAAGACTAGACACATTGTGAACATGATGAAAGGGATGAACATCTTCAATTGGAATAAAGAAGGCAAGTCAGCATTTCAGGATATCAAGACTGCCATTGCTCATGCCCTTACCTTGGTTTGTCCAAATTAAAATAATGATTTCATCATATATAGCTATGCATCTGAACACACTCTTTCAGCAATTCTTGTTCAACAGGACAAGGAAGGTATGGAATATCCTATCTATTTCATGAATTTCCCTCTCAAAACCCATGATATGAAATATTCAAATGTAGAGAAGCATGTTTATGCATTGGTGAAAGTAGTTAAACATTTTTGCTTCTATATCCTGAATTCACACACTATTGCCTTAGTTCTTGACACTACAGTCAAGTCTATATTAACTCAATATGAGTTTGGCATGAAAAGAGGTAATTGGATTGCAAAGATCCAATATTTTGAACTAGACATCAAGCCAATAAAGCTGGTCAGGGGTAAAGGCCTATGCCAATTAATTGCTAACAACAAGCCAGAAGATACACATCATGAAGAAGCTAAAGTAGAAGATACTCCAATAGTCCTTTTTATCTCCACTAACAATGAGTGGTATTCAAGTATCACTCATTTACTTACTTATGTTGAATTTCTTTCTCATTTACCTTATAAAAAAAGGAGGACTATCAAGTTGAAAGCTACCAATTTTGTCCTTTGGAACAACGGCTTGTACAAGAGAAGCATAGATGGAGTATTACTTCACTATGTAGACAAAGAGAAACAAAGCTAGCTTTTGAAATATTTCCAAAATCTAGCCTATGGAAGACATTTTTCTACTCCTATGACTGATCATGAGATTCTATGAGCAAGGTATTACTGGCCAACTCTTTTTCAAGATGCACATAAGTGGATTAGGAAATGTGAACTTTGTCAGTAATTTATTGGAAGACCTAAGTTAGCTGTTATGCCTCTCAAGCCAGTGATCATAGAAGAACCCTTCCAGCAATGGGGGATTGATTTTATTGGGGCTATAAACCCATATTCAAGTGCTAGACATGATTATGTCCCTACAACAACTGACTATTTCACCGAGTGGGTAGAAGCAATCCCAACTAAACATGTTACTTCAGAAGTTGTATGCAACTTCCTCAAAGAGAATATCATTTCTAGGTTTGGAGTTATAATCAAAATTATTAATAAAAATGTAGCTTGTATCACCTCCTAGGATATTACACAATTATATTTCCATTATGGAATTATACTCTCACTCTTTTGATTATTTTCCACAAGGGAATGGACAAGCTAAATCCAGCAATAAGAACCTGGTAACTATCATCAAGAAGCTAGCAGATGAAAATCAAAGAACATGACATAAAGCATTGGTTGATGCTCTATGGGCAGATAGAATCACACCAAAGAAGGCAATTGGTATGTCTCTTTTTCAACTTCTTTATGGTATCAATGCTAAGATACCAATCACCTTAGAATTGCTAGCCTTGAAATTGGCCAAGGCAATTTAAGATCAGACATATGAAAGCTCTCTTGATAAAATAATCGTGTGCCTAACTAAGTTGGAGGAATAAAGAACCATGGTGGTGGATAGAATTGCTGCTCATAAAAGTTTGGTAAAGAAACTCTTTGACTAGAAAGCCAAAAATTGTGATTTCCAGATTGGGGATCAAGTCTTGCTATGGGACAAAAGGAGAGAACCAAAGGGGATGCATGGAAAGTTTGACTGCCTTTGGAGAGGCCCATTTATAATTCATCAACACATTGGTGAAAATATCTTTCTACTAAAATATCAAGATGGCACACTCTTTTCTCTACCTCACAATGGGAAGCATTTGAAACACTTCAACTCTTGAAGTATCAGATCATTGCATCTATATATATATATATATATATATATATATATATATATATATATATATATATATTTGTATAGTTTTTAATTCTATTTTTTTTGTTTGCTTCTTTTCTTGATGCCTTTCATTTCTAGGTAGCATGACTCCATATCCCAATGGTACACATGAAGACACTAGAGATTCTAGATTCTACTCCAATTCTTTTTTCAATTGAGAGAAGTTCCCCAACTGGAGTCAGCTGTTGTCCCCCAAAAAATATCACTCATTTTTGGGACAACATTTGAACTATTTTGGTCCTACAGAACTGGATTGTCTCTTCCCTTATTGAAATTTGTCCTGGGCATTCAAATTCCTCATTTTTCAAACTTCTCAAGAATCTACAGACTCTACAAGCTTGAATCTATGGACTCTACAGGCCAAGTTTAATGAGCTTTACAGGTTGATTTCTATAGACTTGATTTCTATAGACTCTGTAGGTAGGTTCATTTTTATAGGTTCAAAGACTTCTATAGGTGGGCTCAACCAAAAGAATCAATTTCTTACACTTGGTCATTTTCAAGATTGGTTAAGTGCCTTAGTTCAATCAAAAATCTCCATCGACAAGCATCTAAGCAAAGAAGGCTTGAACCATTGAACCATTGAACTACTTTGGTTCAAAGGTTCAATGAGTTCAAAGTTGAAAAGGTTCAATGCTTTCGGTTTAATGGTGGGTTTAATCAAGGGAACGATTTATTGGTTTGGTTCAACCAAGTAGTTCAACAGTTTGTTTCACATAGGTGGTTCATCCACTTTGTTTCAATGCTTTGGTTCAATCAAATGGTTCATCAGTTGGTTCAAAAGCTTTGTTTGAACCATTAAACCAAAGCTTAGTTCAATAGTTGGTTTGTTCACTTGGTTTAAAGCTTGGTTCATCAGCTTGGTTCAACATTTGGTTCAACTAAGTGATTCAATGCTTTGGTTCAACAAAGTGGTTCAAAGGAGCGGTTCAATGGATTGGTTTAAATTTTGGTTCAACCAAGTGGTTCAATGCTTTGGTTCAATCAAATGGTTCAATAGTTGGTTCATCACCTTGGTTCAAAGGAGTGGTTCAAATGCAAAAGTTCAAAAGAGCCTCTCGAAGGACAAGTGCCCTTATGGAGGGCACTTGGTCGACAAAAGTACCCTTAAAAAGGGTTGTTTTCAAAGAAGCCTCAAAAGGTAAATTCTTTCAGATTTCTATTTACATCAGTTGAAAAAGTCTAAAGGAATTTAGGAAAGCAGATGCGGGTAGAAAACTCAAAGGATTTTTTGAAGGCAAAGTGATCAGAATAATTCCTGTGGACTTTCTATTCGTAAAAAATATCCATGGAATTTTCGTCCACAAGAAATGTCTCTAGAATTTTTTTCCATGGGAAGTTGTTCATAGGGAAAATACCCAGGGAGAAAGCCTGTGGAAAAAACTAGGGAAAATGCACATGGGAATTATCCACAGGAAATGTCTGGGAGAGAATGCTGAAGCCCGAAGGCCATCCAAAGACCACTTGAAGGGTAGATACCCTTGTGGGGGGCTCTTCTTGACCCAAAGTGGATCATTTCTTAAGGCCTAAAAGGGAAGATTATTTTGGGGAAAGTGCCAAACAAAAAAGTTGAATAAGGACCAAGGGGTGATGCTCTCAAAAATGTCAAATTCAAGATAGAGAATTAGCTGTTGAAAATGTAGTGATGGGCGTGCGAATGTCAAATTCAAAGCTCATAAAATAGCTATTTATCCTTGTAATCTATAGATCCAAATGCATTCATAAGCTTTAAGGTGAAGACCAGCAGGAAGTGAGGAAGGAATAGAACATCAAATTGAATCAAGGACCCAATTCATTTAAACGGAAAAGGAGGAATGATGAACAAGGATTAGATCACCAGGTGGACATTGAAAGTTTCAAACTTTCAATAGCATGACTTGTTTCTCTACATTGAGAAAAACAAATGGGTAGATGCCCCTAATTTCTAGCCTATCTTCCTAACAATTTTCAATGCAACATGATGTGTTACTGTTCTCGAGTCCTTCAAGAGGATATATAAGGGACTCTCTTTTATTATAATGATATCTCTTTTTGACAATCAGAACAAAACTCTGCCCAAATTGAAAGGCATTACTGAGACTTTGAGATCATATTGTTGATCATATTTTGTTATTAGAATAAGAAATCAAGGGACTTTTCAGACTTTGTGCTATGATATCTTTGTTATTGGGGAAACTGTTCTTATGTCTTTTTCCTTGATATATTTTTTGTTCCTTTAATTCAACAAGCAGAATTAGTGAAAGTAGTCAAGAAGGTGTCCTAAAGAGTCAACTATGGAGAGTCTTTATGCCCCCATAATTACCTTTAGTGTGTTTTGTTTTCATTTTTGTGTAAAGGACATTGGGATAACTTTGTGTCCTCATTGTCCTTCATATCTTACTCTTGAGTAGTTCAGGTGGAGACTTTGTGCGGCATCTCAATTTGCTTGTTACTACGTTCTTAGTTACATTTTATTGTTACTACCAGGAGTACTCTTGTGGCTAGCTAAATAATAATTCTAAAAGAAGAGGAGTGATGTCTATCATTTCCCTTGATTTTTTTCCTTTGATCTACACGCATCATCTCTAAAAAAAGAGAGATGGATGGTTTGTCCTACCCTTGAATATTATTTTCTATATATATATATATATATATATATTTATATATATATGTATATATATATAGCATACCTATAGGGAACCTCCCCTTGATGAGAGGAGAGATTAGTTCCCTTCTAATGTGGTAAGCCTACACATTTGGATGACTAATCTTCCTACTTTGGCTGATCAGACCTATTTTGTTTATCAGTACACTGATCGACAAAATATTCAACCAACACAATGAATCTTAACATCTTTAAAATATTGACCTGTACCTTCCATGCTCACATCAATTACGATAATTCTATTTAGTGCAACACTCTTATGTGTATTGACACAACTTACTACCAACTAAACTAACTTTTCTCTCACCTAGACACTAGTATCAAAATAACTACTTGACATTAACCTAAACACTATTATTACATTCTTTCTTATAACTAACTCAACATATGAATCAATAATACACACAGACCATGCTCCAACATAAATCATTCAATTTTTCACCAATAAAAAATCTCAACATGGATCAATATCATCTATAACTAGATACTAAAAACTTACCTCTTAATGCCAAAATACCACACTTCCATATCGAACTCAATAATATTCTACATGTCTTCATGCCTTCTTGACATATTAACACCTGTCAAAGCTCAAAAAGCATCCACCATGATTCCACTTACTAATGAGTGTCTCCATAAATCCTAATGGAGTCACCCATTCTATAGGGAACTTAAAACAACACAGATTTAGGAGATTCTTAGATCTCCATATTCTCATAACACTCAATATTCTTCAACATCCTTCTCTGCTACACTATCAACTTAGGATTAACCTTTGATTTGGCCTCTTCATCATCCTTCTAAGTTGACAAAGTGTACTCTTCAAATTATTTCAATTATAACTTTGATTTACATTAGAAAACAACCCCCCTTGGTTTATTATTTAATCATGACTCACCTTATCATCCTTCTTCTTCTTAGTCAATTATTCATTCTCACTAATTTTATCAAATATATGAGAACCAAGATCTCTCTTATCTCCTAACATGTGTCTTGAAAAACCACTATATATACTCTAAATTTTCATAGAATATTCTTCTTTAGTATTCATTATTATAGTAACATAATTATTTGGTAGACCTTCATTATTGTTATGAGAAACACTATCATCATCATAATCTATGATTTTACTTCTTAGGATCACCTTTATGCTATTAGGCCTATCTTATATGACCATGATCTGATACCAATTATTGGAGATAAAATCACTAATAATGGGGGTAAATTAGTACCCTTATAAACTTTTACTTTCAATTTAATATATATAATAATCATTCGTCAAGCAACATCATCATATAAGTAATATCAACTAGTTTAGCAACATATTAATGAGAATATACATATAATAAATATGAACACATCATATATGTAGGAAAACCTTCATGGGGAATAAAAATCATTAACAATAGCTTGGACATATATTCTTATAAATTAATTAATCAAATTGATCTGAGAACCCACTAAACTTAGATCACCAACCCTGTCTATCAAGCACTAATTTGATAGAGTCTTTATTTGATACCCACTTGAAAGGAAGCACCGACTCGCTTAGTAATGTAACACCAATTCAGCCTCCTCTTGACCAAGAACCCACTCAATCAAGTAGAATTTTTCCTTCCATATATTTAATTATTATAATTTTAAACATATTACGGTCTTCTTCTTCAACTCTTCACACACGTATATTCCTCTCAAAGCTACCTCTAGGTATCTTCATTCCACTAGATATCTTTGAAACTAATCAGTTCATATGACCTTGATCTCCATACTCATGACTTATGAAATATATTAATTATTATCTATCTACACCAATATTATAGTCTACATTACATCCTTATTTTCCTCTTTTTTCTCTTTTATTCACTTGTACACACATACCTCTAATGCATCAATTAGGCCTAATTAGTCTTACTCTTGTATAAATCACTTGATATCACACACCTTGGTCATCCACACATATTTAAAGACTTTAATTACCCTTAGAAAAAGTCTTATAACATGTTACAAACATTAATAAATCAATTCATTATGTTATCCACACCATAATAGACTAAATTCTCTTTTAGGCCTTAAGGAGACCTTATTCAATTAGGCCTACATTATAACACGTTACACTTTATTTTATTTTATTGGAATACTTAAAAATACACATAAAATAGGATTAATTCATATATAACTCAAATAAACCTTATAAAACTTAAATTTATGTCCAAAAAACCTTCTATGTACAACCATTACTTGAACCTCTTTTCAAAACACTGTTCACAATAGGCTTGTGCATACCTAGAAAGTTCATCTTGAAAAATTGAAGCATAAACACAATTTTGACAAAAATTGATGTAAAAAATCATATATACATAATATATATGACCTAAAATTAATAACCATATGATTTATACTTCAAAACTCATGGAAAAAGGACTCAAACCCTTCTTTGCAAATAACCCACTCAGAACTGTTAAAACACTCAAAAAACCCATCATGGAAACTTGAAATTTTGAAACCTAAAAGAATGAAATAAATGAATTTTAATAAATTAAAATTATCTTAAACTACCCTCATAATAACCTCCAACATAAATATCACAATATCTAATGTAAATTATTGGTCTTGTAGACCAATTTGTTGACCTTCTCTCTCTCAAACCTTACTCAGCCAGATAAGCCATTTTGGATTCAATGTTACAAAATATTATACTTAAATGATTAAAAAAATCATGGATAGGTCATTAAATTACTAAAAAATAGTAACATGTGCATTACATACTTCAAATTATGGCAAAGATCCTCTAACTCATCATTGTAACTTGCTTACCCAGATTTGACAATTTACCTTCAAACATAGTCATGGTGATAATGATCTTCACCACCTATGTAGACACTTTAATAAACTTATTATTCATTTATATGATCTTAAATATCATTATACCAATATAAAATATAATTATACCATGTTTAAATGATAATATTGGTCTTAGAGACCAGATTCCTAACCTTACTATATACAGACCTTACCGAACTAGACAAGTCAAATTATGAATAGCTTTTCAATAAAACCACTAACCTAACAAACTTATAAAAAACATTAACATGTACTAAAATTCCTAAATAATATCTCCATTCACTTTTACTCATCACTGATCCATGGTAAAACATTTGTAATCACTGTAGAGATGGAATCCAAAGTGAGTTAGATCAAACATTAGTCAAGAAAACTCAAGAAATACATAAAGAACATAAATAAATAAGATAATTAATTAAACTAGGTTTTCAAATGAAATTAAGAGATATTTAAAGAAGGAATGTACCAAAAAAAAACATTCAAAAGAGAATCCCACCTCCAAATACATCTCAAAACGTGATTTTCCTCTTGATTTGGTGCTCAAATCTTTAGCAATGATGAGTGGCTTAGTCTTCCATCATACTAAGTACACCAATGAAACTAGAATCATGATATTTTATCAAATGTGTGCCAATATTTAATATATCATATTAAAAATTAAACATAACACTACATAAATATGACTTGTGGAGATATTTTTGCATAATAAGTTTACACAAAAAGAGCTTAAAAATGGTGGCCTTAGCCTTTCTATTTATAGATATTTAGAATTGATCAGAATAACCCATGACCATTCATATTAATATTAATTTCTAGCCATGAATTAATTTAATTTTTGAGGCATATACATAAATATACCCATTAATATTTAGAACTAAAAGGCATTAAAGAGGCATGGGAGGCCTTAAACCTGATATTTTTTCCATTTATGGCTTATGGATGCCACCCTATAGATGATGTCACCCAATGGTGTAGATATTAGAAATCAATTTCCATTTAAGAAATATTCAATAAATTTCATGTATTTTCCACTTGAGCTCTTGATTTGGATTAATTTGCCGATGTGAGATTAATTAAATTTTATGCAATTATTTAGAAATTGGTTACTCACTTAATCAAACTAGACAAAACATCAAGTTAATGGGTCATAATTTGATTGGAGTATAACTATAATAAGGTGTTAGTTTTGTATAGACCAACATCTAATTTAGGACATTGTCAACATAAAATAACACATGAACATGTCATGTGCTTTCAAATTAGAAGAATTTAGTGGTTTAGAGCATCAAATTGCATTTTTATCATTTTGACTCAAAATGATTTTAGAAAAGTTAATAATCACATAAAGTACATTTCCCCATTTAAGGATACATTAGCCTAAATTTTCACTTGTATACGATAATCTTAAATCATTTAGTGCATTTAAGTGATTTTGGCACAAATTATGCATTTGAGTGAATTTTGAGTAAGATTGATAATTTCAACATAATGGTGTTAGGAATTGGATTTCTACATTTTACCCTTGTTTGAGAAGGCATGGTGAGACATTTGGGTGAAGAAACATATTTTCGAACAAAAAAGTTATCAAGAATAAGTTGGAAGGAAGTGATACATGATTCCCCCTCAAGAGGACATACAAGGATGAAATAGATGGATGGACTATCTAGAAAAAAAGAGAAAGTGAAATTAACCCATGGAATTTGATTAAATCCATATGAGCTAATGCTCACACACATTGATTATCAGTGATCAAAATATAATAGTATTATCAATGATAAAAATATAATATAATATAATGAGCCCTAAAGGTGAGGGAAGTGGGAAGGATACAATCCAAAAATATAAGCAACACACTTTGACCCACAATAGGATGAAAGATGTGTGCCTAGGGAATGATCAATCCTGAGACAAGTTTCATACTTTAAAATTTTTTAGAATGATGGAATTTTTTTTAGAGACTATAATTAGAGGATAAATGAGAGTGTTTCTTCAAAAAAAGTAAATAATAATGATGTGGCTTACTAGAGTGGATTTGATCAATTGATAAAGCAAAATTTCCCCAATATAGCTGATTTTGATCACTATTAAGTAATTTTGATCTTGTAGGGCTGATTTGATGAATGATATCTCAAAATATTGTACCCTTATAAATAAAATTAGAAATATTAGCTTAAGGATATAACCTAATACATATATTAAGTATGAATGGGCACAAACATAGATGTGAGGGGAGAATGACTGAAGTAACCATAAGAAACTTGGCATACAAGGGTGCACAAAGTGATGATAGAGATAAATAGAATAATAAAGGTGTTCAATATGACTCAAGATACATCATGTATCCAATCTCTACATACATACATATATATATATATATGTATATATGTGTATATATATGTGTGTATATATATATGTGTGTGTGTGTATATATATGTATGTGTGTGTATATATATATATATATATATATATAGATACACACACACACACACACACACACACACACACATATGGACATCAAGATAATGTGGCTCACCCAAAAGTGGTATAAAATGGAATGAGGAGAAAAGAATAGAAGAAAAATAGATCATTATTTGATTAGACTCATATTATATGACAAGAAATGCATGTATTACATAGAGTCTAATGTGAATCCATTGGTTTTTAATTCATTAGTTTATTAAGATCTGATCATCAAAATTACATTTAATTTTTGACTTGGGATCCAAATCACCAAGTACTTATTATATAAAAATGAAATTATGCATAATAAGTATGAATAACTTATAATGACACTACATTTCAATTGTGATGAGCTGGTTCAAATGTGAATATTTATAACTAGAGGTAATGTGAATATTTATAAATAAATATAATGATAAAGGCTAATGTCACTATGTGTATGTATGATGCTCTGTCTATTCTGAGATAGAAAGAGATCCTTTAACAAGAGCTATCTAAGATTTCTTATGTGAGTAAGATAATTAATAAGTGAATAATATTTTTATAAATACTAGGCAACCTATTCAAACCCCCTCCATTCTATTTATTAGACATCATAGAGGAATATTTAGTTCATAATTATATGATAGATTCAGGTGCTTTAAACTAAATTATGCCTAAATCCATAATAGATAAGCTTGAGATTAAGTATGTGCCTAATGAAAAAGGTGTTATTTAGTTGGTTGGTTTCCCCACTAAAATAGTAGGTATATTGAAAGATATTAAAATAATATTGGTAGCTTTCCCAAATTGTGACATCACTAAAGATATAATGGTTGTAGACCTACCCCCATATTTTACCCTATACTTATCTAAGGACTTTATGAAAAAATTGGTGGTTATTCATCCTTTGACTAGTAATATATGGTTTTTAGGACTAAATATGGGACTAGGTTCACTATTAGGTTAGAACCTATCTCTAGATTCCATCTTGAGCCCTATATACCTAACCTTGCAAATGTCAACTATAACATATTTGAAAAGGATGAAAATGTTAATGAACAAGAGCTTCATGATCATCTTGAAGGAAATTTAGACCTATAATTACATGAATAGGTAGATAAGAATCATGGATTTGATCCCTAGACTAATATTAAAGAAACAAGCTTAGGGGTGTATTTTGTGAATGAGGAAGTTGTTATACCTTGTCTAACTAACACCACTCAAGAGGAATATGGTATATGGAATTAATTCTTTGATGGTTTAAGGTCAAATAATGGTAGTGGAGTTAGAGCCATGCTAGTTTCACCCTCAAGATAGAAGTATTATTCAACTATAATATTTTAATATAGTTTCACTCCAAACATAGCTAAATATGAAGCTTTTTTACATGGTTTTCAAGAGGCAAGAAGAAGAGGTGTCAAACTTCTTCAATTCAAGGGTGATTGTGAGCTTGTTATGCAATAAGTGAGAGGAATAAGTTTAGTCAAGAACCATCATTTTAAAGCTTACAAACATCATTTATGGGATCTCAGACAAGACTTATTAGCATTCAATATATAATCCATACCAAGAGAGGAAAATCAACATGCAGATAGACTGTAGCCATTAGAGCTCAATATGGGGTTATAAAAGGAATCAAAGGAAACCAAAGTCAAGACAAGATCAAGGTCATATATAGGCCATTTTTACCTAAAAATGAGGTGAGTTAGTCTGTGTTTGATAATTATGACTAAATTATATGTTTTTTGATGTAAGACATAGAATTCTACCATAAGAATCAAAACAAATTCCAACATCAGTATGATGATTAGATAGTGAAAATAAGATATAAAAAGATACCTAAGGGGATTGTGACATTGGAAAGCATATTCAATGAAGATGAATAAGTGAGAAGAGGCAAGGCATGTATATCAACCAAGGAGGAACATTATAAAAGGATAGGGATATTCAAAGATAAACTATTAAAGTTAGGAAAGATTAACACAATAGGAAAGAGATCTATAGTTGTTTCTTTATGCCAAGAGTTCTCTAATGAAATTTCATGGGAATACAAGGATTTGAAGGGTTTTGATCCCAAACTTGTACAACATACCAATAAAATAGAGAGCAATGCAAAGCTAGTAAAGTAAAAATAAAGGCCTACCAACCCAAAAGTGGAGGAGTTGATGAGAAGGGAACTATTTAAGTTTATTGAATCAAAGATAATATTCCCCATTAAAAATTCTTTATGGGTGGTAAACCTTGTGCTAGTGAGAAATAATAATGGGGAAATACATTTGTTGGTTAATTTTATGGACCTCAATAAGGTGTCCCTAAAATAACATTACCCACTACCCTCAATAGATTAGATTCTTCAAAAGGTGGTAGGTTCTCAGATATTCTCATTGCTTTATGGCTATTATAGTTATAATCAAATTATGGTCAAGAAAGAAAATAGGCATAAGACTGCCTTCACCATAAAGTGGGGCACTTATGCATATATGAAAATGCCTTTTGGATTATCCAATGCTAGATTAAATTTATATAGGTCAATGGATGTTACCTTTGAAGTTTTAATAAATGATATGGTGCTCATCTACCTAGATGACATCACTATTTTCTTAAAGGACCTAGTTGATCACATTGCTCACATGAAGTTAATATTTTAAAGATGCATAGAATTTTGTACGTTATTGAATCCTTAAAAATGTATATTTTGTTTTTATGAGGGTAGGTTATTAGGAAATGTAGTGTCCAAGGATTATATTTCTATAGATATTGAAATAATTGAGTCTGTATTATCCTTACCCTTTCACAAGCACAATAAGGGTATACAGAGTTTCTTAGGAAAGATTGCTTTCATAAGAAGGTTTATTCTAGGCTTTATAGAGCTTGTCAAGTATCTTACTCACATCTTAAGTAAATTTAAAGAGTTTACATGGATCAATGAAGGTAAGAGGACTTTTTAGATCATTAAGGAGGCAATCTCTCATTACCCTACACTTCTTAATCCTGAATTTAACAAAGAATTTTACTTCTATGCCTTTTCTACATTGGATGCAATCTTTGCCATGTTGATGCAGTAGAATGAACAAAGTTTGAAACAATCTATTTATTTATTTAGTTAGGACATAGAGGGGTATGAGGAGAGGTATTTATTTTTAGAGAAACATGTGATTGTATTAGTTAGAGGTTTGAAGAAATTTATTAAAATGGTCTCCAATAGTAAGATCATACTCATGGTGGTACACCCAAGTATTAAAGAGTTTGTACTCAATAGAGACCTCAATGATAAAAGAGTTGGATGGCTGAAAAAATGCATGGAGTATAACCTTGAAGTTATAGTTACAAAACTTATAAGGGGAATAGGTTTATGTGAACACCTTATTATAGAGGTAAAGCAAGATAAAAATTAAGTGTTGGTAGCCCATGATATCCAACATGCAGGTGCAGATAACACACCTTTTAGTTGGATACATGATATACTTATATTTATTGAGTTCATCCAATGTCTTATAAGACTATATAAATCTAAGAGAAATCACTTTAGTTTGAAATGTATACTTTATGTCCTGATAAATGTAGTGATTTTCAAGAGAGACATAGGAGGCATGCTTTTGAGGTGTGTGGAATCATGTCAAATAGACAAGCTGCTCGAGCAATTTCATGATGGTCCAATTGGTGGGAAATTTTATACAAATACCAAAAAATATAAGATAATTAAATATGGTTAATTTTGGCCTAAAACTTTTATAGATGCACACTCTTGGGTAAGGAAATGCCAAAAAAGTGTAATGTTTGTTGGCAAGCAAAAATTGGTTACCCTTCCCTTACAACCTATACAAGTAGAATAACCTTTCATATAATGGGGTTTAGATTTCATATGGTTGATACACCCCCTTAAATTAAAGAACATAAATGGATCGTTATAAATATAGACTATATTATAAGGTAGGTTGAAGCAATTAATCTCAAGGAAGCTAATGAAGATTCTATTTTGGACTTTTATGATAACCTTATGACCAAATTTGGTGTGCCATCTACAATCATTTATGATAATGCATTGGCCTTCAATATAAACAAGATATGTGAATGAGATCTTTCACATAGAATTTATCTCAATGCATATTCTAACTGTACCCACAGGGTAATGGACTAGCAAAGTCCATAAATAAGAACTTATTCAGGATTATCAAGGGAACTATGGAGGATAGTCAGAGGGAGTGGCATACTAGATTTAGGACTACCCTATGGGAAAATAGGGTGACACCTAAGAAATAGATGAGGCACTCCCCATACCTTCTTATCTATGTGAAAGAATATAAACTTCCTATATCACTTGAACTTATTGTATTAGAACTTGCACATCATCTTGAGCTCTTAGAGGATGATGCTATGTAAATAATATTGAATGAGCCAAGATAGCTAGAGGAGATAAGGGACACTGCTATGAACACTATGTGTTCAAATAAACAACAAGTGAAGAGGTCATTTGATAAGATATCCTCCTAAAAGACATTCTAATAAGGTGATATAGTCCTCAAATGGGATGAGGATTATGCAAAAATAGGAAATAACTCTAAGTTTGATAGTCTTTGGAGTGGACCTTATGTTATCATAGGTGTTTTATTATATTTGGAAAATTGGATGTTTAATCCCTAAATAGTAAATGGGTATGAGTAAAAAAATTAGTAAATAATATGCAATAATCAAGCCACTAATTTTGTGTTAATAAATAGTATTTTTGCCTTTCCTAATAATAGTAATAATAGAGAGAAATATAACTTAGATTATTCTAGGCTGTTATGGCTGAGATAGAGTCTGATAATGGAGGAACAAGACTAAGATAGGGTCTCAAAATAAAATTTGGAGTTTATTTCTTGGTTGGATAAGACCACAAAAAATAGGATACCCTATTATATGGCATTGTAGTCCTGGTCTTGCCACTATTATCCAAATTTATCACAGAGATATGATTTTTTTGGGTTTTATTCATAGTGTATGTGTGAGCCTGTGTACCAAATTTTAGATACTTGATGTCAACAAAACTCCTTGTAAAGTTGATTATTCATGTGATTATGTCTTATATGTAATTAAATAGAAATTTTGCAAATAGATAAATGGGGTTAGTGTGTAAAGGATATGCTAGATACACTTCACACTCCATGTGTGGGCATGTTGCCTACATACCAATACTCTGAGGAGGTATCAAGATATATGTATTTCTCCCATTGAAGTGCTTGGTGAAATAGAGTGATGAAAGTGTAAGTAAATGCAAAACTAGGTGTACTTGGAATGAATAGTGACTAGTATGAGGGTTTGATTAAGCTTGAAATATTGTTAAATCGCTATATGTAGAGAATAAGGATAAGTGCTTGAGTGATCTTGCTACTATTCTTGCTTCTCTTTTGTAAATGAGTGCCAACCCTTCCAAATGGAATTTGAATGGAATTTTATAGGGTATTTAATGATCATGGGTTAAATGAATTCACATTAGGCTAACATGAATTAGGATAAGGATATAGGAAAAAAATGACTGTTAGAATGTATTTTACACTTGGATAATAACACTAAAAATTGGACACCCTAGGTTTTAGTGCTCCTGTCCAATTTGGGTGTTATTGTCCAAAGGGAATGAGACCTAGAGGGATGGATTTGAGCCTCAAAAAACTACCTAAGTAGGAAAGGGTAAGTATGGAAGGCTATGGATGATTGAGAAGCAATGAATGAAGAGCCTAAAAGGGTTATGCAAACAAGTAGGAGGACCTATGGATTGGGTGTCATTATCCACACTCATGTAACCAAATTTCCAATTTTATATGACTAAATTCCCCCCCACCCTTTATTATAGTGATTTATAAAAGTGAAATATTAGGATAAAATAAAAATAGAAAGTGTACTTGAACTTACCTGTGAAGTTCACAAAGTTGTGTGATGCTAGATGTCCATAGAGAGAGCACAATGTGAAGTGTGAATATATAATGAAAAACATAGAGTATATCAATTATTAATAGATACACTATATCTAAAATAAGAATGTAAAAATGTTGGGTAAGAGAGAGGAAGAGAAAGGAACAAATACACCTTACTAGGTATGCAAAATAATACAAAACTTGTTGTGATGCTAGATTATGTTGGGTGTGTGTTGTACTAAATTTTATATCATGAATAGAGTTGAGTGCTCAATTTCTTGGAAGTGGATCAAGAATTAAAAGGTAGGCCCTTTGTCTCTATCATTGCTTACTAAGTGAAGCTAATGAATCATGCATGTGTCAATTGATGTTTGGATTGTGCGTCCAATCCCTCTGAATAGGTGGCTCAAGAATACAAAGGTAGGCCATTTGGCTTCATCGTTGCCTACTAAATGAATCTATTGAATCATGTATGTGTCAATTTATTTTTATACTATGTTTTTAATCCTTCTAAATAGGTAGCTCAAGAATAAAAAGTTAGACCCTTTGGCTCCATCATTACCCACTAAGTGAAGGTAACAAATCATGCATATGTCAATTGATGTTTAGACTATGTGTCTAATCCCTATAAATTGGTGGCTCAAGTATATAAAGGTAGGCCCTTTGGCTCCATCATCACCCACTAAGTAAAGCTAATAAATCATGCATGTGTCAATCAATGTTTGGACTATGTCCAATCCCTTTGAATAGGTGGTTCAAGAATATAAAGGCTAGCTAGTCATTTGGATCCATCATTTCTGTCAGGATCCTACTCCTCAATAAGAGTATATATGATTACCTCTTATATAAGAAACTAAACACAAAATTTAACTAGAATGATAAGTAACTAGAAATATGAAACAACACAGGATATGAGAGATAATACACAATTGTATTAATAATCACTCAGAAGAAAATACAATAAAAAAGATGCCACTTCTTCCACCTCTAAGGCTTGCCACACCTCAAGGACTTCTTCCCTCTCTCTCTTACGGTCCCAACACACAACTCAAATACAAAATTGTTGTTCACCTCCACCAGTCAGTAACAACACTGCCAGTATACCAAGTACACAACCATACTTCAAGTAGATCTCCCTTTCTTTGCTGCCACCTGCAAATCAACATACCTTACTTACCTTGTAGATATCTCTACACCCTGAAGAACCATTTTCCTTACCTCACCAAGTCCTTATGATTATTTAACCAGTACCCCAGTGGATCTTCTACCCAAACTTACACACCTGCAACTCTCCAAGATCATACACACTCAGCACCCCTTTGGAACTAGGAGGAACACACCATGCTCTCTTCACACATAGAAGGAGCTAATTTTTGCTCTCTTACTCTCTAGCACACTTTTACAATACAGCCCATGAGTCTATTATATAGATCTCATGCATATAATAATTAGACTTTCTTAATTATAATAATTAGACATGCAACTCCAAGACTATAATTAGCCTTTAACATGCAAAGTGACAGTCCAAAAATAGACCTGTCTGGAAACCGCATGCAAATTGCATGCACACACAAGTTGCCAACATTGGCTCCTTCCTGACTGATGTCAGTCAACTCATAACCGATGTTAGTTGCTTCTGCACTGTAATATGATTGATGTCGGTTGATCAGACTGACGTCGGTTGCCCTGCAACTCATTCTACAACTCAGCAATCCTCTGCAACCTTAGCAACCTCCTCCATGTCTACATTAGTGAAGCTTTTAGCTCCATAACCTAACAATTTCCCACTAAGTGAAGCTAATTAATCATGCATGTGTCAATCAATGTTTGGACTATGTGTCTAATCCCTCTAAATAGGTACCTTAGGAATATAAAGGTTATCTATTCTTTTGGATCCATCGTTACCCTATAAAGTGAAGCTATGAAGTGATACCAATATGGAATATATGTCATATGAGATGGATCCTAAAGCCCATGAATGAACTTTAATTTGAAAATATTGGTGTGGATAACTAAATGTATGTTGGAAACTAGGCCAGTCTTGGCTATTTTGTGATCTGAAGACTAGGCTTGTATGAGAGCCACTTTAAAACTAGTGCATTACTCTTATATGTAAGCCAACTCAAGAACTTAGGTACTCAAGAAGTTGAGTTTGTATGAAAGCCAAACTTGAAAAAGGATGTCAACCACCTATAGATGGAGTAAGGCACATAACTACTAAGAAATACTTGGAAGATAAACTAAACTTATAAAAAAAGAGGAGGACCAATGTGCTATGCACATTACCCCTAATAACTAGTGTCTAGAATGTGGATTTTGATCTAGAATTTATATGAACTACCTAATATAAAACCAAAAGTGAGATCCATCATGCCATGTATGATGTCCCCTATATTTAGATTCTTTGAAAAAGAATTGTACTAAAATATGTTGAATCTAGACTATGTTATATTGATAAATTTGTGACTAAACTCACCTTTCTATCTATTTTTGGAAAAACTATTTTTTCTATTGTTTGGATAGAAATGTCAAAAAATATATATCCTACAATCCACTATTATATTCCAACTTTGGTGCCATTTTATAGGGCCAAATATGATGACTATTCAAGATTCTCTAATGTCTATATAGTTTGTTCTACCTAGTTTGATGTATGGTTTCTATTTTGAGTGTTCGAAAAGTTGTTATTTCAATCACTAAGAGCTATAATCTATGTGATAAAACCCCTATTTATTTCCCCTAATTTTTAGGGTAGGAATAAGTACCTTTTAATGATTTCCCTTAGAATAAGAATCCATGTAAGTGTGTTATGCTAAAAACATACATGATATAGTAATGATAATCAACAATATATCTCAAGATATAGCAATATTTTTATCAAGAGATTGTTGAATCAATAGGGGTATGCCTAGAGAGATATAATAATGTAATAACATGTGCAATGTATTTAATTAGAACTAAAAATTTTAGATGTTAGTTGTTAGTTGTTAATCATTAGTTGTCAAGGAGGGACGGAGCATGATGTCCATCATGGCATCCAAGAAATCAAATAAAATGCATGATATGGATCATGGCATTACAAAAATAAAAAAACCAATCAAGAAAACAAGCACATGGAGCAAGATGCAAGAAGCATACAAGAGTGGCCAAGGGGCCAAGCAAATAAGGGATATGGGCACATGTCACTCAAACTAGAAAACAAACATACAAAGTATGTTCAAATGTCACATACACATACAATAGAAATAAGAAAGATTGGCATGAGGACCATAAGAACATAGAAGATTAAAATCAAGGGACATTGGAAAATTTCCAAAGGTACACACACATGAATAGAAGCAAAAGACATTGGTAAATATCCTACGGCACACACAAGAGATAAGGAAGAACTAGAAATGCAATATAATATGCTATGCTAAGCAAGAAGAGAAAGCATGTGATAACTAGAAAGATAGAATCACATCTAACTAATCAAAACAAGAGTGAAAGTATGCAAAACATGTTAGTATAAGATGACATATATGCTAAAGATATATTTAAGTGTCAAATACTAGTGAAATGTTGATATAGTAGTATATGTAATCTAGTAAGTAATGTAAAACATCATGATAACTTAGAGTGTATAGTGTACGAATGATGTAACCTAGATGGTATAGTCATGTAGAAGATGCCCTTAGTGGGTATGTATATCGATGTATGTCTGAAATGTAGAAGTAAGATGCCTCCTCAATTGGTAGAGTGAAGCAGTCAAGGATTTGGATATCACTACACACACTTAAAGAAGATCAAGTAAAGCATTGTAATGTAGATAAATCTATAAAAAATAACATGAAATAGTAATTATAAGTCCAAGAATAGTAGTATCAATGTAAATCATGGATGATATATATAATCAAAATGTTTTTATGTTTTTGGATATATTTGAATATTTTTGATTTTTGAAATGTTATATTTTTTTTGAATTTTTGAAATAAGATATGTATAGGAGAGACTAATAAGAAATGATACTTAATAATGAGTCTTAGATGAGACTCCCTATCATGGTGTCTTATATCTAACAAAGGTATCATACCTGATCATGAAACATGATGGAAAGGTTCAGACTATGATTCTGAAGTTGTATGCACTATAGATGTTTTGAAATCTCTAAAGTAGAAACTGACTATGGGGTCCCTCTATAACTCTAAAAATTTGATGAAACTATAGGGATTTTAGGGACCAATTTGGAATTACAAGAATCTCTCTAAACATGTTTTCTATGTATATATGTATGCGATCTCAATGACACTGCTCTGGGTGTGAATATTGTAGCTAGAAGCCATCTAGAGTCTCAAATTAATGGAGGTGTCTGAATCCTCTATACTAGTGATGGATTCATCAATTGTGTATAAATATATACTAGGGGAATAACTGTAACTGGTAGGGAAACTAAAACTGGTGTAGAAGCTAGAGCTGGTGATTGCAAAAGAGATGGCTCTAAAGTGGGGAGTGGTAACTAATATGAAACTCTGTGAAATATAATAACCTAATTAGCATGAATTAATTTCATGAATATATGAACTAGAAATGGTACTAATCAAATTTAATAAATCCATGGGCAACCAAGTAACATATCAAAAACTCCTGCACTAGGAACTATAGTGAAATGTATGGTCACATATGTTAGACTAGTATGTAAAATAATTATAATCTCACCCAATGAACTCTCTATGTGCCCACTAAATTCACTAATAACTACATTTGTCATAGTGATATCCTATTCTAAATAGACTAAATACTGTAATAATGTAATGGTGCACATGTTAACACTAGAACCATTATCAATGAGAACACTGTGAATGGGTTGATTATGAATATGTGCTCTAATAAAGAGTGCATTATAATCTGAATTATCCTCAATAATCTCCTGATCTAAGAAGGCTATCAAAGGTCTAGTTGGAACCATGGACTCACAAACACCTATCATACCACTCAAAAGATGTGATTCAAATGAAGGTGCTTGGTATGTAACTAGTGGAGGATGTGCATGGTGTGTGTGGTAAACACCCAATGTGTCTCCTTTCTCTTGCTTAGAATGTTATGGGAATGAATCCAAGAATATTTTCAAATCTTTATCTTATATTGGCTTACTTTTTGGAGGCCCAAATGAAGTGCCAAGATCAAGTAGGTTTTCAACTATCAAGTCTTTTCTCTTATGTCTCAAACTAATGCATATATTTGTAGTGTAGCCTAGTACCCTGTGAAATTCACAAAATGCTTACTGATCATATCATTATGGAAGAGGATTTGTTGGGTCAACTTATTAAATAGGAAGGAGAGTAATGATGTTACATTTTAATAACTATTGTAAAAATATGGCTAGAGAAATTGGTAGATTAGTAAATACACATTGAGGAGGTGATAATAAAACCACACACTGAGGAGGATCTGAAGCTGCATTGACTATTGGTTAATTCTAGTTCTTGTTATAATTAAATTTGACCTTATATGGCACTTTGCTATTACTCTTGTTTTTTGTGTCTAGAATGCTTGTATATTTGATTTTTCCCATTGAAATGAGTTTCACTTCTCTTTATTTTAATGTATGACATAATCCAGTGAAGGTAGAGAATATTTTGAACATAATAGATTCATGCAATGCTGGTAGAAGGCTCTATTTGAATAAATCCTATAGCTCATAATCTACCATGGGGCTAGTCATCTTATCCAAGATAGTCTTATATCAAAGCACAGAGTCTTTGAGATGATCATTTGATTTATATTTATGTTGTGAAATTTGTGCATAATAGACCTTATCACCAATGTTGATACTGAAATGTGCTAATAACATGTCAACTAAATGATTGAATGCATTGAATAACTAATTTGATAGACTATAGAACCATTCTAAAGCATAATCCTTTAGACTTCATGGAAATAGCTTGGTAAGTATTTAATCATTTGCTACATAATCTAAGCATGCTACATGAAAAGCTCTCAAATGTGTCTGTGGGTCACCCTTTCCATCATAAAGAGTAAGATTAGGTTCAACAAAACCTTATGGCAATGGTGTAGAACCAATGCAACATGTCAATGGTGTACGAAAAAGAGTAAAAGAATCCAAAACCTACATAGGTCTAATGTTACCTTGTTCAAGCTATAACACCTTGGATTGAAGAGATATTATCTCTTCCATAAGGGTTGCCACATCAGGAAAGAGGGATGTACTAGCTATAACTAGTGGCATAGAGGTAGGTTGGGCTGCTATAGGGGTTTTTGAGACATAGTTACCCTCGTAGTGTCATTTTTAACTGGTTGCTTTTTGGTTTGATAAGATTGACCATTGTTCAATTCTTTTTCCTCTTATAGAATTCTAAGCATGTCATCTTGCAAATCTAGATGTTTGGTTAAGAGTTATTAAAGTTATATTTTATTAGTTTTATCAAAATTGATATGTTGAGCCACTATTAAAGTAGGAAAATAATTTGAAATGTGTTTAAATGTTTTGAAATAAGTGTTAATAGTTAATGTGCTAGAAAGAGAAAGTATTGAATATAATAAATGCAAGGTCTTAAAAATAATGAATTAGAATTTGTACAAAAAGGATACTAGACTGGAAAACATGTAAAGTGATACCTCAAGAAGTAAAATAAGAGCTAGTACATGCAACTAGGGATTTTTAAAAAATAGTTTTGCAAAATACTATGAATTTTATAATTTAAAATTGAATTTTTGAGTTAGATATGCAAGATAAAATTTAGAATTTTATGGGAAAATACTTGATTTAATGGGACCTAGTAGATGCAACTAAAGTTTTGAGATTTTTTTAAAAATAATTACTATGATTTTTTTAAATTTGAAGTGATTTTTTTTAATTTTAATATGGAACTAAAAATTTAGAAAATGATTGGAAAATTACTAGAAAATTACTAGTAGATAGTTGATGCAACTAGGGTTTTAAGAAAAAATATGTTTTTGAAAATTACTATGATTTTTTTTAATTTGAAGTTATTTTCTAATTTTAATATGCAACTAAAAATTCAAAAAATGATTAGAAAATTAATAGGAGCTAGTTGATGCAACTAGGGTTTGAAATAAATTTATTTTAAAATTTACTACAAAATTTCAATATTTGAGAGAAATTTATGATTTTAATATTCAATAAAATTTTTATAAATTAATATGAATTATTATCTAAAAATTTACCCTAGGGTTTCTAGGGTTTTTATGCAAAATTCAAAGTAATTCGGGTTCAACAAATGTATTTTTGTTTATGGGAAATTAGATGTTTAATTCCTAAATAATAAATGAGTCTATGTAGATAAAATTAATAAAAATATATGCAATAATTAAGCCACTAATTTTGTGTAAACAAATAGTATTTTTTACATTCCTAAAAATATTAACAAGTGAGAGAAAATATAACTTAGCTAATTCTGGGATGTTATCACTGAGACAGAGTCTAATATTGGAGGAACAAGACTAGGACATGATCCCAAAGTAAGATTTGGATTTTTTTTTGGGTTGGACAAACCCACCAAAAACAAGACACCCTACTATTTAGTGTTATAGTCTTGGTCTTATTTCTATTGTCCAAACAAATCACAGAGATATGATTTTTTTGGGTTTTATTTATAGTATTTATATGAGCCTTTTTACCAAATTTTAGATCCTTTCTATCAATATAACTCCTTATAGAGATAATTATTTATGTGCTTATGTCTTCTATGTAATTAAATATAAGTTTTACAAATAGGGAAAAGGGGTTAGTTGTTAAAATATATGTTGGATGCACTTCACACCCCATGTATGGGCACACTACCTACATACCAATAATCTGAGGAGGGATCAAGTTATATGTAGTTCTTCTATGCTTGTACTTTGTGCAATAGTGTGATGAAAATGCAAGTAAATTTGAAACTAGGTGTACTTGGAATGACTAAGGACTGGTATGAGGGTTTGAATAATATTGAAATACTATTGGATGGATATATGTAGAGAATAAGGATAATTACTTGAGTGATCTTTCTAGTATTCTTGTTTTTCTCTGGTAAAAGAGTGCTAACCCTTCTAAATGGAATTTAAATGACCTTTTATAGGGGATTTAATGATCATGGATTAAATGAATTTGTATTAAGATGACATGAATTAGGATAAGGATTTGGGATAAAATGACTGTTAGAACATATTTTGCACTTGGATAACAACACTAAAAACTAGACATCCTAGGTTTTAATGATCCTATCTAACTTGGGCACTATTGTCTAGAGTGAATAAGACTTGCGAGGGATGGATCTAAGCTTGAGAGAGATACCTAGGTCTTAAAGGGTTAAGTTTTTAAGGTTTTAGATGATTGGGAATCAGTGAAAGAAGAGCCTAAAAGGGTTCTACAAGAAAGTAAGAGGACCTATGGATTGGGTATCATTATCCATACTCAAGTAACCAAATTTCACATTTTATATGACTACAATAGGTTACAAGGAAACTAATGCCTTTGATCTTGATATGTTGAATGGAGAGAGCCTTCCCATCCTTGTCAATGGGAGTTATCTTAAATTATGCTACTAGTGTTGTCTCATGATCATTGTATATAGGTAAATAACTCTATTTTCACCTTAACGTGCTCTTGTAAATTACTCTATTTGTTATTTTTATATTATTTAGGTATAAATTTGGTGTTTTTTGTCATTTTTATTGCTTGTGTGTGTCTCATTTCTTCAATTTGTTTTTTGAGTCAAGTAGAATCTATTTTTAAATAATACTTCATTTGTCGAGTTATCAGAAGCAAACCTGATCAAATTCTAGGTTTTATGACCAACATGCTAGTTAGGCTAGCTGAGTCACCAAAAATGTTGGCCAAATCTATCCCATATACAAATATTTTTCCTAAAAATGGTTTGAATAAAGGATTAGAGTTCTAGGTGGAATGAGTGGTCCAAAGATAACATGTAGCTTGCAAATATTTTGAAACACTTTAAGTAAACATAAGGTGTAATTTGTCAAATTTTGAGGAAGTAGGTTCTCATGGTGATCAATAAAATCAAGATCATGTGATGAGTTTTCACAAGTCTCAAAAACTCATTTTGTGCCTTAGGAGTTCTTGCACAAGTATATAAGAGCTAGACCATCATCAACACATAATGTAGAAATAAATAGGTCAATCTGATTTGATATTTAATAAATGCACTTGGGGAGCCTCTCAAGCCAAAAGATTACATGAACATGAATATATTTATGCCAAGATCATCCTCTACAAATTTGGTATCTTGATGATCTTTCTCTCTCAATATATAAAGCTTGAAAGTTATACTTGTAAAATGAGACATTCACAGGGATGTCAAGGTAAAAATGTGGCAAATAGCCATTTAAATTCAAAATTTCCAAGGTTAAATTTAGATATGATAAATGTCAAGATCACAAGAGCTCAAGTCAAGATCAAATAGTGATTTGCTGATCAATGATGTCAGTGGGCCCAAATATATTTATGATGTGTGTTTAATCATGTAATCAAATATCAACAGTGAGCATCAAGTTAAAAAAGTTAGCATGAGTGCAAATCTAACAAGTGGCAAGATCTTAGGTACCCATATAGAGATCTAACAATTCATGGTTCTTGATAAAGATAGTGGGTCTAAGATAATTGATGTTGTGTGATCCATCATGTAGAGCAAATCTAATGTTGAACATGAAGTCAAAAGTTTAGTGGATCTTAAGAGAAAATGCACAGGTGACAAGTGTCTTAATAATATTAAATTAGAAAAAGATCTATGGCTTGCATTTATTTTTATAGATAAATATTTATGGTGTGTATGAGGCCAAGGAGTCAAAAATTTGATAGTACGATCCTCAGAATGAATGAAGAGATAATATATGACACAATATGAGAAGCTAAGATCAAGATCAATGGTTGATATCAAAAGTTTATAGCTAAGGACTTTAAATGGAGAATAGATTTGACTATTAAGCTGGGACAAACATTTCATGAGGATGCCATGAAATAAAACATGTTGGATAAAGGATTTTTCCACCCAGAGTAGGTAGAATACATAAATTCAAGATCAAACATGATCTAAGTTACCAAGAGTAGACCCTACAAAGCCATATAATACCATTAAATCCATACAAATCTTTTTGAGAGATTCTAGATTTAGTTTTTATCTCTCTTTTAGACTTAAGAGGCCTCAGACTATAGATCTTCATTTGAAATCATGACTATATGAAAATGAATAGAGTAATTAGAAGTAATGGTATAATGGTGACTATGCAAGGAATGTTAGAAAGAACATCAAAGAGCAAGATCAAGTGACTACATGATAACATGAAAAACATTAAGCATGATTAAGGAAGACACTAAAGGACATTAATACAAAAGAGATCAAGAAGGATTCATGTGGTGGCAAGGATTTCTTCCTAAAATTGGTCTTGATCTCTACATTCTTCATCATGCCAGATAAAGATACAATGACATTAATGTAGGGTAAGGCTCGAGAAGGATTGCACTAGTGGTTTTTCTAAGTGAAATTAGGCTCATTAATGGCCCCTTTAGAGCCAAATTCTCTTTCTCTTACCTTATTTATTCTTTAAAAAACTAGCATGATACTCTTGATTTGGATCCCTCGGCTTGATATAGTGAAGCTCTACCAAAATCAATTGTAAAACTCTTTTGAAGAAATATAAGACATATTTGAATCTAGTTGAATGATAAGTGTGCTTTAATTAAATTTGATTTATAGAGTGTATGTTTATTATTCATCATCTATATGTCCTTCATTTACCTTAATTAGAGTCTATTGGTTTCTTGCAAGTTGTATGAAGTGCTGGATAATGAGGTTTCCATTAAAGTGTCATGAGCCCATAGTGTTTTACTTAAAACTATCTCTTTCTATCCTTCAAGTTGTAGGTCTCTTTTTAGTATTCATATAAAATACTCATGTTTTCAACCTTGTCATAGAATATAATCAGTTATTATCCTAATTATATTCGTAATTAGTCATAAAAGTGTCTAAGTTGAGAGTGGATCATTAAACATTCAGTGCATCACCATTTAGACTAGGTTTTGTTCCTTTCAGCTTTCTTCTCTTTCCCTTTTCCTTGGTATAAGTATATATTAAGAAAATAAATATATTTTCATACTAGAAGAGATTGCATCATTTAAAACCCTAAATATTTGACCTAACATTAGGTAACCCATAGCCTAGAGTCATTTCCATGTTCGACTAGGTTTGGGTAGAGGACCTAAAAAACCCTTTGCTCAGTTAGTGTGTAGTGTAAATCCACAACAAGGATATTAACCCTAATTATTTAATTAGACACAATTTTGTATTCAATTACATATACTATTACACATATTAGATCAAAGTAGCATCTACAAAGAATTGATTATCACATGTAATCAACTTTCTAGAGGAAAATATCACAACTAGATTTGGTACCCCTATTTCTCTAATTTGTGATAATGGGACAATATTTTAATCAACTAAATTCACTAAATGGTCCCATGATAATCCAATCACCATCAGGTCATCATTTAATCATTACCCATAAGGAAACAGATTAGTTGAATCAAGAAACATGAACTTGATTGACTCCATTAAAAAGTTAGTATAAAATAAATCTAGATATTGGCATAATCTACTAAAGTATGCATTATGGGTTGATAAAATAAGATACAAGTAGGCCCTCAAGGACTCACCTTACTTTATAGTATATTGATGATAGCCAATTTTCTCAATCATGTTTAAATTTCCAACATATCAATTTTTGAATGAGTACATGGAACTAAGTGAAAAGGTCGAGTCTCATTTACTGGACATTATAGATATGGAAGACTTAAGGACTAAGGCCTTATATAATTTCAATTAACATCAAGACATAGTCAAAAGGTGGTTTGATTAAAGAGAAAAATTAAAAGCATTCAAAATATCTAACTTAGTGCTTCTATGCGACAAATACCTTGAAAATAAAGGAAAACATGAAAATTTTACCCCATTATGGATTGGACCTTATCATATTTTAGATATCTTAGGTCACAATACTTTCCATTTGAGGGACCTCTAAGCCAATGAGATAACATATCTAGTCAATGGACAATTTTTAAAGCATTAATTCATGGCTATACCATATGGGGATGTCCCTGAGGAACAACAGGTGTTGTGGTAAGATTAGGAATAAAATATATTTACTAGTTTATTATAATTGATTTATTACTTTCATAGAATATATTTTGTGCTTCCTAGGTTATCTTTTCCTATTATTAGCAACTCACATTTTTCATAATTTAGCTCCCTATTTTATATATTAGATGTTTTATGTAAATATGATTGAATTCCCCTAATATGCTCAAGTAAGTATCCAACCTGTTAGAATTATTATAATATGTTCATAAGCTATAAGATCAACTTATGGTAAAGCACACCAAGTAAAGGTACACCAATTTATTTACTTACAGGATTTATACCCTTGTATTTAAGATCTTCACAATTTAGTTATGCTATAAGTAAATTGATCATGACTAGGATACCATTAAATGCCTCAATCATGCATATAAATTCTATTCTCATTATTGCATATAAATTTTAGAAACTTTTCTCATTTTCACTTGAATAAATGCACCTATCATATTAATACTTGTTTGAGGAATAACCATTGATATGAGGTGTAGATGGTAGGGATAATATCGTAAAAAATATTATTTAATATGCAACATATAATTTTGGTTTTTAATATCCCTCTTCTAGTAATACTCTATAAAATAAAAATATAATGAAATAAGGATCAAGGCATCCTAAAAAAGAGTGATCAATTAAACCTAAATAAAAATCTAAAGGTGATCAATATCTCAAATGAGGAAATAAGGTCAATGTATCATTCATCATGTAATAATATAGGAAGAGTCAAGAGAATGAACCCATGGTACCTCTATCAGGGCTATGGACACAAGTTTGGCAATAGAGAAATGCCAAAGTTTCCATGGTTTTTAAATACATTTTCTCAAAAACTAAAATGAAACCTACAGTTATCCTAAGTCTCTATTAAAATCCTCAAAACAAAGGTAAAATGAAATCACTTCCTCACACACATGTCTAGGACATGAGAAAATCAAGTATGTTGTATGTGGTTGTTAGGAGTCTCTTTTGTGTGTCTTATTCAATTATTGTTTTATGGAATTGTTCATGTTTGATGTAGATATACTAACCAAAGGTTATGGGTTCTCAAATACTTGGGAGTATTTACTATTTAAGTCACCATGTGTTGTAGCCAAAATACCCCCATTATTTTTTGATAATGTAAACCCATCATATTTTTTAAAAGGTTAAATATTAGTTTTAAAGTATTATAAAGAAGAATATTTCTATGTTTCGCTAACCCCACTATTTAGAAAATCTATGAACATGTTTTATTTATTCAGACTAACCCACTAATGCTCTCTAGAAGTTATATGTTTGCACAATTTTTGGATAGATTCAAAATTTGTGAATTTATAGGATTTTAAAAATTTATTCTTCAAAACTTTTATTTAGAATCCTATCTTCATCAATTTTCAATGTTTCCCACATAAACAAACCTTGGCATAAAGTTACTCTCCAAGTTTTTATTCATAGGTTTTGGTTAAGATAATTGTTTAGAGTTTCTATTTATTGATAGGGCCTTCATAACTTTATTTTCCATATATTAAATTATTTTCCATTTATTATTTAGGAACCAAGTTTTTATAAGTGTTACACTTTGACATTCTAGTCTTCAGATATTTTTTTTGGCAAACATAATTGGCATGAAATTGGTCATCAATGAATATTTTCTAAACTCTTATTCATAAATTTTATTCAATGAAAGTGTTCATATTAAATGTATGGGACTTTTGTTTAGGATTTTAGTCTTTGAAATTATGGTCTTAAGTGAAATTATTCAATGAAAGTGTTTAGAGGATTTGGTCTTCAATGAAATTGTTCAAAACTTTTGTTTAGCTCCTTTTGGTCTTCATCAAATGTGTTCATAAATTTTGTTTGAAAAGTTCATTCACCTCGCAACCAGTATTTTAAAAAAAATCTCAACTCTCAACTATCAAGTCCCCCATGGCATGGTAAATCAAAGTGAAATAAGTGATGAAATGATACTTGGAAAAAAGCACTGATGTGTCACACCTATTAAGCATCAATAGTGTCTACATGACATACATACCAAATGAAGTGGCAGATTTAGAATTAAACAAACAAAGAAAAGTTATAGTTATTGGACATTAATGGTGCATGAACTATAATTAAACTCTAAAACTATATAAAGGAATTGTGAACAAATAACATTCTTATTAATCCCAAGATAACTTCAAACTCACTTTTTTTCCTTTCAACAATCTGTAGCTACCAGCATTTTGATTATATAGTACATACAAAAGAGTCAAGCTACTAAATTTAAAACTAAAACACTGTCAACACATTCAATTATTAGTGATAACTTCATCCAAGACATTCTAAGGAATCTAGCTCATATCTATATTCTATATCAAGGATTCAATAGAGTATAAGGACACCATCTTTGACCCGAAAATGTTCAACAATGACTAACATAATTATTCAACATTGTGTAAGGTGATTCATGAGGTTGATATGCACACTCATGAGGAGAGATTAATTCTATCCCAATAATAATTCATTTCAAAACTCTTACCCTTAAAATAATAAGGAATACACTTTGTAGTAGCAATGTTTTAGGTCATGATATGTGTAGACCTCCTATAAAACTTGTTCTTAACTAGCAAGGTGACTGGAAGGATGTTATTGCACCATTTGGAGCAAAATACCATCATAGAATTAATGTTGAGGGATGCATTAAAAAGGAATTTTTATCTTCCCATTGTAGATGATACATATGATTTACATAGGGTAGTCTCAAGGAAGAAGGACAAGTCAATTAAGAAAACATTAATTATTTGGATGGCTCTTACGGAGACCATCAATCTTAATGAAAACTAGTTGATGCCTATGACCAAGTTTAGGATTGGAATATATATTGGGATGGCCTTCTTAAAAAGGTTATATGGTTAACCTCACATATAATTCATCCACCTTGAGTGGGTTCCATTGTTAGACTTAATAATGACCTTCGAGTTGACATTCACTCTGGGAGAGGTAATTAATGCAAAGATGTGAGAATATGTACTACATAAAGATGAGAGGCCCCAGGTAGGCCATTTCTATATCATGTTGTATCTTCTTGATTTTGTGTTGGGCATAGTTTAGATAAATAATGGGTCACTTTGGATCCCATCTATAGACTTTATCAAAAAGTATATATGTGATTTGTATTCCTTCATGCACATATACTCATACACCCATAACATCACATGCATTGTGGAGGATCTATATCCCAAGGTATGGATGCCCATTCATGAGTTAACATTACCTAGGATATTCAAAAGCATTAAAATAAAATTGTTAGTCAAGGGATATTATCAGTTATAACAAAAATACACTATGATTATGGTTATAGGCCATAAGGTATCACCCCTACACCTCCCTAAATATGTACTGAACAAATTGGTAGAATAATAAATCACCTACCAACTATGGTTGGGCATGAATTAACATATTAAAAATAATAAAAAGATATCATTCCATTTTTCTCACCTAATGATTGGTAGAATGTGATATGTAAATCAAAAACACTAATATGAGGATAGAAGGTATAGGGAATACTACTCACTAGCCACACCACCACATAGGGACTAGGATACTCATGTCCAAGTAAATAATCACATTAAAGGCCATGGTATTCCCTACCTATTAACACAAAACTAAACCCTTAGAATAATATTATTCAAAACTTTACAAATTTTGGGTAACATGGGATTAGTCCAAGGTTTTGGGTGACATGTAGGTGGACTAAACCTCTAGGCTATGGGGGTAGCTCCCTTGACGAATCATCTAGGATTAGTTTATAAACCTAATAACTTGTTGATGAAAAGGTATATAAATATTTCATAAAAAAAACCTAATATATGAGAGGTGATGCACTAATATAAACATTCTCTACTTGTCTACTCTACACTATGAACATGAACATGAGTTGAATTAATGAATTTACTCAAAATGGCCTCTAGGCATGAGTATTTTAGTATGGAGGTGAGAGTTAAACAATAACCAAGAGGGGCTGATTAATAGGTATACTAAGAGACACGTGATGAATCATAAATTCACACTCAGCTAATGTAATGCCATGAACAAAATTCATATGACCTGTCAAGATGATAAATGAACCTGGAGCTAGTTAAGGAAATGAGACAAATGAAGGGAGTTTACTTCATACCACTAACACTCATAAACCACCATTACCATTATTTATTTTCAATCATATTAAAAGGATATAGATTAACCATGTATTCATTGGTCATTTATAGATACAAGTGTTTGGTAGGGTAGGGATTCACCATACTCCACTAAATATTCCCTTATTAGCCAAAAGAGGCTAACTTTATAGAGGAATTGAGAGAGAAGAGGAGAAAATGTGTTGGAGAAGAGTTAAGGAAACTTGTCACTTACATGAGATAGTTATAAAAATAAAAAGGAGAGTGTATTATTCTCATTAACTATCTTGACATGTGTCATTTCATCCATCATGGACTTTAATAGAGGGGCATCAGAGAGGTTTCATTATACTTGATTGTCCTAATGGTTCATATACTCTCTTTGAAATTGTCCTCTTGACTGCCTATAGATGCTAAGTGTCCTTATTCATGATCACCTTCACATTAAGCTTCTGTTTTACTTTATGGTTGACACCTTGTATTTTATGGAGGATCTTATGTTGATGTGGTAGTAATCATCATACCCCATTTACCATCTCTCTTAATGTATTTCAAAGATATATTAACATTTCTCACTCAAGTTTATCTTAGTCACCTAGTTGAATTTGTTAAAGGATTCATGAGGTTCTAACTATCCCCATCAAACATTCATATTAGTGTCCAATAGGTTCTTAAACTTGATTGTCTCCCCTTGGTCTATAATTAGGCTTCCTTAAGTAATCATAATAACATAGTCACCTTTTGTGGCCAAGTGATGGTTTTGAAAGCCCATGGAGACATTTAAGTGCCTTTAAACCTTATTATGAAATATTAGAGACATTATATTATACTCTCTTCATGTATTTGTATCTCCATTAGTCCATACTAGGCTTTAACAAAACTCAAATTCTCAAGAAACCTTCAGAATATACCCTTTCTAAGTTTTTAGCAATCATTCCCAAGCTTAATCTATGTAATAATCAGCTCACACATGTGAATAATAGGTTCATATTAGTTCCTTAAATACCTTTTAATATCATATTGTTCATTCCCCAATAGAATAATTTAATTATAAGTCATTTTTCTCACTATTTTGCCCATCAAGTCATTCGAACTAGCGTAACCAAGTTAAGACATGTAAGATCTATTAATGATTGTTCATAGACATAAGGGATTGAACTACAAAAATAATTATAATAAAATAAAATTTACAACCCTAATTAACTTTAATTAGAATCTAATATCCACATACACATGTTCCTTGGTGTTCTAATGTGAAGAAAGTTGCTCCTTGAGCTAAAATAATACATTCTAGGAGGTCGAGAGAAGTCAACCTACATGAGAAAGAAAAAAACATGTGACTTGGGTCAAAAACACCTCAAATAGGTCTAAAACATTCCTGCAATAATGTTCCCATTTATTTTATTCCTTTTTATCTCTCTAAATTGTCTACAGACCTCCTATTAATAGGATTAGGGTTCTTGGGTTATTGTGTTAGTTTGACCTTAGGGCTCTAATTCTTGGCTTTTATCCAATGTTTTTGAGTTTATCTCCATGGGAAAACCTTACCACATTGACATAACCCTTACCTTAAGTTTTAAAACCTAAAAATACCCTCAAACCTATAATTATTCTTCATGTACAGGCCTATGACTACCTATTTAATCCTAAAAGGACTAATTGGCCCATCAAGGTTCTTCATTATTTTAGAGAACTAGTATATCAAATAGAGATAATTTTAACCTTAGTAAGAAGTTATATAAGTCTATTTTCACCCTTCCACTCCACATTAATACATAGCTCAATACACCTCTTTCATTTTCTTGTAAGACCCTGCCTATAGGTGCTTCTCAAGACTACTTGGGTTGTAATGTGAATCTCTTATATCTACCTGAGTCTAACCTCATGATAGCAGTCTATCCAAGTCCACTTAATCTCTTAGATCTCTTACTCTTACACTATTCACCTTAAACATTCTTATTTTCACTCATTCTTCTTATAAACCCATAAGTGACCAATTAGGTACCTTGACTATATTTTGAGAGTATATTCTAGTTTAGATGCTTTTATGGCATAATACCTATGTCTTTACTTCCCCAATGTCATTTTAATATATTCATGATCTTACTTGACTCTTTTTAGGATTGAATTTTAGTGCCACATTACATATTTTCCTTGCACTTTTAAAGATAGAATTGAATTGTCTACATTAGACCTATAGGTCCCACTTAGGACTTTGGATGTTAGTTGAGGTATCTTTGAGTGATGGAAACACATTTATTGGGGTCCCCTTTCTTGGGTTGACTTATTAGCCTTTATCCATTGTATCTCATACTCATTCACCTCTATTTTCTCATGATTATCCTATGGAAAGTAGTTTATGATCCTAACTATGTGTAATAAGGTGAGTCTCCTCTTCATGACATGATCCGAGAAACAATTTAGGCGATAATTTGGGTGATGGATCTACCCCAATTGATGATGAAACTTCTGAGAGCCATAACTTTTGCACCGTAGCTCCAATTGATGCACTGTTTAAACCGTTGGAAAGCTAATAATGAGGAAAATGTTATGAGATGTCACTAAGATCTAATAAATGAATTTTTACCCTTGAAAACCAAATGGATGTACCCCAAATTTTAATTTTAGTAGTGCAGTCTAAAAATAATAAGTTTCTAAAAATAGTGATTCCTCAAATTTTGTATTGTTGTAAATCATGGATGTCAAACCACTTAATCTCCATTAAGATTAGTGACCTTCCACATCCTCCAAACACCTTTAAAACATGTATAAATGGAGATGTAACCCAAAATGGAAATTAGACATCTCTTCCTAGAGATAAGCATATGTGTGGGTCTACAAATTTGATCAATAAAACATCTCTTCTCAGAGATATCATTATTTGAATTATCTTGTTATTGTTTCTTGAATTATATTTCAACCAAAGCTTTTCAATTTTTGGATCAATGGTATCAGAGCAGTTTATCTTTAGAGTGTATGATCTTGAGGATGAGGTCAGATTATAAGAAATTTGAGTGGAAAATAGAACCAACAGACTATCCACCTATTCACTCCAAATGACTTCAAATGGCAAACAACACCAAGACATCTGACCCTTTCAAGTAAATGGTGAATGAATCCCTCCAATAGTAACAAGCATAGATGCTACACCAATTTTCTCAAATTCTCCAACAAATCTCAATGGGAAATTCTAGCTCTTCATCTGCACCCCCAACACCCTTCAAGGTTCAGGTGAATTTTGATATCCCTACATTTGAAGGCAAAATCAATGTTGATGTAGTAGAAAATTGGTTGGATCATTTTTCATCTTATTTTTTTGTAAATAAATTCACCAATAAAGAGAAGATTACTTTTGCTCTTCTGAAAGCATCATTGCCTATCAAAAAATGGTGGGAAGTGTACAAAAAGAGTTTCAGTGCAAATGATATTGTCATTGAGATAGAACCTACATGGGATGATTTTATAGAAGATGTATAGGAAGAATACTACTCCATTGGAGCATATGATGATCTATATATAGAGTGGCAAAAACTTTGCCAAGGTAAGGAATAATCTATTTAAGATTACACTGACCTTTTTCATTCTCTATCTATGAGATTGGGCATCCAAGAAAGTGAGAAACATAAGGTTCTCAAATATCATGGCAGACTATAATGGTACATATGGGGAGAAATGGAACTCTTCAATTTGGAAACCATCAGTGAGGCATACAAGTTCATAGTGAAGATTGAGTAGAGGAATGGAATAATGAATATGAAGAATCAACCTTCAAAATGGAAAAGTGATAGGCAAGGTTAAACATGAGGCCAAAATTGGAAGGAAAAGGAAGGAAAGACTGGGAAGTGGTGTGACTATCACAAATCTAGAACTCACTCCAAAGAAGAATGTCGAGCCATCAAGTCCTTGCTTTTTGAGTCAAAATCCTCAACATCTACTACTCTACCTCATATAGACCTTAGAGTTAAAGAGGTTAAAGAATAAATTGTAGATGCTAATCCTAAAGCCATTATTGCTTCATCACAGACCCACGAGGAGAGGCTAGATGATAAGAAAAGGTTATTTCACTCTAAGTTATGGGTGAGAGGTAAGCCTTTGCATTTCATTCTTGATAGTGGGAGTCAAAAGAATTTAATCTCTGCTAATGTTATGAAAAGCCTAAATATATCCATGAAGCCTCACCCAAATCCATACAGTATTGGATGGTTGAGTCTAGGGAGAAACCTCCGTGTCACCCACCAATGTCTTCTCTCATATGCAATAAAAACATTCCAAGATGAGGTCTTATGTGATGTGGTCAATCTAGATGTTTGTGATGTACTCTTGGGTCAGCCATTTATGTATAATTAACATGGAATATATGAATCAAGGAATCGAAGGATCACTCTCACTCTTGGAACATGATGCTATATGGTACTAGAGGTACCACATTCTACATCTATCTCTCTGATTAGTGCCAAGAAATTTGTTCTTATGGTGGTCAAGCCACAAGAATCCAAAAGGGCTGATGTTATAGCCTTGACTACACAAATAACACAACAATAGAAGGAAATTGATATTGAGCTAAATAAGTTCATGGCCTTCCATCCATAGACTAATGGTCAGATAAAATGGTGAACAATCAGGCCCTACACAGTTCCATAAATCACAGTCCCTTCCAAGTATGCATCAGGAATAAAATTGAAGTAAAACTACCATACATGATGACAAATATTGATGCAATGGGGACTAGTTCTTTCCAAGGAGGGAGGAATGATTCGAGAAACAATTCAGGTGACAATTTGGGTGATGGGTCCACCCCAGTTCATGATAGAACTTTCAGGAGCCATAACTTTTGCACTGTAGCTCTTATTGACTCTCCATTTGAATCGTTGGAAAGATAATAATGAGGGGAAACTATTGAGATGGAATTGAGATTTTCTAAATGAATTTTTACCACTAAAAACCCAATGAAAGTGCCCCAAATTTCAATTTTAGTAATACAATCTAAAAATAGTAAGTTTCTAAAAATAGTAATTCCTTGAATTTTGTATTGCTGTAAATTGTGGATGTTGAACCACTTAATCTCCCTTGATATTGGTGACCTTACACATCTTCCTCACACCTTCAAAACATGTATAAATGAAGATGTAACCTGAAATTGAAATCAGACATCTCTTCTTAGAGATAAGCATATGTTTGGGTCTACAAATTTGATCAATAAAACATCTCTTCTTAGAGATAGGATTATTTGAATTATCTTGTTATTATTTCTTGAATTATATTTCAACCAAAGCTTTTAGAGTTTTGGATCATGACAACTCTATTATCACTTAAAACATATCTAATACTTTTTATGAAGTTATCAACCCTATTTCACCTCATACACTATAAACACACCCTAAAATGGAATCTTTTACAAAAATTTCCCTTTTTCTATTATTAGGCCTATAGATGGAAACTCTAAGTTTTTGGACTATGAGTGATCATTTAATAGGTAAGTTTATTCTTTTGTTAGCATATGAGGTTTCCTAGATGATGTTATCACTTATGTTCTACTTCTCATTATTATATATAACCCTCTGTACCTCCTCAAATCATCACTCTATTAGTGTTTCTTTAATCTTTCAACCATAGTTTAGTGTGTGCAATAGGATTCTTGACTAAGCCTATTATCTTGGGTTGAGTTGATGTCATGTCCCCTTCTAGTTGACATATTTCGAGCGGATGATTAGCCTATTATGTGACCCTCGTAGGCTAATGAAATGGATAGAGGGTCTTGATAGAGATGGGTTGGAATTCGTTCGGGCTCTTTCGGACATGAATTAAGGGAGATATTAATATTTGATTGATTTAATCAAATATTAATTATTTGATCTCATTTTAATTAATTACTAATTAATTAATAATTATTAATTAATTATTAATTAATTATTAATTATTAATGATTTAGTCTAATTTGAGGATGTAAATTCTAAATTAAGACTTGGTCTAATTTTAAGACCCTAGTTCTAATTTAAGGAAGTCTAATTTAAGGGAGTCTAATTTTATGCAAGCACACCTTTGGAGGTGTATAAGAATCTCTCATGGGAGAGAGTTTGTATTCAAGCTTATTATGGATATTGATTCTTGTTAAGAAATTCTTCTGTGAAGACTGAGCCAAGGGTTCCAGGATTCCAATTGCATTGAAGAACGTCAACTCTTCATTGTGTGCGATTCAGAGGTTGTGAAAGATCAGCCGATCTATTGCCGAATTGAAAGATAACTTCACCCAGAAGTTATCATAGTATTACAGGTATTTGAGAGATAACTTCACTCAGAAGCTATCACAAGGGTTTACAGGTATTTTCTTTATTTTGGGTTTTTGATTCAAGAATTATCCAGATATAGATCTTTTGTGTCAGCCCATAATTCTACAGATCAGGATCAGGCATACAGGGTGTGTTATATCAGTGGCCGTATGAATTCCGTACAGCTCCGTGAAAATCCGTACGCATCTACAGGAAGTTCAGGTACCGACATCGGCGAACAGGGACTTACAGAGACCGACATCGGTCGACTCATCACCGACGTCGGCAAGGGGACCACTACAGGTCGATCGACGATGGCAGTATAACCGACGTCGGCGACTGTGTTTTTTACATAGCAGGCCGAGACGTGCCAGATTCAACCCAGTTTGTGGAATATTCAGGCTATAAGGCCGAACTTTTGATATTCTTTGTATACCTGACAGAGGGTCTCTAATTGTAAGCTTATGAGCAAATAAATAAGAAATTATACTGTGATTTATTCATCTATTTGAAGATATTTTGCAAAAATTTAGATAAGCAATTTGGAGCTTTGTTTTGATATTCGAAGGGATATTACAGTGGTATCAGAGCTAAATCCTGCCATCCTGAGGGTTTAGAAATTTTATGCAGCCACAAGAGTTGCGACCACACGGGTATTACACACGCAGTAAAGCTTTGCTTGAAGGTACTCAAGTTCTAGAACAACCGCTGGAAGACATGGGTGATGATATTGGCAGGGCCCGTATTCCTCACCATCCGAGAGACCAAGATGATCCAGAGGTTTTACTTACTCTTAGAGAACTACGAGAAGGGCAAAGGCAGAATAACCAGGTATTACAGCAGTTGGCAGCAGCACTGCCAAGATTGGGTTCTCCGAGGAGACATTCCCCACACCGTGAAGATGTCAGGAGTGTTGCAGGATCACAGCGAGGCCATGGGACTGTTTCTCGTACAGCGAATAGGCCTACTAGGCCTATCTTTGTGAGACAGGAAGCAGAGGAGGTGATAGCAGGTGAGGAGCATGAGGAGACATTTACGGACACACTTAGGGCAGCGACTGAAGAGTGGGAGTCATTACCACATGTGGTCAGGGAGATGATTACTTTTGACCGATTCCTCACACAAAGGAAAGAACATTACTGAGGTCGACAGAATGGGAGACCAAGACCCCAGAACAATGATCTGAAGCAGGCTACGAGTAGGCTCTCACTAGCAACATTTGACGGTAGTGGTAAAGTGACAGCACAGGCTTGGGTTAGTAAGCTGGATACATTTCTCACATTGCGACCGATGGGTGAGGAAGATGCTATCAGATATGCGACACTACATCTTGAGGGAGTAGCTCACGATTGGTGGCACCATGGGATGGTGACACTCCATCATGATCGGATCACTTCTTATCAGGAGTTTGTGGACAGGCTGGTGGAGCGTTTTGACAGGAGGGATCCAGAGTCCTATTTCCGAGAGTTGGCACAGTTGCACCAAAGTGGCAGTCTAGAGTCATACATTGGTGACTTCCAGAAGTTATCAGTCATGGTTCTTGACATTTCAGAGAGGCGACTAGTAGTACTCTTCGTAGAGGGATTGACAGAACCACTGAGAGGTTGGGTCAAAGGTTTTGATCCTCCTTCCTTACAGGAAGCTATGAAGAAGGCACGTAGTATGGAGATGGCAGCTCCATCTAGTAGATCTAACTCTAGAGGTACTTCTTCATCTAGGGACAGTAAGGGCTCCAACAGGAATAGAGAAATACCAGGCTTCAACATAGATAAATCAGGGGTCAAGAATGATTCGAGGGCCAATCCAGCAGCACCACCTTTGGATAGAGAGGCTCTTAATGACCTGCGAAGGAAGAAGCTTTGTTTTTACTGTAAAGGTCCATATGATGCTAATCATGATTGTCCTTTGAGACCTAAGGGAAAAGCAAATCGGGTAATGTGGGCCTATTATGAGGATGAGGAATTAGAAGATTCCGAACATCATGATTGTTCCGAGGAGCCAGATGCTGAAGCTTCAGAGCCTTGGGTAGAGGCAGAGTCAGAGCTCCAGATTCAGGAAGCACGTCTATCTAGCATCCAACACGAGGGATCATTCAGACTCCAGGGAGTTTTGGCAGGACAGAGGGTCATTACCCTTCTTGACACGGGCGCCACACATAATTTTATTGATACTAGATTTGTGGAGAAGCGTGGACTCACTACAGAAGAGTTTGAGGGCATTAGAGTTAAGGTAGCTGACGGTTACACCCTCAGATGTGAGCGGATGATCAGGGAGCTCCCATTACACTTGAACAACTATGAGTTCAAGGCGGATTATTATGTGGTCAACATGGGAGATATAGACTTGGTTTTGGGCATGAAGTGGCTTCATTCCCTTGAAATAGTCACTCTTAATCTTAGGGATATGGAGATCTGTTTTGATGTAGATGGGAAGTCTCACATTCTCAAAGCAATATGGGACGACAACATCAAGACTATTTCTTTACATCGGATGGAGAGGCTCATGCGACATGACATGGTAGAGTGGGCTGCCGAGTGCACAGTAGCACCAATATAGGAGGGACAACAGAAGACCGAGTACCACCCAGACATCCAGCAGCTGAGAGTCAAGCATGACAAGGTCTTTGGTGACATTCCACCAGGGAGACCTCCAGACAGGGGCATTGAGCATATTATTGAGCTTGAGGAGGGGGCTAAGCCCATTATGATTACTCCTTATCGACATCCTAAGCGGTTGAAGGATGAGATCGAGAGAACAATTAAGGAGTTATTGGCTATGGGTCATATTCGGCCAAGCAAATCACCGTTTGCTTCTTCAGTTGTTCTAGTGAAGAAGAAGGATGGTACCCTACGAATGTGCATTGACTACAGAGCCCTGAATAAGAGGACCATTAAGAACAGGTATCCTATACCACGTATTGATGAGCTTATTGACGAGCTCCATGGTGCACATTACTTCACGAAGATAGACTTAAGATCAGGCTACCATCAGATCAGAGTTCGCGAGCAGGACGTGGAGAAGACAGCTTTCCGTTGCCATAGTGGACACTACGAGTTTATAGTGATGCCATTCAGGCTCACTAATGCGCCAGCAACATTTCAGTCCACCATGAATAGAGTCTTCCATTCACTGCTGAGGAGGTTTGTACTTGTTTTTTTTGATGACATTCTTATATACAGTAGGAATTGGCAGGAGCATTTGGCTCATCTGGAGACTGTACTCAGCATATTAGAGAGGGAATCCTTGTACGCCAAGGAGTCCAAATGTGATCTGGGGATGACCAAATTGTTATACTTGGGTCATATTATCAGTGCAGGGGGAGTACGGATGGATCCTGAGAAGATCCACGCCATCATAGATTGGCCTATTCCAGCAAACCTAACACAGCTAAGGGGATTTCTAGGTTTGTGTGGGTTTTACCGGAGGTTCATGAATGGTTATTCACGGCATGCAGCTCCCATGACAGATTTGACTAAAAAGGGTGCCTTTTGTTGGACACCTGAAGCACAGGAGTGTTTCGAAAGGTTCAAGGAGTTGATGACTACGTGCCCAGTTCTGGCACTACCTGATTTTTCAAAGCCATTCGAGTTGCAGTGCGATGCCTCAGGGGAGGGCATTGGAGCGGTGCTTATGCAGGACAAGCACCCCATAGTATATGAGAGTCGTAAGCTCAGAGGACCAGAAAGACTGTACAGCATCTATGATAAGGAGATGCTTGCTATCATGCATGCCTTGGCAAAATTTAGGCAATATCTAGTGGGCAGCAAATTTTGCATCAAAACGGACCACAACAGTTTGAGACATTTCTTGGGGCAGCGAGACCTTAATGATCGTCAACAGAAGTGGGTGAGTAAAATACAGGCATATGACTTCGACATCTCTTTCATCAAGGGCACCCAGAATGTTGTGGCCGATGCTCTTTCACGCAGGCCGTATTTGAGTACCATGGTCCACATTACAGAGGATTGGTGACATATGATTGTGGCAGAGTATGCCAAGGATACATGGGCAGCTAGCATTGTTGAGGGATCGACGGTTAACACCAGATATACTCTTGTGGATGACTTGATCATTTACAAGAACAGGGTTTATTTGATTCCAGGATCATCGATGAAGAACATTATCATGCAAGCTTTTCATGATATACCTACTGCAGGACATCCCGGATATTTTAAGACTTACAGACAGATCAGGGAGAGATTCACATGGAAGGGCCTCAAAGCAGATGTTCTTCAGTATGTGCGTGAGTGCCCTGTTTGTCAGCAGAACAAGCAGGAGAACACGTACCCAGCAGGATTGTTGCAGCCACTTCCAATTCCTGACAGGAAGTGGGAGTGTTTGTCGATGGATTTCATTACGGGCTTGCCTAAAGCCCAAGGACGAGATTGCATATATGTAGTTGTGGATCAGTTAACGAAGTATGCTCACTTCTTTTCGATTACCACCACACATACAGCTACATAGGTAGCAGAGGTTTTCTTCCGAGAGGTATTCCGACTGCATGGATTACCTCGGAGCATAGTGAGTGACAGGGATAGTCGGTTCCTGAGTCACTTCTGGCAGGAGGTGTTCCGACTTTGTGGGACCGAGCTTACACCTAGCACCAGCTACCACCCGCAGACTGATGGACAGACGGAGATTGTAAACAAATGGGTGGAGGGCTACCTCAGGAACTACATTGCAGGGCAGCAAAAAGCTTGGGTTAAGTGGATTCATCTATGCGAGTATTGCTATAATACGACTTTCCACATGACCATTCAGATGTCTCCTTTTATGGCATTGTACGGGTATGAGGCACCGAGTTTTCTAGATTTATTACTGAGTGATAGTAGAGTGCCGAGTGCTGGGGACCTATTGCAGGAGAGTCAGGATATTATGAGGACTCTCAAGGAGAATATTGCTAAGGCGCAGAATCAATAGAAGCAGTATGCAGATCAGCGGAGGACCGAGAGATCTTTTGAGGTAGGTGACATGGTCTATCTTATGTTGCAGCCTTACCGACAGTCTACTCTTAAGAAGAGCGGGGTAGAGAAGCTTAAGCCACGTTACTACGGTCCTTTCCGGATCCTAAGACGCGTTGGAGAGATGGCTTATGAGCTAGAGCTTCCTACAGAGAGCAAGGTACACAATGTCTTTCATGTATCATGCCTTAAAAAGGCGTTAGGACACCGTGTGATGCCTTCTACAGTTTTACCTCCCTTAGATGATGAGGGAAAATTGATCTTAGTACCTGAGTCCATCTTGGAATCTAGAGAGAGACAGTTGCGTCGACGGACCATCAGGGAATATTTGGTAAAGTGGAAAGATTTGCCAGTTGAGGATGTGACATGGGAAAGCGAAGATATTCTACAGCATCCAGAGTTGAGATTGCTTGAGGGCAAGCAATTTCAGGAGGGGCGGACTGTCATGTCCCCTTCTAGTTGACATATTTCGAGCGGATGATTAGCCTATTATGTGACCCTCGTAGGCTAATGAAATGGATAGAGGGTCTTGATAGAGATGGGTTGGAATTCGTTCGGGCTCTTTCGGACATGAATTAAGGGAGATATTAATATTTGATTGATTTAATCAAATATTAATTATTTGATCTCATTTTAATTAATTACTAATTAATTAATAATTATTAATTAATTATTAATTAATTATTAATTATTAATGATTTAGTCTAATTTGAGGATGCAAATTCTAAATTAAGACTTGGTCTAATTTTAAGACCCTAGTTCTAATTTAAGGAAGTCTAATTTAAGGGAGTCTAATTTTATGCAAGCACACCTTTGGAGGTGTATAAGAATCTCTCATGGGAGAGAGTTTGTATTCAAGCTTATTATGGATATTGATTCTTGTTAAGAAATTCTTCTGTGAAGACTGAGCCAAGGGTTCCAGGATTCCAATTGCATTGAAGAACGTCAACTCTTCATTGTGTGTGATTCAGAGGTTGTGAAAGATCAGCCGATCTATTGCCGAATTGAGAGATAACTTCACCCAGAAGTTATCATAGTATTACAGGTATTTGAGAGATAACTTCACTCAGAAGCTATCACAAGGGTTTACAGGTATTTTCTTTATTTTGGGTTTTTGATTCAAGAATTATCCAGATATAGATCTTTTGTGTCAGCCCATAATTCTACAGATCAGGATCAGGCATACAGGGTGTGTTATATCAGTGGCCGTACGAATTCCGTACAGCTCCGTGAAAATCCGTACGCATCTACAGGAAGTTCAGGTACCGACATCGGTGAACAGGGACTTACAGAGACCGACATCGGTCGACTCATCACCGACGTCGGCAAGGGGACCACTACAGGTCGACCGACGACGGCAGTATAACCGACGTCGGCGACTGTGTTTTTTACACAGCAGGCCGAGACGTGCCAGATTCAACCCAGTTTGCGGAATATTCAGGCTATAAGGCCGAACTTTTGATATTCTTTGTATACCTGACAGAGGGTCTCTAATTGTAAGCTTATGAGCAAATAAATAAGAAATTATACTGTGATTTATTCATCTATTTGAAGATATTTTGCAGAAATTCAGATAAGCAATTTGGAGCTTTGTTTTGATATTCGAAGGGATATTACAGTTGATGGTGTTGATATTTATTTGACCCTAATATCTCCATATCCCATGCTTCTTAATAGGTCCTTATAACTCCCTATGACTCCTCAATACCTTCTCGACCAATTTCATAGTTAAAGTTCCTCTACTTACCCAAATAGACATGTAGGGTCTCAAAAGAGAGCAAGTCTCTCTTCAGGATTGAGAATGGGCTATGAGAGAGTGCAACACATGAATTCAATTCATATGTTATGATTGGTAAATAAATATTGAGTTATGTTAGAGCATATCTTTGATGATCTTCAATAGTGGAAACACCTCCACTATCAATAATGAGACACTTTACCCACACTTGCAATGGAGCTCAAACTATAGAGGCAGTCACACTTGAAGATAATACCTTAAACGAGTTAAATGCTAATTAATTAATCTATTGTGATTTGGAGGAAAATAATAAATTAATGGTTCTATTAAACCCATCATCAATCATTAAACCATTACTTACTTCTAGATTCATGCATTGAAGGCTTGGCAACATCAAAAAATCATTATCTACAACCTATAACTTGTGACAACATGAAGGTTTCTTATTCCCATGAGCTCACACATGTGAAATAGGAGTGGATAATGAAGTAGATGGATTTTAAATACCTTTATAATACACATTCAAATTTTTATTGAATCAATTAATCCATAAATACATTGGAACCCTTTAAAAGATGAATCTACATAGATGCATAAGACTAGTTTGACTTCTTAACATCTTAACCATTGTTCATAAATAATATGTCATCAATATACAAACTAATTCAAAAAATGGAAATTTCATGAGACCCCCTTAATCTTCACAAAATATTATGTCACCATTTTATCTCTCCTATACGTACTAAGCATAAACATAAATAGTTATCCAAGGCTGCCAAGAAGAGTGATGGAGAGATAGGGTAGTATTTTACACTATTTGACTCTATAACTCATGTATTTTATTCTCTAATTCCTATAATGAGTTCCCTCTGAGATATCTAACATCATATAATTCTAATCTATCCATACAAGTCTGTAAAAGTTTGAAAACACCTATAAAATCCCCTTTTCTATATTTTCATGATAAACATCTTCAAAGGCTATTAATAGGCAAGAAGAGAGAAATGAGGAGTCAATTAAAAATTTAAAACCATTTGGTCTAGATGGAGGGAAGTTGAAAGGTCAATTTTCAAGTGTGTGGGACCTTTTATGGTGAATAAATGATATTTGATTCTTAAAGAGACCTCTTTTGAACATGAGACCAATTTATCATGACTTGGAATAGTCATGAGACCCTTGAAGACTCATTATTTAACTATTACATCGAAACATATCTTCTTTAAGAGTTTATAATATGGATTTTGACTCATATCACATGTTTTAAAGGGCATTTTATGACTTGGAGGGCTAATTAGAGCTTGAAATAATCTTGACTAAGTAGACTATTGAAGGCAACCTTGGATACATGCTTAAACCTCATGTTAAGACCCAAACATGATTTAAACACCTTCCACATCTTGTTAACAAGGTTTTTCCAATAATAATCAGCTAAGGTAAGTATGAATACTATGAGAACAAGAAACCTTAACTTCTCCAAATACCTTAATTTTTTTATAAAATACCTTAACTTTGTTAAATAAGGTATAGGAAACTTTTTAGGATTAAAAAGGCACTTTATACCCCTCCACTCACCCAAAGAACACCTAAGAATACCTAACACATCAACCAAAGACTCAAAACATAATATCACATGAGGATATCTTTAAGCAACCCATGATACATATAGTGAAACTTTGAACAATGCTCAAAGGCTTTAAAGACCATTTGGAGATTGTGACAAGATTTAGGAAGCCTCATGTACTCTTTGGGGGGCTATGAGAAAGTTTTGGAATATAGGGGTTCAAAGTTGGTTTGGGAGGACTAATTATAACACTACCATCTTGAACCATATGATCAATATTTATTATTTCTCAATGACAAGGATGACAACTAGGTAAAATAATAGATACATATAGTCAGGTTAGTTAAGGACCTAAAAGTAATTCAATGGTAACCATCTATCTCAATTTCAAATGCACACACTAGACTCTCACCCATAATAATATGGGATACATTGGAGTTTTGGGTGCATAGGCCTTCTTAGCCACCAAAGCACCAATGTAAAACTTCACATACACCCTTTATGGCACTAAAAGTGGTAAAAAATGAGGTTGGAGTGTTTGGTACTCCACTTGGGGGAGAACATTATGATACCATCTATCTTGATTATTCATATTAAAAAGGACCTACCCAACCAATTATTACATAATTCCAAGAGGCTATTTTTATGGTTACATCAACCACATCCAAACATGAGGCATCTTCCATAGCTAAGAAAGTAATTATTTATTACAAGAGAAAGCCAAGGGTTCACCGACCTCCATACAGTCTAGATATTGAGGTAATATTAATATAAGGGTAACTAAAAGAGGTAGGTCAAGGTGAATCCATAGATGAGGATGATGAGCTTCAAAGAGATAAAGTTTTTGATCTTCCAAGACACCAAGGTAAAATCACTATTACATGGAGAACAAACAGGTGAGGAAGAACCTCTTATGTTTTTACTACTCCCATTATGTCTTTTTTTTCCCTTTTAATTGTTAGTTCGTTTGATTTGATGTCACTTAGTTCTAGTTGTCCCCTTCCCCTTTTGGTGCCCAAGGTAGAGATTCTTTCCTCTTAGCCTAGTGTCTAACCATCTCTAGTTGTTCCTAAGGTGGAGGATACTTATTCTACCCAACTATTTCTACTACCATAGATATTCATCCTCCTACAATTATATATTTTATTTCAATAACTCATGTTTCCACTATGATTACTCCCATTACCATCCTAACACCTTTAAATACTAAAAGGAAAGTAACCAACAAATCTAGAGGATTAGTGGCAATCCATCAAACTCATATATCATTTGCTCAATTGGGTTTATCAGTGCATCCCACATATCTTCTCAAGAAATTACTATGGTAATAATGAATAAGCATAAAAATAAGAAACTAGCGTATATAATCGACCCACTACCTCAGTATGGTGGAGTGGACTGGTCTAAAATAATCTAGCCTTCCCTACCTAATCCACTACTTGAAGAGACCTTGAAGTAATACTCAGGAGATTTATTTGGCGAGACTAGTTTTCAAGACACTCAACCAATAGACACAACCTAATTGGTCCTCCCATAATGGGAAGTTGATATTAAATTAGAGGCTTCTCAACAACCTAATCTCATAATTACATATTTTCCCATAATGAGCTCTATATTTAACAAATCTATAGGGAGTGTACAAAGGGTAAAGAAGATGAAATTATAAGATGAGGCTAGAAAGGGGGTCATTTTGGAATAAAAAATGAGGTATTTACCTTATCTAAAATAAATAATAGAAAATTGGGGTATCACCCGTACATTGAGGACTTTAAATTCTATTTTGAAACCCACAAAGATGCACTAGTCAAGATTCATGGGGGAACTGAAATGGTTAAGAAATAACTTGAGAAATAATTAGAATAAATAAGTGAATAACAATAGATAGTATATGTTCCCATATAGATAGAAATAGATGTACAAAATGCAACATCAAGATTATATAATATCCTAGAAGCTATTATTGTAATGAGGGCTGAGTTATCAACTCAAATAGTTAAAAATACCAAATTATTTAATTATTTTAAATAAGATGGTAATAAATTTAATCTCCTAATTCTTTATATAAATAATAAATCATATTGACACCTCAATTTGATGGCACCATTGGAGGCTGCAAATTACCTAAATTTAGTGGTCATCAAGACACAAGAAGATGGAGAGGGGATTGTAGCTTCTAAGGAAATAATGCCCAAATATGTAGAGCATGAGAGTCTCATTTTTTAGATTCTAGAAGAATTAAATCTCCCATAAGTAAGGGACACCACTAGAAGGCTCATTATCAATGTTAATTTTGATCATGTTCTTCAAAAAGCTTCAACTACCTCCAAGGATAACTTATAAGGAATGACATTGGACGAAATAGAAATTGAGTTAAAATTTGCAAGGAAAAAGGCCATATAGGTAGACATATTTTGGATTAACTTCAAAAATACCAAACCTAAACATGCATGACTTATTAGGTACTAACATGATATTGGTGAATAAATTTGATGCTTTAACTTCTAATTTAGTTTAAGCTAACACTTCAACACTTCTAACAACTAACAGTACTATGAAATTACCTATCAAGACTTAATTGAAGGCTATTTTTATATTTAGTCATGCATGTAAGACTAATCATTGTACTTATAGTTTACTTACACTTAGTACATAAACATAAAATTTTCTTGAACTATTTGTAATGATGCACACATGGCATTGCACTATACATGCTAACTTTTTTTGATGTAGTTTTAGTTCATTATAGGCATGCACACATGTAGTTTTGATACTAAAATAAAACTAAAGTTCTAATTTTGTAATGTAACTATGAGTTTGCATGTACTTAGAGGATGAGGTGACACCTCCATAAGTCTATATATTCATGTAATCATGCATTCCAATGTGTGAGAATTTTTATTAATAAAGAAAGAAATTAAATTTATTTATCAGCAATTGTGTCAATATATATTCATCCTATCTTGGTGTAATTAAGGTTTTGTTTTCTTAGTTGTATTATCTTAGTAATTTGAACTGTGTAAAATTGATGGATAATTCTTATTTTTATTATTGATGTATGCTAATTCTAGATGTGAAAAATATATTGGAAGTTAGTAGATATAATTGATTTTAAGTAATTGGCTAAACTATCTTGATATTCTAAAGTGTATGAGTGTTTTCTCTCTGGTATATTCTTCCAAGTGTGTTCTATAGATACCCTAGATACATTTTCTAGTCCAAGCTATAACATCCTAACTTAGGGTGTGTAATAACAACTTTAAAAGGGGAAACCTTCAATTGAGACCATTAAGTTTCCTATAGCATTTCACCTAGATTACATAACTATATTTTCTTATGAGTGTGTAATACCTATTGTTGTCAAATTTTCCCCCATAGATCAAATTATCACCCTATCATTTAAAACTTAACATATCTGGTCTTAATATTTTTTTAAGATGATGTCTTTCATGCCTTAATGATTCCTTATAATTTTAGTTCCTTGGTGAAATTACTATTTAGAGATATAATCCTTCAAAGATGATCAAAAAATGACTTGACCAAGGCTAGAAGAGCTAGACCATCATCAAGATGTCATGTAGAAATAGACTAGTTAGCTTATTTATGCATTTTAAAAATATTCTTAGAAAGACTCTCAAATCAAAATAAATGCATGGACATGAAGTTCTTCATGTCTTGAACATTTTCTAAATTTTTTTAATCTTAATAATCTTGTTATCTCATGGTATAAAGCTTCAAAGTTAATACTGTAGAATGAAACAAGTGCACAGACGTCAAGTTCAAGCCTCATAAACTATCCATAAGAATTCAAATGATCAATATCAACAATCAATTCTCATTCATTAAAAAATATCTAATGGTGATCATGTAATTTATATTGTCAATGGCTCCCAAATATTTAATGATAAACATTTGTTTGTGCATCAAATATCAATAATGAGCATTGAGTTGAAAAATTAGCATGAATGAACTCTTGCCAAGTGTCAAGATCTTGGGTACTTGTTAGATGGATCAATGGTATGTGATGACTAACAATTCAATGAGCCCAAGTAGATATAATGGTGTTTATTTAATCATATTGAGTAGATTGATGGTGAGCAAGAGTAAAAGAGTAAAAGTATCTTGAGGATGAACAATTTCATGTCAAGTGTCACAAATGTGGTAACTATCAAAAATATCTATGGATCATGTTAATTCATAATTGGAAAGATCAACAAAGCACATGAAGTGAACAAACTAATAGTAGGATCTTGAAGATCAATACAAAAATAACAAATGTCATATCCTCAACGACTCAAATCAAGATCAAGGGATGATATTAGAAGTTGAAACCAACTCGATTAACATTGAGATAGAGCCAATATTTTGAAGGGATGCCACAAAGGTAGACATGTTAATTTTGACTGGTTCATCACCAAAGCTAGTAACATGATCATAACCCCTTTCCTCTATTCTTGTATGCTAAAGATGAACCAATAAAGAGCTAGTAATGATTAATCGATGCCACCAATATAAAAATGGATTAATTGATCTATTATAATGTCATCAAAGCTAAAAGGAGATTGTAAAGATTAATCTAGATGTTTTAAATAAGTTGGATGTTTCATTTCAACTTGAAAATGACTTGATTCTACCATTGAAACTATAAATAACATCGATGCAAACAATAAATAGATGGAAAGGGACATATAATTATTACAGCCATTTCTTAGAAGTAGTCTGAGCATGATGATTTTTTCTAATTGAATCAACATCTAATGATTACAAAGCTTGACTATAATGACCCCTTCCCCATTCTTCCAAGCATCTTTTTTCATCTCTCTCATTCCCATTATAATGTGTGTGTGTGTGTGTGTGTGTGTGTGTGTGTGTGTGTGTGTGTGTGTGTGTGTGTGTGTAGGCTTATAAGCCTTGAAATAGATCCCTCTATTTGGCATGACTAGACTCTACCAAGATTTATACTATAATGATTATTTGATGCAATATAAGACTAAATTTCTTCATTTTGCAAACTGAGTTAAAGTGTGTTTCATGAATTTATTGATGTGGTTAGGTGAATATATATGTTCCTTGCCTCTATTTATATTTCTAAAATTTCATGTAATGTTTTGGTAGTTATCATAGGCTACTCTAAGTGTATACATAGTCCATTAGTTAGTGTGGAAGTGGACAACTACTCTCCCATGCTAGGTCGATAGCTAGTTGATGCCTTGTGAGACAATCATGTGAAAACTAATCAAAGACTAAATTAATTAATGTCTAAAAATCTTGGAAGTGTCTTATATTGTGTCTTATTCAAGTGTGAGGATCAAACATTTGGTTCATCAGCTTAATTTTATATGCTTTTGTAAATCATTATCAATCTTTCTCCCTTTTCCAAGTAAGAGCAAGTATTAGGTATAGTATAGGTGATAAATACAAAATTAAGTCATCCTATTATAGAGTTTTGACCCAATTTTAGGTGACCCAAAACCTAAATTCAATCCCATGTTGGACTAGGTTTGAGCAAGAGGACCTGAACAATCTCTTTGCTTAGCTAGGGTGCAACTTAGGAACACCAACAGTTTTGGCACACTCAGTGGGACCCATTCTCCTAAAGGAGCTAAAATTTGGAGCTAAGGATAATTATCTATAGCAAAAAATGAGATATGTCACCATCAAGATCTAAATATCTTAAAAGTCATAGAGTTCATAGCATTCTCTAGACAAACATTCTCATTCCAAAAGTTACTATAAGGTCAGATAGTAAAGGTATTCCCCTTGAATTCATTGAGATACCTCCTACTTCATATAAGAGAGAAAGATTTAATATGAAAATACCTTATCCTAAAATGTAATATTCATCCCTTAGTCATCATATTCCCTTAATTAGTGTGATCCCCACTACCCAAATAACCATTAAAAATCATTTATTTGTTCCATTCAATAGAGGTAATCCACTAAACTTATCCCAGTATGATGATATTCCTATTTCTTCACTTAAAATCATCCCATTATTTTCTATAGAGCATAAAAAAACTATTATAAAACACATCTAGGATGTTTCCAACCTTTGCTCCATTCACAATGTTGTTGAATATATTGTGGTTGTTAGGTTGTTGTTGCTTCCTTAAAAATAAAAGCATTGGAGTGGTATAAAAATATTCCTCTAAATTCCATTTCTACTTAGGATGAGTTAGGTACAGCCTTAGTCAAGTAGTTTGAAGATAAGTATGATCACTTATCATTGGTTGAGCAATTGACTACCATTCAAAGATCTCCCCATGATTTCATGTTTGATTTTAACCTTAGATTCTAAAAGACCTAGACTAGGATTCCTACATTGATTAAACCATCCCAAAAATATAAATTATTTTACCATATAAAATCCCTCAATTCTAGTATCAATGTGATGATACATTCCATGGGTGGTAACACCTTGCCAAATGCTTAGGAATTTGAAATAGGAGAAAAAAGTAGTTTGATACAGGCTGGTAAACTTTCTCCTAGGCCTCCAATGTTTATACTCCCAAAGTTACAATATTTTATACCCCCTCAAGTCCCTTAGTCTTTATCATTATTTCCTATCCCATCTCCTAAAACCCAAGTTATATCCCCTTCTAATTAGGCTAGTGAGATTGTAGAATTTAAAAGTTTATTTTAGTCTTTTGGGAATGAAATAGTTTAACTCAAAAGACACCAATACAAGGGTAGGACTTATCAACAATATAATTAGATATCCTATTAGTATTATATAGATTAAAGCCTCCTTACTAAGGATTTAGGTAAAAAAAACCACCCTACCAATCACAAGGGGCCATAGTTCAATATAAACCATATGCATCTCTTGATCATAATAAACCTCCAAGTTCAAAAGCTATTGTCCCCACATTACCTCAAAAAAAAATTATACATGACTCATATTAGTAGCCCTCCAACCCCCATGATGTTTAAAACATTATTATGCCACAAATGACTCAAGAAGATATTTATCTTCAAGGAGGTCAGTATCAAGAGACTAGTTTGTTACCCTAAAGAGAGGCTCAATAAGATCAAGGGCATCTAATGTAATTAATGTAATGTTGAAAAAATCCAAATTTTAGTTAAATTAGATCAAACCCTACATATTGAAACTTTTTTGAGTTTTCCTTATGTCTTAGAGGGGTCTCATGTTGGTCTAATCATCTCACCTATCCTTGTTCTAGCCTTGGTGTAAGCCTAGCTCCCTTGTCCTTGCTTGGTCTTGAAAAGTCAACCATAGTCAACTATGGTCAAACATGGTTCAAAGGCTCAAATTGTTTTATAAATTTTATAATAAGGCCTTTGAGGTTATAGACACCAAAATTATGTTATACATATGCATAACTCCATATTTTGAAACCTCCCTTGAGCCCCTTTTCAATAATAATAATAATTAGCCTCCCTAACCCACCCTTTTACCCCTCACACATTTAATTAATATAAAATATTTAATTAATCTAATTACAAACCACTTATGCCACCTTACATGGCCAACTCATCCTAAGACTAATTCTTACCCTCTTAGTCACCTCAAGACTTAGTCCCCTTATCCTAACTACGCACGACTTGTTCTCACCCCAAAATAAATTCCTAACCAACTACGTCCTTCTTAACCTCCCATTTCTACCTTTTCCTAATGGATACCACACTTGGCACAAGAAAGAATATAAAATAGGCTAAAAATATCCCTTTTACCTATTCTCATGCCATCAACATTGGTCAACCTAGACTGATGTTAGTAGGATCACCGACATTGGTTATTTAAGCCAAACTTCAAACTAATGTTCAGATCAACAAAAATCAAGAAAATCATTTCTATTTGCATATAGGATTTTGACATCAAACTTTCCACATCTTGGCTCACTGTTACCTTGCATCAAACAATCTAGATCAAGAACCAAGCTCTTGAAAACTAGTAGCACATGTTTATTTTCTTTATCCAAGGCATCAGTTCGGCAAGCCTTATAGGAGCCATCCATTCGACACTTATCATTTAATCACCTCTGTAGCTAACTATATCACTTATTCTATAAATCTTTAAGTAGTTACTTTATAATCACTTTATATCTACTATTTATTATTTTACACATTCTTGATTGAACCCTCATGAAGGAGTTATAAAGCTTCCCCACTTGTTTCCCCTTATTACCACACACCAAACCTCTGACTAGATCTATCCAAACAAAAATCTCTCTCACACAACTCTCCCCAACCTTCTAAACCTGACTAAAACCATTTTTTAGACCCAAAGAAGCCTTTTACATGATCTTAAGTAATTATTGCCCCTATCAATATTGACAACCTAACCAATATTGGTAATGGCTGATCATCGACCTCGATAACCTAATTGATGTTGGTAGCTATGGATTTTTAGTAGCCCTTCTAAAACATACCCAAAGAACTTCCAAAATACAAACTTAATATGCCACCTAAACTATATTACTCTCTACTACACTCAAGTTGTGAATAACAATAAAATAATCTCTCTTTTACTCTCTCTCTTTTGCTCTCTTTATTATTTATTACTATTTTATTTCTCAAAAGTGGACTATCATCTCTAAGGATTTTGACACTTCCTAGAACAAGTGCATAGCTTGATAGCCCACTTATACATCTACTAATAAACATTTTTGTGGTAGTGATTTATTACTTGTAGGTAATCCTCCCTAGCTAAAGAGGAGTGCTTAAAACATCTGGATATGGCATGCAAACCAATCTAGGTTCATTATAATCACTTATCCATATTCTTGTTCTCTATTTTTCATTAGACTTGAAATAGACACAATCTTAATGAAACATTTCTAGCATGCCTGATGGGACCCTAGAGTTTTCCTTGGGTTCATTGGTTATTTTAAGCATTCATATAGGTGAATTATAGTGAAAATTTAATTTCTTGCACTTTCTCCTTTATTTCTCCCTCAAAGCAAAAAATTAAACATTTTATTTTCTTTAAAAGGGTAATAAACTAAAATTTCTTCTTCCTTGCCACTCTTCTTTTTTCTTTGCCTCTAAAAGAAATTTATCATTTTTCTTACAAGTTAAAAGAATATCTTCTTTATTCCTTTCTTTCATGCACATTAGGATAGTAAATTTCATTCTCTACTCCTATTTCATTATTATTTTCATTCAAGTCTAAACATTTCAAATTTGGGTTCAAAACTTACTACATTTCATTGTTTGCTTGTTGCATATTAGTTGACCTAGTTAATTACAAGCATTATGAATGAATTGTAGTGCACCTATGTTACACAACCAAATCACACTCATGAAAAAAAACATCTAAACTCACTTGAGATAAGACCCATTGGGATTTTATCACCTGGTGGATCACCTTACCCTGCCCGACTATCCTACTTGGATTTCACCACCAAGGGGAGAACCCAATCCGTTCTCTAGTGAAGTATAAACTCTAAGCAGAAGGTATATTTTAGATAAGAATCTTAGCTTAGCTTTAGGTTTGTGAAGTTTGGGGAGAAATATCCTATAATAGGCCACATACCTAATCTAACATAGATTTCCTCTTGAGCACTAAAACTAACGTGAAACTAGCTCTAGATTGCTTTCTATTACATTCACTATTTGATTAAGGCATAATCCAACACAACACTAAAATTAACCTCTAGGAGTTAATAATTAGTGGATCTATGTTCTTTTTCTACTTTTTTATTATTTTCTATATTTTGGAGTGGGTAAGGATGTTTTTCCATTAATTCACAAAATCAACACTATTTGTAATACTCAATTTATATAACATGTTATATCAAGTTTTCTAAGTGTTATTTCTTCTTACACAAAACTCTTGCATCCTCTATTTTACCTAGATTATACCTATAGGTTTCTAAAATGTTGGATTTTCCATCTCTTAAGATATCATAGTTACCAACATTAGTTAATTAAACTAACATTGACAAAATCTAGCCTACTGACATCAGTTAATCCCACTAAGTTGACAAACTCTTACTACCGACATTGGTCAAGTGACCGTCATCAAAAACTATGTAACTTTAATTTTCTCAAAACAAAAAGCTAAAATAACCTATTTACCTACACCTAAACCTAGTTTTTCCTTATTATATCACTAATATAGAGTATTAAGACTATTTATACTTCTTATTTCACAGTATTAATGCAAGCTCAAGCCAAAATTCTTTCTGATTATACAAGCTGGCAACCACTTCCACCTTCCCCTCTTGTTACTAATTCTATCATGGAGCATACTTCATGTATAGATCATACTCCTAGCCCCAACTAAATTCCATTGTTCCTGAAGGGGATCAATATCTTTTTAAATTTATTGATCACAATGTGTCATCCCTTCAAGATTACCTTACCATGAGCCAAACCCACAATTCTTTGGGTGACCCACTCTATGGTATGTCAACCTCTCTAATGGATACAAATTAATTTTCAACTATCTCCACTATTTTCCCAATGGTTACTCAAACTAAAACCTTGACAAGTAACCCAAATATAAATAATGTCCAATGTTTAACATCACCAAGTGCCCAATCCCACCTAAACCTTGGCATAACCTCCCTACTTTCACAACCACAAGTAGTTCAGTCAAGTCTCACCCCATTTCAAAATTTGGTGGTACCTATTCCATCTACTCTCACACCTATAATTACCCAAGTTATGACTCACCCTTCATCTAGTCTAACCATGCCAATAACCCAAACTATAATAACAACTTCCAACCAAAGCATAGTCTCTAACCTAGCAAGACAAGCCCCTTTTCTTTCTACCCCCTAGCCTATGACTCATTATACTTATGTTGTACCAACACAACCTCAGCAAGCTATGTAATATGCTCCCTCTACTTCTTATTATGTTCCCTATAACTTAGAGGGTATCTCTAAAACTAATCCCCCTCCAGACAACATTAAGATGTTGATGGACAAAATCTCTAATCTAGAGACATCTATTTCAGGTTCAACGAATGTGTTATCTTATGATCATATATGCAATGAACCCATCCATCCTTTTGTACCTATTTAAACTTATCCAAGCCAATGGGAAATCCCCAAATTTACTCATTTATAGATTAAAGAGGACCCATAATAACATTTATGAGAATTTAGACATGCTTATTATTTAATAGGGCATAATGATGCATTATTACTTCACACTTTCCATATGTCTCTTTTAGATGCTACCCTAGATTGGTATAGCTCTATAACTCAACACTCCCTTTTCTCATTTACCAAACTCATACAATAATTCTTAGAGCATTTCTCTATTAACATTTATAAAAAGGTTTCTATTACAATCCTTTATTCTATTAGACAATTTGATGATGAGTCTATCATAGATTTTGTCACTCACTGGAGAGGCTTGATCAATCAACTCTCCTTCTCCTTACCATAACCTAATCTTATTGAGCTCTTCATGATGGCATGTGCTAAGCACATTTCATCCACTCTCTGAGTACAAAATTTCCACACATTTGATGAGACCTTTACAATGGCATGGAAACTCGAGATTCAAGCTATAGATGAAGGTAGAGTCAAGTTATGTAGTAAAAATGCCAATTCCAAATTGAATGACTCCTCTTCTTCTAAAACTTCTCCTTCTAACCAAAACTATAAAGGCACCAAAAATGCAATGGTCATTAATTTAGCTTCTTCGACAACCATAAACCAACCAAATTTCTTGACTTTCCAAAATTTGACTGAGTAATTCCAACAACAATATGAACAAAGACAATACACTCCCATTGGGGAGTCATATACTTCTATTTTAGAAAAACTATTACAACAAGGTGTCATAAGCCTTCCTCAAATCAAACCTCTTATAAAGTTAAACCCATCCCATCTTATTCCAACTTAGTACAAGGAAGATGAGTTTTATGGCTACCATCGAGTTAAAGGCCATAATTATAATAATTATAAAACATTCAAAAACATTATTCAAGACATGCTTGATAGGGGTGATCTCATCTTAGATAATCTTAATGCACCTGCTAATCAAAATATTCATGTGTTTAAACAACCTTTTCCTAACCATTCACCCAATCAAAATATTATTCAAACTAGGTCTAACTCATGAAATCATAATATCCATACAGTTAATATGATCTTTCCTTTACCTCTAGTTTGACCTCTCCCACAACAGGAGGCACCCATTTTATCGACTCCTCCCCTATAGTTAGTGGCATTTGTTTTTCCCATTCTTCCTCCCTAGCTATAATATCCTATTTTACCCATTCCACTCTTGTTTGAGGAAGATCCTCCTTTAAAAATACTTTTTCCATTAGAGGAGCATGTATTTCTAGTTACTTTTATACCAATCTTACCTATCCTCTTACCACTTGAAGACCATGCCTTACCCATTCGGTAGCCACATGTTGAGGGTAACATCATTCTTATGTTATAACTTCTTGGGGAACCCTCTTTGCCTACATCTCCTCCACTAATAGAGAGTAATACCCCATCCACTCCACCTTTACACCTAGAAGAGTTAGTGTTATCTACTCCTACATTAGACAAGAGACATATTGTGCCTACTCTAATCCTACCACTCTTACTAATTCTTTCACCTATGGAGGATCATAATTTACCTATTCCTCACCCATATTTTAAGGGAGAAACTATACCTATGCTCTACTCCCTCGAAGAACCCTCTTTGCCTACCTCTCATCCACTTATGGAAGACCATAGCTCTTCTCTTGTCTCTATCAAAGAAGACCCTATTGTGGTTATTTCTCATCTTTCGCCCAAATTAGTAGTGGCAATTAATTTCCCTCTTTTTCAATCACCTAAACCTTCTAAAGAATAAAATTTAAGGCCTACATCAAATTCATCTAAACCCTTCTCATGGTTGGTGAAAAGTCTATAATTTATTGACTTTATGAAGCTAGATCACGCAGTATTTTGGGACCAACTTAAAACCCATTATCCAACATGATGAGTGTCAACCTTTAACACCAACCCTCTAACTACCCTTTACCCTAAGTTCTTTGACAAAGCTATAAATTCTTCACCAAAATCACCGAAATACCATCCATCTATGTTAGAACCCTCACCCTCACAAGCATCTACCATATTAAATTAGATTAGGTCTTTGGGGTGTACATCCTATCTCTAATCTAATTCATCCATAGGTGAAATTAGATCTAACTCTCCAACCACAAGTTGGAGTTTTGTGGCCTAAACTACAAAAAACATTTGAGATTCCTAGATCTCATCGATCCTTCCCTCTTCAACCCTTAATTTTACCATGAATTTTGGTACTATACCCCTCTAATTTAGTTAGAGTATCATTGATCAAAGCAAAATAAAAGGCTAAGTTACCTCCACTACTACCTTTGTAACCTAGTAGGCCTTTCACATTTGACACCATGATACCCAACACTAATAAAGTGTCAACAAAACATGTAACTCTACCACCACTAAACAAGGCACCACGAAAAGTCACCCATGTGACTCCTAAACAAAATAAAGTGCCCACTCCTATTATCATAAGTTCAAGCCCACTCATAGGATCTTATATCTTTTTCCTACATCATTTGTTAAAATATTCCATAATAACTCTTCCTCCCATTAAGAGTTGTAGTCCTCTTGGACCAAATCCATCTTGGTTTAATGATACACAAGTGTGTTTATAATATTATTCACTTGGACACAATACTAAGAGTTGTAAAGCTCTCATAGTATTCATTTAGCAACACTTTGATGTTGATACTCTCTTTGTTGATACTCACATTAACCCTCCTATTATTCTAACTTTGCCATCCACAATGCCTCCTAATATCCCACATAAATTCAAACCCAAATATGTTGTCATACCCCCTTTGCCACCTCCTTCACCTATATTTTAGATCAACATAGTTAATGTGGCCATGTGGTCACAAAACCAAAAGGATAAGGGTAAGGAAAAAATCACTGCTCATTAGGCTCATCCCTTTTCTAAAGACACTCCTCCTCTGAATCCCAAGATTTCCATCTTGGGTGTCCTGAAACCAACATCTTCAAATGCTATTCAAAGCTCGATGGTGAGAAAGCTTCACCAAACTCCTATGAAAATGTCCTTATATGAGTTCATCTAAAACTCACCCCAGTAATATCAAGATTTGATTAGTGCCTTATAAGTAGTTTTGGTACAACTTGATGATCCCCAACCTCTTACAACTTTGGTTATCTCTCTTAATTCCATCTCCCTAATTTCCTTCAGTGATTCAAAAACTCTAATTTAACACCCTAAAGACTAGGATTTTACCCTTTTTATTACCACATATATTGATCAAAATCATGTCAATAAAGTCATGATCAATGTGGGAGCTATTATTAATATTATTTCCACCCATACCTACAAACAACTAGCTCTTCTTGACCATTGCATATCTTAAACCGATGCAATACTCTACTCCTTTTAATGATACCAAAGCTACTATGGTGGGAATTATTGTCTTACATATCTATGTATATCCCAACACAATTCTTGAGATCTTATATATTGTAGAAGGAGAGTTACAATATAACATACTACTTGGGTGATCTTGTATATGTGTTATGGCATGTGTACCCTCAACTTTGCACCAATGTGTCAAGTTTGAGCACAATAGGCAAGTGCATATTATACCTACTGACCCACCTCCATTTAAAACATGTAACATGACTTATTATCCCAATCATGTTCTCTTTCCATTAAAGACATCATCTTATCTACATGATACTTCTAAAGCTTCCACAAGTTACATTACCCTAGTTACACAGATATCAACAACACAAATTCTTGATAAATATCTCATTTAGGAAACTTTTAAATTTTTGTCACTTAGAGAATATCATTTGTTGAAACTTGACATGTTTCATATTCTATAAGAGTATGGAAAGATTCATATGCACCTAAATTATGATCCCTCTATTGTGATGGTCATCCCTTATGGTCCTCCTAACCTTTGAACTAATTTCACATATGGGGGAATTGATCATGTTGTCATTGTCAACAATCCATCCTCTTCATCACAACCATTTACCTATGATTTTTCTTTCTTGAGAAAGCTTATTTTTTATCACACCTATCTTTATAGGTGTGCCTAGAAAGGATTTGATTTGGGTAATTATGAGTAGGGTATTCATATTCCCATTAAATATCCCACTAGTAAAACCATTAAAAATGGAAAAAAGAGGTATGGAGTGGGTTATTACAAACCAACTAAAATCACAATAACTTCCCATGTACTAATTATTGAAGAGCTAGTCTCTCCTTCCCCACTTTCTTCTCCACCATCACCTACCAAATTATAGGTATGTATATACCTCCTTTTTTTCAATAAATGTCATCCATTTGGGGCCTCTCACCTATCACTAGGGTAAGGAAACAAGGTCCATTCCTCTTGTTTATCCTAAAATAATTGATGAAGACTCTCCCGCTATTAACAATATCCAATGTCAAGATGATGATGGTATTCTCACATACATGGGTGTAGATGATTCCTATATCCAATGTTCACTCCCATCTAAAACACAAGATATGTTAAATGAATCAACCATTGACATCAATTTTCCCTCACTTGATAACCCCCACATCCTCAAGATTGGCCAATCTTTGGATTCCTCTAAGCACTATGATTATGCAACATTTCTTAATAACCATAGAAAAGCTCTCACTTGGTCTTATAATGATATGCCTAGTATTGGCCCCTTTATCATCACCTATAACATTGTCACCAATCAAGATGCTAAACCTATTAAGAAAAAGCTTCACAAAATACATCCTCGTATTGTTTTCCTTGTCAAAGAAGAGCTCTAATGCATCCTTTATGTTAACTTTATCCAACCCATTGACTATCTACAATGGATTTCCAATATTGTTCCTATCACAAAAGTGATGAAAAGAATATAAATTTAAACCAACTATCATCACTTAAACCTCACTTGTCTAAAATATAAATTCCCATTACCTAGTATCGACAAACTTATTTATCTAACAATCAGCCATGAGATTCTATCACTTATGGATGGGTTCTCTAGATATAATCAAATCTTGATTGCTCTTGAGGATCAACACAAGACAACCTTAATTACCCCATGGGGTAAATTTTGTTATCAATTCATACCTTTTAGTCTGAAGAACATTGGTGCCACCTACCAATGTGGTATTGCTTACATCTTCCATGATCTCCTATAAAAAATTATAGAAGATTACGTGGATGACTTGGAAAATATAAACTTTTCCAAGATCACTTGATGATTCTCAAAATCATATTTACTCGTCTCCTCCACTATAAAGTTTGACTATACCCAAATAAGTGTGTCTTTGGTATCCTTTCTGGTAAGCTCTTAGACTTTATAATTTATCTCTATGGTATTGAAGTTGAAACTACTAAGGTTAGAGCAATACTAGAGATGCCTCCACCTACTAATATCAAACAACTCCATGGCCTACAAGGCAAAATTTAGTCAATCCACCACTTCATCTCCTAGTTGTCAAATTGTTTCCAACCCTTTCACCATCTCTTCAAAAAATATGTCTCCTTTTATTAAAATATATATTTCCAAGAAGCTTTTGATGCACTCAAACAATATCTCCTTTCCCCACAATTTCTTATTCCACCTAAGGAAAATCAACCTTTCTACCTTTATATCTCTAAAAAAAACCATTCTCTATGTGTTATGATTGCACATCGAGATGATCACCTTTGAGAACATGTAGTTTACTACATAACTCACACACTTATTGATTATGAGACTCGATATACCCATATTGAAAAACTTTGCCTTGAATTGGTTTTTTCAGCCTCCAAGCTTTGCCATTATCTCCTAAATCACAAAACTCACATGGTCACCAATATTGATCCCCTTAAATACATTTATTTCAAGCCATATCATAACCAATGTGTATTTCAATGGCTCATGCTCCTTGCTAAATTTGACTTAGAGTTTATTCAATAAAAGTATATGAAGGGGAAAATGATCACTGACCAATTAGCTACAACCCCTTTACTAGACAACCAACCTTCAAACCTCAAATTATTTGATTAATCCATCACAATGCTCTCCACCAATGACATCTCATATCAAATGATGGTGTTCTTTGATGGGTCTAAATGTCAATATGGTGGGGGTATGGGTGTCATTCTTATTCCTCTAGATGGTGATCCCATGCCTTTGTCATTTAAAATTGATTTTGAATATACTAACACTATGGTTGAATATGAGGATTTGATCTTAGGACTTCAAATGGCTATCTTCTTAGGTATCAAATCAATAACCATTTTTTGGTGATTCTCGGCTAGTATTTAATTAGGTTTATGGTTCGTACCTATACAAAAATAAATTTCTAAAATGATATAAACATAATGTAGATATGTTATTGGGATCATTTGACTCTTCTCTCTTACAAAGTATTCCTTGATCTACAAACAAGTTTGCTGACACAATGGATTCACTTGCTTCACAGATACCCTCTTCCTCAAAAATCTATGTCATCATGCATCACTTAACATTACTACCCTATGTATCAACTAACATCCTCTTTATCATAAATGTAACATCTAGCCCACATGACTTATGGTATAATCAACTCATTTATTATCTTTCCTTTTCTATTACCCCTTCTAATCTCTCTAATAATGGGATATGTGCCTTCATAAAATGTGCCACTCATTACACTATGATAGGGGTACTTCTCTACAAGTGAGGTTTTGATGGTCTCCTCCTTAGATGCCTCACTAGTATTAAGACTCCCTTTACTATTAAGTAAGTCCATGATGGGATTTGTGGTCAACATTTTAATGTTCATGGAGTTACTAAGCATATCCTTTAACTTAGCTATTATTGGCCAACACTCCATCAATATTGTGATGATTACATTTAACATTGCATCAAATGTCAATAACACACTAACCTCTTTCAAATTCCAATTCATGCATTATAAGTCACCAAAGACTTCTATCCATTTTCCCAATGGGGCTTGGATCTAATCAGTGAGATTAACCCTCATTCATCCCTTTATCACTATTCTATCATTACTTCTATTGAATACTTCACCAAGTGGGTTGAGACCATTCCTCTCATCTCCACTAAGGCTAAAAAAATTGTTGACTTTATCAACCATCACATCATCTATCATTTTGGTGTCCCACATAAAACTATAATAGACAATAGAAAATATTTTAAAAAAATATCATCCAAAGTCTTTGTGATGCATTTGGAATCAAATTAATCTTCTCATCACCATACTATCCATAAGAAAATAGACATGCAGAGGCTTCTAATAAAATATTGACCAAAATTCTTATGAAGGTAGTCAATGATACGGGTAAGGATTGGCACACACATATTCCCTTTGCTTTATGGGCTTAACGCACTAGCATTCAAACCCCTACAGATGCTACGCCATTTTCCTTGGTGTATGGGATGGATGTTATTTTGCCTCTTAAGGTTCAGATTCCTCTTTGCATTTCTCTAAAAGACATACTTAATAATGATGAATTTTACTAAGAAGGATCAACTCGAGTTGAATGATGAGTGTTATCTCATAACCCTCAACCACCTCTAAATCTATCAAGAGTGTATCAAACATGTTTACAAAAAAAACTTCAAAGAGCAAGATTTCAATATTGGAGATTTCATCTTAAGAGAAAATAAACATGTGACGAACATAGAGAAAAGAAAATGAGGTAATTTTGCTCCTAATTGGCTTAGACCCTACATCATAGCACATAAGTATGGCTCAAGAACTTATTGCTTGTATTCTCTCAAAGGAAATCTATAACTTGAGCTCATCCCTTGAGCACCTCTATTATATTCATCTCCCTTCATCTTAACCCTTACTCCTACACAATTAGTTAACTTACGAAGTGCTATGGTTTTTACCTCAAAGTGGAAAACTCCTAAGCCTTTATAGTCTTGTCAATGACTAAAATTAAAACAAAAAAACTTAAAACAAAATGGGATGCGTAGATAAGTTAAAATCTCTCAGGTCATGATTCTCAACATAGATTGATCCCTTGAAGGATAGTTACATAGCTTCTCATTGATATTATCAATAGACTACTCCCTTGAAGGATAGTTATTTAAGATCAAACACAAATGCTTAGACCACTCCCTTGAAGGATAGCTAGGCCAAGATTTTTTATCAAAGGGAAATACAAACAAAAAGCTTCTCATATTGGTCAATTTTATATGACCTTAACATAAACAAAATCCCATTATAGGCTTTGTGCATTGATCAGCTTATAGAAAAAAAGAAGATAAAAGGCTTTAATTCATATACTTGCCTATAGTAGCTCTTGAGTCACCCATAGTAGGGACATATCATCCCCACTTCAAAGGTTACACTACCTAAACACTTTCAATCATTTTACCCTTTTCCCCTCATACTCTTTTAATGGAATTTGAACCCACTTAACATAAGGTGAACATGATGCTTCTCTAATAAACAAAATGGTTTGATGATGCAAAACATGAAAGAGGATCATATTCCTGAGCCTATTTATGTTATGATTATGGTCTTTACCAGTACATGAGCATTCTACCTCTTTATTTTCCATCCAAATCACATGTCGATCTCTCTACTGAGATGAAAAATTCATACAAAAAATAACATAAACAACCTATCCATTTTAAGCATACACCATCACAGATATGTAAAAATTCTAAGATGAAGCTAACATATCAACTATGCATATACCATCACATATATGGGAAATGCTAGTCTAACTCAACTAACATAGTCAACATAAACATAAATTTAAAATAACCATCTACATCAACATCATCATCACTATCATAATAAATCATAATAACATAATAACACATCTCATATATATCTATGTGTGTGTGTGTGTATACATATATATATATATATATATACATATACATATATATATATATACATACATATATATGTATATATATAGATATATATGTGTGTGTGTGTATATATATATTTATATATATGCTCAACATAAATGTACATCAATAGATCATCACAATATCATATCTCCATCAAAATATAAATCTCTCATCTTTGGATCATAGGTCGGTGTACATAAAAAATATATAACAATAAAAAAATCTAGTGCTCAGAGTCATTGAGGGTATACGTGTGGTCATGAAGAAGCAGTTTCATAAACACTCTCTACCTATCTATGTCTACGTGATCTAAAAGCCATGGCATATGTCACTAATCTATCCTACTCTCTAGACTCAAAATACCTCTAAATCTATGGGAACTCCCTGATGGCCCTCTCATAATAAATAATCTCATCAAGGGTAGTGTTATACCTTGCTAGAGATATATTCTATGGTGGTCCCATCACACCTACCGAAAGCTCAACCTATACTAGTCCTTGTGGTGGAGGAGGAGGAAAAGCTTGACCTACTATTCTCAAACTATCCCTCTATGTTATCAGTATAGTAATCTGACCCTGTAATACCCTGACCTAGCCTTGTAATGCCCTAACCTAGCCCTAAAATGTCACCACCTATCCCTATAAAACTAATACATGTGCCTAATTTTCATCTTGAGCATGTACTACCACATTTAAAGCCTATACTACTACATCTTATGCCTATATCACTATATCTAGAGCCTGTATGATTGCGACTCTCTCTCTCTCTCTCTCTCATCAACCCCTATAAATCTAGTGGTGGCCACCTAACTTGAACCATGGGATACAAACCTATCCACCAAGAAAGATATGCCACTATGCATCTAAGATCTACTACACTTGGCCCTACTAGCAACTCCTCAAAATCTAACCCATCTATCTCCTAGAGAAAGGGTAGGGGTGACTCTATATCATCCATCCTATATCAATAGATGGTAGGAGGTAGATCATGTATCAAGCCAAACTATATCTTGACCCATGTAATAGGTACCATCTCTAGCTCATTGGCTCATCTCCCTCTAACCCATAATGTGATATGTAAGCCAACAAGCTACTATACATATCCTCTAAATGTAGGTTATGTCAAGTAAGGTCTCCAAATAATATCAATAGGTATCAATCCCTCTATCATGTGCCTATAATGATCAATATCTAACACTATGCCATCTACTCAGGTCTGGGCTATACTATTTCTCCACCATCTAAAACCAACCCTAAAATCAACTAAAATCATGGTAGGTAACCTCAATGGTCATGTCACCATGATATTCTCATATGCCCAATAATGGAATAAATTCCCAACACACAAACTATATCATCATCTCAATCTCAACCCCCATAGCTCTCTATATAACTATACCAAAAAAGCTAGTCCCCATGCGAATATGATCTATTATTTAACCAAGTGTACCAAAACACCTATAAATGTAATAGGGAATCTCCCACTATCTACATCTAATAGTGCATACACTGTAATCCTTATCATTATTAGGATGCTTAGTAGATGTTCCTCCTTATCAACAATATATAATGGCTCATAGGCAAAGCTCATTGAGTGATAGGTCACCTCACTAACATGCTCTCCAAATAATGCTACCATGTGAATATCATGCTCCTCTCTCAAACATGAGAAGAGATACTCACCTTATAGTGGAAACCATAAAATCCTATACACATCCTCTTCTGTCACTGCCAACTCTTTGGTCAGTAAATAGAAGGTGTTGGTAGTGTGATCCCACCTCTCAATCGACACTATCATCAAACTCACATCCTATGTAACTTTAAAATATCATTGCACTCCCCCTAAACCTATAGTTTTTATGTGATCCCACTCATCTAGGGTGACATCCCTCCTCATATACATTAGTAGTGTAGGTAATAAATCTTGTAGCATCAACTTCTACCTAGCCTGCATCCATACACACACACCTTAAGTCACATAATTTCTATTATAACCTTCCACCACCTTTTTCCCTTCTCTTTGGAAGAACTACATTGGTTTGAGGCCCTAAACTAGGATATGTAGGTAGCACTCAATTGACATGGGGTCTTCAAAGGTTATCTCAACCATATACCCACCTAACTATCTAACTTACTCTCCCATCTCCACCCTAGGATCTACTATCTCTCTCTCCACCCTACACCCAACTTCTTATCACAACTCTAAGCCTCATGGCTTATATCCATAACCCTTAACCCTATAACCTATATGTTAAGCCCTAGGTCCCCTAACCTATTTCAACCTACCTTTTCTTAGCCATTTCCCTTAGCAAACTTTTAACCATATCTTAGATTTTTTCCTTATGCACTGGGAAAACTATATTAGCTTGAGGCCCTCAACTAGGTTATGTAGGCTTCACTCATTCAACACAAGGTCTTATAAGGCTAGCTCAGCCATTAGGCTTTTTGACTACTCCAATTAGGGATCCAAATTGAACTTTAATCCCACTTTGGGTTTTTTAAGGTCATCAACATCAACACCCTTGCATTATAGTTTCCACTGACAACCATAATCCTTTAGACTATACCATTAATCTGGGGTAACTTGTAGATCATGTATATCTTCTTGACCATGATAACCAACTTGGACATCATGTATATCTCCCCAACCAAGACAACCACCCTTAGATATCACTTAAATCTCCACCCATGATGACTTTGACTAGATATCATGAATATCTCCTTGATCATTAACCTTTTTAAATAACCTTACATTACCTATCTTGATCACTTATACTATTATTCTATAGTTGGATATTGTACACATGCATGTATATTAGGTTTTTTGGATGGTGACCAAGCTTTTCTATCACCTAACACATTTTGTGTTTCCCAAGGGCACTTCCTACTTCAGATACCTGACACACATGGACCATTGGAGTTACAACTTTGATTGTTTTAACCTTCTTAGCTATCACTTACAAGCTATGATTTGGTTATTTCTATCTAAGTCTTCCTCCACCTTACCTGTTCTTAATTTTTTCAATTATAGCTCATAGTAGTATATGCATAAGTAGTGATGCCATGCTCTCCTTCACTCATTCAACTCACTTCTTATCAAACAAGTACTTGATTCTAGTTTCTCCTCCATCTATTCTTGTTTTGAGGGGGGATACCTCATCTAATACCTAGAGCATATAACTCTTATTTTTGTCTTGTAACTTATCAATGTAAATTACAAGATAAAAATGGGTAAATGTAGACACAAAAACTATGTTACACATGTGCATAACTCCCTATGTTAAAACCCCCCTTGAGCCCCTTTTCAATAATAATAATTAGCCTCCCTAACCCATGATTTTACCCTTCACACATTTAATTAATTCAAAATATTTAATTAAGTTAATTAAAAACCACTTATACCACCTTACCTATCTACCTCATCCTAAGACTAATTCTTACCCTCTGAGTCACCTCAAGACTTAATCCCCTTATCCTAACCACCCATGACTTGTTCTCAACCCAAAAATAAATTCCTAACCAACTATGCCCTTCTTAACCTCCCATTTCTACCATTTCCTAATGGATACAAAACCTGGCATGAGAAAGAATAGAAAATAGGCTTAAAATAGCCCTTTTACCTATTCTTATGCCATCAACATTAGTCAACCCACGATTGATGTTGGTGAGATCATCAATGTTAGTTATTTAAGCCAAACTTCAAACTAATGTTTAGGTCAGAAAAAATCAATAAAACTCATTTCTATTCACATATAGGCTTTTGGCATCAAAATTTCCAAATCTTGGCTCACTGTTACCTTACATAAGTCAATCTAGATCAAGAACCAAGCTCTTGAGAACTAACAACACATGCTTGTTTTCTCCATCTAAGGCATCGATTCGATAAGACTTATAGTAGACATCCGTTTGATGCTTATCATTCAATCACCTCTATAGCTAATTACATCACTTAATATATAAGTCTTTATGTAGTTACCTTATAATTACTTTATATCTACTATTTATTATTTTACACATTCCTGACCAAACCCTTGTGAAGGAGTTATAAAGATTCTTCACTTGTTTCCCCTTGTTCAAACACACCAAACCTCTGACCAAATCTATCCAAATAATAATCTCTCTCTCACAACTCTCCCTAACCTTCTAGACCTAACCAAAACCATTTCCAAGACCTAGAGAAGCCTTCTACAAACTCCTAGGCAATTATTTCCCCTACCAATGTTAGTAGCCTAACCAATATTGGTTACAATTGCTCATTGACCTTAGTAGCCTAACTAATATCAATAGCTATGTATTTTTAGTAACCCTTCTAAAACCTACCCAAAAACTTCAAAAATACAATCTCAATATACCACCTACACTTAGTTACTCTCTGATGTACTCAAGTTGTGAATAATGGTAAAATAATCTCTCTCTCTCTCTCTCTCTCTCTCTCTCTCTCTCTCTCTCTCTCTCTCTCTCTCTCTCTCTCTCTCTCTCTCTCTCTCTCTCTCTCTCTCTCTCTCTCTCTCTCTCTCTCTCTCTCTCTCTTATTCATTACTTTTTTGTTTCTCAAAAGTGGACTATCATCTCTAAGGAAGTTTGAAACTTCCTAGAACAAGTGTGTAGCTTGGGAGCCCACTCATACATCTACTAACAAACATTTTTGTAGTAGTGATTTATTACTTATAGGTAGTCCTCCCCAACCAAAGAAGAGTGATCACAATGTTTGGATATGGTGTAAAAATAAATCTAGGCTCATTATAATCACTTATCCCTGTCCTTCTTATCTATTTTTCTTTAGACTTGAAATAGACAAAAATTTAGCAAAATAGATGTATTTTAAGGTGTCCCTAAGTCATGTCTTTGTCCTTATCTATGTTTCATATGTCTAAAAGTCTTTTGGTCACACTTTGGGCTCATTAAATGACTTGTATGAACATTTTTCAAGGATTAAATTTTCACCAAGGAGGATCTCAACATGTATGAGGTCAGAGCATGTTAGGAAATCATCAGAAGTAGAAAAAAGTAGTTTTTTGTGCTAAAATAGGGGAATATCCTAAAAAATGGGCTCTCAATGGTACTTATATGAAATTAGAGTGTCCATATTTAGGTGAAAATGTGGGTATAGTGTCTATTGAGCTTCTTAAAGTCTTACCCATTCTTGGTGTGTAGAGATAGAGTTAGAAAGATCAAATTTTGCTTCTCCTCCTTATTTCTTGCCTTCACAAGCTAAGGGTTAACTTTATATGCTTGGTGAAAGCCATATATATAGAATTAGGAGGAGTGATCTTGAGAGTTGATAGGGGTCTTATTCATCTTATAATCCATTTCAATAAGTTTTAGTTTCATGGTTCCTCATTTATGAATCATTGTTAAGAAGCCATACAACTTCTTATGCTTTTGCATCCATGAGGGGTCCCTATATGAGTTTGTTTCTAAAGATTTTGATTTATTTTGACAAATTTGGCTATTTCATGTGTTTATAAAGGTTATATAAGGCATCTCCATAGGTTTTAAATTGTTTTCTTGGACTTGGACATTTTATAAACTTAAGAAGCCTCTTCTAAGCTTGTTTATGCTTACAAATTGGCTCATTTCTTCATAAATAACTATTTTATCTTTTGAGTTCATCTAAATAATTTGATTGTAGGTGTATAAATACTTTGAATTTGTTCAAAATTCAAGTTATTATACACGTGATAGAGGGATCCTAATCTCTGAATGGCCTATTAGGCCTACAACTTGCTTAAGTGACAAGAAATTTGCCTCACACTCAAAAATGCACACCTATAAGTGGTTGAGCAAGGTGTTGGATTGATGTACAGAAGGGATAAGAAATGTGACACGTAATTGAGATATTGAGGTATCATTAAATATTTTATATACCTATGCAATATTTTTAGAAGGCAAAAGGAGGCATGGAACCAATTTGAAGATCAAAGGATTGAGTTTGGGATTAAATCCCTGAAAGAGCAAAATAGAGGCCATGTATGTTTTGTAAATATCATATAACATAGATTCAAAGACCTTAAATGTTTCATAATTTATTATTTTTGTAGCCTATATCATAGGCATTAGCTTGGTAAAGTTTTAATACTAAATATCCAATGGAATACAAGTGTTGAGGAGACCCAAAGGTGCCTATAAGAACACTGAATATAGGTAGTTTATTCTACAATTTTGAGTTTAGGGAGACCTTTGACACCCAAAGGATATAGCCTAAACTTATAATCATGGTGTGGGTGTGTAAAAATGGTTAATTAAATATTTATAATGATGATAAATATCACAAAATCAATATATAGGTGATCTCTTATTCCCCAAACACCCTTATAGTCCATACTTAGGTCATGAATAGGCACCTACAGCAAAGTAGCATAGTGACCTCAAGTTTGAGGTTATATGGTGTCTTGAGACATATAAGGTGAAAGATAGTTTAGGCATGTACTAAATGAATTAAGGGGTTTTATAGAGGATCTTTCAAACATCATGACTAAGGGTCCAGTAGTTAATGTTAACCTACAACAAATGTAACCTATAGGCATGTTTGTCTCAGTCATCCAAGTAGTGGAAAAGATCATTTATGAGTTAAGGTACATAGAAAGGGATAATAGAGAGTTAGAATGAAAAAAATCCTAAAATTACCTTTATAAAAGCTAGGATGACTCTTGAAACCCTATCATGATGAAAAAAACCCTATGAGACCCTATTTTCACCTATAATCAAGCTTAAGGGCAGAAGCATAGTCAAAAAGGGCATTAGTCTTGAGAATGCAAGGTGGTGAAGGGTGAGTGAGAGTTTAGCATGAAAAAATGAAAGGAGATACATATATAATTACCATTGAATACTAAATAATCCTTACATATGTGAAATAGGGGAAGAATGAAATTCTTATAAAGCACACATAGTCTATTGTAAACCACTACATACAGTTTCCCTAATAGGACTGCCTTCATCTTTCATGACTTTAAAGGGTATAATGGCTATAATGAGGTCTAAATTAAATATAAAATTGCCATGAAAATGGACATGGGCATTTTTAAATGAATATGGAATAGAATATAGGGCTCAAATCATGCAAAGCATAGTCCATATGAGGGGAACCATACATAGTCTGCTGAGGAAAGTGTAGTCGTGGATTTTGCCAAATTGAGAGGTCAAATCACAATTTAAGAAGATAGAAATTGGTACTTTGAAAATTTATGACTTAATAGACCTCTTAAATAATTCAATTTTTCCTATGAAAATAGGAGAGTGCCCCTTGTTTTGTCTCAAATAGGAATACTCCTTTTGTACATGAAATAAACAATCTTAGAAAACATGGGAAAGAGGTTGGATCAAAAGATGTTTGAAGCTTGAGAAAATGTGTTTGGATTTGTACATACATAAAACAATGTGGATATCACCTTGTATAATCATTAATCCTAATAGGACTATCGAACACACCAAGGTTGCAAGATAGGCCTACTAAGCAAAGTGCAGGCTTAAGGCCCAAATAAGGAAGTATTATCATTTTCACTTTGAAGTGAACTTTATAGCCCATAGAGAAAAAATTTGGGAAACTAAAAATCATGTTTAATCCTTTGGATAGGAAATAGGTTACAACAAAAAGTAATGTGTTTGGGACCAAAATCTAGCTTGTGCAAGTGGAAGGAAGAGCTCAATATAGGATGTTTGAATGTTAATATATTTTGGAGGTTGTGCATGGGTGCTTGAGGTGTTTAAAGATGATATAGATGGTCTCCAATAATCCATTAGTGTCTGTGAGGTATAAATACAACATGACATTTTTATGAATAATGTTTAAGAATAAAAACCCTCACAAACCCTCTCTAAGGACATGATTGGAAAGATATTGAAAATGTGGCATCCAAAAGGGGTAAATTTACCATGAAACTGATTAAATATTAAAAAGGAATTTTTAGGTCTTCTCTCTATGAATTTTAGTTGTACTTAACTTGTACGAATGGTGTACAATACGGTTTTATTTGACAAATTTGAGTGTTTTGTAGATGTGGAAAAGGTTTAGATGATGCCACAAAATTTGGGAGATAATATATGACTCTTTATAGGTATCCTTGTTTATTAATTGAGCTATCTAGTCTCCTAATCATGCCTACTATCTTTTTCATCTTAGCTAGTCATAGTTTAGCATGGTGATTACCTAGTGAAGGAGTGAAAGCTCAAATTGGGAATCACTTTTGAGGCTTATTAGAAGATTTAAATAGTATGGGAAATATTTTTATGTGATATTACCCTTTGATAATGGATTTAATTGAATAATTTTAAGCATTTTGAGAGATAAGTGTGAGGGGTGCATAAGAGAGAGTCATTTGTAACTACTAGGAATGATGGCTCATAATCAGAGGTATCTATATGATCAGGGACCACTCCAATACCTCTAGAGGCTTTTTAGTAACCCCTACCTCTTATATAAATCATAATACCTATCCCTATTTAGTGTTGAGGTAGTCTAATGAAGGCAAATCATTATAGTAATTTCATATGCAAGCAAGAGAGAATCTATGCCACATTTGGAAGAGTTAGATGAATTTGAGAGATATCTATCCTTATTTTACTTATATGACATATCTCATGCCTAATTATATGATGTTTTAATTCCTTCTCCTTACTTGACAAGTGTCCTTGTGACTCTTGATCTTCACTTTCTCTCTCTTCTCTCATAATTTCTATATGTACTAGCCTTTTGGCTTTGGAGAGGGATCTCTCCACCTAAGTATGGTGAATCCTTGCTCATTTTTGGCCTTGAAATAATTGTAATATTGTTTTTACCTCATTCATAACATCACTAAGTACATGATATGGTTTTTGATCTTTTGTAGGTGTTTGTTGGCTTACTTTGACATGTTATCCTTCCTAGTGCCTTGTGTAGTTTAAAAACTCTCTTTTGTACATCAACAAGAATTGTCTATTTTGGATTGTAGGTATAGTGATATATTTATTCATTAGTTTTTCTAGAATAATTATTATCTATTTCTCCTAGTCTAAGCTCTTTTCAAGACCCCATGCATGAAACATTGATTTAGAAGAGGATATTTTAGTTTGATGAAATCTATGTGTAGGTTTCCCTCTGGTTCTAAGTGCATTGAAAGTAGTGTGATTAGAGAATCAATTTGGTGCATCAAATCCTTAGCTAGGTTTAGTGTAGGCTTCCTATCCCTTTTCCTTATAAATTTAAGTGTGTTTGTGATGTGTAGAAGTGGTACATCAAGGGAACTAACCCTAATCTAGAGACTCACCTCAAATTTGGGTCACCCATAACCCTAATAAGATGTTTCCATTGTGCCACTTGAAAAAGGAGAGTTGAATCATTTCCTCAAGGGGTGAAAGTTCAAATGACAATATCTTTTGGCATGCTCAGTGGGACTCTTATCCAAGGAGTTAGAGAATTGTTGGTGTGTTCTTCAACTAATTAGTCTTTTAGAGGCATCTCAATCAACACCAATGGTGACTCCAAGTTGAATTTGTTGGTCAAGTATAATTATTGGATCAAAAAATAAAATTTTGGTATGTATAATCTTATTTTTGAGTAGTATGGATCTTATTTTCCTCCACATGGATTTGATCAAACTCATGTTGTTCATGGAATCACGTCAAGTAGCCCTTCTAATTATCCTTCTCCTAGTTAGTGTAAGAGTATCAGAGAGATAAATGGAGTATGAGAAATAAATGATGGGGGTAGATAGTTTAAATAAGATTAATAGAAACCATAAAGAGATAATATACAAAGATGAGTGCTTGTTTAGGCAAGCTCAAGCCATGCAGTCCATGAAAGAGAGACTAGTAAGATGGAGGAGTCAACCCACCCAATGCAATCAACCTTATGTACCTTCCTCCATCCCAAGACAACCCTCTCTCATGTAAAAAGAAACCTCTCTTGTCCCAAACCTCCTAAAAATGTAAATTTACCATCAACAGAGCATAGGAAGGTTTTCCAATCTACCTAATGATCCTTTTGTTATACCAAGTGAGCATCCTTGTACCCTGTTGATGGCATAAAATTGAAATTGATCTTAATTAATCAACAATGGGAAGTTTCAAGCTATGGGATAATGCGTCTTGAAATAACCTCTAGATTTTAAAGAAGCTGGTCTCTTCTATTTTATCAAATGTTGTGGGAAAAGGGATAGGAGATTAAACAAAAATGCAAATGCAGGAACTGAAACCTAACTATGGTGATGTCCCTGAGTGTAATCCTAATCCTAATCTAATCATAGTGAGACTATTATAGGATTCAATTATATTTAAGAGAAGACAGGTGCATGATCAATGTAAAAGATTAGAATAATAGAAACAGAGGCTCACAATAGGGGAGTCTTTTGCTAAGATATAGAGAATGTCAATAAAGGCATAGTGTTCAATCTCATTATTAGAATCTTCCAATCACATAAGAGGTGTAGAAGTCATGTAAAGTTATGTATACCTTCCAATTCAAGAAAATGAGACAAAAGCAAATGACATTCCTAATCACAACTCAAGAGAATTTACCATATAAAATACATTACAAATGACACAGACAACACCAACCAAGGCATGGAGCTCAAATTTCCTTAATTCATTTAGCCACATAAATGACATAGAAACATGCACAGTTATATCAACTTTACAAGTCAATAAAATTGAGACAAGAGCAAATGACATTACTGGTCAAAATCTTCAGAAAGTCTAAAACTATGAGAAATTCCCCCCCTTTTTTTTCATTCTACAATTCTTCTTATATAGCCTCGGATGTCTCCTTCCATCACTCCCCTTCCTATGAAATATTCTCCATTTTTTTCTCCCAGGGGACAAATAGATGACATCTTTAATGCTTTGGGGGCTCAAGAAATCTACTTGATGAACTGTTCCATCTACTCCAATTAACTCTAGCTGATTTTCCCTTGATTTTTCTTTGCATTAATAGATACATGAAACACTCTGTTATGTTGAAATAGGAGAATACACTTAGTCAATTCCCTAAAAATCCTCTTATTACTTAGATGGCACTAGAAAATGACACTTGGTGCTTTTCGTCTGATTCATTGAAGACATGCGGCTCTCTCTGCTTCTCTTTGGCTATGTTGTAATATCATTTGGGACACATATCAAATTCTTACAGATGGTGACACTTGGAAGCTTCTATAGACTTTTGAAGTCACACCTGAGGCCCACCAAAATCTTTATTCAGCAATGAAACTTGAAGATGATCTCCCAGATGTTGACACGTGGAGGCTTTCCCGACTTTGAGGAAGATACATGGCATCTTCTACTGCTTCAGTTAAGGGTATGTGACAACTTTCACTTTTCCCAAGAATGGAGTAGAGAGGGTCTCAGAGAGTGACACTTGGTATCATCTACTACTTTATGTCACTTAAGCAAAATAAAATGATGCCTTTCTATGTTAAACCAAAGTATTGAACCCAGGTGTTGAACCGAAGTCTCTCGAAAGTTGACACGTGGTGACCTCCATCGTTCTTTGAAAAATTAGTTTTGGTCCTTCCTTAACTACCACTTGGTGCTTTCCACTTTCTCTACTACTTATCCTTTTGAAAACCTTTGCCAAAAAGAATAAATGCACGTATTTATATGAGACATGAATGCTAACATGTGGAAGCTTCTGCTTAGCCACTATTTGGTATGTGGCATGATCCGTGGTTCTCTAGAAAGTTATAAAAAGGGTCTTGGATGATGCCAGTTGGCTGGCTCCATGTCTCAAAAAGTGACATTTGGAACCTTCCACTTTATTCAAACATTTAGGCAAAATGAAATGGAAGAAATAAAAGAGGAGAAATAAGATTCATGCTCAGATAGTGACATTTGGTGGCCTCTGCTGCACTTCGACACTTAGATAGAATATGAACTCGTGCTCTTCCCCAACTCTACCACTAAAACCAAGGTATACAGGAACCAAAACTAAAATTCTCAACTAAAAATTTGAATAAAATGTAGAGTAATAATTTACTCTACATACCCCAAAGCCATTTTATCAAATGATACTTTCTCACCAAACTAACTAGTCTAATTTACTAAATTGTGAGACCTCCTTCAAGGAAATCAAACCTATCCCTTAGGAAAATAAGCACATCCATGTTCAAGAAATCATTCTTATGCATGTACAAACTCTTCTTAGTATCCCTCAACCTCCTCAAGCCCTTCAATTTGATCTCAAGATACCAAGTTAGAGGAGTGTTCATCATGAATTAGCCTAAAATATTGAATAATAAAAGAAGAAAGAACTTATGCCTATTGGTTTCACTTTTTGGAAGGATGTCCTTCAAATTCAAGCACAACCTAAAGAGGAAATTAAGGAAGAATTTGATAAGTCTCATATGAATAGAAATGTAGATTCAGTAAGTCATTATCCTATCCCTTGGCTTCAAGTGATGGAGGTCTTCTAAGCTTTGATATGGTAGTTACAAGATGGAAATAAGAGAATAAATATACTCCAATATGTTTCAACTCAGTCAAGGAATTTCCTTGCCCTTCCATCCTCTCCTTTGATAAAGGAGAACATGCCTTGTGTGAAGTGGAGGGTAAAATTTAAGAACTCAAGGGTGAAGAAGACAATCTAAATGGAGGAGTAGAGTTTGAAGACTTTCACTAGCATCATGATAACTTTGAAGACCATAACTCTCTTGATTCCCCTTTGGATCTCAATGTAGATGAGGGATAGACAACTCTTGAAGAATTTGTAGCTAAATTGGAGAGTTTTCCAAGTGTGTCTCATGATGATATTGACATTGCCAATAATTTTCAAGTTTAATAAGAAGAAGTAGCAGGTATGGAGCCATGTAGGCATGATGAGCTTTCATTATCTATACTTAATGAGATTACATTTTGTTTTGATGAAGATATTAAATAATATATGAAAGGTGATGATGAGGAGCTCAAAGAAGGTTGTCATGAACAAGATAATATCTTGGTCCTTGATCAAGAAGAAGAGAAATTAGAATGGTATGGTTTTGACAATGAGGAAGGATATGATTTTGAGTAGATCAAACAAGCATGTGATTCCTTTTGGGATGAACTTGAAGATTATTGTGTAAGTTGCAACATTAAAATAGCATCCCTTCCTCAAGAGTGTAATGAAGAAGCTATGTATCAGTTTTTAAATCTTCTTGAAGAAATAAAGAGGAATGAAGTTTCTCAAGACACATACTAACAAGGACATGACCTAGATAAGCCTACCAAAGATGAAATTGTAGTTATATATTCATTAACAAGCTATAATAGCATGAAGAATAAGTCTACCAAAGACAAAATTGTAGTTATATATGGATTAACAAGCTATACTAGCATGAAGAATAAACATAAGACATATCTCATAGAGAAAAAGGAATAGATATATGTTGGAGGTATGTTTTAATATGATGTAATTGGGTACCTTCCAATCAAGAGGAAAATAAGCAAGAGGTATGAGTCATCAAGATTCTACTTTCAAAAACCTCTTGTTTGGCACCATGAGGTTTTTTGTCATGAAAGAGACCCAAAAAACTTCCCCTTTGATCTAGGAGGGAGGTATGTTTATTTAGATACACATAATAGTTTTGATTCTTATTTTTTTGTGTTTCCTAAGTGTCTTGTTGACACATGTGTGTGTTTTTTCCCTTGTCTTGTGTGTGTTATCCTATTTTCATGTGTTGAGGTCAATTATCTATCTTTTTAGTCAAGTCAAGGTCTAATATTGTTATTTTTAGAGTGCATCTAAATCCCTTTACCCAATGGATAGGATAAGGCCACTGATATTTAACATAGAACCCTAGGAATTACCAAAGATATTGACAAAATTTGACTTTTATTCAATCTAGCTTAACCCCTACATATTGAAACTTTTTTGAGGTTTCCATAGGTCTTATAGGGGTCTGATGTTGGTCTAAAAATCTCACTTATCCTTTTTCTATCCTTGGTGTAAGCCTCACTTACTTATCCTTGCTTAGTCTTTAAAAGTCAACCCTAGTCAACTATGGTCAAATATGGTCAAAAGATCAAATTGTTTTATAAATGTTATAATAGGGTCATTGAGGTATTCTAAGGTGTCCCTAAGTCATGTCTTTGTCCTTTTCTATGTTTCATATGCCAAAAGCTCTTTTGGTCACACTTTGGGCTCATTAAATGAATTGCACAAACTTTTTTCAAGGAAAAAATTATTACCAAGGAGGATTTCAATGTGTATGAGGTCATAACATGTCAAAAAATGGTTAGAGATAGAAAATAAGTAGGTTTATGCACTAAAAAAGGGGAATCTCCTAAGAAATTGGCTCTTAATGGCACTGGTATGGACATGGAGAATCCATATTTAGGTGAAAACTTGGCATAGTGTCTCTTGAGCTTTGTAAAGTCTTCCCCATGCTTGGTGTGTAGAGATAGAGTCAGAGAGATCAAATTTTTCTTCTCCTCCTTCTCTCTTGCCTTCACAAGCTATGAAGGGTCAACTCTTGGTGCAAGTTATACATATCAAATTAAGGGGAGTACTCTTAAGAGTTAAGAGGGGTATTAGTTAGCTTGAAATCCATGGAAATAAGTCTAAGTTTCATGGTTCCCCCTTTATGAATCATTATGAAGAAGCCAAGTAGCTTCTTATGCTTTTTCATCCATGAGGGGTCCCTAAATGATCTTATTTTTTAAGCTTTTTATTTGGTTTGATATATTTGGATATTTCATGTTTTTCTTAGGTTTGTATAAGGCCTCTCCACAATATTTACATTATCTTCTTGGCCTTAGAGGTTTTATTAAATCAAGAAGCCTCTTCTAGGCTTATTTGTGCTTGTAGATTGGTTTCTTTCATCATAAAGAACTCTATTATCTTTTGAGGTCATCTAAAGAATTTGATTACAAGTGTATAAATCCCTTGACATTATGAAAAATTCAAGTGATTATACACAAGTGATATATGGATCCTAATATCCTAATGGCCTTTTAGGCCTAAAACTTGCTTAAGTGACAAGACATCTACCTCACACTCAAAAATGCATACCTACAGGTGCTTGAGCAGGGGGTTGGAGTGTTGTATGGAAGAGCTAAGCAATGTGACACATACTTTAGGTCTTGAAGTAGCAGGAAAGATTTGATAGACCAATCCAATTTTTTTAGAAGGCTAAAGGAGGTATGGAACCAATTTTAAGATCAAAGGACTAAGTTTGGGATTAAATACCTAAAAGAGCAAACTAAAGGCACTATAGGTTTTATAAATATCATATAACATAGTTTCAAAGACTATTGATGTTTCCTAATTGATTGGTTTTATAGCCTATATCATAGGAATTGGCTTGGTAAATTTTAATAGTGAATATATAATGGAAGACAAGTGTTGAGGAGACCCAAAGGTGCCTATAAGAACACTAAATATAAGCAATTTATTCTACAATTTTGAGTTTAGGGAGACCTTTGACACCCAAATATTTAGCCTAAAATTACCATCTTGTTATGGGTGTGTAAAAATGGTTAATCAAACATTTATGATGAGGATAAATATTATAAAATCAAGATATACGTGATCTCATGTTCCCCAAACACTCTTGCAGTCCATACTCAGGTCATGAATAGGCACCTACAACAAAGTAACATAATGACCTCAAGTTTGAGGTTATATGGTGTCTTAATACATTAAAGATGAATGATAGCTTAGGCATGTAATAATTTACCAAATTGGGTTTATATAGGGTCTTTCAAACATCATGGCTAAGGCTTTATTAGTTAATGTTGACCTACATGTAAGGTAACCTATAGGCACGTTTGTCTTAGTCAGCTAGGTAATGGAGAAGCTCATTTATGAGTTAAGGTACATATAAAGGGATACAAGAGAGTTAGAATAAAAAAGTCCTAAAATTAACTTTATTAAATCTATGATCACTCCTTGAACCCTATCATGATTAAATAAACCCCATGAGACCCTATTTTCACCTACAATTAGGCTTAAGTGTAGAACCACAATCAAGAAGGGCATTGGTCCTGAGAATGCAAGGTGTTGAAGGGTGAGTGAGAGTTTAGCATGAAAAAATAAATGAGATACATATATCATGACCATTGAAGACTAAATAATCCTTCCATATGGGAAACATTGGAAGAATGGAATTCTTATAAAGCACACATAGTCTATTAAAAACCCTCACATATAGTTTCCCTAATAGAATTGCCTTCATCTTTCATGACTTTGAAGGGTCAGATGGTTAGAATGAGGTCTAAATTCACTATATCATGTCCATGAAAATGGACATGGTAATTTTACAATTAATATTGAATATAAGAGAAGGCTCAAAGCATGCAAAACATAGTCCATGTGAGGGGAACCATACATAGTCTACCTAGGAAAGTGTAGTCTTGGATTTTGCTGAATTAAGAGGTCAAATCACATTATAAAAATCTAAAATTTGGTACTCTAAAAATTTATGACTTAATGAACCTATTAAATTATTCAATTTTTCCTAGGAAAATAGGGGAGTGCCCCCTTATTTTATCTCAGATAGGGAGCACTCCTTTTGTACATGAAACTGACAATCTTGGAAAAGATGGGAAAGTGGATGGATCAAAAGATGTTCAAAGCTTGAGAAAAGGTGTTTAGATTTTTAAATTCATAAAATAATTTTAATATCACCTCAAAATATCATGGATCCTAAAATTTCCATCTAACACACTAAGGTTTCAAGATAGGCCTACTAGGCAAAGTGCAGGCCTAAGGCCCAAGTAAGGACGCATTATAATTTTCACTTTGGAGTAAACTTTTTATCCTATGGATACACTTTTCCCAATCCTAATATATGTTATTAACCCTTTGGAGAAGAAATAGGTTGTAGGGGAACTCAATTTGGGCTTGGGACTAAAATTTGGCTTGTGCAAGTGGAAAGAAGAGCTTGATAGAGGATGTTTGAATGTTCATATATTTTTAGAGGTTGTACATGGATGCTCAAGGTGTTTAGAGATGTTAAAGAGGGTTTCCAAGAATCTATCAGTGGCATTGATTTATAAATACAACATGCCATTTTTGTTAACAATGGCTAAGAATAGAAACCCTCACAAACCCTTTCTAATGACCTGATTAGAAAGATATTGCAAATGTGGCATCCAGAAGGGGTAAAGTGACCATGAAAATAGATAGAGATTTCATAGGAATATTTAGGCTCTTCTCCATGAATTTGAGTTGTATTATACTTGTATATATGGTGTAAAATAAGGTTTTATTTGACAAATTTGAGTGTTTTTTAGGTGTGGAGAATGTTCAATTGATGCCACCAACTTTAAGATATAGTATAGGAATTTTTATAGGTCTCCTTATTCATTAATTGAGCTATCTGGTCTCTTAAGATTGCCTACTATCTTTTTCATCTCAGCCAATCATAGCTTAGCATGGTAATCACTTAGTGAAGGAGTGAAAGCTCAAAATGGGAATCCTTTTGAGGCTTGCTAGACGATTTTGATAGTATGAGAGCTCTTTATAGGTGACATGACCCCTTGTGCATTGATTAATTTTAATAATCATAAGAATTTTGAGTTCCAAGTGTGAGGGGTACATAAGAGAGTCATTTGTAACTACTAGGAGTGATGGCTCATAGTCAGAGGTATCTAGATGATTTGGGAGCACTCTAATATCTATGGAGGCTTGTCAGTAACCCATCCCTCTTAGATCAATCATCAAACATGTCCCTATATAATGTTGAGGCAATTTAATGAAGGCAAATCATTAGAGCTATTTATTATGCAAGTAACATAGCATCTACACCACATTTGGAGGAGTTGAATGACTTTGGGAGACATTTTTCCTTATTTTCCTTGTAGTACCTATCCCATGCCTACTTTTATGATGTATTAATACCTAAAAAAGGAAACCTGTCTTGTCCCAAACTTCCTAAAAATTGAAATTACCCATCAAAAGAGGATAAAATGGTTTTCCAATCTTCCTGATGAGCCTTATCATACACCAAGTGAGCATCATTTTACCCCAAATCCATTTTATCAAATGATACATTATAACCAAACTAAGTACTCCAATTTCCTAAATTTTGATCCCTTGTTTGAGGAAATCTAACCTATCCCTTAGGGAAACCAACACATCAATCTTCAAGAAACTGATCTATGCATGTGCAAACTCTTCCTAGTCTCCCTCAACCTCCCCAATCCTTTTAATCTGATCTTAAGATACCAAGTTAGAGGAGTGATTATCATGAATTTGCCCAAAATCTTGAAAAATAAAAGAAGAAATAAGCTATGCCTATTGGTTTCACATGTTGGAAGGATGTCCTTCAAATGCAAGCACAACCTAAAGATAAAAACAAGGAAGAGGTTGATGATTCTCATATGAATAAAAATGTAGATTTGGTAAGTCATTATAATATCCCTTAATCTAAAGTGGCTTGAAGTGATGGATGTCTTCTAAGATTTGATATGATAGTTATAATATGGAAATAAGATAAAAAAGATGCTCCAATATGCTTTAACTCAGTCAAGGAATTTCCTTGCCCTCCCACCCTCTAATTTGATAAAGGAGAACATTCCTTGTGTGATGTTGAGGGTAAAATTTAAGAACTTAAAGGTGAATAAGATAATTTGAATGGAGAAGGAGTAGAGTTTAAGGACTTTTAGTGGCCTCATGGTAACTTTAAAGACCTTAACTCTCTTGATTCCCATTTTGATCTAAAATAAGATGAGGGAAAGACAACTCTTGAAGACTTTGTAGATGAATAGGAGACTTTACTAGGTGTGTCTCATTAGAATATTAACATTGCCAATACTTTTCAAGTTCAATAAGAAGAAGCAATAGGTATGGAGCCATGTAGGCCTAATGAGCTTTCACTATCTATACTTAATGATCTTCCATTTTGTTTTGATGAAGATAATGGACAATCTATGAAAGGTGATGATGAGGAGTTCTAAGAAGGTTGTCATGAGTAAGATGATGTCTTGGTATTTGTTAAAGAAGAGGATAAATTAGAATGGTATGGTTTTGGCATTGAATAAGGAGAAGCAGATTGAACAAGTGATTCCTTTTGGGATGAGCTTGAATATCATTGTGTTAGTTACAAGATTAAACTAGCATCTCTTACTAAAGAGAGAAATGAATAAGATATGGATCATTTTGTAAATATTCTTGAATAAATATAGAAGTTTGAAGCTTCTCAAGACACATACTAAGAAGGACATGATCCAAATAAGCCTACTAAAGATAAAATTACAGTTATAGATACATTAACAAGCTATACTAGCATAAGGAATCAACATAAGACATGTATCAAAGAGAAAAAGGAATACATATATGTTGGAGATATGTTTTAATATGATATAATTAGATACCTTCCAATCAAGAGGAAAATAATCAATAGGTATAAGTCATCAAGCTTCTACTTTAACAAACCACTTGTTTGGCATAATGAGATTTCTTGTCATGGAAGAGACCTAAGAAACATCCCCTTTGATCTAGGAGGGAGGTATCTTTGGTTAGATGCAAATAAGTAGTATGATTATTATTTTATTGTGTTTCCTAAGTGTCTTGTTGATATATGTATGTGTTTCTTTCCCTTTCCTTGTGTGTGTTGTCCTATTTTCATGTGTTGGGGTTAATCAGCTATTTTGGTAGGCAATTCAAGGTCTGATCTTATTATTTTAAAAGTGCATCTAACTCCCTTTACCCAATGGATAAGATAAAGCCATTAATCTTTAACATAATAGGCATGTTAGCCCTAAAAATAACCAAAGATGTTGACCAAATTTGAATTTTAGTCAAACTAGGTCAAATCATACATATTGAAACTTTTTGAGGTTTTCATGTCTTATAGGGGTCTCATATTGGTCTAAAAATCTCACCTATCCTTGTTTTATCCTTGGTGTAAGCTTATCTCATTCATCCTTACTTAGTATTGAAAATTCAACCTTGGTAAACTATGATCAAACATGGTCAAAGGTTTAATTTTTATATATATGTTATAATAGGGTGATTAAGGTATTTTAAGGTTTCCCTAAGTCATGTCTTTGTCCTTTGTTATGTTTCATATGCCAAAAGGTCTTTTGGTCCTACTTTGGGATCATTAAATGACTTTTATAGACTTTTTTCAAAGAAGAAATTGTCACCAAGGAGGATTCCAATGTGTATGAGGTCAAAACATGACAAGAAATGGTTAGAGTTAGTAAAGAAATAGTTTTATGGATTAAGATAGGGGAATATCTTTACAAATGGGTTCTTAATGGCACTTGTATGGACTTGGAGAGTCTATCTTAAGGTTAAAACTTGGCATAGTGTCTCTTGATCTTCCTAAAGTCTTCCCCATGTTTGGTGTGTAGAGACAAAGTCAGAAAGATCAAAGTTTTCTTCTCCTCCTTTATTTCTTTCATAAGATAAGGGTCAACTTTAGATGCTTGGTGCAAGCCATGTAGATGGAATTAGGGTGATTGATCTTGGAAGTTGAGTGGGGTCTTATTCAACTTCAAATATAGATCAATAAGTTTGAGTTTCATGGATCCTCCTTTATGAATCATTGTTAAGGAGTCAAGCAACTTCTTATGCTTTTACATCCATGAGGGGTCCATATATGAGCTTATTTTTGAGGCTTTTATTTTGGTTTGATATTTTTGGATATTTCATGTATTTCTCAAGGTTTTTTAAGGCATCTCATCAAGTTTTCCATTGTCTTCTTGTCCTTAGAGGTTTCATTAACTCAAGAATCTTATTCTAGGCTTGTTTGTGCTTACAGACTGGTTCCTTTCTTCATACATAACTATGTTATCTTTTGAGGTCATTTAAATAATTAGATTATAGGTATAGACGGCCATTAAAGTTATGAAAAATTTAAGTTATTCTACATAAGTTATATATGGATCCTAATATCCTAATGGCCTATTAGGCCTAAAACTTTCTTAAGTGATAAGAAATCTACCTCACACTCAAAAATACATACCTATTGGTGGCAAAGTAGGGGTTATAGTATTGTACAAAAGGGATAAGAAATGTGACACCTCCTTGAGGTATTGAGGTATTTGGAAAAATTTGATAGACCTATGCAAAGTTTATAGAAGGAAAAATGAGGCATGGAACCAATTTAAAGATCAAAGGACTAAGTTTGGGATTAAATCCCTAAAAGAGCAAAATAGAGGCCCTGTAGGTTTTGGAAATATCATATAACATAGTTTAAAAGACCTTTGATGTTTCCTAATTTCTTGGATTTGTATCCTCTATCATAATCATTGACTTGGTAAATTTTGAATAGTGAAGAGATAATGGAAGATATTCATTTAGGAGACCTAAAGGTGCTTATAAGATCATTGAATATAGGTAGTTTATTCTACAATTCTAAGTTTAGGGAGACATTTGACACCCAAGGATGTACCCTAAAATTACCATAATGGTGTGGGTGTGTCAAAATGGTTAATGAAAAACTTATGATGAGGATAAATATCATCAAAGCAAGATATATGATATATTGTATTCCCCAAACACTCTTGCAGTATATACTCAAGTCATAAATAGGCACCTACAACAAAGTAGCATAGTGACCTCATGTTTGAGTTTATATGTCATCTTGAGACATCTAAGGTGAATAATAATTTAGGAATGTACTTATTGACCTAAGTGGGTTTATATAGTATCTTTCAAACATCATGACTAAGGATCCATTAGGTCATGTTGACATACATGAAAGGTAACATACAAGCATGTTTGTCTCAGTCATCCAAGTCATGGAAAAGCTCATTTATGAGTTAAGGTACGTATAAAGGGCTAAGAGAGAATTTGAATGACAAAAAAATTCTAAAATTACCTTTATTAAATCTATGATGAATCCTTAAACCCTATCATTATGAAATAAACCCCATGAGACCCTATTTTACCTATAGTCAGGCTTAAGGGCAGAAGCACAATCAAGAAGAGCATTTGTCTTGAGAATGAAATGTGTTAAAGGGTGAGTGACATTTTAATATGAAAAATAAAAGGAGATACATTAATAATGAACATTGAATACTAAATAATCCTTAGATATGGGAAATAGGGGAATAATTGAATTCTTATAAATCACACACAGTCCATTATAAACCCCTACATACAGTTTCCCTAATAGCACTACCTTCGTCTTTCATGAATTTAAAGGGTTAGATGGTTAAAATGATGTTTGGATTCACTATAACATGGCCATGATAATGGATATGGGCCTTTTATAGTGAATATAGAATATAAGAGAGGGCTCAAATCATGTAAATCATAGTCTATATGAGGGGAACCATACATAGTCTGCCTAAGAAAGTGTTGTCTTAGATTTTACCGAACTGAGAGGTCAAATCACATTTTATGAGGATAAAGTTTGGTAATTTAAAAATTTATGAGTTAAGGAAAATATTCAAGAATTAATTTTTTTTCTAGGAAAATAGGAGAGTGCCCCCTATTTTGTCTCAGATAGGCAACACTCTTTTTGTATATGAAACTGATAGTCTTGGAAAATGTGGAAAAGAGGATGGATTAGAAAATGTTTGAAACTTGAGAATAGGTTTGTTGAGTTTTAAATACATAAAAAAATGTGGATATAAACTCATATTATCATGGATCCTAACAAGACCATCTAACACACCAAGGTTGTAAAATAGGCCTACTAGGCAAAGTGCAAGCCTAGGGCCCAAATAAGGAAGCATTGTCATTTCAACTTTGTAGTAAACTTTATATCATATGGAGAAATGTTTTGGGACAATAATAGACGTTTTTAAGCCTTTGGAGAGGAATTAGGTTGTATGGGAACCCAATTTGGGCTTGGGACTAAAATTTGACTTTTGTAAGTGGAAGGAAGAGTTTGATAGAAGATGTTTGATTGTTCATATATTTTTTGAGGTTGTGCATGGGTGCTCAAGGTGTTAAGATATGTTAGAGAGGGTCTCTAAGAATAAATAATTAGATTTTAGGTATAACTACAATCTATAATTTTTATGAATAATGGCTAAGAATAGAAACCATCACAAACCCTATCTAAGGACCTGATTGGAAAGATATTACAAATATGGCATCTAGAAGAGGTAAAGTGATCATGAAATTGACTAGAGATCATATAATACTATTCAGGGCTCCTCTCTATGTATTTGAGTTGTATAACACTTATATAGATGTTATACAATAAGGTTTTATTTGAAAATTTTGAGTGTTTTTAGGTGTGGAGAAGGTTTAGATGATGCCACCAAATTTGGGAGATAGTATAGGAATTTTTATGTCTCTTTGTCTATTTATTAAGACTAGTCTTCTAATCATTATTAATATATTTTTCATCTCATCCAGTCATAGTTTAGCTTGGTGATAACCTAGTGAAAGAGTGAAATCTAAAATTAGGAAGCCTTTTGAGGCTTATTCGATGATTCTAATAGTATGGGAGCTATTAACAGGTGACATTCCCCTTATTTAAGGATTTAATTGAATAATTTTAAGCATTTTGAGTGCCAAGTGTGATGGTTTCATATGAGAGAGTCTTTTTTAACTACTAGGAATGATGGCCCATGGTTAGAGGTATCTAGATGATTTGAGACCAAACCAATGCCTATGGAGGCTTGTCGGTAACCCCTCCCTCTTAGATAAATCATTATAAATTTCCCTATTTAGTGTTTAAGTAGTTTAATAAAGGTACATCATTAGAGTAGTTTCATATGCAAGTAAGAGAGAATTTACACCACATTTAGAGGAGTTGGATGACTTTAAGAGACATTTATCCTTGTTTTCCTTATAGGACCTATCTTATGCTTAATTTTATGTTGTTTTAATTCCTTATTCTTGTTTGAAAAGTGTCCTTATGATTCTTGAGATTCACTTTATCTCTCTTCTCTCATAATTGTTATATGTACTAGCCTTTTGGCTTTGTAGAGGGATCTTGCCACCTGAGTATGGTGAATCCTTGATCATTTGTGGCCTTAAACTAATGAGAATGTTTTTAGTCTTATGTATGTGTATGTTGGCTTACCTTGACATGTTATCCTTCCTAGTGCCTTATGTAGTTTAAAAACTCTCTTTTGTAGGTCATCAAGAAGTGTCTAATGTGGATTATAGGTATAGTGAGTCATATATTCATTAGTGTTTCTAGAAGACCTATTGTCTAGTCTTCCTAATCTAAGCTCTCTTCAAGACCCCATGCTTGAAACATTAATGTAGAAGAGGAGATTTTAGTTTGATGAAGTGTATGTGTAGGTTTCCCTATGGTTCTATGTACATTTCAAGTAGTGTGAGTAGAGAATCAATATGGTACATCACTTCCTTATCTAGGTTTAGTGTAGGCTTCCTAACCTTTTTCCTTATAAGTGTCAGTGTGGTTTTGGTGTGCAGAAGTGGTACATCAAGGGAACTAGCCCTAATCTAGAGACTCACCTCAAATTTGGGTCACCCACAACCCTGATGCTTTTTCATTGTGCCACTTGAATGATAAGATATAAATCATCTCCTTGAGGGGTACAATTTAAAGTGACAACATATAGATTGTAAAATGGATGATTATATTGTATTCAATCATGGTGGTGAGAGTAGAAGCTAAAGTGGCCAAGTTATAACTATAACTATAGATCAAAAAAAGAACCATTGATGAGGATCATGAGGTGAATAATGCTTCAAGTGCTCCTAAGTTTATTTACAAAAGAATCAAATATTAAATTTCTTTACTTATAACATATAAAAATTAGAATGTAGAGGTTGGGAAGGTCCTCCAAATACCTTTAGTTCATGAACAACCAGTGGTTCAAAAGGTATAGCCAAAGATTAGTGAAGTTTCACTTAGAACAGTGGATCAAATGAAGAAAAATAATGTCAACATTAGCATGTGGGATTACCTTGTTATTATATGATAAAAGGATATGCTCATCTAAGAGATTTTAGCTCTCAAGGTATCCCCAGAACTAGTAGAGAAACAAAACATTGTCTTAACCAATTCAGACCAACCAATGATGAATCACTTACAATATATACACAAAATGGAAAAAGGGAAAAAAATGAGGTAAATAAAAGTAAAACTCCTCCCTTCTACCTCTCTTTTATTGTTGGTTACTACCTAGTTCATAACTATATGGTGGACAATGGTTCCAGTAGTACTATCATGCCCAAGTAAATTATAGACAAGCTTGGACTTGTCCATGAACCAAATTTTAAAGGAGTATTGAAATTGTATGGTTCATAAAAAAATACATTATGAATAATGAAATAGCTAAATTTGACATTACATGATTTCCCCAATGTTATCATTCAATAAGATGTAGTTGTGGTGGACTTGCCCCATATTTTTCCATGTGATTATTAGGGGAATTTACTTCAAAGAATGGAGGCTACTTATCAGCTTATTGGACATTTTTGATGTTTAAGAACAAATATAGTACCAAGGTAAACATACATTTTGAACATGTTATAGGGTTATATTTGGAACCATATATGCCAAGTTTTATGAATACCAATTGCCTCATCTCAGATGAGGTGATAGAAGATAATGTAGAAGAAATTGAGTCACCTTTAGATGGGATCCTAGATTTGTTCCCTGATGAGTGGGACTCTATCTCACATGAATATGATCCTTATAATCTAATTTAATAATAGTTACTTTATATTTATTGCCTCCATGAGAAAGATGAACCAATTAGAGCCTTGATGAAGGATGATGAGTCTAGTGATGATCTTTAGAAATTACACTTTGATGGATCAAGTAATAAGCATGAGAATGGGCATGTAATGATGTTTATTTATAAAAAAAATCAAATGTACTTCCCATATATTAATTTTCAATTTGGTTGTTCAAACAATGTTGTAGAATATGAAGTACTAGTTCATGGTTTGCAATGGGCTATGAAGACGAAGGTCAACACCTTAAAATTATTTGGTGATAGTGAAATTGTAGTTCACCAAGTAAGAAGGCTTAATATATGTAATAAACAATTTATTAAATATTATAATCATAGGATATGGGACTTGAAGAGTTTTAGACCTTCAACATCCAGGCAATACCAAGAGATGATAACTAACATGCAGACAAGTTGGCTACCATTGGGGCATAATTTTGTATCCCAACTGATGTAAGAAGTAAAAATGTCAAGTCACACATTAAGGTGGTTTTAAGGCCTTATATACTAGATAATAATATTAATTAGTAGGTGAATAAAGATGATGATCAGATTATCAGATTCTTACAAGAGGAAGCTGAGTTTTCCTCAAGAAACAAGTCAAAATACTTTTAGTAATATGGTGATCAGATTGTGAAACTAAAAAAAAATAAGTTGCCCAAGGGATTGGTCACACTTGAGAAAATATTTAGTAGTCATGATGAATTGAAGAAAGAGAAGCCAACATTGTCAACAAAGTAGGAACATTATACCAATGTGGAAGTTATACCTAGTAAGAACCTAAAGTCGGGTAAGGTATGCACTTATTTAAAGAAGGAAGATTTCATTGAGTTATGTGAAAGATTTATTGATGTATTTTCATGGAAATATAATGATCTCAATGGATTTGACCCAAGTCTAACTCAATAAACCATTGAGAGACAAGATGAAACTAGGATAGTAAGGGAAAGACATAGGCTAATTAATCTTAAGATTAAACTTTAATGAGAGATAAGATTCATAATCTCATTGAATCATATATTATATTTCTAATAAATTAATCAAATTGGGTGGAAAACCTTGTCCTAGTATAGAAAATTAATGGTGAAATTAGATTGTGTTGACTTTCATGATCTAAATAAGGCTTCCCATAAAGACCACTATCCACTACCATCTATGAAATATATTTTATAGTTGGTTATACATTAAAAAAGGTTTTCTTTATTGGATGGATATAGTTTTTATTACCATATTTTTGTCAAGGAAGAAGACAAATTCAACATAGCCTTCACCACAAAGTGGGGCACATTTTCATATAGAAAGATGCCCTTTGGTTTATCCAATGTTGGACCAACCTTTTAGAGAGCCATGGATATGAAATTCTAGGACCTTATTAGTAAGTATATGATGGTATATTTATATTATATAATAATGTTTTCAAATAATGCAAGTGAGCTTATATTTCACCTTGAACAAGTGTTTGAAAGATGTAGATAATCTAGGGTATCCTTAAATCCCAAAAAGTGTGTCTTCTCAGTTCATGAAGGTAAGCTCCTCAGACATATCATTTCAAAGCATGGTTTAAGCATAGATCCTAAAAGGATAGCCTCAAGTCTTTCACTTTCTTTTCCCAATTACAAAAGAGCTTTATAAAGTTTCTTAGGAGAGATCAATTTTATCAAAAGATACATCTCAAATTTTGTCACTTTAGCTAAGCCACTTAAAACCATGCTAAAGAAGAATCAAAGTTTTAGCTGGTCCAAGTAAGGAGTAAGGAGTTTTTATCAAATTAAGAAAGCCATGGATAGTGCTCCTATGTATATGAACCCAAATTTCTCAAAGGAATTCATTTTGTACACCTATGCTAATATTGATACCATTTAAGGCATTCTTATGTATTAGAATCATGATGCCTTGAAGAAAGTAATAGGCTTATTCAGTTAGGGCTTGGAATAATATGAAACAAGGTACTCTTTTGTTGAAAAACATGTACTTTCTATCATAAGGTCTCTCAATAAATTTAGATACTTGTCTAATAATAAGATACATCTAATAGTTTCCCATCCAATTATCTAATAATTTTTCTTTAACAAGGATACAAATAAGAAAAGAGCTAATTATATAAAAAAGTAATGGAGTATGATGTAGAGATCAAGGTCACAAATATGGTTAGAAGAAAGGGAATTTTTGAGGATCTATCCTAAGACTTATAAGAATCTAATGAGGTGGTTATGGTGTTAACTGATGAAAAAGTTTCAATTGATCATACCTCACCTTTGAGATGCTATCATAATTTGGTAAAGTATCTTTAGGATGGTCTCTATCCCTCTCATATAACTCCTTAAAAAATAAAATATTCTTGTTTGAAATCTGTAGAGTAAATTTTTACTCTACATTGCATTCAAATTTTCAGTCGAGCACTACAATTTTGGTTCCTGCATACCTTTGTTGTAGCAGTAGATTTGGAGCAGAGCACAGGTTCATTTTTTATCTAAGTGTCAAAGTGCAATAAAAAGTGCTAGGTGGCAGTCATAGAAGGCCCTCAACTACTTTTTTCAGAGGAAATGGAAGTCAACATGTGTCAGCATCTGAGATACTTTATTTCAATGCATGGGTTCAATGCTTTGGTTCAACAGAGAAAGGTGTCATTCCATTTTGTCTATGTATCGAAGAGCAGTAGAGGCTACCAGGTGTCACTCTCTAAACCCATTTCTACTCAATCCCTAGAAATAGTGGAAGATGCCACATACACCTCGAAGGAGAAGTGGATGATGACATGTATCTTCTTAAGAATAGTGGAGGCTGCCACGTGTCAACTTTCGAGAGACCATCTTCGAGCTTCATTGCCAAGTAAAGATTGTGGTGGGTCCTAGGTGTTATTTCAAAGACCTTCACAACACCAAGTGTCAACATGTGAGGATTGCCACATGTATCCTTACCCTTTTAAAAGTTTCTTGGGCAAGGAATGTGGTGAGTTTTATTTTATTAAAACTACTAAGTATCGAGGAAGCAGATTGCGACAGGTGTCGAAGGTGGAGTGTTCCTGAGTAGAATATAGAGAAAGTGGAAAGTGCCAAGCATCATTCTCTGATGCCTTTTAAATAATAAGGATAATTTATGAATATTGACCAAGTGTCCTCTTCCATTTCAATAGAACAAAGTGTTTCGTGTAGCTATTGCTGCAAAGCAAGATGGAGGGAAACTTGGTGGGAGTTATTTTTGGTAGATGGAATAGTTCACTGGGTAGATTTTTGGGGGCTTACAAACATTAAAAGGGCCATCTATTTGTCCCCTATAAGCAGAGGTAGAATGGATAGTTAAGTGGCTAAGAAAATGATGGAATGAGAAATTGTGGCATGAAAGGAGGTACTAGACATGAATCGCCATGCTACAGTTAGGGTAGTTCTTGATAAGACCAGGATGCATCCAAGGCATTGAAAGCACCATCTGTTTGTCCCCTGTGAGTTAAGAATGGAGTAGAATTGCATGGGAAAGAGGAAAATGGTGAGAGATATGAGACTATAAAAGAAGAAGAATTGTAAAAGAGGGGGAGGGGGATTCTATAGTTTGAGACTTGTTAGAGTTTTTGACTAGTAATATCATTTGCTTTTGTCTCATTTTCTTGAATTATAAAGTTGATGTAACTATGCATGTTTATGTGCCTTTTATGTGGCTGAATGAATTGAGAAGATTGAACTCTATGCCTTGGTTGATATTATCTATGTCATTTGCAAAGGTATTCTATACTGTAGATTTTTTGGAGTTGTGATTAGGAATGTCATTTGATTTTATCTCATTTTCTTGAGTTGGAAGGTTTACATAATTGTACATGATTTTTGTGCCTCTTATGTGATTAGAAGATTTTTATGAGAAGATTGAACACTATGCCTTTGTTGATGTTTCCTGTGTCTTAGCGAAAGAAGCCTCTATTGTGAACCTCTATTTTTATTATTTCAATCTTTTACATTGATCATGCACTTGTCTGCTCTTAAATGTAATTGAATCCTATAATAGTTTTATTGTGCTTAGGTTAGGATTAGGATTACACTCACGTGCATTGCCATAGTTAGGTTTCATTCCTACATTTGCATTTTTATTTAATCTTTTATCCCTTTTCCCCCAATAGTTGACATAAAAGAAGAGACAAGCTTCTCTAAAATCTAGAGCTTGTTTCAAGCTGCATTGTCCCATAGCTTGAAACTTCCCATTGTTGATTGATTAAGATCAAGCACAATTTTTGTCATCAACAGTTTTTGGCAAGCCTGGTGGGACCAGTCTTGAAGTTTCTTTCAAGACCGCATGAACTAGAGAGCTACAAGGAGTTAGAGCTATGGACCAATCAATAGATCACAATCTACTACAAATTTAGGTATTCTTTTGCCACCTCTAGTAATTAGTGCAAGAAGAAGAGCTAACCAGTTTTTACAAGTACTAAACATGGGAGCTCCTATACCCCTAAGAAATTATGCAAGCTGGAACACTGGTAGCCCCTTAATCCTCCCAACACCACTAGTTGTTTGTGATCCTATCCTCGTAAATGATCTAAAATCTCTACCCAAATTCAATGAGCAAGACTCAAAAACACCTATGGAACGTCTTCAAGATGTATCAAATGTTTGTGCCATACATGTTGTCACACAACAAAATGTGGCCATAAGGTAGCAGCCTCATTCAAAGGGAAGGCTTTAGAACGGTATTGGTCTTTGACCCCAAATACCATATCTACATGGGACCAACTTGGAGATAAGTTCTTTGAAAGATTTGCAGAGAAGGGTGATAAGTCTTCTTTGTTATAACAATTAATCACTATTCAAAGAGGACCATAGGAGGACATGACTAATTTCAACACCAGATTCCAGAAAACTTGGGACAAAATCCCAACTACAGCTAAACCACCACCTGGTATGGCCATAGTATTCTATCTCAAGGCTTTAAATTTAGATATATCTATTATGATTCAGTCATTGGGAGGACACACTTTGCCAGTGGCTTATGACTATGCGATCAGAGCTGAAAATCATTTAATAGATGTTGGAAAGTTACCTCCAAGGCCCCCCATGCCTATGTTCCCAAAAATTTCCTTACCCTTACCTCAAGATGTTCCTAAATTTTTAAGCCTGCATATGTCTATGTATACTTACCCTCAATCATCTATGAAGTAACTGGTCCCTACTCAATCATCTGAGATGGACAATATCAAGAATATCTTGAAGATGTTTTCTAATGAGCTGATTAATATAAAGAGGTAGAAAAATAATTTCCCTAAGTCCCCTTATCAAGGCTATCAAGGAAATAGGTTTTCATCCCAACCAAACCAATATCAAGGCCCTCCAAGACAAACTAACCATCAACCAACAAATCAATTAGTTGTAGTTCCCACCCCCTCACAGACCATTCCTCCTAACTCAAATAGGGAGATGGTTCCAAGTCAAAATAATTATGTGGATGGTACTAATGCTTGGTGTTTCCCTTACAACGATGCTCACACACCCAAAGATTGTCCTAGGGGTAATCTACAACAAAGGGTGGCTGAGCAGAGAAGAATGAATGGTCAATTTGCTAGTACCAGTAATAATCAAGCCTGCCAGTCTCTTAGCATGCAAAATTTGGTTCTAAGGGCTCAGATGCAAGGAATGTCCTTACAACAAGAGGAAGAAATATCCCTAGAACATGATTTGTTCTCATGGATTGAGGATGAAGAAGTAGTTTTCTTGAATGAAGCATCTACCTCCCAAAGGCCAGTAGTGTAATCTAATTATTACACCAAATTAAAGAGGAGGATGGTGGAGTAGATTGAGATTATAAGTGGTCAAGTCAAGAATAATCCTCCATCTCAGGGGCAAAGGAATGTTGTTGTTAGACAAGAAGTGCCTCATCTAGTACGAGATCAAGAAATTCCTACCTAGATTTAAGAAAAAATGAGGTATCCCTATTACCAAAAAACTCAATCCTTGGGACTGATCAATGTAGTAGACCAATTAAAGAGGACCCCATCACAAGTATCGATATGGGATATTTTGGCTATTCTTGAATAAAAGACACTACTACAAGAAGCTCTACAAGGGCAATCAATGCCTAAAGGTGTTGTTACCAAGGAAGGACCTACTGGAAAGGAAAAGCTCAAAGATACAGTTCCTCCAATGACAATAGCCTTCGTGAACAATGCAACACAAGTAAGTAAATCTAAGCTAGAGCATTTCTATTTAACTCTAATAGTTGGAAAGAAACTCCTACATAATGCATTGATAGATTCAAGATCTATTAAAACTGTGATGCCCAAGCAAATAGCTGATGCATTGAAAATAAAATATGTACCCCTTGCAAAGTGAGTTATGCAGCTAGATGGAAAAATAGTGCAAACCATAGGGAGAATTAAACAACTCCCCTTGTAGTTATACACATTTCCCAACATAGTGGTCAACCAAGATATATTTGTCATAGATATCCCTCCTATCTTTGGTTTATGTTTATCTAGAGACTTTAGAGTAAAAATAGGAGGATATATGTCTCTTGACTGGTCTCACCTCATCCTGAGAACCTGATACGGTTCAAAAATGAAAATTCTATCTGAACCACTATCCAAGGACCATATCACCAATGAACCAACAACAAGATTAGAAGTAGATAATTCCATGATAAATAAAGAAGAAAGAATTTTTGTCAAACAACTAGGAGGCTGGACTGAGCATGATCAAGAAGAAGACAACAACCAGTTGTTGGCTATGATGCATAGCGACCCATATGGGAACTATGACTCTATTGGTCTGGGCACATATGTCATTTTTGATGAGGATTAGGCAATCTAAAATGTTATAAGAGAAGAGGAACCTACTGCTCAAGATTCAAAGATCTAGACCTTAAATTTTGATGGAGCTATAAGTACACATGGTGCTAGAGCAGGAATTTGTCTTACTGCTCCAAATGGTGATAAAACTTTAAGGGCTATCTGATTCCAATTTTCCTACACTAATAATGATGTAGAGTATGAATCTTTAGTACATGGGCTCTTGTTAGCCAATAAAAATGGAATAACGGACCTAAAAGTAAAAGGAGATTTAGAATTAGTAGTAAAGCAAATACGATAAAAGGTAGTAGCTAAAAATGTGAGAATGAGATCCTACAGGCACAGGATTTTGGATTTGATAGAAGATTTTAAAGCTTTCAATATTGAGATAATCCCTAGAAGTCAAAACATTGAGGTTGATAGGATGGCTCAGATTGGCTCACAGTTTAACCTAGCAACTGGCCTATTGGTTAACAATGAGTCAGTAAAAGTTATAGCGAGGCCGACCATCCCAGACAATGATGAAAATTGGCAAGTGTTTGAAAATGATGCTCAGGTAGTCTCTTTCTTACAACAATTAGATGAGTTTGTTGGTCAGTTGCAAACTAAAATTGAAGAGGCATATGGTGATCAGGTTATCCAATTAAGGACTAATAAGCTCCCCAAGGGATTGATCACCTTAAAAAAAAAAATTGACCCAGAGGATGTAAGGATAGAAAAGAAAAGGTTCCATGTGGATAAAGTAAACTATTCTAAAATAGAGGTGAGTGATGGGAAAAGACTAAAAGTCAAGAATTCTACAACTCAGGAAGAGAAGGAAAGACTAATCGAATTGTGCTAGAGATATGATAGAGTCATAGCTTAGAGCTATGAAGACCTTCATGAATACAATAGAGACATTATCTAGCACATAATAGAGTTGACTATAGGATCCAAGCCCATCAGATAGAAATAGAGGCTAGTAAATCCAAGGATCGAGCCTCTAATGATAGATGAGTTGCAAAAACTTCTAGATTCCAAAATAATATTTCGAATAAAACACTCAACCTAGGTATCAAATCTAGTCCCAGTGAGGAAAAAGAATGGGGATGTAAGACTGTGTGTAGATTTTAGAGATATAAATAGAGCATATCTAAAAGACCACTATCCCTTACCCTCCTTGGAACAAATTCTACAAACTATGGCTAGATTAGAGAGGTTTTCTTTACATGATGGTTTCTCTGGATATAACTAGATTTGGCTAGCTGAGGAAGACCAGTATAAAACTACTTTCACTACCAAATGGGGAACATTTGCCTACGTGAAGATGCCATTCTGCTTATCAAATGCAAGAGCCACCTTTCAATGAGCTATGGATATAGCCTTTGGTGAACTTATAAATAAGGTCATCTTGGTCTATCTAGATGACCTCACTATTTTCTCAAAAAATGTTGATGATCATTTTGATCATTTAGAATCTGTCTTCAAGAAATGTCATGATTTTGCGATATCATTGAATCCCAAGAAATGTATTTTTTTTATAACTCAAGGTAAACTATTGGGGCACATAATATCTAAGGAAGGGGTTTCTATAGATCCTAAGAGAATCATAGCTACAATGGACCTACCTCTTCCAGTAAATAAAAAGGCAGTTCAATCCTTTTTAGGGAAGATCAATTTTGTCTGTAAATTCATATCTAATTTTGTAGGCTTGGTTAGACCAATAACACTCTTGCTAAAGAAAAACCTGGTCTTCAAATGGACTACAAAAGGGAAGTAAGCATTTGAAGAGGTCAAGAAGGCTATCTTAGTAGCCCCAGTGCTCAAGAAACTAGATTTTTCCAAGCCCTTTGTAATGTATGTCTATGGAGGAGAGTCAAGTATTATTGCTGTCTTGACTTAAAAGAATGACAGGCTAGAGGGTGAACACCCAATAGCCTTTTTCTCAAGAAATCTTAGAGAGTATGAGACTAGGTATAATTTTGTGGAAAGACAAGCCTATGCCATGGTAAAATCCCTCAAGAAATTTAGGCATCTGATATCAGGGAACAAAATTTTGATACTTGTAGCTCACCCAAGTGTTAGGGAATACATCATGGAGGGGGAAATTACTGAGAAAAGAGCCAATTGGATCACTAAGATCCTTGAATATGATGTACATGTTAGACCCACCAAGCTAGTCAGAGGCAGGGGGCTGTGCCAATATATAACCCAAGAGCTTCTAAAGATGTTACCTAAGGAAGTAGATTCAGAAGGAGAGACAGAGATGATGCTAAAATTACAAGAGGTTGATTAGTAATCTTGGGTCACAAGCAAGATTCAATTTATGAAAAATAGGGTTTATTTAAAAGAACTCCCTTGCAACAAGAGGAGATATTATAGGATACAGGGAGTTCATTTTGTTTTAATTGAACAAGTCCATTTCAGAAGAAATTTTGATGGAAAATTGTTAAGATGTGTAGAATAGGCTGAAGCTAAGAGGATACTACATGAAATGCATCATGGAATATCAGGGGGGCATTTTTCTACAAAGACCAAAACCATAAAGATAAGTGAGGTAGGATATTTTTGGCCTACTTTATTTGTAGATTGCTATCAACTGGTTAGAAAATGTCAATCCTACCAGTATTATATGGGGATGAGGAGGAATGCAGCCATGCTCCTTAGTCCTATAAATTGTGGATGAACCTTTTGCTCAATGGGGTCTTGACTTCATTGGAATGATAAATCTAGTGTCTAGTATGGGTCACAAATGGATATTAACTACCACATACTATTTTACTAGATGGACCGAGGCAGTCCCACTTAAGGAAGCAACAGAGAATGTGATCCTAGATTTTCTAGGGGGTATCACTACTCACCTTAGGGCTCCTCGCACCATCATTTCAGATAATGCTAAAGCATTTTTGGGGTCTAAAGTATCCAACTTTACTTTGAGACATGGAATCTATCTAAAAACTTCATCTAACTATTACCCTCAAGGTAATGGTCTGGTAGAATCAACCAACAAGAACCTGATAAGACTCATCAAAAGAGTAGGGGCTGATCATCACAAAGAGTGGCATAAAGTGCTTAATCTAGCACTATGGGCTAATAGAATCATGCCCAAGCAGGTGATCAAAATGTCTCCATATCAATTGGTATATGGAAAGTCTGTCATGATTCCCTTAAGCTTGGAAATCCCTACTGTCTAGTCGATCAAACAAATTGAGATTAAAGAAAATGGCCCTATGTAGGTTAGACTCATAAAACTTTTGAAAGTTTAGGAAAAGAGGGATATATCCCATGATTCATTAATCAAGCATCAGGGAATGATTAAGGACTATTTTCATAAAAGGACTTCAAATCCTAATTTTGAAGTGGGCTCAATTATTTTGAAATGGGATGTAAGGGCTGCCAAATTGGGTCAGCATACCAAATTTGAAGCATTATGGACTGGCCCATATAGAATTCATGAATGCAAGTAGAATAATTCTTTTGAGCTAGAGTTAATGAAAGGAGAACCTAAAGAAATTCCTATAAATGAAACCTATTTGAAACATTTCAATTGACTTGGGTCTCTCATGTATTATAGTTAAATAATTTTCATTTCTCACATTATTTTTCCATTGTTTTCCTACTTTTATTTTAAATAAGTTTTTTAAACATATGTTGACAGCTCTTTTGAAGTTGTAATTTTCAAAATTTTGATCTAGTGGGAGGTGGAGTTTTCTTTTTGAGTAGGCTCAAAAGTCTTGAGGGTCGTCAGTAACTGTAGAGTAAATTTTTACTCTATGTTGCATTCAAATTTTTAGTTGAGCACTGCAGTTTTGGTTCCCACATACCTTGGTCATAGCAGTAGATTTGGAATAGGGCATGGGTTCATTTTTTGTCTAAGTGTCAAAGTGTAGTGGAAAGTGCCAGGTGGCAGTCGTGGAAGGCCCTAAACTACCTTTTTTAGAGGAAGGCAGAAGTCACCACGTGTTAGCATCTAAGAGACTTTGGTTCAACACATGGGTTCAATGCTTTGGTTCAATGTAGAAAGGTGTCATTCCATTTTGTCTATGTTTTGAAGAGCAGCAGAGGCTGCCAAGTGTCACTCTCTGAGCCCCTTTCTACTCAATCCCCAAAAATAGTGAAAGACACCACATACCCCTCAAAGGAGAAGTGGAAGATGCCATGTATCTTCCTAAGAATAGTAGAGGTGGCCATGTGTCAACTTCTGAGAGACCATCTTTGAGCTTCATTGCCAAGTAAAGATTGTGGTGGGTCCTGGGTGTTATTTCAAAGACCTTCATAGCACCAAGTGTCAACATGCGAAGACTACCATGTGCATCCTTTCCCTTTTAAAAGTTGCTTGGGCAAGGAACGAGGTGAGTTTTATTTTGTTAAAACTGCTAAGTATTGAGGAAGTGGATTGCGACAGATGTCAAAGGCAAAGTGTTCTTGAGCAAAATATAGAGAAAGTGGAAAGCACCAAGCATCATTCTCTAATGCTATCTAAGCAATAAGGAGAATTTATGGATACTGACTAGGTGTCCTCTTTTATTTCAATAGAATAGAGTGTTTTGTGTATCTATTGCTGCAAAGCGAGATGGAGGGAAACTTAGTGGGAGTTATTTCTGGTAGATGGAACAATTCACTGGGTAGATTTTTGGGGGCCTACAAACATTAAAAGGGCCATCTATTTGTCCCCTATAAGCGGAGGTAGAATGGATAATTAAGCAGCTAAGCAGATGATGGAACAATAAATTTATATGTAGAAGGAGGTACTAAACATGAATCGCCATGCCAAAGTCAGGGTAGTTCTTGATAAGACCAATATGCATCCAAGGCATTGAAAGCACCATCTATTTGTCCCTTATGAGTTAAGGATGGAGTACAATTACATGGGAAAGAGGGAAATGGTAAGAGATCCGAGGCTATAAAAGAAGAAAAATTGTAAAAGAGGGGGAGGGGGATTCTATAGTTTGAGACTTGCTAGAGTTTTTGGCCAGTAATATCATTTGCTTTTGTCTCATTTTCTTGAATTGTAAAGTTGATGTAACTGTGCATGTTTCTATGCCTTTTATGTGGCTGAATGAATTGAGAAGATTGAACTCTATGCCTTGGTTGATATTATCTATGTCATTTGCAAAGGTAATCTATACTATAGATTTTCTAGAGTTGTGATTAGGAATGTCATTTGATTTTGTCTTATTTTCTTGAGTTGGAAGGTTTACATAATTTTATGTGATTTCTATGCCTCTTATGTGATTGGAAGATTCTTATAAGAAGATTGAACACTATGCCTTTACTGATGTTTCCTGTGTCTCAGTGAAAGAAGCCTCTGTTGTGAGCCTCTATTTCTATTATTTCAATCTTTTACATTGATCATGCACTTGTCTGCTCTTAAATGTAATTGAATCCTATAATAATTTCAATGTGCTCAAGTTAGGATTAGGATTACACTCAAGCACATCACCATAGTTAGGTTTCATTCTTGCATTTGCATTTTTGTTTAATCTTCTATCCCTTTTCCCCCAACACTTGACACAAAAGAAGAGACCAGCTTCTCTAAAATCTAGAGTTTGTTTCAAGCCACATTGTCCCATAGCTTGAAACTTCCCATTTTTGATTGATTAAGATTAAGTGCAATTTTAATCATCAACAAAATCTATTCTTTTTCTTCTTGTTGATGGTGTTTTGTTCAAAAAAGATATCAATGGCATGTTGTTAAGATGAATTAAACAGCATCAAAAGGAAAGATTTATTGAAGAGTTACATGATGGACATGTTGGATGGTATTATTCAACAAGGACCATATCCCACAATATCATGAGAGGTGGGTATTATTGGCCATGCTTATTTGGTGATTGTCATGCATGGGTTAGGAAATGTAGATAATCTGCTATGTTTGTTGGAAAGGTGAAGCTTGCAGCCTTACCTCTCCAACCAATTATGGTGGATCAACCCTTTGTACAATGGTAATTGTAATTTATTAGTCTCATTAACCCCCATTCATTCTTAGGTCATAAATGGATACTTACTGCTATAGATTACTTCACTATATGGATAGAAGTAATAACACTGAAGGAGGCAAATAAGACCAATGTTCAATATTTCCATGAAGGTCTGATTACAAAGTTTGGAGTCCATTAAACTATTATTTATAACAATGCTATGGCCTTTCTAGTGTCTAAAATCAGCCAATATGAATTCCAACATGAGGTTTATCTCAACACTTCATCAAACTACTATCCCCAAGGAAATGGTCTTGTTGAGTCCCCTAATAAGAACCTATTGAAGATCATAAGAATAAAAATTAAGGATAATCAAAGGTCATGGAATATTAAACTTAATTCATCTGTATGGGATGATAGGATCACTTATAAGAAGTCAATATCTAACTCCCCATACAAACTAGTATATGGCAAGGAAGCAAGAATGCTTATTTCTCTTGAATTTCCTACCCTAGAACTAATGCATAAACTTGATTTGTTGGAAAATGAACATATTGAAATCAGATATGTTGATATTATAGAGTTATAAGAGATAAGACATTAGTCCATGATAGCCACGTACAACCATCAAGAAAAGGTAAAGAGATACTTTTACAAAGGCAATTCTTCAATTAGTTTCAAATAAAGAGATTTGGTTCTCAAATGGAATGAGGATAGAGCTAAGATAAGAAGGCATACAAGGTTTGACTCTCTTTGGAGTGGTCCATATAGAATCTCTAGTTGTAAATCCCATAATGCATTCAAACTTTCAAAAATGGATGGTGAAGAGCTTCTTATCCTAGTTAATAAGATACACTTGAAACATTTATACTAAGAAGATAAGTTACCTATACATAGTTAGTTGTTTTAGCTTTCCTCCAAGTGCTACCCAACACATTAGTTTGTTTTATTTTGTTTTATTTAGTTTTCCTCCCTATTTTTTTTGTTTCCTTTCTTGTTTGGTAGAATTCATTGTCTTTACAAGTCAAATGGGTTGTTTACAACCATGAATCAAAATTGTCATTACTTTGTGATTCTAAAAGTAATGAGGATGGTATGGTTCTCAAGCATAATAGGCATGATTCCTAATTGAGTCACCAAAATGTTCTCATTTTTACCCCTATAGATCAAATTGTCACCCTATCATTTGAAACATAGCATATCTCATCTTAATAGTTCCTTAAGATGATGAATTTTGTGCCCTAATGATTCCTTACAAGTTCAGTTTCTTGGTATTCTATCTATATATATAATCCTTTAAATATGATAAAAAAATGACTTGAGCAGGCCTAAAAGAGCTAGCCTATCATCGAGACATAACGTATAAATGGATTGGTTAGCTCATTTGTGTATTTTAAAAATATGCTTAGAAAGACTCTCAAATATAAAAAAATACATGGACATAAAGTTCTTCATGCCTTGAACATTATTTGAAAAATTCATTTCTTGATAATCTTGCCATTTCAAGATAGAAAAATTCAAAGTTAATACTAAAAAATAAAATGGGTTAGTGGATGTCAAGTTTAAGCCTCATAAAATAGCCAGTAGAATTCAAATGATCAAGTTTAATGGTCATCATTGATTCATATTGAAAGATATAATGGTGAGAAGGTAATCTACAGTGTCAATGGGTCCCAAAGATCTAATGATGAGTGTTTAATTATGCATCGAGGATCAATAATGAGCATTGTGTTAAAAGGTCAACATGAATGAGCTCCTTCCAAATGTTAAGATCTTGTGTACCTATCAGATGGATCAATAGTATGTGGTAAGTGATAGGCTAGTGAGACCAATCATATCTAACTATGTGTATTTAATCATATCGATCAGATCAAAGATGAGGAAGAGTAAAAAAATTAAATGATATTGAGGATGAATGATCTCCTACCAAGTGTCACAACTATGGTAACTGTTAGAAAGATCTATAGATCACTTTCATTCATACCAAGAAAGATCAATGGAGTGCATGAAGTGAATAGACTGATAGTAGGATCTTAAAGATCAACATAAAACTAACAAATGTCATCACCTTAAGGACTTAGATCAAGATCAAGGGTCAATATTAAAATTTATATCCAACTCAATTGAATTCAAGACAAAGCCAATATTGTAAAGGGATGCCATAGAGGTAGACACATTAGCTTAAAATAATTCATTGTCAAAGCTAGTAATATGATCATGACCCCTTTCCTCCATTCTTCCATGCTAAAACCGAACTAGTAAAGAGCTAATGAGGAGCAATCAATGTTACCAAGATTAAAATGTATTGATTGATTTGTTGTAATGGAATCAACACCAAAAGGAGATTGCAAAATATTAATGTAGCTATTATAAATGGCTTGAGCATTGGAATTCATATTGAAAATAACTTGATTCCATCATTGTAACCATAAGGAGCACTGATGTAGACCACAAACATATGGAAAGGGAATAATATGGTTGTTGTGGCCATTTTCCAAAAGTATTTTGAGCACAATGATCCATTCTAATGAAATCCACACCAAATGATTAAAAATATTAATCATAATGACCCTTCCCCATTCTTCCAAGCATCTTTCCCCATCTCTCTCATTCCCATTCTACCATATATAAAGGCTTATAAACCTTAAAATTGACCCCTCTCTTTGTCATGATTAGACTCTACCAAGATTTGTACTATAACACCTATTTCAGGAAATAAAAGACTAAATTATTGCATTGTGCAAACTATGTTGAAATGTGTTTCATGAGTTCATTAGTGTGGTTAAGTGAATCTATGTGTTCCTAGCCTCTATCTAGATTTCCTTACCTTCATGAAAGGTTTTGGTAGTTCTCATAGTTCACTCTAAGTGCATACATAGTCTTCTGGTCAGTATGGAAGTGGACAACTACCCTTCCATGCTAGGTTAATAACTATTTAGTGATTTATTATGAATTACTCATGTGTAAATTGATCAAAGAGTAAATGATGTCTAGCTATCTTAGAAGTGTCCTATAGTGTGTCTTGTGGAAGTGTGAGGATCAAACATTTGGTGTATCACATCAATTTTATATGCTTTTATGAATCATTATCAATATCTCTCCCTTTTCCAAGTAAGAGTTAGTATTACGTCTAGTATAGGTGATAGATTCAAAAAGAAGCCAACCTTCTCTAGAGGTCTGACCCAACTTTAGGTGTGTCAATCCCATGTTGGACTAGTTTGAGAAAGAGGACTTGAGCAATCCCTTTGCTTAGCTAAGGTGCAATGTAGAACACAACCAAATACAAATAATAATCATTAATTCTATAAACACTTGTAAATTAACCAACATAAGAAGAGACCCCTTGAGACCATAGAACCTTTTTTTACTCTATCCTTTGCAATTTTTGATGACTAAATGCCTCAATAACCCCTAAAGACTTCTTTAAACCATATTAACCCTTAACCAACCCTTATTAACCTAACCAAAGCACTATTCTCCTATTCACATAGTACTATTCACTATCACTATTCACTATAAGACCCACTATCACTATTAATGATGACATGGAAAGTGACATAGAAGGTGACATGATAAGTGACATGGCTTGAAAGTGGGGTGGCTTGAGGTGGGACATAATATCCCACTTAGGACCCTCCTCCAAGGTACCTAATATCATCATTAAGCACCAAAGGGACCCTCCTTTGAAGTATGGCACATTTTCCCTATGGGACCATCATTTAGCATGTGTTTTTGTCCTCATGCATGGATAATGGTGACAAAATTTATGGGTGACTTAGCTAAAATATGGAATTAAGTGGTGAAAAGTATTTTAGAGACATATGAGCCCATGTGCATGATTCCCACTCCATTTTAGACTCTTTATCAAGTCGGGAGATAAATCAAGTAAGTGGGATACCTATTAGCTAGATGGGAATCTCATCCCCTTGTCTTTCATGACCACTCATACACCCAGATATATAATGGTGCCAAAATTCATGGGTGACTTAGCTAAAATATGGAATTAAGTGGTGAAAAGTATTTTAGAGACATATGAGCCCATGTGCATGATTCCCACTCCATTTTAGACTCTTTATCAAGTCGGGAGACAAATCAAGTAAGTGGGATACCTATTAGCTAGATGGGAATCTCATCCCCTTGTCTTTCATGACCACTCATACACCCAGATATATAATGGTGCCAAAATTCATGGGGAACTTAGCCAAAGGACAAATTATCTAGGTGTAAAGTCCTTTGGCCTCATTTGAGCCCATGTGCATGATTCTTACTCAAAATTGGACTCATGTTCAAGGTGGGAGACAAACCAACAAGGTGGGAATCCCACCACCCTTATCCCCTTTGTCATTTATGATCCCACTTTAAAAATGGCACCATACTTCATTATTCCACTTTTTTGGCATATTTATTGATAACAAATTCTATAAATATGACCCTACCCCTTCACCCATGGTTAAGTTAGTTTTTGGTAACAATCACTCATATTGTAGGTTATCTAATTTTTGAAGGAGTTCACTCCTCCATCTTGGATAATATCTCAATAAATGAAACTCTACCCAAATATTCAATAAGCCATCTTCAAGTCATCCTCAGTAAACATCAAGGTATATTGTTTATTTTAGTCATTTCATTTCTTTAGTTTCTTGTCCTCCTTCCTTTCTTATCTTATTTACCATATTGGCTCTATTTTTACCCTCTTGAACTTTTGACCATCCACCATTTATCTTTACCCTTTTTTATCTTATTTACCATCTTTCCTTCTTGACTATCATTTACCCCTTTACCATTTTCCCTATTGCCTTCTTGACCACCATTTGCCTATTTACAGTCTTGACCATTTACACTTTTGTCTCCTTGACCATCTACTCCTTTATATTATTTTATCATCATTTATCTCTACCAACTTGACCATTTACCAATCTCAACTAGACCACATTTTATTTCCCTTTTTTCAGAAGACAAACCCAAATCAAACACAATAATTTTGAATTGACTAGTTTTAACATTAAGTTGCTTTATTATTTAGTCATCTTATTAGCAAACTTTCTTCCATTAATTTTAGTTATTTACTATTTTTTTTTTTTTTTCTATCATTTTATGTAAATACATTTATTTTATCATTTCAATATAATTGTTTAAAGCAAGTGGATTGATAACCTCCTAGGAAGCTCACGCTTCTAGGATCTAGCACACACTAGGCACTATATCTTTGTACTTATTTAAAAAATAAGTTTCATGGTATTGTTTTCTTATTTTTAGGTCATCCTCCCAATCCAAGGAGGAGTACTTATAAATTCTAGACTTCAATGCATGCACATCAATAGGATTCTTCTACAACCCCTTCACAGGTTTCTTTCTTCCAAAATTAAGAAAAGAAAACAATTTAGATAGAAACATTTTGGTATGCCCAATGGGAATCTTGAATTTTCCTGGGTTCATTAGTTGTTTTAGGAAATTTAGAATTGCATTATATAAAATTTCATTTAGTTGCATTCTTAAGAAAAAAAATTAAGATTTCTTTCTTTCTAGAAAAAGAAAGGAAAAAAAAGCCAAACACAAGTTTTAGTTGCATTTTATTAGAAAAGTTAAATTTTATTTTCTTGCATTTCTAAAAGAGAAAATAAAAAAAGATCATTCATCCTAGGATTAGGATTTTCATTTTCATGTTCCCTTTAAATGAATTTTAGTTGTTTTATTTTCATTGAAAAGGACCAACAAAAAAATTCTTTGGGATTAAAATTAACTTGCATATAGAATTTGCTTGCTTATTTAATTAGCTCATCTAGTTTAATTTAAAGAAAATAAAATCAACCATATTTCAAAAATATTACACAAACCAAACCAATTGCACTAAAACAAACATCAAACACAATTGAAACAAGGCTCGACTAGGATTTCATCACCTAATGGATCATCTTACCCTTTCTTAGTTATCATACTTGGATTTAATCATCGAGGTGATAACCAACTCAGCTCTCTAGTTAAGTATAAACTCTAGATAAATGATATAAAGGATAAGTACCTATACTAGCTATAGGATCATGAAGTGAGGGGATCAAGCCCCAACTATCAATCCATGTACCTGATCTAATACAAATTCTCTCTTGAGAACCTAAAAATAACTTGAAACCAAATAGACTTGTTTCTAGAACCTATTCTACAAGACAATTTCCTCTTCACACATTCTAAGGCATAAGCCAAAAGAGAGATTAAAAAGAATCCTAGGGCTTAACACACTCTTAGTGAATGCATTGTTTGCATTGAATCTTCTTTAATTACTCTTTATTTTGAGGTGAGAGAATGTATCATTCCTTTCCTATTTTCTCATATGGTTCTTACTCACTAACAATGAAGGGACCTTGAGGAATAGAACTCACCACCAAGTCAACCAACATATTCCACCTCTATATCCATGGAACATGATTTCAAACCTACAGACTCCCATCACTCTTTGAGAAGTCTTATTTAGGTAATCCTAGGAGATGTGGATTTTAACACTTTTATAAATAATAACCACATAGCCTTACAAAATTACCTTATAACTATGTCTTAACAAATAGCGATTTCAACCCCACTTATTGATCCACTTTATGGTATGCCTCCCCACCTCATGGGGAATACCTATACTACCATGGGTACTACTTAAACTTTAATGACCCAAGCCTTATCATCAACCAACAACCCCTTTAAGGCTACCATTCAAAATTAACCAACCCAAAATACCACTACCCCTATACCTCTTTCAAATCATTCCTCCACAATAGGAGTGCCTACCTCTATCACTACCCATCTCCCTCTAGTTACCTCTAATCCATCAAACACTACTCTGATTCAAGGCCTTGTGGTATCTATACCCTCCATGTTACCACCTTTCCATCGATCTAACCTAACTAACACTCCTAACCATTAGAAAACCTCTAGTTATATTCATAATCCATAAGGGCATATGCCCTTTACCCAACCACCTATCCCTACCCAACCATTGACATCTACATACCACACCTAACCATTGACACTCATTATAAACATGTTTCTCAACCACCACCACTATATGAATCTTACAACCTCTCAGGTACTCGACCCAAAAAAAAATTCATGAAGATGATCATGGATAAGATGATTACCATTGATTCATCCATCTGTAGAGTCTATAATCTCTTATCCTATGATCAAATTTTCAATGAACTTATTCACCCTTCAATCCCTAATAGACCTTATCTAGCCTAGTGGGAACTTTCAAAATTTACCAAGTTTAACAGTAAGGAATATCGTCAAAAACATTTAAGATAATTAATGCACTCATGCTACTTGATTTCCCATGATGATGTTTTTCTCCTCCACATCTTTCCTATGTCATTATATGGACCAACATTAGATTATTGTAGTGCCATACCTAGACATTCCATCTTCTCCTTCCACCAACTAGCCCAAAACTTCTTAGACCACTTTTTGATCAATATATCTAAGAAATTTTCCATTATCAACCTCTACTCCATTCGATAATTCAAGGATGAGTCTATTGATGATTTTGTGGCTCGTTGGTGGAGCCTAATTAGCAAACTTACCTTCCCCTTGACCAAAATTATACTCATATATATTTTTGCATGAGCATGTACAAAATATATTTCCTCGACATTATGGATCTAAAGCTTCTACACATTTGATGAAGATTTTACCATGGCTTGAAAACTAGAGAATAGAGACATTGATGAAGTAAAGTTAAAGTTAAATAACAATAAATCAACTTACAAACCTAGTGATCCCTCTTCTTCCAAACCAAATAGCCAAATTAATCCCAACAACAAAAAAATCAACCACTAATGCTATTGTCCTCAAAGCCACACCTCCACAATCTACCAACTAAAAAAACCTAAGGAATCAAAACTCCAACTCTTCTAATTATTCAAACTAAAACCCAAGGAAATAAACATGGAGCAACCAAAAGTAATTAATTCTACTTGGGGAACCCTATGCTTGTATTTTGGGAAAGATATTAAAAGATAATATCATCCAACTTCCACCAATTAAACCACCCAAATAATTTGATGCTTCTTGCCTTTCACTAAGTCATAGGCTATGATATCAATAGGTGCAATACCTTCAAATACCTTATCCAATCCCTCATTGGCAAGGGGGAACTTATATTGGACAACCCTAATGCCCCACCAAACTAAGCCCTTGACATATTTAGGCAACCTTTCCCAAACCATGCTCCTAAAAAAATGAGAGTAATAATGTTGAGTGTTCTCCTAATGCCCATATTATTAACATGGTTCTTGACACACTCACTGATAAAAAACCTATTTACCAATCTACAAATCCCCCTCTGCTTAGTGAAATAGTAGAGTCACCTTCTACCCTTTTGGACATCTAAACAAAGGAAGTAACTATATCCACACCTTTAACAGAGGTTACCACACCAATCTACCCTATTATAGAACCATCCATTCCATCTTTGGACACTATCTCACAAGAAAAGATCACTTCATGCACCAAACCTCTAATTTTAGAACCTTCCATGAAAAGTAAGAAAAAAGTAAGAGAGACAAATTAGAACATCTAACCCCTTCTTTGGTAGACCAACCTAGCCCTTCTAAATCAACCAAAACCTCCACATAACTAACTTACATAAACCTCTTCTAAATTAACCTACCCTCAAAAACCCACCAGGAAAACTAAAGTGACCAAAACACCTCCAAAACCAACAACTAAAGCAACCAAATATGTAAAACCACCCGAAGGCCAAAAGCCTCAAGCTTTACCTCCCTCAACCTTGCCTTCCATTTTGGGTCCTCATCCCTCTACGTTGAGCATGAAACCCATTATTTTTACCAAAACCCCACCACCTCTATAGGTTACACCTTCACACTCATTTTTTAACACACCTCTTTTTACTATACCATTAATCCCTGAGTTAGTTACCTTTCCATCCTACACCTCTAGCTCATCAAAACCAAAACCATCAACCAAGTACACCACCTTACCTAGGACACCTATCACCAAACCTACTTCCAAACAACCTTCTACCTCAACACCCAAAATAAAAACTACTAAACCTTTACCACCTTTGACTGAGTCTTACCTAACCATTCCCAAGAACTTAATACAAACCACTTATTTAAGCTTACCACCCATCAAAACCTTTAACCCTTAACATCCCAAACAATTACGTTCAATAACAATTGGATTTTTTATACCACAAGACACCCAACCATGATATGGAGAATTTCAAAGATCTCTAAACTCTCATCCACCTTCTTTATGATGATGATATATTGATAAATAAACATACTATGCCACCCATACTAACACAAAACACAAGCATACCTACCCAATGCTTACCCACTCCTCCACTCTCACTTAATGATGAAGATGAGTCTAACCACTCTACTACCTCACCCTTTCCTTCCATACATACTAGCAACGTGGTCACTACATCATAGTAGAAGGATAAAAGGAAGGCTAATGTGTCAATTCCTTAGACTTACCCCTTTTAAAAATCCTAAGAAAACCACACCCAATCATCTCCACCTTCAAAAAATTTGAAGGTTTCTATCATAGGTGCCCCCTAGTCTAACCCTTAACAACTTAACCCATATGCAATATCTATCTAGAAAACTATCCTTAATTATCTTCACTAGACCCCAAAAAAATGAGCTTATATGAGTTGATTTATACTCCTCCCCATCACCACAAATCACTCATAGAGACCTTGCAATCCATGGAAGTCTAGCTGAATGAACCTCAACCTCTAGCTACATTTGTTGGTGCCCTCCAAACTTCCAACCTTGTCACCAAAATAATTTGATACTTCTTGCCTTTCACTAAGTCATAGGATATGATATCAATAGGTGCAATACCTTCAAATACCTTATACAATCCCTCATTGACAAGGGGAAACTTATATTGGACAACCCTAATGCCCCACCAAAATAAGCCCTTGATATATTTAGGCAACCTTTCCCAACCCATGCTCCTAATAAAATGAGAGTAACAATGTTGAGTGCTCTCCTGATGCCCATATTATTAACATGGTTCTTGACACACTCACTGATAAAAAACCTATTCACCAATCTACAAATCCCCCTCTGCTTAGTGAGATAGTAGAGTCATCTTCTACCCTTTTGGACATCTAAACAAAGGAAGTAACTATATCCACACCTTTGATAGAGGTTACCACACCTATCTACCCTATTATAGAACCATCCATTCCATCTTTGGAAGCTATCTCACAAGAAAAGATAACTTCACGCACCAAACCTCTAATTTTAGAAGCTTCCATCAAAAGCTAAGAAAAAAGTAAGAGAGACAAAGTAGAACATCTAACCCCTTCTTTGGTAGACCAACCTAGCCCTTCTAAATAAACCAAAACCTCCATGTAACTAACTTACATAAACCTCTTCTAAATTAACCTACCCTCAAAAACCCACTAAGACAACTAAAGTAAGCAAAACCCCTCCAAAACAAACAACTAAAGCAAAAAAATATGTAAAACCACCCAACGGCCCAAAGCCTCAAACTTTACCTCCCTCAACCTTGCCTTCCATTTTGGGTCCTTATCCCTCTACGTTGAGCATGAAACCCATTATTTTTACCAAAACCCACCACCTCTATTGTTTACACCTTCACACTCATTTTTTAACACACCTCTTTTTACTATACCATTGATCCCTAAGTTAGTTACCTTTCCATCCTACACCTCTAGCTCATCAAAACCAAAACCATCAACCAAGCATACCACCTTACCTAGGACACCTATGACCAAACCTACTTCTAAACAACCTTCTACCTCAACACCCTAAATAAAAACTGATAAACCTTTACCACCATTGACTGAGTCTTACCTAACCATTCCCTCGAAGTTATTACAAACCACGTATTTAAGCTTATCACCCATCAAAACCTTTAACCCTTAACATCCCAAACAATCATGTTCAATAAAAATTTGATTTGTTTATACCACAAGACACCCAACCGTGATATGAAGAATTTCAAAGATCTCTAAACTCTCATCCACCTTCTTTATGATGATGATATATTGATAGATAAACCTAATATGCCACACATATTAACACAAAACACAACCATACCTACCCAATTCTTACCCTCTCCTCCACTCACACTTAATGATGAAGATGAGTCTAACCACTCTACTACCTCACCCTTTCCTTCCATACATACTGGCAATGTGGTCACTAGATCATAGTAGAAGGATAAAAGGAAGGCTAAGGTGTCAATTCCTTAGATTTACCACTCTTAAGAATCCCAAGAAAACCACACCCAATCATCTCCACCTCCAAAAAAGTTGAAGGTGTCTATCATAGGTGCCCCCTAGTCTAACCCTTAACAACTTAACCCATATTCAATATCTATCTAGAAAACTATCCTTAAGTATCTTCACCAGACCCCAAAAAAATGAGCTTATATGAGTTGATTTATACTCCTCCCCATCACCACAAATCACTCATAGAGACCTTTCAATCCATGGAGGTCTAGCCCAATGAACCTCAACCTCTAGTTGCATTTGTTGGTGCCCTCCAAACTTCCAACCTTGTCACCCAAATAATTTAATGCTTCTTACATTTCACTAAGTCATAAGATATGATATCAATAGGTGCAATACCTTCAAATACCTTATCCAATCCCTCATTGACAAGGGGAAACTTATATTGGACAACCCTAATGCCCCACCAAACTAAGCCCTTCATATATTTAGGCAACCTTTCCCAAACCATGCTCCTAAGAAAATGAGAGTAACAATGTTGAGTGCTCTCCTGATGCCCATATTATTAACATGGTTCTTGACACACTCACTGATAATAAACCTATTCACCAATCTACAAATCTCCCTCTACTTAGTGAAATAGTAGAATCACCTTCTACCCTTTTGGACATCTAAACAAAGGAAGTAACTATATCCACACCTTTGACAGAGGTTACCACACCTAGCTACCCTATTATAGAACCATCCATTCCATCTTTGGAAGCTATATCACAATAAAAGATAACTTCACGCACCAAACCTCTAATTTTAGAACCTTCCATCAAAAGCTAAGAAAAAAGTAAGAGAGACAAATTAGAACATCTAACCCCTTCATTGGTAGACCAACCTAGCCATTCTAAATCAACTAAAACCTCCACATAACTAACTTACATAAACCTCTTCTAAATTAACCTACCCTAAGAAACCCACCAAGATAACTAAAGTAACCAAAACCCCTCCAAAACCAATACCTAAAGCAACCAAATATGTAAAACCACCCAAAGGCCCAAAGCCTCAAACTTTACCTCCCTCAACCTTGCCTTCCATTTTGGGTCCTCATCCGTCTACGTTGAGCTTGAAACCCATTATTTTTACCAAAACCCCACCACCTCTATTGGTTACACCTTCACACTCATATTTTAACACACCTCTTTTTACTATACCATTAATCCCTAAGTTAGTTACCTTTCCATCCTACACCTCTAGCTCATCAAAACCAAAACCATCAACCAAGCATACCACCTTACCTAGGACACCTATCACCAAACCTACTTCCAAACAACCTTCTACCTCAACACCCAAAATAAAAACTGTTAAACCTTTAACACCATTGACTGAGTCTTACCTAACCATTCCCTAGAAGTTATTACAAACTGCTTATTTAAGCTTACCATCCATCAAAACCTTTAACCCTTAACATCCCAAACAAATATGTTCAATAAAAATTTGATTTGTTTATACCACAAGACACCCAACCATTATATGGAGAATTTCAAAGATCTCCAAACTCTCATCCACCATCTTTATGATGATGATATATTGATAGATAAACCTACTATGCCACCCATACTAACAAAAAACACAACCATACCTACCCAATGCTTACCCACTCCTCCACTCTCACTTAATGATGAAGATGAGTCTAACCACTCTACTACCTCACCCTTTCCTTCCATACATACTAGCAACGTGGTCACTAGATCATAGTAGAAGGATAAAAGGAAGGCTAAAGTGTCAATTCCTTAGACTTACCCCTCTTAAAAATCCCAAGAAAACCACACCCAATCACCTCCACCTTTAAAAAAATTAAAGGTGTCTATCATAGGTGCCTCCTAGTCTAACCCTTAACAACTTAGCCCATATGCAATATCTATCTAGAAAACTAACCTTAAGTATCTTCACTAGACCCAAAAAAAATGAGCTTATTTGAGTTGATTTATACTCCTCCCCATCACCACAAATCACTCATAGAGACCTTGTAATCCATCGAGGTCTAGCCCAATGAACCTCAACCTCTGGCTACATTTGTTGGTGCCCTCCAAACTTCCAACCTTGTCACCCAAATAATTTGATGCTTCTTGCCTTTCACTAAGTCATAGGATATGATATCAATAGGTGCAATACCTTCAAATACCTTATCCAATCCCTCATTGACAAGGGGGAACTTATATTGGACACCCCTAATGCCCCACCAAACTAAGCCCTTGATATATTTAGGTATCCTTTCCCAAACCATTCTCCAAAAAAAATGAGAGTAACAATGTTGAGTGCTCTCCTGATGCCCATATTATTAACATGGTTCTTGACACACTAACTGATAAAAAACCTATTCACCAATCTACAAATCCCCCTCTACTTAGTGATATAGTAGAGTCACCTTTTACCCTTTTGGACATCTAAACAAAGGAAGTAACTATATCCACACCTTTGACAGAGGTTACCACATCTATCTACCCTATTATAGAACCATCCATTCCATCTTTGGAAGCTATCTCACAAGAAAAGATAACTTCACACACCAAACCTGTAATTTTAGAACCTTCCAACAAAAGCTAAATAAAAAGTAAGAGAGACAAACTAAAACATATAACCCCTTCTTTGGTACACCAACCTAGCCCTTCTAAATCAAGCAAAACCTCCATGTAACTAACTTACATAAACCTCTTCTAGATTAACCTACACTCAAAAACCCACCAAGACAACTAAAGTAACCAAAACCCCTCCAAAACCGACAACTAAAGCAACCAAAGATGTAAAACCACCCAAAGGCCCAAAGCCTCAAACTTTACCTGCGTCAACCTTGCCTTCCATTTGGGGTCCTCATCCCTCTACGTTGAGCATGAAACCCATTATTTTTACCAAAACCCCACCACCTCTATAGGTTACACCTTCACACTCATTTTTTAACACACCTCTTTTTACTATACCATTAATCCTTAATTTAGTTACCTTTCCCTCCTACACCTATATCTCATCAAAACCAAAACCATCAACCAAGCATACCACCTTACCTAGGACACCTATCACCAAACCTACTTCCAAACAACCTTCTACCTCAACACCCAAAATAAAAATTGTTAAACCTTTACTACCTTTGACTAAGTCTTACCTAACCATTCCATAGAAGTTATTACAAACCACTTATTTAAGCTTACCACCAATAAAAACCTTTAACCCTTAACATCCCAAACAATCATGTTCAATAACAATTTGATTTGTTTATACCACAAGACACCCAACCATGATATGGAGAATTTCAAAGATGTCCAAACTCTCATCCACCATCTTTATGATGATGATATATTGATAGATAAACTTATTATGCCACCCATAATAACACAAAACACAACCATACCTACCCAATGCTTACCCACTCCTCCACTCACACTTAATGTTGAAGATGAGTCTAACCACTCTACTACCTCACCCTTTCCTTCCATACATACTAGCAATGTGGTCACTAGATCATAGTAGAAGGATAAAAGGAAGGCTAAGGTGTTAATTCCTTAGATTTACCACTCTTAAAAATCCCAAGAAAACCACACCCAATCATCTCCACCTCCAAAGAAGTTGAAGGTGTCTATCATAGGTGCCCCCTAGTCTAACCCTTAACAACTTAACCCATATGCAATATCTATCTAGAAAATTATCCTTAAGTATCTTCACTAGACCCCAAAAAAATGAGTTAATTTATACTCCTCCCCATCACCACAAATCACTCATAGAGACCTTGTAATCCATCGAGGTATAGCCCAATGAACCTCAACCTCTAGCTGCATTTGTTGGTGCCCTCCAAACTTCCAACCTTTGCACCAAAGTAATTTGATGCTTCTTGCCTTTCACTAAGTCATAGGATATGATATCAATAGGTGTAATACCTTCAAATACCTTATCCAATCCCTCATTGACAAGGGGGAACTTATATTAGACAACCCTAATGCCCCACCAAACTAATCCCTTGACATATTTAGGCAACCTTTCCCAAACCATGCTCTTAAAAAAATGAGAGTAACAATGTTGAGTGCTCTCCTGATGCCCATATTATTAACATAGTTCTTGACACACTCACTGATAAAAAACCTATTCACCAATCTATAAATCCCCCTCTACGTAGCGAAATAGTAGAGTCACCTTCTACCCTTTTGGACATCTAAACAAAGGAAGTAACTATATCCACACCTTTGATAGAGGTTACCACACCTATCTAACCTATTATAGAACCATTCATTCCATCTTTGGAAGCTATCTCACAAGAAAAGATAACTTCATGCACCAAACCTCTAATTTTGGAACCTTCCATCAAAAGCTAAGAAAAAAGTAAGAGAGACAAACTAGAACATCTAAACCCTTCTTTGGTAGACCAACCTAGCCCTTTTAAATCAACAAAAACCTCCACGTAACTAACTTACATAAATCTCTTCTAAATTAACCTACCCTCAAAAACCCACCAAGACAACTAAAGTAACTAAAACCCATCTAAAACCAACAACTAAAGCAACCAAATATGTAAAACCACCCAAAGGCCCAAAGCCTCAAACTTTACCTCCCTCAACCTTGCCTTCCATTTTGGGTCCTCATCCCTCTACGTTGAGCATGAAACCCATTATTTTTACCAAAACCCCACCACCTCTATTGTTTACTCCTTCACACTCATTTTTTAACACACCTCTTTTTACTATACCATTAATACCTGAGTTATTTACCTTTCCATCCTACACCTCTAGCTCATCAAAACCAAAACCATCAACCAACCATACCACCTTACCTAGGACACCTATCACCAAACCTACTTCTAAACAACCTTCTACCTCAACACCCAAAATAAAAACTGCTAAACCTTTACCACCTTTGACTGAGTCTTACCTAACCATTCCCTAGAAGTTACTACAAACCACTTATTTAAGCTTACCACCCATCAAAACCTTTAACCCTTAACATCCCAAACAATCATGTTCAATAAAAATTTGATTTGTTTATACCACAAGACACCCAACCATGATATGGAGAATTTCAAAGATATCCAAACTCTCATCCACCTTCTTTATGATGATGATATAATGATAGATAAACCTACTATGCCACACATACTAACACAAAAAACAACCATACCTACCCAATGCTTACCCACTCCTCCACTCTCACTTAATGATAAAGATGAGTCTAACCACTCTACTACCTCACCCTTTCCTTCCATACATACTAGCAATGTGGTCACTAGATCATGATAGAAGGATAAAAGGAAGGCTAAGATGTCAATTCCTTAGACTTACCCCTCTTAAAAACCCTAAGAAAACCACACCCAATCATCTCCACCTTCAAAAAAATTGAAGGTGTCTATCATAGGTGCCCCGTAGTCTAACCCTTAACAGCTTAACCCATATGCAATATCTATCTAGAAAACTATCCTTAAGTATCTTCACCAGACCCCAAAAAAATAAGCTTATATGAGTTGATTTATACTCCTCCCCATCACCAAATATCACTCATAGAGACCTTGCAATCCATTGAGGTCTAGCCCAATGAACCTCAACCTCTAGCTGCATTTGTTGGTGCCCTCTAAACATCCAACCTTGTCACCTTTAAAAATTCAAAAATACCTTCCATCCACCCTAAGGATCTAGATCCCCCACTCTTTATTACCACTTACATCAACCAACCCCATGTTAAAAGGGTGATGATTGATAGGCGAGATAAAATTAACATCATATCCTCCTATGCTTATGACCAACTTAATTTACCAAATAATATCATGTTAGAATCCATAGTGATCTTCTGATCCTTTAATGATACTATGGTCACTACCTTGGGAACCATCATCCTTCATATCTGTGTAGGACCCTGAACACTCTTTAGACTCTTCTATGTGGTGGAAGGATAATTATAATACATCTTATTAGGATGACCTTGGATTCACTCCATTGAATATTTTCCCTCTACCCTCCATCAATGCATTAATTTTGAGCATGAGGGCTAGGTCATCAATATCCAAATAGACCCAAATAATTTTTCAACATGCAACATGACCTATCACTCTAATGATGTCCTTGTGCACCCATCTAATGCACCTACAATAGTTACACCCCAATTGCTAACCATCAATGAAATGTCAACTAGTTCATCCATCCCTTCATATATCCCCATAGAGGAGACCTTGAGATCCATATTATAATGATTCTCATTAGGTGAGTATCACCTTATAGCATTGGATACTTTGCCTACTCCTCAAGAATATCGTAACCTCAAACATGACCCTTCCTATGATCCTAACATTAGAACCATCATCCCTTTTGGTCCCCCCCAACCATCAAATGAACTTCATCTATGGGGGACTTGATTAGCTACTTCTTTCTCCCACCACTACCTCTTCCATCTAACCATTCAACTCTAAATTTTCCTACCTTGAAAAACTAGCATTCACTAAATAATACCCTTCATAGGTGTGCCTAGAAGGGATTTTCCCTTGGCTGATATGAAAAAGGACCTCATGAGTTACCTTTTATCAAAACCCAAAAACCTCATGAGTCATTTGGCCTTGGGTTTGTACCAACTAAAAAACCTACCAATGCACCCAAACTTATTGACACCATCGAGGAAGATAACCCCTCTTTACCAAACCAAGCTCTTTTAAAGTTTGAGGATTTTGACATTATTCCCCCTAATTGCTTTACTCAATAACATTAGTTTGGGCCCCCTAACCTATCAAAAGGATGTCCAAACTAAAACTCTTCCTCTCATTCATCCCAAAATGGTAGAAAATGATTCTCCTACCATCAACACCATCCAACATCAATATGATGTTTATATTATCACCTACATTGGTTCCCTAGACTCTTTAATCCATAAATCCCTTTTTTCTAAAACCTCAACCATATTGAATAAATCCACCATGGATATCAATCAGGGCACTCTAGATAACCACTACATTGTCAAATTTAGCCAATCACTGAATGTAGAAGAACTTCAAAACTTTTACTCTTTCCTCGAAGACCATAACATAACATTAACTTGGTCTTATAGTGATATTCCTAAGATTTATTGCACCATTTCTACCCATAACATAGTCATTCATCATGATATTAAGCATGTTAAATAGAAACTTTGATGCATGTATCCTTGTATATCCCTTCTCATCAAAGAAAAACTTTAGTGTCTCCTACTTGTAAACTTCATTCAACCCATTCACTAACCCTAATGGGTCTTGAATATCATACCATTAACCAAATCCCCTAAGGGTTTATGTATTTGTGTAGACTTTCATGACCTTATCCTCACCTACCCCAAGGATGACATTCATCTACTTAGTACTAACCAGCTTATTGATCTTACAACCAGCCACAAGATGTTATCTCTCATAGATGGGTTTTTGAGTTATAATTAGATCTTAATTGCTCCTGAAGATTAAAAAAATGCCACCTTTACCACCTCTTAAGGTATTTGTTTCTATAGACTCATACCTTTTGGGTTAAAGAATGCTAGTACAACCTACCATCGATCCATGACTTACATCTTTCATGACCTTATCCACACCATTATAGAATACTATGTCATGATCTCTTAGGAAAATCAAAATCTTGAAAAGATCATCTAAAAGTTCTCAACACTATCTATGAATGCCTAATCCATTTCCATCTCAGACTCAACCCCAAGAAATGTGTTTTTAGGGTTTTTTTAGGAAATCTTCTTAGATTTATCATCTCCCTTAGAGGAATAAAAGTAGACGCTACCAAGGTCAAATAAATATTGGATATTACTCCTCCAAGCAACCTTAAGCAACTCCATAGCCTATAGAGAAATATTCAATCCATTCACCATTTCATTTCCCAGCTTTCAGACTGGTGCCAACCTTTCCATCACCTTTTAAATAAGGATGTCTCTTTCAAATGGAATAACGATTATTAGAAAGCCTTTGAATTACTCAAAAAATAATTTTTATCACCACCTATTCTCACCCCTCCTAAGGATTATCACCTCTTTTACCTATATATTTATGCCATTGACCATTCCCTAGGGGCAATGTTGGCTCATCAAGATTAACAACACAAAGATCAAGTTTTATACTAGATTAGTTTCATTCTTATAGAATATGAGACTTAGGACACCCATACTAAGAAAATTTTCTTAGCATTGACTTTCATTGCAACCAAAATCCATCACTACCTTCTAAATCATAAAACCTATTTCATATCCAACACCAACCCACTCAAGTACATATATTCCAAGCCATACCAAAATTAGCATATGGCCAAGTGGCTTATGATCTTAATAGAGTTTGATCTTGAGTTCCTTCAAAAAAAATTAATTAAGGGGTAAGTTATTACCTACCAATTAGCTAAATCACCTCTGATAGATCACTAAAATCCTCTTGAATTTCCAAATGAATCCATTTCTACTCTTTCCCAAGAGGGCATGACCTACCAAATGACTATGTTCTCTGATGGGTCAAAGTGTCAACATAGTGGGGGAGCTAGTATCATCATTATCCCCTTTGATGGTGATACCTTACTTTATTCTTCAAACTTGATTTTGAATGCTCCAATAATATGGATGAGTATGAATCCCTAGTCATAGGTTTCCAAACCATTCTAGCCTTGGGAATTAAGATAATTGATGTCTTTAGTGATTCCCAACTATGGTTAACTAAGTCAATAGATACTATCAATGTAAGAATGATGTATTAAGAAAATACAAATGTTTAGTTGGCAAAGTATTAGCATCATTAGAACATTATCTAGTCCAATCTATCCATCGATCTACCAATAAATTAACTGATATAATGGCTTGCCTTGCTTCCTAGATCCCTTCTCAGCCTTCTAATTATAAAATACTTATCACCATTCATAATTTTACCACACCTTCTTATAACCAATCTGACCTCTATACCATTTATAAGGAGGAATCTCCATCTGATATTTGGTATGACCAAACATTTAACTACGTCAACCTAGGTATTGTTCCTTTCAGCCTCTCTAGGAATGCTCGAAGATCCTTTGTTTAGAGTACCTCTTATTACACCATACTAGGTAAAATACTTTACAAATATGGTCCTAATGGTCTCCTTCTTCATTTCCTATACAACCATGAAGCTTCCCATGCCATTAGGGAAACACATGATGTGATTTGTGGGGGACATTTTAATGGTTTAATAGTGGCTAAATGTATCCTATACCTTGGCTACTATTGGCCCATCCTCAACCCAGACTGTTTTGATTATGTAAAAAAATGTTTAAATGTCAACAACATTCTAATTTACATCATGCACCAGCCAATGACCTATATGTATCTAAGGAATTTTGGCCTTTCTCATAATGGGGGCTTGATCTCATTGGGGAAATCAACCACCATTCTTCATAGTGTCATAGCTCCATCATCATAGCCACTAAATATTTCACCAAGTGGGTGGAATATATTCCTCTTATCTCGACCAGGGTGAAGAAGATTATCAACTTTGTCAACCATCATATCATCTATTACTTTGGTGTTCCTCATAAGATCATCATTGATAATGGAAAGTATTTAAAAAATAGGCAACTCCAAGGTTTATGTGATGTGTTTGGCATCAACTTAAGCTTTTCCTCCCCTTACCATCCACAAGAAAATGGATAGTGAGAAGCCTCTAACAAAATACTAACCAAAGTCATTTATGCTTCAGGTTGGGATTAGCACTTGCATATCCCATTCATTATTTGGGTCCATCACACTAGCATTTGAACCTCTACGGGTGCTACCTCTTTCTCTCTAGTCTTTAGAGCAGAGGTAGTCTTGCCTATTGAAGTCTAAATTCCCTTTCTTTGCATATCTTTACAAGATTTTATTTCTAAATAAGATTATCATCACCACCATTTAGCCTAGCTTAAGCTACTTGATGAGTGTAATTTAATAACCCTCACCCATCTCCATATCAATTAATTATGTATCAAGCATGTTTATAAAAAGCACGTAAAAGTGTGAGACTTCAATATCAAAGACCTCATCCTCAAGTAAAACCAACATGTGACCAACATGGAAAAAGGTAAACAAGGTAAGTTTGATTTTAATTAGATTGGAACTTACATCATAACCCATAAGTATAGATCAAGAGCTTATCATTTGTCCTCTCTTGATGGAAATCTAGAACTTGAGCCTCTCAATGCTTTACATTTGCATTTGTTCTTCTATTAAAGAAGGATCAAGCTCACTTTTTGTCTAGTTTAAGCTCAACCCTTAATTAAAAATATTTTCACCTTCACCCATATTCCTCCTTTCCTTTTAAGGATAATTGATTACAACATAGAACCATATGATTAATCATCACAGTCATAGCCTAATCTTAAATATGGGTACCATGGCTCTACCCATAGCATGGTTCTCATAGATAATTTTCATCTCTAACAAGATGAAATCCCATGGCCATTATCTCTCAAACCACCTCCTTTCACCCATAACTTAACCCTCTTGTGTTAAATTTTTTCCCTCATAAAGGTAAACCTATGAACCTAATTAGACTTGTTGATGTCTAAAAACATCACATCCAAAAACAATTTATATACTAAAATATTACTTATCTTAAGCATTATAGACTGCTCCCTTAAAATATAGCTACCCAAAAATAAAATAAAATTTTCTTGCACTAAAGGTAGACTACTCCATCAAAGGATAGATTTCAAAAGGCATTAAAAAAGTATCTAAACTTAGACCACTCCCTTGAAGGATGGATAAGTCAACTATATCAAAAATAGAGAAATTTATTGGGAAGCTTCCCACATCAATCAGCTTTCCATATACATTAATAAAGTAAAAGAACCACTATCACAATAAAATCACATTATAATTAATCTTTAAATCCACAATCGACTCTCAAACAACATAATAAGATAGAAACTGCAATCGATTTTCAGATGTAGACTTCCTACATTGATTATTCTACATCTAGCATATGAGATGGACCTGTCTATTATCATTCTTAGGTCACCTATAGAAGGGGAAAACTTAACCACATAAGGTTACCATACATATTAACCTTTTTATTTCATACCACCTACCACCCATCTTCCCTTTATATTATCTATAAATCAAGGGATTTTGAGCTTACTTAGCACCTTATAATCAAGAACTTGTTTTATCAACCAATAAATGCTAATGTGAAGCGTTTGAAAGGCTTATGTTCCTTAAGTTAGTCTAACTTTGGGTTTTGTTTTGTTTTATCCTCATCAACAAATATGTATTATACCTCATTTCTTATTCTCTCATCGTTGAGTCAAGTATTCTATTAGACCCATGTCTCACAATTTTTCATTTGGTATGGTTATCTAACCCACTTATGTGCCACCACTATAATCCATTCAAAACATAAATGAAATTATAATAGCATTAATGTCAATCAACCCACCTTTTAGGGATACCTTTCTCTTCAACCTCAACTTACCTTCAATGCACACACTTTCTTTTCAAACCTTCAACTAAAATAAACCATGTGGTCCATCAAATTAGGGTAACCAATTTGAACACCACCCACCCAACCCTTGTTGAAATACATTGGCTTGATTCCCACATACTATGTAGGCACTACTTGACTTTTAAGGGTAGTTCAACCACTAACAACTATTTACCCTCCCCTTTTTCTTCTCATTAATTTCCATTGCTAACAACACCCTCTTATTTAGGGCATCCTATGTCAAGGAAGCTTTATGTTCTTCCTAGTATCCTTGTATTTTAACATCATCTAATAATTGCTCCTTGTTTTTCCCACATTACTGGGAGAATTACATTAGCGTGAGGTCTTTTGGAATATGTAGGCAACACTCAATTACTAAGGTTAGCTTAGTCGCATATTTTATTTTCCCTTCTCACCTTATATCTTTTCTTCCACTTCTCAACCTATATCCTCACAACCTCCTTCCCTTTAGCTTGTTAATTTCTTTTAACCACTTTTTTAGCTTATCAATCTCTTTTAACATAAGGATTGATAGCCTTCCCCATTGGCCCATCTTATCTCCCATAAAATCACCACCTACTTTGCTTCGTTGGCCTCCCCATCATATTTCCTTATGCATGCTTTATGTCTCACTCCCCTACCCACTTTTCATGTTTTTTATTTCTCTCTCCACTTCTTACCAATCATCCCCTTTATCCCCTTTGTATTCTTTGACTATTCTCATCCTTTCCCCTTACCCTTGGCAATCTATCATACCATTGTCCTCACTCTCTTTTCCTCACCAATTCCACATCATCTTGTTACCTTCCACACACTGATGGACACTTTAACCTCCTTATCTTCTTTACTACCACCTTATTAATGCTCTTCCACTTCTTCTAAACAACCTTCATTCCAATTCTTAACTCTTGTTTTCCTCTTTCCCATATTTTCAATTTGGCATGCTTTCTATTTCTTCTATTTATTATAGCATCCCATTTTTTTCTTATGTGTGCCATGACTCTCTATCAATTACCCACTCTCCCCACTTTTTCCATTTTTTTCCTCCACAATTAAATTCTAATTGGGTATTTATCATTTGAGAAGCCTTCTATAATTTCCCTTTTCTTCTTATCAGCCCTAGCCTCTTACACTTTGCATTCCCCTTTTCCTCTTTCCATCTTAGTACTCACTTATGTTTTGAATCTATGTGAGTGTTCATGATTTATATCCCTACTTCAATTATTCATTTTTCTTCTTATCATCCTTGATCTTAATCCCTTATTTTCATCTTATCTCATTACATTTCATTGTGTTCCCCTATTTCTTCACGACCTCACCACTTTTTAGCTTGTAAATCTCTTTTAATCACCAATTTAGAATGTCAATCTCTTCTAACAAGTTGATTGAAACATACCTTATCTCTTCAGCTTCTTATCCACCCATCCTTTGATTCACCTTATTTTTATTAAACCCTTTCCCATACCCATCTCCAACACCAATATCTGATTTTATTTTTTATTCATCTCCTTTCTTATCATCATCTATGCTTACTTGGTCACATCATCACCTACTTCTTCACTCTCTTGTCATCCTTTTTGTGTTGTCATTTCACTCCTTTTTCCTCCTTTTTCCTTTTCTTCTACGTGTTTTCATATTTTTCATTCTCATCACCAAACTATTTTATTTGATAATTTTTAGACCTCTTTTCAATTCTATCATAGCCTACCATATTTATTATCCTTCCATTACCCTTCATGATTGTCACACTTCTCTCCCTATCTTTTTTAATTTTCCAATTTATCATTTTTAGTACATTTCTCAAAACCCCATCTTCTACCTTTTTTCTTCTTCTCTTTTCTCCATTTCATTTCATTTATCTCATCTCCCTTGATGGCATTCTTTTTTTCTCAACATTCCTTTTTTATTCATCCATATCCATGCTTGGTTCCCTCCATCCTTATCCATGTTCATCTTTATCAATGACCTCATTGTCTCTTCTACCTATCTCTTCATTCCATCTCCCAGTCTTCCTTCACCTCATCCCTTGTTACATACACTTTATTTTCTCCCATTAGCACTTTAGATTTTCACTCATTAGGGTGTAGTCACCAATCACATTACTTATATGTGCATATACATGTTTGTTTTCTCATGTCCTTTATTCTCTTTCTTTAATGCATGAAATCTCGCTAGGGTCACTACTTCAAGACATCCATTTATTCCTTCAATATATTTGTCTATTAAGCATGGGTCCTCCTTTTGTACCTCTCCAACTACTCCCTTCACCCTATCCATCACCTCTTCCCTCATTATGACATTTATCTCTTGATTCTATTCTTAACTTTACCATATTATGACATTTGTGTTTAGTTGATTTTCATTACGACATTTATCTTGATTATATTCTTCACTTTAACATTAGTTTTGTTCATTGCCTTACCCTATCTATGCTACCCTAAGTGAGATTAAGAAAACCATAACCATAATCATAGCATTCATGACTATCCACATAACCCTAAGCATAATAACATTCAAATAATGACATCTAACACATTTTGTACATGTTTACAATGAACTATGTAATATTTTATTTAGGGTACAAGGAGTCACACGACACATAAAAAGTTATGAAACTATACAAACCTCACCTAAGGCAACCACATACATTATTTTCCTACCTAAGCATTAGGCTATTTATTTGGTGCCTTTGGATTTGTGTTCAAACATCCTTCTACTTGATTCCTCCCTAGATTAACATTCATAATATTCCTTATATCGGTAGTCTCTAAAGGGCATACTCTATTCTCCTCTTCTACATTTATCCCCATAGGATGAGAATCATATTCTACTTTGGGTCTTTTACCCTACTTGATCATCATAGACATTAAATCCCTCTATTATATTTGTTCTAATTACATAAGTACCACTTCTTATTTCCTCAATGCACAACCCCTAGGATAGTGAGGGTTCCCTCCATAGATAAGCCAATGGTCATATTCCCCAACCCTATCATTATTAATTATAGTGATGTCTTTTTTTCACACTTATCATTTGATCTACATCTGATGTCTTTTATTGCTTTATCATATTATGGTCCTTGTCATCCTAGTTGTCTTTTGTGTCATTTTCAGCTTTTCCCTAGTTGACAGAAATTGACTTCCAACCATGGGCCACTATAATGGTCATGTATTTGAAACCACCATTATTGTTGATGGTGAAAGCTTCCAAATACTTTATATAATATATAATCCCCTATCTTATCTAGCTATATACTTAATAACATGGGCCACATTGCTCCCTGATAGTAGCACCTCTTCTGAGTGGAACCCACAGTCATTAATTCCAAAGTAATGAGACAAAGAATACAAACATGGACACCTTTTTCCCATATTAGCTATGTATCTCCTGAGTAAGGCATAGTCCATCCTCTATCACTCACCATGTTATTGATTTTATACCTCATAGAATCTACTTTACTATCAAAGAAACTCTTTGTAAGTCACCAATTTTCTACTAGCCTTAAAACTTGGATTGTAGTGATGATGACCTTTCACCAACAAGACAATGCAAATCCTGATAAACACCCATCTCTTAAAAGTTAAATCATAGTAATATATGCCATCACTATGCTTATACCCTCACATTATTTTAGGTGTAACCTCCTCATGAAGGCACCTCTTCTTTGGCTGAACTCCATCAAAGGACATTTTTGGTACTTAGCCTTGTTTTTACCTACTTATTTATCCTACCTCACCTATCCATATTTTCTCTTCTTAATGCATGTGGGATTATTATGGTGACTATTCATCAAACTACACCATGATACCTCATTGTTATCAAACTATCAACCTGAAACTAAAACATGTGGTCCATCAAATTAGGGAAACCCATTTGAGCACCATTCTAAAACCCTTACAAAACTACATTTGGCCTAAATTTTTATTAGATATCACATCCATGGAACTATATAAGTAGCCTCCACATACCTAGTGCATATGGAGTTAGTTAGGCCACCCCCTACCTGAACCCTTGGTAACCACTCTCTCCAACCAACTAACCATTTGACCATGTCCACCTTGATGTTAGCCATTTAGACCCAAACTACTACATCATAATATTCTCCTATTCACATCACTATTCACCTATTCACATCATAGTATTCAAAATTACCATTCATTATCGCTATTCACTATGGGACCTAGTATCACTATTCATGATGACATGGCAACTGACATGGAAGGTGATATGGCAAGTGGCATGGCTTGGAAGTTAGGCGGCTTGATGTGGGACATCATACCCAACCTAAGACCCTCTTCTAGGGTACTTAATACATCATTAAGTACCAAATGGCACTTCTTTTGAAGTGTGGCACATTTTTCCTATGGGACCATCATTCAACACGTGTTTTTATCCTCATGCATGGAGAATGGTGAAAAATATTCATGGTGCACTTATCCAAAAGATATAAGTGAGTGGTGGAAAGTATTTTAGACCCATATGAGCCCATGTGTATGATTACCACTCTATTTTGGACTCTTTATCAAGTTGGGAAACAAACGAACCAAGTGGGAGACCTATTAGTTAAGTGGGAATCTCATTCCCTTGTCTTTCATGACCACTCATGCACCCACATGGAGAATGGTGATAAAATTCATGGGGCACTTATCCAAAGGATAAATTAGCTTGGTGGAAAGTCTTTTGGCCTCATTTGATCCATTGTTCATGATTCTCACTCAAAATTGGAATCATGTACAAGGTGGAAGACAAACCAACAAGGTGGGAATCCCACCACCCTTATCCCTTTGTCACTTATGAGCTCACTTGAAAAATGGTGCCATACTTCACTATTCCACTTTTTTTGCATGTTTTTTGACAAAAAATTCTATAAATATGACCCTCCTCCTTCACCCATGGCTAAGTCAATTTTTTGTAATAAGCACTCATCTTTCAGGTTATTTACATTTTGAAGGAGGTCACTCATCCATATTGGAGAAGACCTCAAACAATAAAACTCTAACCAAATCTTCAACTAGTTATCTTTAAGTCATCCTCAAAAAATATCAAGGTATATTGTTAATTTTAGTCATTTCAATTCTTTATTTTCTTGGACTCCACTTCTTATCTTCTTTACCATATTTGATCTATTTTTACTCTCTTGACCTTTTGACCACCCACCATTTATATTTACCCTTCTTATCTTCACTACCATCTTTCCTTCTTGACCACCATTTGCCTCTTTGCCTTCTTGATCATTTACCCCTTTGTCTCCTTCACCATTTTCTCCTTTTCCTTCCTTGACCATCATTTATCTCTACCAACTTGACCATTTAATAATCCTAACCAAACCACATTTTATATGCCTTTTGTTACAAGATAAACCCAAATCAAAAACCATAATTTTGACTTGAGAAATTTTAGCATTAAGTTGCTTTATTGTTTAGTCATCTTCTTAGCAAACTTATTTGCATTAATCGTAGTTATTTGATGTTTTTTTATTTAATTTTTTCTATCATTTAATTAAAATACATTTCTTTTATCATTTTAACTTAGTTTTTTAAATTAGGTGGATTTATATCCTCCTATGAAGTTCATGATTCCAAGATCTAGCTCACATTAGGCAATCCACCTTTTTACTTGTCTAACAAACAAGTTTTATGGTAGTATTTTCTTATTTGTAGGTTATCCTCACAAGCCAAAGAAGAGTTTTTCGTAATTTTTGGACTTTAATGCACACATATTCAATAGTTATTCTTCTACACCCCCTTCACAAGTTTCTTTCTTCTAAAATTAAGAAAAGTAAAAAAAATAGATAGAAACACTTCCCTCCTTTTGAGGTTTGTCTGAAAAATACCTACCCCCTCTAGAATAGTTTCTATCCATCCTTCCAACTCATTAGGTTTTCATTTATTTACTAGGATTCATTTCTCTACAAAAAAACCTAGTTAACATACTGGATGCTCAACATGTTATTCTACCACAAGGTTATTTAAACCATACCAAAATCTTATGCCTTAGAGTGGATTTTACTTCCATTGAAATCCTAAAACATTACAATATACCTCATTCACTTTTTGGATTGCATAAGACCCACATTAATAATAACATAATGTTGGTTTAAGGTTAGTCACCAATAAAGCACTCAAGTTTGGCACCAAAGACATGGTGTGCTATACACATCTAGGTATATATTAATATTATTTAAACTATTAATTTTATTACTAGAATAGGGGAGGGTGAAAACATAGATGATATTTTTGGATTATATATCACCTTAGTATTTTTTCTATACCCCTTACCCATTGCATGTATTAGGATAGGAATAACTGACTTGTGGCTTACTTATCCCTCTTTGATGCTATATCAAATTTTTTTATACATTAATTTGGTTATTAGGTCGACCTATAGAGTAACCATAGCCTAGATAGACTATAAATAGGAGGTAGTGGATAATTTTTTATCATCATATTATGAATTTTGCTCTTATTGAAGCTTGTAGAGGTTGGCCCCTCAAAGTGGCTTGTCTATTATCATATATTATAACATATTTTAGTCATATTTGGATCTATCTCTGCTATTCTACTTTATTTTGAAGTAATTTCATTACAAGTGGTATTAGAGCTGTGATTTGAGCAATCTTGTGGGTGAAAACCTATTTTTTTTAATTTGGCTATATATTAAAAAATATTTTGAATTTCTCTACAAATTTTTTAATGGATGTGATAAATAATTAGACTAAGATTCAATTAAAATTTTAGCTCATTTGGATTTGGTTTACAAAATTTATCACCATTTTAGGGTTTTCCATAAAATTTCTCTATAGTGCACAATTCATAGAATTTTTCTAAGTTATTTACATTTTTGGAAATCTTAGAAAAATTTGGCTAGGGTATGTTCTTTGTATGTTATGATTTATGGCTGAAATAAGTCCAAAATCACTTGGTCAAAGTTGGGTCAAAACTACCAATCAGGGTTGACATCATAAAGCCCTTTTATGGCAGGTCCACAAACTTAGGCCAAGGAAAGGGTGTTGAAATTCTAGGTAAAACTCCTAACAAGGAAGAGATGGAGTCAGAAGGGGGATGTACTAGATATTTTGTACCAGGGTTCTGTAACATAGATCATAAAGTGATCCAGCTTGACTATAGTGTGTAAGGCATTCAAAGTGAGGTGCAAGGCATACAATCTAATATGAAATCAATACAAGATAGTTTGGTAGATATCATGATGCCTTTGAAAAATAATTAGTCAAATAATCTAGATATCACTATTACACAACCCCATTAGGGTGGTTCTCCCAATCATTCTACTTCAAATGCAACTACATTTACACAAAGGAACCTATTACTAAAGGTGGATATGCACAAATTTGATGGAAAAGATCCACTCAATTAGATTAACCAAATGGAGAATTTTTTTGATCTACATCAAATCTCAGGTGGATATAAGGTTACCATGGCATCCTTATATCTTGAACCTAATCAATTCATTTGGTATTGATGGTTGTGTGCTCAAAAGAAAAAGATGACTATCAGTATCACCTGGTTAATTTTTACAAAGGAGCTACAATTACACTATGGAAATAGTGTGATAGAGAATTACTTTAGTTAACTGGAAAAATTGTGATAGACTAGCTCTATCAAGGATTATATGCATCATTTTCAAAACCTATCCTTACGTGTGGAGACAATTTTTGAGAACTTGAATGACCTATTTTTGGGTGGACTCAAGGACCACATTCAACATGAGGTATGCATGTTTAATCCACTTAAGATTTTTGATTCTATTATCATGGTACGTAGAGCTGAGGAAAAATTCATAGCCAACAAGAAGTAGCCATTCACTCACTTCAAAAATGGTAGCATATTGACATCAACATTTCCTCCACCTACTAGATTGACCCCTCATCAAATTGAAGAGAACCATGCAAAAGGATTATGTTTTAGTTGTGACAATAAGTGGAGCAAAGGACATAGATGTGCTGAGAAGAAGTTGTTCTACATTGAGGGATCCAATGAAGATGAAGAATAAGATGATGTATCCAATGATGATGAAGAAGAGATAAAGGAATTACCTAAAGATTCCTAACCTATAATCTCTTATCATGCACTTACATGTATTAACACTCCACAAACTCTTAAGGTGGTGGGTTTCCTCAAGAAATAGAAAGTGATAGTGTTGATTGATTCAAGGAGCACACATAACATCATCAACCATAAGTTGGCCATTCAATTAAACTATTTCATCTACCCATCACTAGAATTTTAGGTTATGATTACAAATGGTGGCATAATTAATTGTTTAGGCAAATGCCATAGTATTAAGATTGATATGGGTAGGTATCATATTGATTCTCCTATGTTTTCTATTCCCATGGGTAGCATAGACATTGTTTTAAGAGTCTAATGGATCATAATATTGGGTACCATTGAGATGAACTTCCAAGAACTATTCATGAACTTTCATTCTAAAGGTAGGAAAATTGAACTACATGGATTATAGGTAAAATATCCATAATTGATTAGTTCACATCAAATGACTAATATGCTTAGAAAGGGGGTAGAGGGAATTATTACATGATTATATTCCATAGAAGTTCAACCCACATAAGCATCTACACATCCTGATCTATAGATTATTCTTGATGATCACCCATATATTTTTTGAGCCATGCCGAAAGGACTACCACCAAAAAAGGAACATGATCATGCCATTCAGCTACTTCTAGGGAGTCAACCACCAAATATCAGACCATATAGATATCCATATGCATAGAAGAGTGAAATTGAGAATATGGTCCATGAGAAGCTAGAGGTAGGGATCATCAAGCATAGCCAAAGTGCATATTCATCCCTAGTGGTCATGGTGTGGAAGAAGGATGACACATGGAGGATGTGCCCAGATTATAGGGAACTCAACAAGTACACCATCAAAGATAAGTTTCCTATTCAATTAATTTATGATTTACTTGATGAGTTACATGGTGCTAATTATTTCAAAAAAGTAGCTCTTTGCTTGGGGTACCATCAAATTAGAATCAAGGATGAAGATGTTTATAAAATTGCTTTTAGAATGTATGAGGGTCATTATGATTTTTTGGTGTTGATAGTTTTCGAGAAGCATCAACTTTATGCAAAGCCATCCAAATGTGCTTTTGGAGTAAAGGAGGTAGAGTACCTAGGTCACATTGTTTCCCATGAACGTTTCAAATTTTATCCCCAAAAGATCAAAGCTATGATGGAATGGGCCATGCCAAAAACTATTAAAAACCTCTGAGGGTTCTTAGGATTAACAGGGTACTACTAAATATTTATAAAAGGTTATGGTAGCATAACAGCTTCACTCACTATATTGATAATGAAGTGTGCCTTCCATTGGAATGATACCACCACCAAATCATTTGAGAAACTAAAAGTAGCTATTTGTACCGCCCCAATTTTGGCTACTCTAGACTTCTCAAAGACATTCACTATTGAATGTGATGCTTTTGGATCTGGGTTGGGAGTAGTACTAATGTAAGAAGGAAGACCCATTTCATTTGAGAGTCATCAATTCAAAGGTAATAATCTAAAAAAAACCTATTTATGAGAAAGAAATGATGGATATTCTTCATGTAGTTAAACAATGGAGGCATTATATGATGGGTAGACACTTTAAGGAGAAAATGGATCATGATAGTCTCAAATACTTGTTGGAGCAAAGATTATCATCTAAGGAACAAAAAAAGTGGGTAAGCAAAATGTTGATTTATGATTTTGAAATCATCTATAATAAGGGTAAAGATAATGTAGTAGCAGGTCAACTTTCTATATGGGATACATCCATAGAAGCATTACTTTGTGTAATGTCCATGTTGCAAGCAAATTAGGTGGATGAAGCTAGGTTATAATGGGAGAAAGACAAGGATACATAGGTTATGATTTAGAACCTCTAGAAAGGTACTTTAGCCTCTGACAAATTTTAATGGAAAGGTAATGTCCTATGGTATAATTGTAGGTTATACTTGTGTAAAGATTCAGAGCTTAAGCATAAGATTCTTGTGGAGTTGCATGCATCTCCAATTTGGGGACACTCAAGGTTCTTGAAAACTTATCATAGAATTAAGAAAAAAATATTTTAGGAAGGACTCAAGGGATATGTATAAAAGTTTGTGACAGAATGCTTGATATGCCAATAGAATAAAGGTGAGACAGTTAAGACCTCGGGTCTGTTACAACTGTTAGCAATTCCTAGTCAAAGGTGGGAGGAGGTTTCCATGGATTTCATCATAGGGTTACCTTGTTTTTAAGGTAAGAATTTTATCTTGGTCATTGTGGATAGGCTTACAAAATATTCCCATTTTTATGCTCTCTCACACCCATTTTCAGCAAGTACAATAGCAACTATTTTTGTAGAGGTAGTTCTAAAATTACATGGAACCCCAAAAATAATTGTAAGTGATCATGATCTTATTTTCACTAGTAATTTTTGGACTAGAATATTTTCCTATTTGGGTACTTAGCTAGCTCATAGTTCATCTTGCCACCCCCAATCTGATAGACAAATAGAAGTGGTTAACAAATGTTTAGAGGGGTATCTCTGTTGTTTTGTATTAGATAAACAAGAATGTTGGGTTAAATGGGTACCACTTGTAGAATGGTGGTATAACACATCTTTCTATACCTCTTTTAAAATGTCTCCATTTCTATCACTATATGGTTATCATCCACCTTCCATCACTTATTCATTAAAGGTGCAAACCAAGGTTTTAGATGTGGAGGAGTACATTCAGCATCAACAAGAGGTTTTGGCTGGTTTGAGAGAGAATTTTGCCTTGGCACAAACTAAGATGAAGAAACAAGTAGATCAACACTGTAGTCAGTGAAATTTTGAGGTGGATGACTAGGTATTTGTATGTTTTCAGCCTTACAAGTAGATTTCCTTGTAGTAATATAAAAAGGACAACAAACTTGCTCCTAAATATTATGTCCCTTATCAGGTTTTGTAGAAAATTGGAAGTGTGGCTTACAAGATCGATTTACCTCATTCATCTTGCATACACCCAATATTTCATGTTTCCTATTTGAATAAGGTCATTTTATAAAAAGTTTCAACCTAGATAGAGCTCCTAGAACTAGATGAAGAAGGATGAGTCATTTTGGAACTAGAGAAGATTTTACAAACATGTAATAAGAGGTTGAGAACTAGAGAGATTAGGGAATATCTGATCAAATGGAAGAACCTAAGTAGTGAAGATGTAACTTGGTAAGGTGAAGCTTTTTTGCAATAACATCTAGAGTTGTTTAACATTAAGGATGACATTGGTTTGAAGGGGAAGGGCAAGTTATGCCCCTAACTTATCACATGTATTAGGATAGGAATAGATGACTTGTGGCTTACTTATCCATCTTTGATGCTATATCACATTTCTCTATACATTCATTTGGTTAGTAGGTCAGCCTATGGAGTAACCATGGCCTAGATAGACTATAAATAAAAGGTAGTGGGTAATTATTTATCATCATATTGTGAATTCTGCTCTTATTGAAGCTTGTGGAGGTTGGCCTCTTGAAGTGGCTTGTCTATTATCATATATTCTAATATATTTCAGTCATATTTGGATCTATTTATGCTATTCTACTTTATTGTTGAAGTAATTTCATTATAATTTTTACCTTGGAAAACTTAAACCTTGGTTGTTCCTCCTACTTTTAGACCTTTTTCACTTCTATAAATCTCACATCTACTCTACTTTATGACCCTCAACCTATATCTCTTAGTCTAACTAGTCTTATGTTGATGACCTAGGTTTTATATTTTTACCAGAACGCTTAAAATCTATTTATCTTTCATCTCTACAAGTTTTGAACATGTACCTACTTTCCTATTGTCTATGCACTAATGTCTAAGATAGGCACTGACATCGACATTAGTGTCCTAATTGGATATAAGTTTTTAGTGCCCTAAATTCATCTTATTTGAAAATAAAACTTATCATAATGGTCAACCTTAGTGTTTTAATGCAAATTATTAATCCAAAAGGATTGTTATAAATACAATATCAAACCTCATTCATTCCTTTCTTATAGATACCTAACAAAAGGCCAAAGAGACTATGGAAACTTATCAAAAGTATTATATCAAGCATTTAATTAGATGAAGCTTCCCTATTTCTATACTAGTCAAAGGTAGAACACATGTAAAAGTCTAAAGTACCAAAGGATTAACCAAAGAGCCTAATTTGTTAAGCTATAAGCTAGGTAATTATTTTACTTGCTTTGTATAATATTGCATGATTTACAAGATGTGTTCATAACTTATAGGTCCTTAGAAAATTTTATTCAAAACTTCTGTCCACAAGATTTTATCTTTGAAAGTTTTGTTCATGAGGTGTGTTCATAATTTTATTAATCTACAACCTTTGTCTTCACATTTCACTTATTTGATCCGTCATGAGAATTGGTTAACTTAGTCTCAATGCATATTCTAACACCCAAGTTTTGAAGGCACACTACATGGTATAATTGATTTTATGCAAGATTAAAGATAGGGTGACACTTGTCTAAGGAAACAACATGGCATTTCTCAAAATGTATAGAAATCATATGTGGCATATCCACCAAAGTAAGTTTAAAATTTAAAATTAATAAAGTATTACAATTTTTTAATGATTCAAAACTCTCTTAGGATAGAGACCCCATTGGTAAGAAATTACTTCAACAAGCATCTGTTAATTGCAAGTAAGATCTTCAAGGCCTTACTTTGGAACAAATAGAGAATGAACTTATATTTGTAAGGGATAAGGTTTCCAAAGTATATATATTTTAGATGCAATTTATAACCAAAAGAGCTTAACATAGATGTCTATTGGTAAAATTCACTAGAATCCATAGGCCATCTCTTTTAAATGTGGAGATAATCATATTATAACATAGTCTCAGATATAAGTATTATCAGGACCTAAAAACAAAGAAATAGGATATGTTTAGAGATCTATATTCAAATCCACTATCTAATTCAACTCTTTTGACCACTTTAGTCCCTCTGACTAATTCAAGTACCATTCCATCAACCATGAAAGCCCCAAATTTTAAAATTTAGTTTTTTTGGGTTGATTTCATATGTATTTTGCATGTAAATTAGCAAATATAACTAAACATTACTCTCACTTTATGAGTACATGTAATAGTCCACTATAGAATTTTATAAACATGCAAATGTTTTTTGGTGTTGTGAGAATGAGTCTTATTTTAAAGACACATTTTTGACTTGTTTTAATTATGAATGTATTATTAACATCTAGTTAAAACTCTCATTCTAATTATTAACATGTAATTTGATATTTTGCATGGATTTTGAGGATGAGGTGACCCCTCCCCAAATCTATTTATAGTTGTGATTCTCTTATTTTAAAGGGTTGGAAAATCTTATCAATACATGAATAAATATATTTTGATTGTTGTACAACTATGCTGATTTTTTTCCTATTCCACTTTTGTGTAGATAGTTGTGCTTATTTTCCTACTTGGATGATTCAGTGATTCAAAGTATGAAAATGCTACCTAGAATTACTTATTGCTATTAGTGGTGTATGCTAATTTAAGATGTGAAATAACTATTGGATGATTAGTAGATATTATTTATTATATTCAACTAGGTTGAATGTTTCATTTATTTAAGTGTTTAGAAGAATTTTCCATAATATCTTTCTAGGAGTGAGTAATAATTGCATTAGATACCTCTCTAACCCAAGCTATAATATTCTAAATAAGGTTGAGTAAAAAATAATATAAATGGGAGAAACCTTTATTTTATATCTTAGGGTTCAGTATATCATATTTTCCCTCAGACTACCTCACTATGTTTTCATGTGTGTGAGCAACAACTATTAGCTACAATCATTAATTTCAAGACAATTTCCCATAGAGATACTAGCCTAGCAGTAATCCTCATTGAGATCACAAATCCTTCTTTTATTCCCTACCTTTTCCTCTTTTAGAAAATTTTAGGTAAATCTACTATATAGTAAATTTTATATGTCCAACTCAATTAAGATTTATCTTTTTTTAGGTTTCAATCATCAATTCAAACCTAGTTAACACCTTGTATGCTCAGCCTACTATTACACCATCTAATTATTGAACCCATACCTACAAATCATGACATAGAGTGGATTTTACCTCCATTGATATCCTAAAATGTTAGATTTTTCCTTTTTAATATTTGGTATGCATAAAAACCACATAAATAGAGAATCTAATCTCATAAGGAAGGACTAAAACCTCTTGTTGTATTCAAAGAAGAGAGCCTAAACCTATGGTTGTATTCGAACAAGAGATCCCCTTTTATCAAAACCTAAAAAATAAAAAGTAAATTAGAAAATTTATAAAACTAAAAATTTATAATGGATTGGATTTTTAAATCACCCATAGATATCCTAGGTACTCAACATGATCTCCCAGATAACCCATTTATGTAACTTCCTAGATTCCACAATAATCATCGAAGAGATATTGAAGAGCATATCGATAATTATACATATGTTATGCATGTTATGGATATAAAATTTAGGATTTAATATATAGGTTATTCCTTTTCATTTTGGGATGATAAATGCATCATTTATTTGTATAATTGGCACCTCATTTTATCACTAGTTGAATTAGTTTTAAAGAACATTTTTGTATTCAATTTGGTCCAAATATTGATGCTTGTGATTTTAAAAATAATTTAATGAATTTTATGATATTATATATCATGTGTGTTTTATATCAATTTCATAGAATATATCCAAAGATAAATTTGGTTTTTATGCCAAAAAAGAGCATAGTGGGAGGGTTTCCTTTTAATCTAGACATTGTGCACAATTAGAATACTCTACATCCCATCATTATTTCAGAAAGTAATTATATGTATGAACACCCTTATCTTAAATCTCTTGATCCCCAAATTCATTACATGGTTAAATAGGAAGAGGATATATCATATGGATAGGATAATTAGATCAAAAGGGAGGTAGAAGGGTGTATTTAAACCATCAAAGGAGAGATTGTAATGTTGTAGGAGAAATTTAGATACCAACAACAAGAAGAGGAATACATAAAGCTAGAAGAGTTGGATCATGTTGGTTCCATCCCCTTATTTGATGAGGTAATTGAAGAGGGAAATGATAACATTGAGGAAAGTTTTGATCTAGAATAGTGTCAACATTTACCACAACTCTAAGAAATAGAAAATGCCCAGGCAGAGGATCAATTAATTTTTCTTACAAAGTTAAATATTATATTGGAATATGACACATATGAATATTTTGAATATAAATTTGTGTTGGAATATTTATTAGGAGACTCATTTGATGATTATATTGCGAGTTTGTTCTCCTTTCATCATGCAATATTCAATGTTTAGACTTCATATCATGTTATTCTTGAGGTAGGTATGTATTTGTATCATTAGGCAAGTGAAAAAGGTATGTTGGATTCCCAAAATAATTATGATTCTATTTTTAAGATCCCTTTTCATGTAATTAATTCACATAGATGCCCATGCCTTGATTTAATGTATGTTGAATTCAATTCAGTGCCTAATTCTAAGGTGAAGTCCACTATGGTTGATTATGCGATTAACTAGGAACCCCAATGTGTGGGGACATAAAAATCCTTTTAAATTATATCAAAGACCCATGATTACACACATGATTCCCATGAAGTTGTATATCTCCCAGAGCATAACTATTAAAGATAAGAAGATTTATTAAAAGGCAATAACAAGAATTTTAATTTAGAAGAATAGTAGAAAAAGGATGAAAAACATGTAGTGGATAGTATCATCCCTATGAAATTTATAATTAATGAATTTATTACTCCTAAAATTTGAAATAATGATCCCCAAATAAACATAGTTGTTGTAACTCAAGTTATGTATTTTGAATTTTAGAACCCATATAATTTTGGTGATTATTGGTCTGATTTTGCCTCTTAGCTAGGTAATAACTTTTTTGATTTCATGTCTTGGGTATTTTCTCTTGAATACATGAGCAATAATGGCGAGTTTATAGAATATATGTATCATAGGGAGGAGTTATTTATTTATTGTGTATGGGATGTTCTAATGAGTAACTCTAATTTTTTATTTTACAATAGGAGGGAAGGGATCAAAATTATAATTAATGAATAAATGGATGTCCCTACCTATCTCATAACTTTAATGTAGAAAACCATGCTATTACCAAAGAGTGAGAAGCATACCAAATAGAGTTTCCAAATCCATCCCCCATCTTGTTTTGTTTCTTTTAGAGTAGGAGTAGGAGTATGATTAGTTTAGGTTTCTTATTTTTGGTTGTTTTATTTCATTATAATAGTTTTCATGCTTTCTAGATTATCCTTTTGTTACTTTCAACATTTTTATTGACTTAGTTCAGTTCCCTATTTTCTATAGTAGGTGTCTTTTGTTTTATGATAATTTATTTAAATTCTACTGGTATGACCAAGCTAGTTTTCAATTCACTAGACTTATCATCCATGCTTGAGTTTACATAAATCCATAAGGGAGTTTCCAAAAGAGATAAAAAGTGTGGAAAGAAAATAAAATGGAGAACACAAACTAGTTTGTTTATTTGTTTTACACCTTTTTGTCTAAGATTTTTAGAGTTTAAATATGCAATGAAAAATTAACCATGGTTATATCACAATTGAATACTTCTATAAGGTATGTAAAAATTTCTCTCATTACTCCATATAAATTTATAAAGATTTATTATTTATTTAGATCAAATGTACTTTTCCCATTAATAATTTTTTGAGGTAATAACCATTGATACAGATACAAATGGTAAGGACACTCAAGTAAATCAAGTTTTCACATGCACTAGATAAAAGAGGTTCCTAATCTCCTTTTTCCATTTGTATTCTAAAAAAAATCAGACCAATGCATCCTAAATAGTGATCATTAAACCCAAATAAAATATAAAGGTGATCAAAGACTCACATGATGAAATAAGATCAATGTATCACACATCATGTAAGTTTATGAAGGGAGAAAATGGGATGAATAAAAGGTATCTCTTTTGGGGTTATGGATGCTTGGATGGTAGCAAATAAATACTTGAGGCTTCCTAATTTTTAATAAAATTGAAATAAACTATAATAAAATCTATATTTTACTCCAAGTCTTTGCTAAAGTCCTCAAAATAAGGGTATAAGAAAATCACTTCATCACACATAGATCCAAGGTATGAGAAAGGCTAGTATGTTTCATGAAATAATTAGGAGTCTTCTTCATGTTTATGATTTAATTATTCTTTTTCAATGTGATTCATGTTTGATTTAATATTTATAACCAAATATTATGTGTTTTTAAATACTTAGGAGTATTTTCCCTATGAGTCACCATTTATTTTACTCAACATGCCTATGCTCTCATTTTTTTCAAATGAGGATGCATTATATTTTGAGAGGTTTGGTTCTATTTTGAAAATATTTTTCATCAACATCCATATGTGTATATAGATAGACTCAAAGGATCTAAAATTTCTTATTCCTTTTATGGAAGATCTCATTAAATATGTTGTTCAATATAAATATAATTGGCATTCACTTGTTATTCAATTTTTTACTATATTATTCATATATACTAACCTATTAGTGGCTTTATAGATTTTTACATACATGAAGGTTTTTAAATATATGCAATAATTTCTAATTAGGAATCCTAAGTTTTAGGCTACCACATTTTCAACTTCATAAGTTGTGCATTTTACTATTTTTATATTCACACAATTTATTTGGAAACTTTGTATTTGGAAAATTTCTTTGGAAAATTTGTCTTTAGAACATTTGTAATTTGCAATATTAATTCATTGTGACTTTAGGATTTCTCTTCTTCCATATCTTTATGATTTTAATATTCAAAACTTTTGTTCAAAATTTTTGTTTGGAAATTTTGTCTTCATAGGATGTGTTTGCAGCTTTTGTGTCTTCCAAACTTATATTCTCAATAGTTGGTCTTCGAAACTTTTGTTCATAAGTTTTGTTAGGGGGTTGTGTTTGAAATTTTTGTTCAAAATTTTTGTTCTTCACATATTTTTCCTTCATGTTTCACTTATTCTAAGCATCATGAGAATTTATTGGATCAGTCTCAATGCAAGTTATAACACCCAAATTTTAAAGGCATGCAACATGGCTTGATTTGTTTTTCATAATATTAATGATAGGGTGACACCTATGGATGGTAACACCATGGAAATTCTTTGAATGTATAGAAATTTTATGTGGCATACCCACCAAAGTAAATTGAAAAGTTTTAATTAAGAAAGTATTAAATTTTTTGGATGAGTCAAAGCTCTCTCAAGTTAGATGCCCCATGAGTAATCTAATAATTAAGGCCAAATTTGATAATTATTTCAATAGGTCTCTACTAATTTCAAGTAGAATATCTAGGGCCAAACTCTATAATTAATATATAAGGAACTTTTATAATGGATAATGTTATCAAAGTATAGATATTTTGTATGGGATTTATAAACACAAAGGCTGAACATGGCCATTTATTAGCACAAGTCACTACTAGCCATCTCTTTTAAATATGGAGATGGCCATATTGAAACATAGTGTTAGATATAATAATTATCAAGAATTAGAAGCAAATAAGCATGCAAGTTTTAGAGATTTAAGTTCATCTCCACCATCTAGTTCAAATCTTGTGACCACTTCAGTCCTTTTAACTACTTTAATTACCATTATACAAACCATGTAGGCATCATCTTTGAGAAAACCTTAGTTTTCTTAGGTTGATTTCAGATGTATTTTGCATGTAAATTGGAAAATACAACTAAATTCTACTCCCACTTAATGAGTGCATATAATAGTTGACTAAAGCATTTCGTAAACATACACATATTACATAGATTTATAAGATTGAGTTTATTTTTAAGACATAGCTTTGAATTATTTTAAGTATACATGCATAATTAACATCTAATTAGAACTATTGTTTTAATTATTAACATCTAATTTGACACTTTGTATGTATTTGGAGGATAAGATGACCCCTCCTTAAATATATTTATACTTTTAATCCTCTTATATTCAGGGGTTATATTTTTTTATCAATGTAGGAAGAAATCTCTTTTGATTGTCAAGAAAATATGTTAATGTTTTTTCCTATTCCACTTTTGTCTAGATAGTTGTGTTTATTTTCCTCATTGGTTGATTCAGTATTTCAAAATGTGCAAACACTACCTAAAATTACTTTTTGTTATTAGTGGTGTATGATGATATAATATATTCAAAATTTATTTAATTATTATAATATATCATTTATTATATACAACTAGGTTGATTGTTTAATTTGTCTGAGTGTGTAGAATTATTTTCCATGATATAGATTTCTAGGAGTGAGAAATAACTACCTTAGATACCTCTTTGATCCAATATATAATCTTATAAATATGGGTAAGAAATATTTGATATAAATAAGACAAAACTTTAGTTTTGGTCTTAGGGTTTACTATATGAAAATTTTCCTTGGACTGACTTATTGTGTTTACATGTGTGTGAGTAATATTTACTAGCTGTAAGCATCAGTTTTAAGACACTTTTCCAAAAAGAGACTAGCCTAGAATTAATCCTCTTTGAGATCATAGAGCCTCATTTTCTACCCTACCTTTCCCTATTTTTGAGCTTTTTAGGTATAGCCACTCTATAATAATGTCCATCCATCTAAGTCAAGTAGTATTTAGTTTATTTTAGGTTCTAATCATCTATTCACACTAGATTAACAACCTTCATGCTTAGCCTACTATTCCACCACTCGATTGTTTAACCCATACCTAAAAATCATGCACTAGAGTGGATTTTATCTCCATTGAGATCCTAAAATATTATAAGTTACCTCATTAATATATGGTGTGCACAAAAAACACACCAACATATATTCCAAAGGATTTGGGATGTGTTGATGATAACACTAATTACTAGATCATTTAATACTCATTGAAAATTTTTGAATCTATAATTCTTAAGGATGTTAATTTGTGTGTGTGTGTGTGTTTATATATATATATATATATATATATATATATATATGATTTTTTATAACTATAAAATTTAATAAACTTTTTAAAAATCACCTCTAAAGTTTCAAACAATGTGATCTGAGGGCCCATATAATGTGTGGTCATCCAAACATTTAAAAAAAATATTAAGCAATCTATATTTTGGTGAATAAAAACTAAATGATTTAGATATTCATATGGGAAAAAATAATGTATATTAATTATTTAAATTAAGTGTTACGAGGTTCAACATTATTCAAATAACTAGTCATGATTTTGGAAAGCCATAAAACATTACTAATTATGAATCTTTTAAACTAAAATTCTCTTTATGAAAAAGCTTATACCATTAATGTGCATGATCCCATAATATATTCACAAATTTACTTGTCTTCCTATATGTGGAGATGAATTTCTCATCTCTTTAACAGATATCAAGCTTTTGTACAAGATAAGAGGAATTTCTCACTCCCCTATAGTCTAATAATTTCATTGGCATTTCATAAAATGCATAATGTGAAGGTATATATTATATTTATGTCAATATACTAGATCCATCAATTGTTTTTCCTCCTTATTGACTCATAACTCCCCCACATTGAGTTATTGACATATGACTCACATATCATGTAGTCATACTTATTTACTTGATAATTTAATTTAACACTCTATGATGATTGATTCCCATTATAACTTGAATTCATATTTTCCTATTTATTATTTTTTTTTCAAATTCTAAGAATAATCTTCAATGGTGCATGTGGTAATATATTGTTTTTGATGAAATATATCCATATATTAAGTTAGCATAAATATATAAATAATTCACAAAAAAGTAGGTGGTATGAGAGCATACCATACAGTCACACTAGGCAAAGCCTAGGAACTAGAAATAGAAGAACCGTAAACAATTAGGCCTCACCTAGGAAAAAGTCATAAATTCATAATAAAAGATAATTTTAAGTAGTAAGATCAAGGCCAAAATTTGGAATATCCATATCATCAGGACCCTAGCCTAATCTTAGTGAGTCATTTCTATCTAGAATAGGCTCCTAGGTAGTAGCTTAATTAGTGTCCTCATCATCTTCTTCTTCCTATGTTTGAGTGGGAAAAATGTCTTAAGATAGCTTGGGGAACTTATCCAACACATCTGATCAACATCTAAGTGGTACTCCCTAAGTATTTAGGTGATGATGAGGAGGAGGAGCATCCTAACCATCTTATCCAACAAGGGAAGGAGGTAGAGGATACCACCCTTGCAATTGCTCATGAGGGGTCATGTATTGGTATAGGGTATTGCTATGAGAGAGACATAAAAAATGACTAAAATTATGCCCACCATAAGGTAGAAAAGTGATTCTTTCCTCTAGTTTTGGATCCCTAGGTGGAGATGGTTTAACCTGAGCCATCGCACAAGGAACATATCCCCAATAAGATAGGATATATTGAAGGTGCCCAAGATCTACAAAAACTTTGTTAGCTTGAAATTGAATCTAAAAAAGAACATTTGAGATGATAGATTACTTGCTCAAAACAACAACATTATAATATAAAGAAGCATTATTAAACATAATATTATTTCTTTCTTCCCAAAGCTAGAAGATAATATCCACTCTAAAACTATGCTAGACTTGGGTGTACCTATAGGGCAACATGGGTTTATCTCCAAGGAATTTGTCTTGCCAATGAAAAAAATTTGGGCTAGAAAGGCCTAAAGAGATTGAGGATCCATGTCTAGACCCTTTGAGCTTTGAATGGTAATAAAAAATATGTGGAAGTCTCTTGAGATAACCACAGAAAGGGCAAGTGGGAAGGGGAACTCCTAGGTCAACAAGATTTCTACTAATAGGTAAGCCTTGGTATAGTATACACTAAGAAAAATGATCTTGCCTGGGCTCCATGCAATCCCACCAGATAATGATAAAATGTAATTTCCATGTAATAACAAAATAAGGTAGTCCCCAATGGGTATTGAGATTGTCCACCATGGGCAAATGGGGGGTGAGTCATCTATATCCAAGTCAAGAGGTGTAATTTTGAATGGGAGTTTCTACATACCACTTCAATTACTTCCATCAAGGATGAGTTAAATTTACATAAATTTTATGGAGTAAGGTGGGAGACATGGCATTAAGTATTCCCTGGTAGGATTCTTGATCAAAATTAGCTAAATAGAATTTGGTTTTCACCTCTTCCTAGGATAGCCAAGAGTGAGATCACCTAAAAAAATATCCTAGACAATATGAATACCCCTACAAAATAACTTGAGAGCATTGATCCAAGGAACCTTTACCAGGGGAACTTCATGGAAATTAATAACATGTGACCACTACAATGATTGGGTGTTCATAAATAGTCCATCTTGAAACCCTGAATAATTCTAAAGAATCCATGGATTGATCTTTTCCCATGCCTTCCAGATTGTTTTAACCACAAAGTACCCTATTATTTGAATAAGAGACTTAATGACTACAAAATTAGAGAATTTGAGCCTTTTCTAGGATTTTATGACCTTAGGCATTTCTAAAGAGATGTAGTGTTGGAAAAGCACTTTCTAAACTTCTTTTCCCTAAATGGCCTATACAATCCATTTAACACATAAGGTATATTATTGTTGAGATATATAAATGAGTCCCATCCCTCTAACATCCCACATGAGGAAAAAATATTCCCATGACACCTTATGGAATCCTTTACCATGAGGAAAATTTGCCTAAAGAAATTCCTTGAGTAATTTCTCTATCTTTCAATAAGATTTATTAGAAGGTATTGAATAGGAAAATTAGTACATAAGGGTAGTCGTAAGTATTTTTTAGTAGATTTGAAATTTGTCTACTAACAAAAGAAACTTGATCACCCCATAGTCTAGCTTCCTAACAATTCTGCCTATAAAATATTTTCACAAAACGGGTGGTTAATCATCAAAAGCAAAGGGGATGCCAATAAATTTGAATATTTCATCACATTGTATCCAATTCTAACTATATTTAGTGGTCTACACTGATCGAGGGAGGTATGATTACTTTTATAATTGATTTTTCTACCATTAGATGCTAGAGCTAGAGGCTACGAAAAAGGTGTTGAGATACTTCAAGCCATTATCTACATTGGTATCATCCTGAATGAGAGCAAGGAAAGAGTCATACATGAAGTTACCATTAATTAATTGCATATCTTCAATTGGATTCATGGCATTTAGAGGGAGATAAAATTCCCTTAACAAGGCCCCTAGTTTGGGTGTTGCTATGAAGATATCCAAAACCCTCAGTTGCAAGCACATACAAAGTACGAGCCAAAAGGCACCCTTGATGAATAGAGATAAATAAGATAAATTTATTAGAGGTGATTACATTAATGGAGAGGATAGCTGAGGCATTTTAAAAATGCATCTATATGGTTTGGATGAAGTTGAATCCAAAGCCCAAGGCTCTAAGCATTGCTTAAATGAACATTTATGTGATATGGTTGTAAGCTTTTTCAAAGTCAATTTTAATGAACATGGCTTATTACTTAGACATTTTGGCCTAGTCCATCCTTTCCCAGACTACTATAATGTTGTCCAAAATATATCAGCTTCTAATGAAACCTTTTTGTTCAAGGCACATGAGATGTATTATATTGCACAACTATATCACTAGATCCTTGGAAATGATTTTGTAAGAAAAATTTAGGAGGGTGATGGGCCAACAATTATATATTTATTTAGGATTTCTCCACTTAGGTATGAATTTAATTATTGAGTTCTTGGCTCATAGCATTTGAAATAACTCATTTGAATATTTGTCTCTTTTTTTGAGCCAATGAAGCTTGGATTTGACTTGATCTCTACAATCATTGAATTTTTCTATAATATGGATGTGATGACATAAGGAAGATACTATAACCTATAATATCTCATTTAAGGGATCCTTTTCCAGAGCTAAATCCACATGGTTTAACTTGAAGGAAGTAGTACAGTAAGAGTGTCTCCAAATTTTACTAAATTGGTGGCCATAGATTCATAAAAAGTGAGAGGTGCTTATGATGGCATCATCCCACCTAAGAATCAAAATAGATTATTGGGATGGATGTAGATAAAAAATCTAAACTATCTAAATGTGTGCCATCATGGGCCCATGCTTGAGCAAAGAAGTGTTAAGGAAGAATTATTTTTTATGGAGTTTGGGTTTCATGGACTACCATGCCACTCTATACAAATATACAAAATAGGGGAGTATTTGAAGAGCCCAAAATCTAAAAACACATAAATTGGAGGGAAAAAACCATTATCAAAGGAGATGTATAGTTGGGTGGATATCATTGCCCTATTTAGATGCTTTAAAATTTTGAGCAGGGCCCTTCCTAAGATTAATCTAGGTGTACCATATTTCATCTATAGGATAGTGGATTAAATTAGGGTCATAAAATCCCCATTTAGTGTATATGTAATATCAAATATCTCTTTTGTCAACTACCCACCACATTGGCAAGTGGAACACTTTGTCCTCAGGAAATGACATAATATTAAAGTCACCACATAAGACCCAATGGGTATCAAGGAGATCATCTACTATCCATCGCCACAAATGGGTATTCTGCAAGGTGTCATTTGAGTCATAAAAGTTAATAAAACCAAAAGAGTGGCTTTTAATGCTAAAAATGGCCCATACTAACTGATTGGTGGGGTCCATGCCAGATTTTACTAAGTGTAAATATCACCTTAGAAAAATTAATGTGATCACCCCTACATATCTTGCTTCATGATTGCTATGTAAAATGATACTATTGTGCCAGATGGAATTACTAATAGTCATCAATGAAAAATCTACCACCTTGACTTCTTGTAGATAAAAAATGTCTATCTCAAGAAACTTCCTTTTAAAATCATACTTAATGAACTTACATTTTGGGTATATAAGACATTAAACATTCCATGAAAAATAATTCATATATGATGGGTGTCGAGGGACATATCCTCTAAGCCTATACCTTTTAAGGCATCATACCAATTCTATATAAAATGCCCACTATTGTCATTTAAAAAATAATTGAATTACTTCCTCATATTAGGGTTAATCTGATACTCTCCTTCCTTCACCTCATCACTCCTCTAAGGAGGGATGTGATAGTGTTTGGGGGCATCCGTTTGAGTAAGAAGTGGAAGAGTAGTTAATTTTGAGTCTAAAAATCCAAAAAAACTAGGCAAACAAGCTTCAAGACCCTAAGACAAGATGTTGGTAGCCATAAGTTTGTTGAATACCTTGGGTTTTTCCATTAATTTTGGGGATTCAACTTGAGAATACTCTTTTTCAATAGGATCTTAATCTTGTGGGCCATTTCTCAAAGATAGCTTTCATCTTTTTAGAGTAGCACTTAAACTTATAGCTTTTGTATGGTTGTTCTTCTTTCCTATCATAGTCTATCCATCCTCATTTGGATTTTTGATATCTTCTAAAGTGGGCTTGGGGGGAGAGGATGAGTGGTTGGACACATTTTTATAGGCCAATTAGAAGGGACAATCTTGAATCTTATGGTATATGACTTGGTAGTGAAATCAAGTGTTAGGTAATTTGATATATAGGACTCATTATGAGTGTCTCATATCCCCATCTTGAATTTACCAAACTCTTTGAGGTCCCAATAAATGTTTACATCTACACAAACCCACTTTTATGGTCTAGTAGATTAGAACTAATTTTTTTTATGGTAAACCAATTTACCTATGAAGGATGTTATTTGGTGATTAAAGTGCTAGTAGGGTATTAGGAGGCCTAGAAATTCAAACCAAATTGGCACTTTAAGAGTAGTGTGATCCAAGACCACAAAATCTCATGTTCAAGGGGAGAGAACCATGAGTGACTTCATCACATACCAAATTTTATACCTATAGAGAATTCCTCCTATAGGGATGGGTTGTCAAAGTAGAATATAGAAAAGCCCTTAGTCATATTTTGGATGCTCTCTAGCTTAATGTTTTTAAATACCTAATGGGTTTGAACCAAAGACCATAGCCTAATTTAAGAGGGAATTATCCCAACAAAATATCCTATCAAAGAAAATTTCTCTAATCATTAATACATAGAATTAAATTCAAGAATAGACAATATAACATTAGGTTCCAAAGCATTGCCTCATGGTATAACTTTGGGACAAAATTCCATGGGTGCTTATAGGGGGCCATTGCTTGATACTTAAACTAGGATAGAATGGAGAGAAATCATTATAAAGGTTAGCCTTACTTAAAGGTGAGAAACTTCAAACAAAAATAAATGCAAGTCCCATAGGAAACTTAAGGCCATGGTGTGACACAAGCTAGATAGACATAAAATCAAGGGCTGAATCAATAACACACATGGAGGAAACCCTAATAGGGTAAAAAAACATCCTTGGTGTAAACACTTTACATGTGGTACTATTTTATTTAGTAAAAATTTCTTATTATTTAATTTGATAAATTATTCAATTCTTGACAAATAAATAACCGCTTTAAAACTTTATTACTTAATATCCAATTGTACATGGGTGTTATATTCATATAGGTTAATGTCCATGCATTCTTTGGAACTAACACATTACACTTATCCCTATGTTTGAATACAATCATCCCTTTCTCCTAGCTTGTATTTACTTAATGAATTTATTCTAACCAAGTCACCTTTCTCATTATAGTGAATTTATTTTATACATGATCGAATCATGTGCCCTCATTATATTTTTTGCATTCTTACATAATTAATTTGAAATTTATTCCCCTACCTCTTTCTGTCCTTGGTAATTATTACCTTATCTCTACCGTAAAAATTACTTATTTCATTTTTTGTTTGAAATTCCATCTCTTTATATTTTTTCTTTTTTTTCACTCTTTTTGCAATCTTGAACTCCCCTAAAAATACAATATTCATATCCAATCTGGAAAAAATATTAATCCTTCTACTTTCAAGTACCGAATCTTCAAGTTGAATACTAATGTATTTATTTAAATAATAATTTTACAATTGAAATAGCCTATAGTTTCGACAAAAATAACTTATAATTATACCTCCTGTAAGTAGGTATGGGTTGATATTTACAATTCAATAATGTAATTGTCCATAAAAAATCCCCACCACACGTCCACTATGTGAGTCCACACTTCATCATGTTTTTTAAGAATTTTAACTCATTCCTTTGAATAAGAATATATTTTTCCAATTTTTTTATTCTTATCTAAAAATATTCATCTATCTATGCATACTTATGGACAAGATCTTTATAGAGAACACTTCATACATTTTAAAAAAATCTAGTTTGGAAACCATTTCTTATGTCATAAATAAACTCTTCATAGGACTGTAAAATCTAGAGTATAAATCAATGACAAGTGTGCAATGTATATATATATATATATATATATATATATATTTTATAATGTATATTATTTTGTATGTATTTGGCCTATGCATTTTTAACAAAATATTATATATTATGAAATACTCCTTCAAAGGAAGAAATGAAAGGTTACAATGTGAAGTGACAGAGCATTGTAAGTTTTATATATATATATATATATATATATGTATATATGGATAATGTGTGTAGGAAAAAGGGTTTTGAATGATTTGATATTAATATAAATATTGATTCATGGTTCTTCATATGTATTTTTTACTTCTTTTGTGTATATATACATTCTGTTAGGTTTAAATAAGTTTAATCATATAAAAATAATGAAATTTATGTATACTTAAGTCTATTTTGGCACTAATAATCATTAAACCCAAAAAAATGAATCCTCAACATATTATATAATTATGTCCAAGTTATGAACATGTGTTTTAATTCACACAGTAATAAACATAGCATGTTTTCATGGGTTTTATGGGAACCTTTGCTTATGATGTTGCATTGAGTATGGAAATTTCAAACATGTTGAGATCATTATTTGGAGAGATATATTTGGAATGATGGTTTGATGACATAACTTAAAATTTTAAAAAATATGAGGCAAAGACAATAGGAATTATTAGTCAATTTCTAGGATTGGAAATTGGCCAACCCTATACCTTAAGGGGTCATAGCCTAGTTTAAAATTTGCTTGTTAGCCATGTTAAAGGCACTCAAAGCATGTATAATAAGTCCTTATATGGTCATATTTCAGTCTTGTATTAGTAACTCTTGAGTAAATTATTACATGAAAAGGGTGTTTTCTGGGCCATGTCTTTACTCTATAAATTTGGTACTTTGGTATATTTTATATTTGTAGATACAAGCTTTAAAAAATGATTTAGTAGTACATGATATGCCCAGGGACATAAAAATTAAGCTATGAAAAATAGCCATTTGAGTTCAAATAATCCTAAAGTTGAACAGAGATCCAACAACACACATTTAATCATGCCATGAATATCTAACTGTGTGAGCAAAAGACAAAAAGTGCTTAGATCAAGATTGACAGTTTACATTCCTATGTACAAGTTGAGATAAATGACATACATTTAAATACTAGGACACATGATAAATTAAATGCATTGATCCATGTAGATAAGATCTAATAGAGAGAATTTAATCATGTACTCAAAGATCAATGATCAACATTTGATTAGATCAAAGATCACATGGTGAGAAATATCTTGATGTCAATGGGTTCCAAATATCCAATAGAGTACATTTAATCATGCAATTGATGATAAATGGTGAGATCACATTCAAAAAGCTAGAGGATCCTAGGACTAAACATGTCCATGATAAGTGGCATGGTCATGGAAAACAAGAAGATCAATAGTGCACATTCAATCAAGCATAAGGAGATCAATGGCATGCATTCAATTAATCCAAGGAGATATATGATGGTAATAAGGTTAAAATGTCAATGATCTTAGATTAAACATGAGGCAACACATGGTGCAAGCGGAGTAGATGAAGTTAATAACAAATCCATAGAAAGTACATGGTGGTGAAAAATGTCTCAATATATGAAGCCCAGGTCAAGGATCAACGATTAATGTTGAAAGTAAACCTCTAAGCAAAAATAAAAAGTATATAGTATGATTGAGATTCTAGTAAAGTGTGTATTTTGTAAAGGATCCTGATCAAATAAGAGATTAAAAGAGAAACAATGTAGGGAGAAGAGAAAGAAGGAATGGTGTGACTATTTTTGAGGTGGCCCTAATCAATTAAGATTTTTTATGGATCATAAATTTAAGGTGGTTATAGCTACTATTTTTAGTGTAATTGAGATCATTAATGACCCCTTTAGTGCCAAAATTTATCTCTAGCTTTTCTTTCTTCTTATAAATGTAGGTATTGAGGTCCTGATTTTCATCCCTCAATTGGGTATAACAAACCTCTGCTAAAATCATGTTGTAAAATCTTTGAAGCATTATAAAATAATTTAATATTTTAGTTTAATGCTAAATGTACCTTATTTAAGTTTTATTTATAGAATGTATGTTGTTTATTCATCATCTGTAGGTCCTTCATGTACCTTGATTTAAGACTATTAGTTTATTTTAGGTTGTGTGAAGTTTTAGTTTGTGAAGTTTCTCTTGAAGTGTCATAAGTCCATATTGTCTTACATAGACCTATCTCTTTCTATCCTTTAAGTTATAGGTCTATTTTCAACCTTTATAAAAAATACTCATTTTGGAACCCTATCACAAAATTTGATCAATCCTTGTCCCTATTTGAATCATTAGTAATCATGAAAGTGTCCAAGTTGAGAGTGGATAATTAAATATTTGGTGCATCACCACACTTAAAGTAGGTTTTCATTCATTTTATTTCTCCCCTTTTCATACTAATAGATCATTTTTTATGAAAAGATATTTAAATTGTTATATCTGAGGAGCTAGCCTCATTAAAAATCCTAGAGATTTGACACAAAATTAGGTAACTGATAGCCTAAGTTCAATCCCATGTTGGACTAAGTTTTAGAGTAGGACTTGAACACTTATAATTTCATCTAGTGTATAACCTAAGTCTCCAATAGTTTTGGTATGCCTAGTTAGACCTTAATAAAGGCATTTGGACATCAGCTTGAGATAGATAAAAAGTGTGGAAGGACATTTGAAGGTCTTAGTGTAGTCATCAATAGATTGGAGGGCAAATTCATGCACTAAATCTCTAATAGGTCTACCTCAAAAGGTAATAAATTTTATTTCATTTAATTTCATTTGGATATTATAAGGAGGAAAAGGGTACCAATTTCAAACCCTAACCTAACACCCCCTAATTCTCCCACATCTTCAAAATCTACAACTTTTTCCCACATTCAATCCACTAAAAGTCCACCAAAGTAAATGCAAATGACATGGCTTAGACTAAAATATTTTGTACCATTCAATGGTGGCATCCCTCTTAAACTTCATTAATATGATGATATCCCTAAAACCTCTTTTAAGATTCTATCGTACTTTATAAGAGAAAACTCTACCACTCCTATAGAGCACATAGCTGACATTGCAAACATTTACTCAGCGTGTAACATTACGTAGGAGAATATAGCCATGAGACTACTAGACACATCCTTGAAAATAAAATCCCTAAAATGGTATATGGGTCTAAATCCTACCTCAATCAATAATTAGGATGAGTTTGGCAAGTGCCTATGTAAGCATTTTGAGGATAGAAGTGACCATATGTCACTTGTTGAACAACTCACCTCAATCAAGAGTGGATCTCAAGAAACTATGGTTGATTTAAATTATAAATTTCAAAAAACATGGGGTATGATCCCTATCATAACTAATCCCACACCTAATTATGATTTTATTTACTATTTAAAAGGGTTAAATTTAGACATTAAAATCATTATCCAATCTATGGGTGGGATAAGTTTGTCTAAGGCTTATGAGATATCTATAAAGGAAAAATATTGTTTGATACAAGTAGTGAAACTCGTGCCAAGACCTATCATACAATTTTTTCTTGAGATTTACCTAAACCCACATACCATTTCTCCATTGCCCATTCTAAACAATCAAGATCAACTTGATGATAGTTAGGTGGATAAATTTGCAAATATTGAGAGCTTATTGAAAGCACAAAATAAAAAGCTGGTGGCTATATAGAGATAATAAAAAGCTTCATATAGGTCATACCAAGGTCCTTTCCAAGCCCAATACCCTAATAAATATTATAATAAACCCCCTTATCCATCAAATAAACAAGCCTAAGGATAAATTATGTAAGTTAGATCTCATAATAGATACAATCCTAAAACTACAAGTAGCTCAAGAGCCTTGGTCCCCACATAAAATAACCTTGTAGAAGAGGGCCAATAGAAATCAAGAGGGTAGTCCAATGAGATGGTAATGGTTAAAAGTGGAGGAATATATCAAGAGCCTATTTGGTATCATGCTCTTCATTTTAAGGCCATGACACAATGCCTTCACCATAAGGTCATCCAATGAATCAAGATAACATGCTTACCATGACATCATTAAAAGCTCAAATTCAACCACAAGGGAACATGTGTAAGGCACAAACTGACACCCTATGCATAAAATTTTAATAAGGGGAGCATATGTTTGAGCATGTAGTAGTAAACATGGGAAAGACTACACAAAGGGAATATGAACCAGTTAAAACTAATACAAGGGCTAAGAAGAGGATGTTAGATGATAATTTAAGGAAACCTAAGGCTTATTCAACACCTCCACAAGTTAGTCAGTAGCCTACCACTTCAAATATAGCTTTTAAAGCTCCTAAAACTAAAAAATACCTCAACATCATGGGAAACAATATAAGTCTCCTTTTATTCCTCATGTCACTCAAGTGTCAAGTGATAATTTTACTTCTAAGGTGTAGTTTAAAGGTACTAGTCTTCCTTTTAATACTATGGATCATATGAAAAAGGCTAATGTCACTATGTCTATGGATGATGCTCTATCTATCCAAGGATAAAAAGAGATCCTTAAACAAAATATCTCCAAAATTTCTCATGTGAAAAAGACAATTGATAAGGTAAACACTATTTTTACAAATAATACTCAGCTTAGTCAAATTCAAGTTCCTAGTCAATCTCCTAGTTAAGGTCAAGTTCATAATGTTTTTAATCCCCCTAAGTTTATCAATCCCCCTCCATTCTATTTTTCAATCATCATATGGGACTGTTTAGTGCTCAATTATATGATATATTTAGGTGCTTCAACCTCAGTTATGCCTAAAGCCATATTAGATAAACTTGAGCTTGAGTTTGTGCCAAACGAAAAGGGTATTCACTAGTTGGATAGTTCCCTCACTAAATAGTAGGTATCTTGAAAGATATTAAGATCATATTGGTATCCTACACCTATATTTTTCCCTATGCCTATATAGGAACTTTACTACAAAAATTGGGGGTTATTTGTCCTCTAACTAATCATACATGGTTTTTAAGACCAGATATGGGATTAAGGTCACTATTAATTTAGAACCTATCTCTAGGTTCCGCCTAGAGTCATATATGCCTAACCTTGCAAATGTCAACTATATCATATTTTAAGAGGATGAAAATGTTAGTGAATAAGAGCCTCATGATCATCTTGAATGAATTTTAGACCTATACCTAAATAAATGGGCAACTAACAATCATGGATTTGATCCCTATAATAATATTGAAGAAGTAGAGTTAGGGGTGTATTATATGCATGAGGAGGGTGATATTATACCTTGACTAATTAACACCACTCAAGAGGAAGATGGTCTATATATTCTATTCATTTATGGCTCCATTTCAAAGAATGGTAGTAGAACTAGGGCCATGTTGGTTTCAACCTCAGATCCTAAGTATTATTCAGCTACAAGATTTCAATTTAGTTTTACTTCAAACACAACTAAATATGAAGCCCTTCTACATGGTTTGTAAGAGGAAATAAGAAGAAGTTTCAAACTTATTCAAGTCAAGGGTGATAATGAGCTTATTATGAAATAAGTGATGGGCATAAGTGTAGTCAAGAACCATCATTTGAAAGCTTACGAGCATCATATGTGGGACCTAATAGAGGACTTATTAACATTTAATATATAGTCCATATCAAGAGAGGCAAATCAATATGCAGATAGGCTTGCAACCATTAGAGCTTAATGTGAGATTGTAGGAGTCAAAGGTAACCAAAGTCAAGATCAGATCAAGGTCATATGTAGGATAAAGATACCTAAAAATTATTAGAGGTAAAGTCATTGAGAGGGGGGGTGAATTAGTGATGCCAAATAATCTAACTTAAATTTTGATCTTTACAAACACTTAATCAATTACCATAAGAATTCATGAAGCATACACAACATTCACATCAATGAGTAAGAGAGATAATGCAATATCAATCACATAACATATGACATATGTGGGAAACCCTCTTGGGGGATAAAACCCATTGTAACATAAAATTGGACTAATATCCTATAAGAATAAGATCTAATTTAGACCATCTACAAATGATCAAGGAAATAGAATCCCTATTTAGTGAGACTACAATCCCATAAGGTCTTACCAAACCTGTCTAGCTAAGTTGCAACAACAACTAGACCTTTTAGAAAATTTAACCTTTCAAGGAATATATAATAACAATAGATGTTGATCTACCACAATAAAACCTATGAACACATCCACCTATGAACTAATGTCAACAACACCTAATGATGGATCTCTTCTTATCACTCTTCACCTTAGCTCACACTCAATCTGCAAGAGCCCTATTCTACTAATAAAATTATAACCTTTATGTCATATAAATAATCCTTAATTTATTGTTCTTTTTAACTCATCCTTAGGGCACTCTACCCCTCCATTTCTTCATAAAACACACACACAAGCATCTCTCTAATCACCTTTTAGTCTCTCATTCAAAGTCTAAAAGCCAACATCTTTGGTTCCAATATTTAAAGAGAAATATTGATAATCACTACCTTGGTTGGCCATTAGGTATATCCTAACCCTTAATACATATGTCACATAAAGACATAGATCAATATAATCTTCATAGGTCAGCTATAGCATCTATGGGTGACCCTTAAGGAACTATACCTTTTAATAAGGCACTTGTAGCCCTTATAAGTCTCATGCAAACCCATTCACTCCTTTACCACTCCCTCAAGAAAAAAAAGAACAAAATACCACTTTTAAATACATGGGTCCACTACTTATGTCCCCTTCAACATCCTTAAATTATTAGAGTTAACTTTTCCCTCCTCAATGTATGCTCAAAAAACTCAAACATAGACCTTACACATAGGAACACCATTACCAAAGATACAGTCATATAGATTGATCACACCTCCAACATCCACATAGATCATCCTCATGGTGTTTGCAACACTCTTAAACAGAAAATTCATCATTAGACATCAAAACAACATCAATACAAGCTCAAATATCCTTCTCGGGTCACTTGTAGAATAAACATGAACATATAATTAATTTCTAGGCTTAATATATTTTATTGTACTCAACTTTAGATATTTAAATCTATATATCTAGATTCACCTTAGAGTCCTCTACCACTTTGATTTTTTATAGCACCAACAAATTTAAATTCTATCAAAAGATATGGATAAAATACAAATCTCTAATTTTTCTTATGTTAAATTAGAATATTTGAACGATAATGGTCATATTTAAACTTCAACCACTTTAAAATCATTTCGTGTCCTCGCTGATTAGATCAAATATGCACCATAGATCTTATCATAAATTTAACACATAGTCCACAAAATCCAAATGTTAAACATCTATCACTTTTAACTCATCTTGTGCAATCTTAAATATTTGACTCAATGAACTCCATAGCTCTTTGTGAATCAACAGAATATTTAATTATCAACACTCACTATTCAATCAATCTATATGAATCTTCACTCACCATTAGATTATTATCCTATATTTTTTCTCAGTCATTAAACATTATGTACCTATCCTCATCTCACTACCTCTTGACATCTTGGAGCAATGCACACCATTTATCTTGATCAATCTTTAACTCTTTCAAAAATGACTATGGAGACCCTTTAAATATGCTTGAGTATCCATTTTTTCACCTCAATAACTTGTTCTATGCTTACTCACATTATTTCAAACTTTGACGAGCTAATCTCCTTCCATAGGAGAATCTAACCATGTGACAAACAACTGCTGAAACTCTCACATGTGAGAGATATAATGCCATTAAAATTCCTTATCATAAACTTCTATCATAGATCCAACTATGCCAAAATATGTTTGGAAGACCAAATTTGAACATGCATAACTTTTGTCATGCTTCAACACATGATCTCAAATTTAGCACAAAATATCTATGCTCAAAACTAAATAAACCCATATGATAATTTTCTCTTGAAACATTCACACATGAAAGATATTATACCATCAAAATTTTCACTTGACTCTTCTTGCCACATTTAAAAGTTAGCTAAGTATGGGAAAACATAGTCAGACTACCTAGGATCCCAACTTTAGATATGTATATCTTTTGATGTGATAGATCTCATCATCTAAAAATTATGAAAATAAACTAGGCACAAAAATGATCAAACCCATATGGTCATTTTATCTTGATACCTACATGAATGCAAATTTTGACCTCATCAATGTGCTTAATTAGCTCTTTCTAGCCATATTACAAATTTGGCTTAGTCTGGGAATATAATGAATTCTGACTAAGAAGCCAACTTTACACCCTCATATCTTTGATCATGATTTGATGCATGACTTGAGATCTATAACATAAAAACTAAGGACTAATGTGATCAAAACCATGTTATCGACTCCCCTTGACTCATTCTCATGTGGAAATGGTGACATCATCAAACTGCCTACTTAGATTTTTTTCCACTAGACCCAATGTGTCTACGTGAAAACTATGGACTACTAGATGAATTCTACTTGTGCACACAAGATTTAAAAGCATAGATAAAATATGAGAGACCTATTTCACATTATAAAATCACCATAATCATCCATGATCCTCTCTATCCATGTCAATATTGAAGATCAATTAAACATATATAAAGCACACTAGAACAAGCACACTAAACACTTTGTCATATAGACTATCGAGGCACTTCATCCACTCACCAGAGAAACTCTATTAAATCACCTTGAAATCATCATGATAAATATTCAACAATCTTCCCATTTGTAATTGATGTCAACAACCATCATATATATCAATATATAGCTCAACTTATCTCTCTTCAAATCACTCTCATAACAAGAACTTTCTCCCCAACAAGAACTTTATCCCCCCTTTGACATAATGTCAAAGTGGGAACCAAATTATCCTAAAGACATAAAAATACTATCAAATAGGAAAGGACCATGTTATAAAAGATGATAAAAACTCCTCACCTTGAGCCAACTTCAGCTTGCCTTGAAAACATTCCCTTGCTCCATGCCAACACTCTCTTCAATCAAGCACTACAACCAATGAATAAAGAACAAAAAAAACCATATAAATCTGATGGAATACATAAATAATAATTTTATAGGGACTCCCATAATAATTATAAGTAATTTCACCTACTGAGCATATTCAGATCTCCACAGACCATGAAGAACCATCATACATGCTAACTAGCCTTCTATCTCAAGCTACAACAAGGACCATCAATAGAACTTCATGTCACTCACCAAACATGAGCATGCTCTAAATAAAATTAATAAATCACCTTGAAACACAAATACCTTTATCTTTTGTGGAAACTAAGAAAAAATTACTCTTATTTAAGCTAGGCCTATCTAGCCTCCTTGTAGTCCTACCAGGAACTTACAGAGCCCACGTATTTCATTAAACATGTCTTTAGGACTTGAAACTTCATAAATTGATAACTCTCATATTACCCCCTTGATCAAACCAATTTTCATCACCAATATCATCCTTTGAAACATACTTCTTTCAAAAACCAATGATCTAATTAGCCCTCTATTTTGACATAAACTTCAATAATTTGAGAACCACAAACCTTAAATTCTGTTTGAAGCTTTATTTGACCACCTATTTGGCCCATAAAACATATTAAGAATATTAAAACCTTAATTAAAAATTTAAACCACTTTTATATCAAAGCCCCAAAACCCTAGAGTTTTAAAACAAACATGATCAACAAACCTCCTTCTAATCAACACACGCCTATGAAACTACTTGCACACCTATAAAAACCCATCACACACTTTTGGACCAATATTTGAGCTTCCACACCTTTTAAAACCCATACATCCTATAACCCATTTTAGGCCTACTTGCCCTTAAGCTAAAAACTAATAAAATTGAGAGCATTCAAAAATCTTCAATTGGCACATACATACCTTCAAACCTCAAAAATACCTAGAGCACACCATAAATAAATACACAGACCTTTCTAAGAACCAACACTTCTTGACATTTTCATCAATATCATTAAGCCACCAAGAACCACCTAATTTGACTCTATACTATAGCTCCTTCACAAACCTCTAAAATAGGATCATGAACTTATAACTCTTCCTTAACCAAAGACCTTCTTTGATTAGCATTATCATCTTGAGCACATAAACTTGATTCTCTATTGAAAGGAGTCTCTTAAGAAGCATAGATAGATACACCTTCTATATCTCAATGCTCTAAAATAAACAACTCCTCGTATTCTATCTCCTCCTTGCTCAAATAATATTTTTAGTTCTTATTTTTATTTATCTTAGGATAAATAACTTCCTCATCCAATAAAACATTCTCCTTTTCTTCTATAATTGAATTGATAATACATGGAAACAACACAAATTCATTACATACCTTTTCAACAGAATAATATTAATTGTAGCTTGGAACCTCATCATTAGGTACAGATAGTTGGTGTTTTTTACATGATACATTCTCAAAAATAGTAGGATGTTCAATTGGATGTATACATACCTTGGGCCTGGCCTTAATCAACCCCTTGGTCTTCTCCTTGAGCTTGATTTCTTCATTCTCAACATGAGTAGACAATGAGACTTCTTGGTACTCTATAACTTTTGAAGAATTCTCCACCATAGCAAATGTATTACTTGGACCTGTAATCTCATCATGACTCACACTTATCACCTTTGGCTTCCATGTGTTAACTTGCCTTCTTTATTGATCTCTAGGAGCTTGATTAAGTCTATTCTATCTTATAGGCCTTTTCTTGTAAAACCTAGCAATGTGACCTCTCTATTCACAATTGTATCACACCATACCTTTTACAAGAAACATATCTTGCCTTACCTTATTTGGACATAAATCTACAATATGTCCTATGTCATCACAATAAAAAACAACCTCCACTTTTTGAAGATGACTTACCTAGTTTAATCTTATGTGGACAATGATTTGCAAAGTGTCCCACATCAAGATATTTAAATCACTTGATTCTATTCACACCTTCTCACTGATGACCCGTATCATAGTCCCAAGAAAATTTATTTCTAATAGGTCTTTTTCACTCTCTAACCCTTTGACTAAATTGATTACATGTATAATAGTAACCATTAAATCTTTTACACCTCATGGAATTTAGCTATTTAATCAGATTTGTCTTTACTCTACCAATACCTTCATTCCTTATTTGATGATTTATCTTCAAAGTATGATTGCCCTAGTTGACATTAGTCTTCATCTTGTCTTGAGTTACAATATTTTATTATTCTTCATTTCCAAGACCAATTCTATCACTAGCATGATTTTGACCACTTAGAATATTGTCTATATCAAATGAGCTCTTTTGAAATCTCACAATGTCTTCACCTTACTAACTATATTTTCTAGCTCAAATTTCAAATATTAATTTTTAAAAACATACCTTAGACATTCATATTTTTATCTTTTAGGCTTGTAGATAGAATTTCCAATTGACAACTAAGATGCTTGATCATATCTTCATACTCCTTGGCATCTTCATTCAATCTTGCCTCATACACATTGAATTGATCTTCATAGTCCTTGAGCTTAGATTTTATATTCTTATTGATATTTTTCCCAATATTTAGTTCTTCAAGAGCATTCATCAAAATAGTCCCACAGTCTAACTCATCTTCATCATTATCTAAATCACTCCAAGTAGACACATTTTAATGTGAATAACTTCCTTCCTCAACCATAAACATGAATTCATCTTCATTAAGACCATCATCTTCATGATCATATTCTAAATGACTATCTTCACTCTCATCTGATGAGATGAAATGTTCTTTGGTGTAAATAATGTTCTTGTTCTTGAAGGACCTCTTCTTGTTATTATACTTTATGAATCCTTTCTTCATGTATGTCTTCTTGTCATCATTTTGTCCTTTACCATGCTCTTCATCATCTTTATTATCATGCTTGTGAGGGTGATTTTGATAAAAATGTCCGATCTGTCCATCATTAAAACATTTTAATGGTAGTTTACCCTTATACTTATTTGAGCATATGTTCAATTTTCTAGTAATAAAACTAGTTAGTTCATCCTCATTAATATCATAAATGTCATCCTCTTTAGATTTCTTACCTTAGAACTTCTTCTTTGGCTTATCTCTATCTTTAATGCAACTTCCTTCTTTGGTGGTATACCATTATTTATTCTCATCTCATATGTAGTAAGGGTGTCATGAAATCTATCCATCTTCAAATGAGTAAGATCATGAATCTCTTATATAGCATAATATTTTATAACAAACTTAAGAGATATAGATCTTAATACCTTTTGGACTACAACTACCTCTTCAACATTCTCTCTAAGACCTTTGATGATGTTCATAGTCTCATCAAATCTCTACAAAAAGGATGCCATAGAATCTTGTTCCTTCATCTTGAGACTTTCAAATTGCCTCCTATGAGTCTGAACCTTAGCAAGCTTGACATTTGAATCCCCTTCAAAAATGATCTTTATTTTGTCCCATATATCTTTAGTAGAATTACAATGGATTACCTTGGTGTATCTAGTCTCTAAAAGACCACAAGTGATAGCATTGATCACATTTGAATTGTTTTCGAATAACTTCTTGTCTAAAATAATAGATGGAGGAGTAATATGAGAAAAATAATCATCTAGAACAAATTAACATACATCAATCCCTATGGAAATAATATATGCCCTCATCCTTACACTCTAAAAAGCATAATTAGATCCATTGAACATCGATGTTTTCTTAGTAGAGAAACCTCCTTGATGACTACACATATTGTACCTTAGATCACCTTCAAGATATTAAGCCTCTACCAAAAGATATGCTCTGATACCAATTATTAGAGGTACAATCACTAGGGGTCAATCAGTGAGCCCAAATAATCCAACTTAAATTTTAATCTTTGTAAATACTTAATCAGTTACCACAATCATTCATGAAGCATACACAACATTCACATAAATGATCAAGAGAGATAATGAAAGATTAATCACATAACATATGACATACATGAGAAACCCTCTTAGGGGAAAAAACCCATTGGAACCTATAATTGGACTACTTTACAATAAAAATAAGATATAATTTAGACCATCTACAAATGGTCAATGAACTACAATCCCTATTTAGTGAGACTACAATCTCATAAATTGGTGCCACACCCATCTAGCTGAGCTACAAAAACCAAAAATTTTAGTATGTTTTACCTTGCAAGGAGGCTATAATCACCTTAGATGTTGAGATACCACAATAACACCTATGAACTCATCCACCTCTTAACTAATGTCAACAACACTTGATCCATTTCACTCTAAAAATCATAATTAGATCCATTGAACATCAATGTTTTCTTAGTAGAGAAACCTCCTTGATGACTACCCATATTGTACCTTAGATCACCTTCAAGATATTAAGCCTCTACCAAAAGATATGCTCTGATACCAATTATTAGAGGTATAATCACTAGGGGTCAATCAGTGAGCCCAAATAATCCAAGTTAAATTTTGATCTTTGTAAACACTTAACCAATTACCATAATCATTCATGAATCATACACAACATTAACATAAATGATCAAGAAAGAAAATGCAAGATCAATCACATAACATATGACATACATGAGAAACTATTTTAGGGGAAAAAACCCATTGGAACCTATAATTGGACTACTTTACTATAAAAATAAGATATAATTTAGACCATCTACAAATGGTCAATGAACTACAATCCCTATTTAGTGAGACTACAATCCCATAAGGTGACGCCACACCCATCTAGCTGAGTTACAACAACTAAAAATTTTAGTAAGTTTTACCTTGCAAGGAGGCTATTATCACCTTAGATGTTAAGCTACCACAATAGCACCTATGAAATCATCCACCTCTTAACTAATGTCAACAACACTTGATCCATTGCATGCTAAAAAGCATAATTAGATCCATTGAACATAGATGTTTTCTTAGTAGAGAAACCTCCTTGATGACTACCCATATTGTACCTTAGATCACCTTCAAGATATTAAGCCTCTACCAAAGGATATGTTCTGATACCAATTATTAGAGGTATAATCACTAGGGGTTAATCAATGAGCCCAAATAATCTAACTTAAATTATAATCATTATAAACACTTAATCAGTTACCACAATCATTCATGAAGCATACACAACATTCACATAAATGATCAATAGAGACAATGCAAGATCAATCACATAACATATGAAATACATGAGAAACTATCTTAAGGGAAAAACCCCATTGGAACCTATAATTGGACTAATTTACTATAAAAATAAGATATAATTTAGACCATCTACAAATGGTCAATAAATTACAATCCCTATTTAGTGAGACTATAATCCCATAATGTAGTGCCACACCCATCTAGTTGAGCTACAATAACCAAAAAAATTAGTAAGTTTCACCTTACAAGGAGGCTATAATCACCTTAGATGTTGAGCTACCATAATAGCACCTATGAACTCATCCATGTCTTAACTAACGTCAACAACACTTGATGATGGAAATCTGCTTATCACTCTTCACTTTTTCTCACACTTAATTTACAAGAGCACTATTATGCCAACAAAAATATGACCTTTAGATCATACAAATATTCCTCAATCTATTATAATTTTATACTCATCTTCAGGGCACTATACCCTTCCTTCACTTCACATAACACACAAACAATCCTCACTCCAATTGCTACTTAAATTCAAAGTCTAGAACCCATCATCTTTGGTTCCACTATTTATAGAGCAATATTGATAATCACTACCTTGGTCAACCATTAGGCATGTATTAACCCTTTAGACATCTCTCACATAATTACATGGATAAATACAATCTTCATAGGTTTTCCATAACATTTATGGGTTATCCTTAAGGAATTACACCTTTTAATAAGCACTTGTATCCCTTATAGGTCTCATGTGAGCCCATTCACTCATTTAACACTCCCTCAAGAAAAAAAAGAACACATGACCACTTAAAAATACATGGTTTCACTCCTTATATCCCCTTTGATAGTCTCAAATGATCATAGTCAACTTATATCACATATGTGTATGCATAAATAACTCAAACATATACCTTACATGGGAACACCATAACCAAACATACAATCAACTTATTAATTTTTATTCAAACTCAAAATATATATATATATATATCACACCTCCAAAATGCACATAGAACATCCTCATGAAGTCTAAAATACTCCCAAATATCAAATTCATCAATATACATTAAAACAACATCAATACAAGCTCAAATATCCTTCTTGGGTCACTTGTAGAATAAGCACAAACACAATCAACTTCTAGGAATAATATCTTTGATTTTAGTCATTTTTAAATCTTTAAATCTATATATCTAGATGTGACTTGGAGTCCTCTACCATTTCTATTTTTACATCACCAATAAATTCAAAATTTATCAAAAGATATGGACAAAATATAGAGCTCTATTTTTTCATGAGTTAAAGTCAAATATTTGAATGACAATGGTCATAGTTAACCTTTGCCCACTTTGAAATCATATCATGTCATCGATGCTCAGATAGAATACACACCATTAATATTGTCATATTTTTAATGTATAGTCTACCAAATCTAAATATTAAACATCTATCATATTGACCTCATCTCATGTAATCTTGAAATGTTGGCTCAATGCACTCCATCTATCTCGATGGATCAACCAGGTATTTAATCATCAATGCTCACTATTCGATCAATCTATATGAATGCCTGCTCACCATTGGATCATTATATTGTAACTTTTGTCAATCATTAAACATCATGTACCTATACTCATCTCGCTTCCTCCTAATATCTTAGAGCAATACATACCATTAATCTTGCTTGAGCTTTAACTATTTTTAAAATGACTAAATATGGGGACCTTTTAAATATTACTAAGTAGACATTTTTGCACCTCAATAACTTCTCCACTTACTTGGATGATCTCAAACTTTGACTAGATGATCTCCTTCCATAGGAGAATCCAACCATGTGACTTACAAATATTATAAATCTCACACATGCAAGATATAATGCCATTAAAATTCCTTCTCAAAAACTTCTATCCCAAATCCAACTATACCAAAATATATCTAGAAGACCAAATTTTAACATGTATAACTTTTACTGTGCTTAGTGTATGATCTCAAATTTAGCATAAAACATATATGCTCAAAATTTTAAAAACCATTTAATAAATTTCTCTTGACACCTTCACACATGAAAGATATAATGCCATCAAAATTATCACTTGGATCTTCTTTCCACACTACAAAATTGACTAAGTATGGGCAAACATAGTCAAAATGCCTAGGATCCCAACTTTGCATATGCATATCTTTTGACATGCTACATTGCATGATCGAAAAATTAGTGAAAATAAACTAGGAACAAAAATAAACAAACTTATATGTTAATTTTTTCTTAATACTTCCATTCATGAAAATTCTAACCTCATCAGCATGCTTAATCAACTCTTTTTGGCCATATTGCAAATTTGGCTATGGGAAAAAATGAATTATGACTAAGAAGCCAACTTTCCACCCTCATATATTTGATAATTATTTGACATATAACTTGATATATGGCACATAAAAACTAGGGACTAATTTGATCATAACCATAAGAAAAACTCCCCTTGACTCATTCCCATGTGGTAATGTTGACATTATCAAACTACGTACTCAGATTTTCTACCACTAGACCTAAACTATCTAGATGAAAACTATGGACTACTAGATGAATTCTAATTATGAACACAAGCTCTCTAAACATAGATAACATCTTAGGGACATTTTTCACATGTTAAAATAATCATACACATCCATGATCTTCTCTATCTATGTCAATACTGAAGATCAACCAACCATACATAAAACACACTAGAACGAGCACATTGCACACTTTTTCATTTTCACATAGACTATCAATGCACTTCATTTGAATGAGCACATTGCACACTTTTTCATTTTCACATAGACTATCAAGGCACTTCATTCACTCACTAGATAGCCTATATGACATCACCATGCCATCATCATGATAAATATCTAACAATAATGAGGTGATTTGGTAGGTGTTTGACAATGATGATCAGATTATATGTTTTTTGATGCAGGAGGTAGAATTATACCATAAGAATCAATATAAATTATAACATTATTATGATGATTAGATAGTGAAACTTAGATATAACAAGATTCATAAGGGTATTGTGAAAATGGAAAGCATATTAAATGATTATTACCAAGTGATAAGAGGTAAGGAATGTATCTTAGCCAAAGAGGAACATTATGAGAGGATAAAAAACTTTAAAGATAAACTATTGAAGTTAGGAAAGATCAACATAGTAGAATAGAAATCTAATTTTATTTCTTTATGTCAAGAATTATCTAATTTATTTGCATGGGAATAAAAGGATTTGAAAGGATTTGATCCCAAACTCACAGAACATACCATTAAACTAGAGAGAAATTAAAAACCAGTGAAGCAAAAATAAAGGATTATGAGTCCAAAAGTGGAGGAGTAGATGAGAAGGGAGTTATTTAAGTTGATTAAATCAAGGATAATATTCCACATTAAACATTCCTCATGGGAAGAAAACCTTATTCTAGTGAGGAAAAAAAATGGGGAAATATTTTTGTGTGTTGATTTTAGGGACCTTAATAAGGTGTCCTTAAAAAACCATTACCCATTGCCCTGAATGGATCAAATTATTCAAAAGGTGGCATGTTCTTAGAGGTTCTCACTACTTGATGATTAATTTAGTTATAATTATATTATTTTGAAGGAATAAGATAGGAATAAGACTTCCTTCACTACAAGTGGGGAACTTATGAATACATGAAAATGCCCTTTGGAAAATCCAATGTTAAAGTAACTTTTCAAAGGGAAATAGATGTAGCCTTTAAAGGTTTGATCAGTGACATGGTGCTCATCTATGTAGATGATGTCAATATTTTTTGAAAGGACCCAGTTGATCACATTAATCAATTAAGGTTAGTATTTGAAAGATTTAGAGAATTTGGTGTATCATTGAATCCTAAAAAATGTATATTTGGTGTTCATGAGGGAAGGTTATTGGATCATGTAGTGTATATATATGGTCTTTCCATAGACCCTAAAGGAGTTGAGTCCATATTATTCTTACCCTTGACCAAGAAAAACAAGGATCTACAAAGTTTTTTGGGAAAGATTAATTTTATAAGAAGGTTTATCCCAACTTTTACAAAGTCAATCAAGCCTCTGACTCACACGTTAAGAAAATACAAGGAGTTTACGTGGATGAAAAAGTATTAGGAGTTTTTAGGCTATCAAGGATGCCATATCTCATGACCATACACTTTTTAATCCTAATTTAAACAAGGATTTATACTTGTATGCCTTCTCTACATTGGATGTAATCTCTGTTATGTTGATACATCAGAATAAGTATGATCTAAATTAGCCTATTAATTTCTTTAGTCAAGCCTTAGAGGGGTATGAGGAGAGATATATTTATATAAAAACATGTGATTTTATTAGTGAGAATCTTGAATAATTTTAGGAACATATTCTCCAGTAGTAAGATCATATTCATGGTGGCACACCCAAGTATTAAAGAGTTATACTCAATAGAGACCTCAATGACAAAATAGTTAGATGGGTGACAAAATGCATGGGGTGTGACCTTGAGGTTAGAGTTAAGAATATTTTAAGGGGAATAGGGTTATGTGATAACCTTTTAGTGGAGCTAAAACAAGGTAAATACCATGTGTTAGTAGTCCATGATATCCCATAGGCAACTATAGATAACATACCTTTTAGTTAGACACATGATATAATCAAATTTCTTGAGTCAAGCCAATGTCTTATGGGAATAAATAAATACAAGAGAAGGAAATTTAGGTTTAAAAGCATACCTTATGTCCTGATAGATGGATTACCTTTTAAGAGAGACATAGGAGGTATAATTTTGTGGTGTGTGGAATCATGCCAAGTAGATAACCTGCTTGAACAATTCCATGATGGTCCAGCTAGTTGGAATTTCGCTACCAATACCACAACCTCTAAGATCATTAAAGATGGGTACTTTTGTCCCAAAATTCTTAGAGATTCACACTCTTGGTTAATTAAATTCCCAAAACATGTAATGTTTTTTGTCAATTAGAAACTAGCTACCCTTCCCTTGGAGCCCATATAAGTAGAACATCCCTTCATATAATGGGGCTTAAATTTCATAGGGATGATATACCCCCTTCATGTAAATAAAAAATGGTTCATTACATATATATACTAATTTAAAAGATTTGTTGAAGAAACTTCCCTCAAGGAAGTTAATTAAGATTTTATTTTGGACTTTTATGATAGTCTTGTGACCAAATTTGGTGTGCCTTTTATAATCATTTCTAATAATCCATTAGCCTTTAACATCAACAAGGTATGTGAGTGGGATTTTTTACATGGAATTTATCTCAAGGAATCCTATAAATATTACCATAGGGAAATAAACTAGTAGATTCCAAAAATAAGAAATTGTTGAGGATTATCAAGAGAACTATGGAAGATAGTCAGAGGGAGTGGCATAATAGATTGAGGACTATCCTATGGGTAGAAAAAGTGACACCTAATAAATATAATAGAGACTCTCAATAATTTCTTATCTATGGGAAATAAGACAAACTTCCTATATATCTTGAACTTCCTATATTAGATTTTTCACATTAACTTGATATCCTAGAGGATGATCTTATGCAAATAAGGTTGAATAAACTAAGATGGCTAGAGGAGATAAGGGACACTGCTATGCACATTATATGGTCCAATAAACACTAATTAAAGAGGTTATTTTACAAGATATTTTACTTGAAGACATTCCAATAAGGTGATATAGTCCTCAAATGGGATGAGGAATATGCAAAACTAGGAAAACACTCCATGTTTGAGAGTCTTTAGAGTGGGCCTTGTGTCATCACAGGTTGAAATGAAATCAATGCCTTTGATCTTGATAAGTTGAATTAAGAGAGAATTCCCATACCTATCAATGGGAGGTATCTTTAATTTTTATAGTAATTTTATCTCATGATCTTTGTACATAGGTAGATAGGTCTGTCTATACCCCCAAGTGCTCTTGCACATTGTCGTATTTGTTATTTTTCTTATTGTTTAGGGGGGTTATTTGGTGTTTTTTTTTTGCTTTCCTATTTTTTTTTTGTGTCTCATTATTTAAAAGTGTTTATAGGAGTTAGACTAAATCCTTATTGTAAGTTAGACTGAATCATGAGTAAGCTTGATCAAATTCTAGGTTGCATGACTAGCAGGCTGGTCAAGCCAGCTTAGTCACCAAAAATATTGGTCAATTTATAATATTGGAAATTGGCCAATATTATATATTAAGGGGTCATATCCTATATTTAAAATTTTATTATTAGTCATGTTGAAGGCAATCAAAGTATATAAAGTTAGTTACTTGTATGGTTATATTTCAATATTGTCTTAGCAACCCTTGAGTGAAGTATTATATGAAAAGGATGATTTATATGTTGTCTTTACTCTAAAAATTTTATTCCTTGGCACATTTTTTATCTATAGATACAAGATTTAAAAAATTATTTATATGTGTAAGACATGCCTGAGGACATAAAAATTAAGCTATGACAAATAGCCATTTGAGTTCAAATGATCCTAAGCATGAATGTAGATATAACAACACATGTTCAATTATGATATGAAGATCTAATGGTATGATCAAAAGTAAAAAATTTCCTATATAAATATCAATGGTGCACATTCCTACGTATAAGTTAAGATCAATGATCCATCTTTAAATACTAGGACCAATAACACATGTTGAGCCATGTAGATAAGATATAATGGATCATGTTTAATTATGCACTTAAAGATAAATGGTTTATGTTTTATGAAATCAAATAACCAATGGTGAGCACTAACCTAATGATGTCAGTGTGTCCTAAAGATATAATAGAGTGATTTTAATCATGCACTCAAGGATCTTAGGATTAAAGACATCAATGGCAAGTGGCATGATCATGGAAAATAAGTATATCAATGGTGCACATTTGATCAAGTATAAGGATATCAGCAACATGTGTTCAATTTCTCCAAGGAAATTTGTTGACCAAATTTGACCTTATAGGTCAAATTGGGACCCTTATAGGTAAAAAATTTGATTTTTTAGGTTTTTATGGGTCTAATTCTATGTCATGAGGTGTATTATAGGTTAATTAATGTAATTTAATGTTATATTAGCCTTAGTCCTTAGTAATTTTAATTACTTTAGTCTTAGGAGTCATTTTGAGGTAAAAAAGGGGCATTTAATAACTTGTGTAGCCTCCTTGGGAAGTTTGAATGTGTAAATAGGGTGGTTTCACATGACATGTGTCCTATTATGCCTTAATCAACTATTAATAACTAAAAATGGTAGGTTCTTCAGAAGAAAGAGTAGTTTTATTTGGAAAAGAGAAGAGTTTGGAACATGTATGGCCCATGGGGAAGTGTGACACATGGGATAAGGTCATGAGATGAATCTTAATCTTCTTTTGATCCATTTACACACTTGAATTACTCTGAAATTGTTAACATTGATCTAAAACCATTCTTCTCCTTTTTCACCCTTTTAGACACATAAAACCAATCTTTAGGTTTGTAATTGGTATGACTAGTATGGGAGGTTCCAAGTTAAACACCTTTGGGAGGTGAAATTAAAATTAGAGAGATTAATTTCCATTATAATATTATGAAGAATAGTGGCCTATGATTTATGAACCATCCTCATGAAGTTGATTGTGTTTTTTATCTACTAATCTATGTACCCTATAGGTTTTATTCCATTTTCGACAAGCTCGTAAAAAATAGTTGTTAAAGTTGATTAAAAATGATGTTGTGTTCCTTATATAATTCTCCCTATGCTTTGTTTAGTGCTTCAAGGTGTTTGGATATGTGAATCATCTCATGTTACAAGAGGATATACCATTTTGTATTATAGGTAGTTTTTCACTATTGTCAAGAGATTCATTCTTGATCATGGTTTCAGAGGGTTGTGATAAGTCCTTGTCCATATTTTTAATGTCATATTAACCCCTTAACTTTCTAATCTCATCTTCCAAAGCATACTCCATGAGGGTGCAATCATAAAACATCATGTAGCCAGTTTGCTTAAAGACTATCATACACAGTCATATTTTGAGCTATGAAAGGTTATAAATCACATCTAAAGAGTCATAATTATGCTCTTGAAATATTGGATGCATTACCATATTATATTTAATCAATTAAAAGTATTTCACTTGGATGAAGAGAGACTATCTCAATCAACATACTCATCTGCATTTTTAGTCTACCATTAATATATCCCTATAAGAGTTTTCAAACCTTAAAATGTGGTATAGAAGCTCTCCTTAAGCTTTTTAGATAATTATATATTTTTTTATCCCTTTTAAATATCATGGAGATAGTTATAAAGTCAAATCCATGATATTTCTTCCATTACACCAACCCTGTCCATTACTTGCAAGTAGCTTAACATACATCTATAGGTGTTTTGATGACTACGAGCATGTTGGAAGGAAGTTTTTGAGTTGAAAATGGTTTTATATGGTGAAGAGAGTAAATTTTTAATATTTTAATAGAATCCTAAACTCATGAAATGTCAAAAAATATTCCACTACCTAAACTCTACACTTATTGCTTATACACAAAAATGGTCATCTATAGGTGCACCACAAAGTCATGAAGGTACTTGTGTGGGGAAGGTAAAGAATGATAAGACCATCTTAAATTATTAGTATGTGGTTATGATTAAATAGACCTAATTGAACATATATATTGTAAAATTGAAGGATATTCCACTTTGGACATGAGATGATTGAGTTCAGGGCTTCTTTCCCTAAAAATGCAAAATAGAGCACCTATAGGTTTTATAGATGTAATATGAGAAAGCTCCCAAAGTATTTGGGCCATATTAATGGGTAAAAATTTTATCCTCCATTAAATAAAAGAAATTTACAAGAGGTGGAGGGTATATGAATTAAGGAAGCTAGTTTTGAAGAAGCTCTAATGTGACATTTGTTCACTAAATCTCATTAGTGAAATCTATAGGTTTTGAATTCAGAGTAGAATCTTCACCACATGGTTATAATAATAAGTAATAGTAATATGTTTGTAATTTATTAGGTAGTTATAAAGATACTTTATGATTTAATGATCATCTAATGAGGTTTTAATATTGTGTGTTGGGTCTTATACTCACCTACAGGTTTCCTTTTGCCTAAGAGGTTAACCTATAACAAGATTTAGCTCTTACCCCATTCATGAAGTGGACCTAAATATTAGAGATATAAACTTGGGATGATGGTAAAAGTGACATAAATGATGTAAATATCATTAATAATCATTTAATGGTGTTTTTATAAAATCCAAAAAGAACCTACAAGTATCTCAAACTTTGAAACATACACCTATAGTTGATTGATGTGATAGTGAACCTAACCAAGGTGATTGAAAGGTATTAACATGAGTGATAAGGTTTATATATGACTTGTTTTGATCATGAGAACTTTTAATAATTTATTCAATATTAAACCTACATTACAAACATGAAAAAATACCTATATTACCCCCCCCCCAACAATCAATTGTAGTTGATTTTGAGGGATAGAGTGCAAAAGGATTGAGATTATTAAAGTAAATATAGCTCAAACATGGAATTAATAGGTCCAGAAACTTATCCAATGGTATTATAAGGTTTCAAAGATACTAATTCAAGGTTTCTAAGGTCTAATCCATATAAGGCCATCTATAGGTGGGCCCTATTCTAGAACAAAACACAATCACAATTATATGGCACTCAGTCTTGACTAAGTAAGTTGTATGGGGAAGTAAATGGAAGGTTAGAGTAATAAATAGAGGTTGGGACACCTTAAATAGGATAATAATATTCTTTGTAATCCCTTGATAGTATAAAACAAATAGAAAAGGGAGCTATAAATAAACAACAACATTGTCCCCTAAAGCAAACACACTTACTTTGAGTAGGCAAAGATTATGAGGGACATGTGAGAGTTTAGAGGGATAAATGAAGTTTATAAAAACCTCATAATAGTTATAATAGACTCATGAAACCATCATTATGTACATTTAATAGATAAAATGGATAAAATGGTGCATTATATAGTACACTCCTTAAACCCTGCACATATTCTTTTCTTAACATTCTATTTTATTTTATTATGATTTTGGATGATCTAATATTAGAAAAAAATTATTAAAATTGGTAAATAGAATATAGGTAACATGATTACCATAAAATATTCATTTGGTTTGATAAAATAGTGGAAGTGACCTCTATTTTGTCTCAGACAAGGGGCACTTCCTTAGGTGAAATTGGTAGGTTTGGGGGAGAAGGTGAAAAAAGGGTGGAATAGGAGTTTTTTGAACATTTAAATTATGATTATGAGGTTATAATACATGTATAAAAATATAAGGGACCTTTCATAAAAAGGATAAATCTAAAAAAGGAGGTTTAAACCCTTAAAGGTGCAGATAGGCTTACTAGGCAAGTTTTAGGCCTAAGGTACAAATGAAAGGTCAAATCCAATGTTACCATGAGGTGAGTGTTATATAATATTAAAAAATATTTTTAGGTCATTAAATACATTTAGAATCTTTTTAAATTTATATAAACCCTTGAAAAGGTCACGTTTCACCTAGAGACTATTTAATCATGCAAGAAATGAGAAAAAGAACTTGATATGCCAAGTTGAAGTGCTCACATCTTTCATGAAACTTTTCATGGAGGAAAAATACGCTTATTAGTGTTATTAATTGTCAAAAAAAACTTTCTTGTGTAATTTTTTTTTCAATTTTGACATCTCATATTTATAAATGAAGCTTAAGAGGCTAAAATAGGCCTAGACTCTTGTTAAACCCTTGGAGTGACTAGTTTGAGAAAATGGAGATGGAAAGATAATATAATGGTATATTTTTCCTATGATTATTATTTAAGGTTAAATAATACTCTCTCAATATACTCTCCATTAGGATGAGTTGTATGAAATTGTATATACAAGGTACAAAATGGGGTAATTTTGACTACTTTATGTATTGTACAAGTTTCAAGAGGTTTTGGGGGATATCAATCACATGTAATGGAATATTAGGACTTAATATAACTCCCCATGTAAATTTAATTCCTGATAAAAAAATCTTAAGTTATTAAAATAGCTACTTCACCTCAACTAGTCAAAATTGGCATAGTGACTAAACTAGTGAGAAGGATGGAAAACTTCAATTGAGTTGATTTTAAGGTGTGTCTGATACCTATAAGGAAATGGAAGGTATAAAAAAATTTAATTCACACCATTTTATGTATTTTAATGAGTAAATAATTACTTTTTATAATCCAAGTGTGTAAGGTGTGTAATAGAGGAGTTTCTTAGAGTGCAAGCAGTGATATATCATTTCTAGATGATTTTAGATGACCAAGACTGGAACCAATGCATGAAGAGGAATGTGTAAAATCATTCCCTCTCATTCCAATAATTAAACCTATCTCTAGTAATTTTTATGATGTTCAAATATATGTGGATGATTAAGGTAGTTTTCTAAGCCAAAACAAGGAGTTCCATGCAACTTTTTATGAGTTTTATGCATTGTATGGAAACTTATACTTACTAACCTTGCATGGTCCATTACACATATTCTTCTCATGCATATGTAACTCCTTTAATCACCTTTACAAGTGTCTTTGTGACCTTTGGACTTATCTCTTCTCCTCTTTCTCTCAAGTTCTATAATAACTAGCCATTTTGACCTTTGTAACTTATGCTCCACCTAAGTACGGTGAAGCCCTACTCATTTGCATATTATTTGATCAATAAGACTAATAATGTTTACCTCTTCCATAAATATTGATAGTGTGTTTAATTTGATGATTTTTTACTTTTTAGTGATGACTTCTTGTTTCCTTAGCATTGTTGTTTCATTCTCTCACCTATTTGTAGTTGGAAAGCTTCTTCTTTCAAGGCATGTAAAGTGTTCTAGGAAGTTTTAAGGTTGATTGAGCTAGTATATTCACTAGTGCCATTCAAGGCCTCTTATCTAGTTGTCCTAGCCTAAAAATTCATCCATAAGTTCATAATGTAATATTGATGTGAGAAGATGCAGATTGGAGAAGTGCATATTTGGTTAGTCTCTTGATTTCATGTGTAACATGCAATTGGTTGGAAATCATCAAATTATTTGGGATATCACCTCCCTTAGGATAGTTTTCTTTCAGTTTTCTCTCTCCCTTTCCCCCCCAAAGTTTGTGTATAGTAGTGATCCAAAGTGGTACATCAAGGAAGGTATCCATATCTAGAGATTTACCCCATTGTTAGGCTACCCACAAGCCTAGAGATGTTTCAACTATGCAACTTACATGAGGAGAGCTAAGACATATCCTCAAAGGGTGAAAATCCAAGTGACAATAAGATCTATGGTATACATAAGGTCAAAATTTCAATGATCTTAGATTAAACATGAGGTAAACATATGGCATAAGTGCAAGAGTAAATAAAGCTAACAATGAAGCCACAAAAATCACTTGATGATGATAAATGTCTCAATCAATGAAGCCCAATTCAAGGATCAATGGCTATCATTGAAACTAAACCTTTGAGAGTAAATACAAAATAGACAGTGTGATTGAGCTTATGGTAAAGAGTGTATTTTATAAAGGATCATGATCATTTATGAGCTATTAAAATATCATCAATGCAAGGAGAAGTGGGAGAAAGAATGGTGTAACTATTTTTGAGGTCACCCTAATCAATTAAGAGTTTTTAAGAAACATAAATGTAGGGTAGTTATAAATACTATTATGAGTGGAATTAAGCTCATTAATGACCCCTTCAGCACCAAATTTTCTCTCCATAGATTTTATTTCTTCTTATAAATGTAGGCATTGAGATCTTGATTTTCATCCCTTAGATGGGTATATAAAACCTCTATTAAAATCACTTTGTAAACTCTTTGAATCAATATAAGACAATTTCATATTCTAGTTTAATTCTAAGTGTACTTTATTAAATTTTGAATTATAAAATGTATGTTGTTTATTCATCATTTTTAGGTCCTTCATGTACATTGATTTAAGACTATTAGTTTCTTGTAGGTTATGTGAAGTGTTAGCTAGTGAGGTTTCTATTTAAGTGTCATAAGTTCATAATGTCTTACATAGACCTATCTCTTTTTATCATTCAAGTTTCATGTCTCTTTTAAAACTTTATATAAAATACTCATGTTCAGAACCCTGTCATAGAATTTGATCTATCTTTGTCCCCATTAGATTCATTACCAATCATGAAAGTATCCAAGTTGAGAGTGGATCATTGAACATTTGGCTAATCACCACACTCATATTAGGTTTGAATTCATGTATTTTCTCCCCTTATCATACCAATATATCAAGTTTTATGAAAAGAGATTCAAATTGTCATATCTGAGGAGCTAGCCTCATTAGAAACCCTAGAGGTCTAACCCAAAATTAGGTAACCCACAACCTAGGGTCATTTCTATGTTGGATTAGGTTTGAGAGTAGGAATTGAACAATTTTAATTTTAGCTAGGGTACAACCTAGGTCTCCAAAGGGAATATATATGAGAGAAGTTATAAATGAGCATATATATTGAAAAATATATAAAATATTTTGGTGCCAACTTAATAGGTTGATAGTTTCATGGTTTTCAATAATTAAATACTATTATTTTAGGCTAAGATAGATACAAAACTTTATTGATATTAAAAAAATCATATAAAATTTTCAAAACCTAAATACTAATTTTATGTGTGTGATAGACCACCAGGTAAATACTATTATTTATGTATATATCGCTAAGTTTTTTGTGGAAGGGTACATTATGTTTGAAGCTGAACATGATTTTTTCATAAAATGAATTAGAAGTTAATTTATTCACTAACTACTTATTTTAATTAAGGATTTGGTTTTTTAAAAGGCCTTAGTGCCTATCCTAAATAAAATGAAGTATTAAATTTGGGAATTATTGGAACATGTGTGAAAATTAAGTGAATGATGAATAACTTAATGGATAAACATGAACATTAACCCAAATTATGGAGGATGCATAGAAATAGAATGAGAAAATAAACGTGGGGCTAAGGAGAGACATGGTAATAGAGGGTATTGAATAAATAAAACAATATAAATGTAGCTATAATTAGGTGAGTAGATAGTTTATAATACAAATAAGTAATGAGAGATCAAAGAGGAATTAGATGTTATGGAAAATTTGGAGAGGAGAAAATGAGAGGGATAAAAAGAGGAAAAGGTGCCATGGAGAGTACTTAGATGGATATAGATTAGAAAATAGATTTAGATGATATGGAAGAGAGCAAGGAAGAGTAAAGTGGAAAGATAGTAGAGGATCAGGTATGACAATTATAAGGTATATTCAGTTCAAAGTTATAAGGGAGAATAATGTCTAGATAAGGGAAAGAACAACTTTTTGAATAAGTTATGATAACTCACATGATTACATTAGGTTCAGTTTCAAATAATAAAAACATTTCAGACAAGGATCATTCATTTCAAGGGTATGCATCCATTGTGACTATTTTATCAACATAAAGAAGAATAAAAAATGCATAAGATAGTAAGTGTTTTGGTTTTTTTCACAAATAAATTTGGAAGACTTAGTGAAGACACTAAGGATTGATAGATAAGAATAAAATGAGGGAGGTTGGTTTTTAAGTCAAAACAAGTTTTAAGACACTAGTAAAGTCTATCTCACAACAAAAAATGGTTTTAGGTTTGAACACATGAAGCATAGATCCCATGGATGGAGTTTTTGTTACCTTTGCATTATATTTTGGGTATTATAACCCCAAAGAGTAACTATTATCTAGTGAGATGAAATGGATGGTTAATGCTATAACTATAAAGGATGTAAACATGTGTGAGCTCATATGATCATTAACAAGAGAATGTATATAATTTAATAATGAAATGGATGATACTAAATTAAGCCTTCAATAATTTAAAGATAATTTTTTTGGATAATTAAAATTAATAAATGTGTGAGTGAGATAATCCAAGACTTGATATAGATTCACCAAAATTAGGTGAATTAATATGGGTCTATGATCCTAGGTTATTTGATGTAATGAACAAAGTATAAATTTTATTTCAATATACAGATAAGGATGAATTATTTTTAGAAGGAATGTAATATCATATTAGGTTTTCTATTACTCAAACTTAATCCACTAACAATGCAAATTCCAATGTAGTTGTTCTCAAAGTAGAGCAAAGAGAGGACTATGGAAATATTCCACAACCTAATGCAAATATATATGTTTTTTTCATAAAATGGATGTTCTAAATTAAAGTATCAGGGCTAAACTAGGGCTTTGGTGTATGAAGTGTACAAAATAAGGGCCCCATACAAATTAATGCCCAAGAGTCAAAATCTAGTTTTTTGATATTTCTCATGTAGTAGGGCATGTGACTTTGAAATGTCATCTTCTAAAATAGTACATAAAATAACATCAAAATATCTACTATAATTTATGTAAGTCACAATAATCATGATGAATATTTTTTTTATTACTCCAAGAATAAAAGAAACACATCACAAATAATGTATTCTAGTATTATCACATTAAATGCCCTATACAAAACCATGGGTTTGAAGCCTATATATAGAAATATAAACTATAACTCAATCTACTCCTAGATGGGTGCCAACCTCACCTCAATATCAACCTCATAACCTATTAATTTGGACCCTAGAGTATACTATCAAAAACCATGGAATAATATGTCATCCTAATAATAAAAATTAGTATGGGACCCATCTTCTCCACAAATACCATATGTGGGATATGTACCCAACATTAACAAGGGTAGGGTTATCCATAACCATAAGGAGGATATAATGATTAGTAATAGCAAGGTTGGGGTATTTAGTAGTGATAAATGGGATATATAGGTGGGTACTGAGGTGGATACTAAGGATGTAATCATAGAACATATGAGAGATATGGATATCAATTGATTATATATTATCTATTTGTAACATACTACCACTTCACATAGAATTATCCAACTAAACTACAAATATAGGTCTACTATGCATATTATAGAGTTATAGGGAAACATCACACATGAGATTAACTTGTGTTAGAAATTAAAATAAAATAAAAACCAATGCAAATGTAAATAAAATCAATTCACACAAAAAAATCTCATGTGTTCATGCAATCTGTCACTTGACATCAACACACAGAGGAATAATTTTCACCTATGGAGATGACACAAGATCAAAAAATGTGTAATAGGATAAATATCCATACTATACTAGGGAAAAGGGTATTGTAGAATATACAACATTAGATTATGTATTAATGTGATGTTGCAGTCATCGACACAAATATGTATGATCAAATTATGTGTATTATGAGGTAGGATAGAGTAGTTACTATATTAACAAATCTACTTAAATTGGTAAGTGATTTATGTAATGAATATATAACATAGAACATCACAAACCTTTTAAATATATTTTATAATACACATGAAGAGGTCAAAGACACACTAATAATGTGGTATGATATGTAAGGACCAAGAAGTAAAGGAATGTTGACTCCTAAATGGATATCAACTTGTTAGGGTATGGATTTATGAATCTTGTATTAAAATTTGGAAGTAAATATTATCAATCAGTTGACATGGTGAATGATTACATGACCTTATATTAGTTAAAGCCTAGTTATTTAGAGTCTCACATGATACATAAGGATAAAACCTATTTTACAACTAAAGGATGAAAAAATAATAGTTGATGATCTAAGTCTATGAGGTGACTTCACAACCATATATATGAGGACTGATAAATCTCACTACCATGTGTTGATTAATAAAAAGTGGAAATACGATAGTTAGATGACCATGGACACAATTTATAATCATGAAAACCAATGAGAAATATCATAATAATACCTTTGATTAAAGCTAATTGAAATCCTTTCATATTTACTAAATATATTAACTCATCTTATGCATATGGGGATAATAGCTAGTTTAAGGTTGACACAGAACCTAAGGATAATGCACTGTGATTTAGAAAGTTCATGTTTTCCACCTAAAGACAAAATCTTTTGTAGTTATAGAAACTAGAGTAGCCTTCATTTAGAACTATGACAATAATGGAACATGTTCCACAATTTCATATAGTGGAGTGAAAGTTATTATTTGTGTGATCACAAACATGGTCAAAAATAGAGTTATCATATAAAGTTGGTATGATAGACATGGATTACATTTAACTAACTCAAGAAGGTTTCTATCCTAGGAAGTTACATCTTTAGTAAGCATTGATTCAAATACCCATATGCTAAATTAGGTGAGAGGATACCATGAGGTGAGACCAATGCAAATGGTTTTTGATACATAATGATAATTACCTCATTAATTTACAACGTGTTGGTGCCCAAAATTGCACTAGAGTAATTGGGCACTTATTTGCATCAAAGTTTATGTCCTTAGCTAGATTTCTATTTCTATGTATTCATTTGGAAGGTCAAGTTGATGTATGTAATTTGCCAAGTCCTTTGTCTTGTCTTTGCTTGGTAAAGGTGTTCTCTCCCTTAGACTTTTCAGGCCTTTTACACTTATATAATTTATAATAGAAATGGTATTTAGAAAAATTATCATGGATAAAAAGTCTGAAGACTTATTTCTATTGGAAATTTTTCCTACTACAAAAGTTATGAAGGAATTCAATAGCTTTTCACTTTCGAGCTAAGTGTCTACAAAAGTTCTGAAGGGATATCTCATTGGTTTTGGGTCATTTGTTTTGAAATTTTTGTCTATGGCAAAAAGTATGAAGGAAAATTTCCCTTTGGTCATTTTTCCCAAAGGTTATTTGTTTCATCTAAAGGTACTTTTTAGAAATCCTAAAGGGCCATTTTGCCTTTGCAAACTGTCTAAAGGATTATTTATTTTAGGTATTTTTCCCTTGTAAAATTTCCAAAGGGTACTTTTGAAGGGTGAAGGACACTTGAAAAAAACCCAAAGGACATTTTTGAAGGGCCATTTTTCCTTCACAAAATGTCTCAAGGATTATTTCCTTTGAGAATTTTACCCTTTCAAAATTCCTGAAGGGTGTTTACAAAATGTCTAAAGGATAATTCTAGATTTAGATGACACACAAATTTTGACAGGAATTTATGTAGGGTAGGTGCCCTTAACAAAAAAATTGAAGGATACTTTCAAAATCTTGAAAGGTAATTTTGATAAAATTACTATGGAACAAAGGTTCTTTTCTTTCAGACATTTTACCTGAGTAAAAAGTCTAAAGGATAAGTATGGATGGTAAAAGACATTTTAAAATCTCTCGAAGGGAACTTTCAAGAGATCAAAGGACAATTCCAAAAGTTTAAAGGGAATTTTTTTAGGGAAGGTACCCTTAAAAAATTTTCAAATGGTATGTTCAAGTGCCTGAAAGTTCTTTTGGCAAGATTGCTATGGGGCAGAGGTCTATTTCCTTCAAGCATTTTACCCAAGAAAAAAGTTTGAAGGAATTGCATTTCTTTGAGAGAAAAGCTAAGGCCAATTTTTTTAGGGAAATTATTTTAGAAAAATTGTCCAAAATAACTATCTTGATAAAGGCAAAAGAGCTAAGTGCCAAATTATTTTGGTAAAAGTGTAGAGGTTCAATTCCTTTAGGAGAATTGCTTGGACACATTTCTTGTGAGATAATAGTGCCGAAGCACACAAGGAGGCCAAAGATAAAGACTCAAACTAAATTTCCATGGAGCAAAGACCCTAAAAGAATATTTCTAAATTATAGGTGATGGTCTCATAAATGTTTTTGACTAGCCCATAGACGTCAACTTTAAGCCATAAAATGTAGTTATTAGGATTCAAACATTTAGGATGATCATGTGAGCATCAATTTTAGACCTCATGAAGTAGCCATTTATTTTAAAATGGAGGTAGATCTAATGGTATACATTTACATGGAGCATGATGATTTGATAATGTACAGTCAAAGCTAGATAGTTAAAGGAACTCAAGATAGACACAAGCATGACACATGTTAAACTCATAGGGCATGATTTAAAGTTTGAGCATGTTTTAGAGATCCTATGGTATGAGTTAATAGTTTAAAATTAGACATGATCTAAGATTAAGAGATATAATTCCATGTGGTATGAGGGTGGTCAAAGCAATAAAGACTATTTACAAGGTACATAGGAAGCCCATGATGATTGCATGGAACACATTTACTCATCTCATCCAGATCTAATGGAATAAGGATGACATTGAAATGTTAAAGGGCCAAAGGAGTCTCATGAGGATGACAAGTGTCATCATCTTAGGTACTCAAATAGATATCAACAACTTGTGGGCCCTCCCCAAAGATCTCCAAGGCTTGAACACCTAGATTTATAAAAAGGTAAAGTAAAAAAGGGTGAAATAAAGTTGAGTCATTATATTTTCATTTGATTTACTTATCTAAGTTATTCCATGGGAGGATATTATAGGGTTTCAAGGTCCAAGTGAGCCATTCCAAGGAATGATTACTCAAACAACCTTGAATATAAAATCTTCTTAAGAAATCATTACAGGAGAAAGATGTTCCATGGTGTGCATAAGAGGAAGGGAAGTTGTCTAGGTAGTTCCAATTGTGATAATGAGTGGTCAAAGGGCATATTTAGTTACTTACACTAAAGAACAATGGTTTTTTTAGATTTTTATATGAATATTCTTCTTTTATCTTTTGTAAGGGGTATTTATAGCCAATAAATCAAGAATTTTATTGCTAATCTCCATCATTTATTGAAGAGGTAGTTAGAGAAATTATTTTTTAGGCAAATGCATGAAGATTATAGGTGTGGTAAGGTGTTTTTTCTATCTTGGAGTATCTTAGAATAAATTGAAGGGGTGTTTTGCACTTTTGGAGGTTACAACTCTCATTCCTAGATTTGAGGGTTTGAAAAATGTATAAATATAAGGCTTGCATTATATTCAAGGGTTGTTGGTTATTTTTGCCTATCAATTGATATAGGTCATTTTATGGCATCCTCTTTCCCTAAATCTAAGTTTTGTAATGATTTTTCTAGGATCAACTATTATGTGTAGACTTTATCCCCCTTGCTAAGGTGGTTACATCTGTATAGCCATTATAAATCTTTGAGAGCATGTTAATCTTTCCCTTATCAAAGGAGCAGTCTCACCATGCTTGTTCCAATGGAAACATTATGAAGTGTTGGTGTTTTTAATATTTATTTTCAGGTTACTAAAAAACATTTGTGGTTCTCCACTATATTTTTCTAATGAAATGCAATAATATTTTTTTCACGTTCTATTGATTTGATATCTTATTTGTGTTCATTATTGGTTATCATTTTGAGCATGTATCTAGGTTATAAATCCATTTTTGTGGTTATATTTGGAAATTAATTATTTAATACCTTTTAAGGACTCCCTAGGTTCATGAATTTAGTAAGAGAAAGTATTTGAGATTCTAGTTACAATGTATGTCCTAGTTTCTTAGGAATCATTTGATGTTTATCATTATCTTGAAGTTGAAATGTTTTTTGTATCTTTACTAAGGAACATTGTCATGAAATATTGTTAAATAATTTTTTGTTTAGAATCCACCAACACACCACACTCCATTTTATAATCAAATATACATTTATCCTACCATATCCTACCCTATAAATAACACATTATTTCAAATTATATATATTACTCTCCCTACAAATGAATTAGATCTTGCCTATTTGGAATGTTTTTGTAGTTTGATATTTAAATCATAACATTTCAATCTATTACTTAGTTCCTTTCACTATTGAATATTTTATGAAATGAAGATTATAGCCACAATTTCATCTATCTTTAGTATCTTTTGTATGACATAAAGCATTTGTACATTTCATGTGACAACCCTTCATAGGTGAAGTGTGAAAACTTGGTTATTATTTGGTCATATTTCTCCCTTGTGCTAATAATCCCCATGGAGATTGAAGTGTAAAATCCTTCCTTATGAGCAAGCTACCCCATAGGTTATCTCACCTTGGTTTAAGTAGAGCTAAAATTAGGATGGAGCTGACCATACCCTTTGTAGGTGCCTCTTAGACATTTTATCTAGTCTAGTCCATTCTTGATGCCAAACCCTCCCTCAGATATAATGGCATTCTAGTAGGTTTCTCATCATTACTTTCCATTTCCTTCAAGTGTGCAAGGATAGATCAGAAAAGTGTACAACTGGGAACCAACACTCATTTGGTGTCATTTCCAAGGACTAAATTGAAGTCTAAGTCATTTGTTTTTCTAGGGACCATTGCAAAGAGATGTTATCATTTTAAAAATGTCTACCTATTGTACCATTTACACTATCATAGTTGTTAATGTCATAATAATCCATTTGGGGATGTACCAAGATTTGAGGTTTGACAATTTGATTTCTATTATGTTTATTGTAAAGAAATTTTAACACTATATGTTAGAGAGTGCCTTTTCCCTTCTGAACATTATTTGAAAAAATTTAGTGTATTTGATCTTTATCCCATTTAGCTTTAGCAAGTCTATTTTTAGTCTATATCACAATAGTTTGTAAACTCTCCTATTATAGAATTTTATTTCTAGTGATGACTCCAATTATATCATTTAGTTTCAAGAAAGATTGGTACCCATTTTGAATATTTACTAACTTTTAATTTTAAGCATCTTTTAGAGGTGATCCATCTAAGTGACTTGTTCCACGCTTAGGTCTTCCTCAAAGAATAAGGGGATAAGTTTGGAGGCCTTTTGAAGGTCAAAGTTAAGCTATCCAAGACTTTAGAGAGCCTGATAATCTTGAAATATTTGTTAACCCACCCCTTATTGAGGACTATCACAACTCTTCTACTAATTTTGAAACACATAGTCCTATCTATTTTCTAGCTCCTTCTCAACTAGCTAAATCCCTTCCCAAGTTTGATCCACCAATTCCACCTCATTCACCCCCACATATCCCTTTTCCATTTGTTATTGAATATACTATTGAACCAATCATGGGGCATATCAACTAAGATGAGAATGCACATTCCACGTTTGCTATTTTAGGGCTATAAACTTTGATGAGATGGAAGGCTACCCTAATGAGGTCCCAAATGAATTTATTAAATATCTCCCAAAATCCCAAGGGAACAATAGAGTGAGTGTGATTAGAACCTTAAGGGATTCTCAAAATATTATTGAATATTATGATACTGAGTATGAATATGTGTGTATAAAGTTGTTTATACACATGTTAGAGGAGGATACTTGTGAATGGTTTAATTACCTTCCCACTAGATGCATGAATTCATGGGAAGATATGAAAAATGTTTTTATAATTTAGCTGATGTTAGGATTGATCCAAGGTTTCTCTTGGATAAATTTGAAAATATCAAAAAGAATCCTAATGATTGTGTGTAGGAATTTAATACAAGGTTTAACAAGACCATGATGTAGCTACCCAAAAAAATCAAGCCCAATTATACAGTGTCGTTGATAAAGTATTGTGATCCCTTTGATAAAAAGGTTGCATATTTCTTGAGGGACAAGTCTCCCACTAACCTACAGTTTGTATTCAATAAGGCCATCCAAATTGAGAACAACAATAAGGCTATGGGAAAGCCCTTGAACAAGTGGGTTGATTTCAAGCTAGTCAATTTAGAAAAAAACATAGCCCATGAAGATAGCCAACTTGGAAGAAAATATCAAAAATTTGGCCTCTGATGTCAAAGAAACGTCATATAAGTTGGTTAGAGCTAAAAATGGGGTCCATCAAGTATATACCTATTATAAAAGGGCTCCAAATCCAAATCAAACACAAAGGGGGCCTGATTTCCATAATTGAATAATAATAGAGGGAAAAGTCCTGCATGTGAATACAAAATAGATAGAAATCAAAATAGAGGGGCTGAAAAGGAAGTGCTTGATCCTTTAAATGCCAAGGTAAATGTTGTAAATTTTGATTTGGACATTGATTGGTGTGATAAATTCTTATTTTCACATCCTCCATGTGATACTATTGAAGAAATCAATGAAGAGCTAGATGAGCCTAATTATGCATCATTTGACTATGAGGTTTTTATGTTTGATTGTCATAAACGTCAAGATGAATTGACTACCTCCACATAATTGATGACTGATGTTATGGTTGATTAGTTTTGGAGTGTTTTTGAAATGGAGAGTGTTCTAACTTTTGACTTTACTTATGATGTTAATGTGGCACAAGCATATGGATTTTCCATCCATGATTTTGATCTATTACACTCTATGATGATCAATAAATATCTTGGGGTCAATCCATCAGTTGATGATATGCATTTATTAATTAATGAATTAGTTTCCAAAAAGAATGAATACAACTTGAGAACTAGGCCACTAGGTGATGCCCCTCAAGACACTACCCCTACAAACCCAAAGGCAAAGAATGAAATCAAGGAAACAAAGAAAGTTACAACATTCCAAGAAGATTCCAATATTCCACCTATAACCTAAGCTTATAAGCTATATGTTTTCCTAATGGGAGAAACATAATGACTATATTGTCTAGCATCCCTAGGGGTACAAATGGGGCTAAGAAAAATCCACCTTTGAAGGTTTTTGTCAAAGTTCTAAAATCACCCCAACCTTTACTTCATATTTTAAGTAATTATATCCCAGTTGAAGGTGTTTTTAAAAATTCCACTAAACACACCTCTTCCTCAATATAGTATATGTGATATGGCTCAAGTGTTGAGTTAAATAAACATTACCATATCACTTGCTGAGTTATTACAAATACCTAAACATAGGAAGAGGGAATTTGAATATTAATAATTTGGTAAAAGATTAGATTTAAATGAAATTGAGTTACCCTAAGCACCCCCCGAAGAAGATGAAGAATCAAAAGAGATTGTTGAACCTAATCTAAAGGTCTATTTGAGGATGGCATTGATAGAGAGTTAGTTGAATGTGGATCCAATTTATATGACTCTGTAAACCAATGGTCTGGTTGTTCAAAATTGCTTATTTGACTCTAGTGATTCTTGCAATGTGATGCCCTTGGTGGTCCTCAATAAGCTTGGAGTGAAGATCATGTCAGGATTTGGGAAGTGTTATGCCATGGAATCATGATAAGTTCTAGTTGTTGGATAAGTTAAGGGACTAATGGTGTAATTATAAATTCATCCCAAAAATTACTTGAACATGGATGTGGTGGTTGTCGACTGCCTGACTAAATGGGGGATGTTGTTGTCACATAAGTGGGCTACCAACATAGGTAAAAGTGTGTAAATAGACCTTTCCTATGCCACTATTCCTTTGGAGGGTAATATGGTCATACTTTATAGGAAACCAAAGATGCTATATGTGATTAAAGATCTGAAGCATGCTCTCAATGAAGTGTTGTACATGGATGTTGACCTTGGTAACTTTAATGGGAATGTTGATATTAGTAGACAACTTATTTTTCTTGATGTTGAGCCTGATAAAGAAAATGCAGGTTGGAAGATGTGATTTGATGGGGATCTCTCCAATCTTAGAAGTGGAGATGGGGTTATCTTCTATGCCCCCAATGGTAAATGTTTTATTTTTTTATTTTCAACTTTCTTTTGAGTGCACAAATAATACTTATAAGTATGAGGAACTCTTTCTTGGTCTAAATATTGCCCATGAATATGGAATCAAGTGTTTGATTGTTAAGGGTAATTCTATGTTTGTGGTAAAGCAAGTCTGTAATGATTTTACCATGAAAAATAAAAGGTTGAAATAGTATCTGAATATTGTTTATGACTTGTTGGAGTTCTTTGATGCATTCAATATTTATTATCATGATAGGATTTTTAACCAAGAAGCTAATAGACTTGTAGGGCTAGGTGCTCAATTTGACATTGTAAATATGATCCCTTATTGTTAATATTAAGTGAAGGTGCTTATTAGGATTTCAATCCCAAAAAATGTTCATCATTCATAGGTTTTTTATGATGATAAATAAATTAAGAGGTTTCTAAACTGTGAAGCTGAGTTCCATGATCAAATCATAGACTTGGAATCTATGGTTCAAGTTTGTGATGGGAAGGAAACTTTATTTGGGAAAGACGTCATTTAGCTGAAGACAAATACTATTCAAAGAGGAATTATTAGTTTGGACACATATTTTTATGGAGCTAATAGAGTCAATTCAAGAGACTCATTCATTTAAAAATACATAACTAAGTGCAATTTGGGTTCTCATGAGAACGCAAGGAAGGTTTGGTTGGGTACTCACTTAAGTGAAATTGAGAAGAAAGCTTACATGCAACTACTAAGGAAGTACCATGATTGCTTAATATGGTCTTATTCTAAGCTAAAATCATATAGGGAAGACTTTTTCTAACACATCATCCTATTATAGCCTAATAGTAAAACTTTTAGGATGAAATAGAGACCCATTAACCTCATATTGGCCACCAAGATGTGTGAAGAGTTAAAGAAGTTAAGCAATGGTGGTATCATTTAGCCCATTAGGTATTCATCATGGGTTACAAATTTGATCCCTGTAAGAAAGAAGAATGGTGATATCTACTTGTGTGTGCATTTCAAGAATCTAAACAAAGCTTCTTTAAAATATAATAATCCCCTACCCAATATGGAAAACTTACTACAAAGTGTCACTAGTATAGAAATGTTTTCCACACTAGATAAATTCTCAATTTATAACTAAGTTGTGGTTAAAGAATTTGAGAGATCCAAGACTACATTCACCATGTCATAGGGCACATATGTATATGTGAGGATGCCTTTCAGGTTGATGAATGTTGGTGAAATATTCCAATGAGATATGGATGTTACCTTTGTAAGGATAATTAACCAATTTATTATTATGTATTAGGATGATATCACTATGTACTCCAAAATAAAGAAAGAGCATTTAGAGAATCAAAAAAAGGTGTTGATCAGATGTAGGGAATTCAACATTTTTATTAATCCCATGAAGTGCCACTTTGGAATACAAAAAAACAAGTTGCTGGGACATACAATTTCTAAGGATGGTGTCATAATTGATCTTGAGAGGGTCAAATCCATTGACAAAGTGCTTATCCCACTATTTAACAAAAGAATTTAGTCTTTCTTTGGACAAATTAACTTTGTAAGGAGGTTTGTGTCTAATTCTTTTAGAGATTACTGTACCTATTACTTCTATTTTGAAGAAGGAACAAACCATCCAATGGGAGGAAAAGGTCATGCAAGCATTCAATGACATCAAGGGAGCTTTGAATTTTTCTCCTATCTTGGCCACTCCTAATTACACAAAACCATTTCAAGTATTCTCTTTTGCATCATATAATAGTGTTGTTATCGTATTTTAAAAGAATGAAGATGGTAATGAACAACTCATGGATTTATTTATTAAAGTTATTGAAGGTCGTAAACTAAAACACATTATTATGGAGAAATAATCTTTCACTCTTTTGAAGGATATTAAAACATTTAGGCCATATATTTTGAGTTCAAAGATTATCGCTTACATCCCACACACCATGGTGAAGAACATTTTAATTTAGACTGAAGTATCCAAAAAGAGGTGTAGGTGGTTCAACAAATTACAAGAGTATGACATGGACATCCAGACCACCAAGTTAGTAAGAGGGTTAGGTCTATCCAAGATTATGGCTAAGACTAATTTTTAATATATTGATTTAAACACTATTATTTTTAATATAGATGATTTTTTGAGTTAATTTAATGCCTCTCCATGGTATAAGGATATTGTTTACTACTTGAAAAATCTAAAATTTCCCCCTGACTTGGATAAGAATAAAAAGATAAATCTTAAATTTTTTTCCCAAAAGTACCTCTTAACTAAAAAAGGGCTTACATGGAAGAATCCATATGGGGTTCTCGTAAGATGCATCTAGAAAAATAGACTGCTATCATAATTGAAGACTTCCATAGTGGAGTGTGTGGTAGCCATTTTTCACCTCAAGTCACACCTCATAAAATTTTGAGAGCTACTTATTGGCAGCTATCATTGTCTAAGAATGTTACTCAGATGGTCAGAAGGTGTGAGAAATTTTCACTTTGATGGGAGTATGAAAGCTTCATGATCTCTTCCCTATAGCTCGTGACAATTGAGGTCCCACTCAAACAATGGGGAATGGATTTCATTAGAGAAATTATTGATTCATCAAGTGCTATGCATACATGGATACTAGTTGAAAATGATTACTTCACCAAATGGGTTGAATTATTCCCTAAAAATAAAGCAACACACTAGGTAGTCATGGATTTGTTACTAAATCAGATTATTTGTAGATTTGGTGTGCCTGTTAAGATAATTATTGATAATGTCATGATCTTAAAAGCCAAAAATTTGGTGGCATTTTGCAAATACTATTGGATTAAACTGAATTATGCTTCCAATTACAATCCTTAAGGGAATGAGCAAGCAAAATAAAGCAATAAAAACTTGATCAAGATTATTATAACTTTACAAGAAAATAAGATGTGGGGAGAATAGTTAAAGTTTACTTTATGGGTTGATAAGATTATGCCTAAGAGAGATATAGGTAGAAGCTCTTTTGAGCTTGTTTATGGAGCTCAAGCAATTTTTCCTATGAATATTTAGCTGCCAACCTATTAGCTCATGTAACAACTAGAAGAGGATGAGCAAATCAAACACTATGAAAGTAGGGTTAAAAAATTGTTGAGCTTCATTAAAATTTAAAGACAAGTTCATGAAAGACACCTCAAATTCATGGAGAAGCTAAAGAAAATGTTTGATATAAAGGTTAATTTATGAACTTTCCAAGTAGGTGATTTGGCTATACTTCAGGACAACAAGCATGAGGAGAAAGGTAATCATGACAAGTTTGATGGCTTGTGGATGGGTCCCTATTCCATTAACTATGAGATTGGGGAACATACCTTATTTTTGAGAGACCTATATGGTGAAATACTAGATCTTCCAATCAACAATAAGCATCTGGAGCACCTCCTTGACTAAGTCTGTAATCTATGTGTTGTATTGTATAGTGTATATCTTTACCCTTATATTATGTCATTCCTTTCTTGCCCCTTTGTTTTAGGTCTTATTTAAATAGTTTCCTTTCCTTTTATTATGTGATCATATTTAGATCCTCTTGATATATTTTTTTTAGGTATGCCATGTTTTTTAGAGCCTTCATGAGTGTTTGTTGAAAAAATTGTTAAGTCTTAACTCTGTAACCCAATAAAAACCTAGTCTAGTATTTTATGGTTCCTTACACACTTTTAGGGGGTATGCATCCTTAGGTAAGATACATTGTTAGTGACTAAAATTAAAATGGAATAATTGGGCTCTTGTCTATATCAAATTTTATGTCCTTAGCCAACTTTCTATTTCCATTTATTCCTTTGAAAGGTCAAGCTCATGTACATAATTTGCTAAGTCCTTTGTTTTGTCTTTGCTTGGTGAAGGTGTTCTTTCTCTTAGAATTTTTAGGCCTTTTTCATAAACATAGTTTCTAATATAAATAGGTCTTCAAACTTTTTGTATTGGACAAAAATTTTGAAGACTTATTTTCATCAAACATTTTGCCCATTATAGAAGTTATGAAGGAATTCAATGTCTTATCTCTCTCGAGCAGAGTGTTTACAAAATTTCTAAAGGGATATCTCATTGGTTTTGGGTCATTTGTTTTAGAATTTTTTGTCCATGGAAAAAATTATGAAGGGCACTTTCCCTTTAGCCATTTTGCCCATACAAAAATCCTGAAGGAATTGTAAGGTCATTTATTTTAACCAATGGTACTTTCCAAAAATCCTGAAGGGCCATTTTGCCTTTGAAAAATGTCCAAAGGATTATTTCCTTTGGGAATTTTTACCTTGTAAAATTCTCAAAAGGTACTTTCTAAGGGGGAAAGACACTTGTAAAAAACTCAAAGGAGATTTTTGAAGGGCCATTTTGCATTTGTAAAATGTTTAAAGGATTATTTCCATCAGGCATTTTGCCCTTATAAAATTCTTGAAGGGTGTCTAAAAAATGTTTGAAGGATAATTTGGGATTCAGATGACACTTACACAAATTTTGAAGGGCATTTTTGTAGGGAAAGTACCCTTAACAAAATTTTTGAAGGATATTTTCAAAAGCTTGAAAGGTGCTTTTAGCAAAATTGCTTCGGAGTAGATATCCATTTCCTTCAAAAAATTTGCCTAAGCAAAAAGTTTGAAGGATAAGTCTGGATGGAAAAGGACATTTTAAAAACTACCAAATGGAACTTTCAAGAGATTGAAGGACCATTCCAAAAGTCTGAAGGGAATTTTTATAGCTAAGTTTCCCTTAACAAAAATTATGAAGGGTATGTTCAAGTGCCTAAAGTTTATTTTGGCAAGATTGATGTAGGTTAGAGGTCTATTTTATTCAAACATTTTTCCTAAGAAAAATGTTCAAAGGAATTACATTTCTTCAAGAGAAGTGCTAAGGTCAATTTTTATGGGGAAATTTTTTAAGACAAATTGTCTGAAATAATTATCCCCACAAAGGCAAAAGAGCTAAGTGCCAAATTATTTTGGTAAAAGTGTAAAGGTTCAATTCATTGAAGAGAAGTGATTGGACATATTTCTTATGAGACAATAGTGTTGAAGCAAACAAGGAGGCTAAAGACAAAAGAACAAACAAAGTTTCCATGGAACAAAGTTCTCAAAATAATATTTCCAAATTATAGGTGATGGTCTCATAGATGTTTTTGAATAGCACATAGACATAAACTTTAAGCCATGGTAGGTAGTCATTGGGATTCAAAATTTAAATGTGGTCATATGAGTATCAATTCTAGACCCCATGAAGTAGTTGTTTATTTTCAAATAAAGGCATATCCAATGGTATGCATTTACATGGATCATGATGATCTAATGGTGTGTGATCAAATCTAAATAGTCAATGGAACCTAGGACAAGTTCAAGCATGACAAGTTTTAAGATCTTGGGGCATGATTTAAACCTTGAGAAAGTTCTAGAGATCTTATGGTGCGAGATAGCTGTTGAAAATTTAACTAGACATAAGATCAAGTGAGATAATTTCACATGGTGTGAGGGTGTTCGAAGTAGTAAAGACTATCTAAAAGGTACTCAAGAAGCTGACATGGCTATCGAGTGGAATATCCTTAGGGTTAAGACAAGGGTAGTATTTAATAATGCTCCACCCCTTAGATCATGATTTGCTAGAGCGTGTTTACTTATCCCAACCAGATCTGATAGAGTGAGGATGGTGTTGAAATGAAAAAGGGCTAAAAGAGTCCTATGTAATATCCCCAACCAATAGGGACTATTAAAATACAAAAGCTCTGATACCACTATAATATCCCCTTCAAATAGGGAATATAGCAAAACAAAAGCTCTGAATTTCTTTTCTAATTATTCTAAAATTTTGTATGAAATAAGAATAAATTACGAGTTTTTGAAAAATATCTTCAAATAAATAAATTAACCACAATATAATCTCTCAATATCAAATCAAAGATCTAATCACTTCTTCAGATGATTATAATTACAATCCTCTCTTATGCATATAAAAGAATATGAAAATACAGTCTTGAAAACTTGGGCTCTTGCAAATTTGGGAATAAAATCTGGTTCTTGTCCGTCTTGGCTTGTTGTGTCGACACACAATCACTGTCATCGGTTGATATACTACTGATGTCAATCCCTGACAGTCAACTTCTCTATCGATGTCGGTCCTTAGTCAGCGGATGTTGGTCATTGGGGTGCTGATGTCAATTCTTGTATCCCTTATGGCTCTGTCTGGCTTGTGGCAGAACAGAATAAAATTGTGCAGATTGGTACAAATTCCATACAGAATCCAAATACTATGCTGCACCCTATATTTTAGATCCCTGAACTAGAAATATCTATCTGTATAAATTATTGAAGTAAAACATAAAGAAATAAATACCTAGAATATCTTTGATAACTTCTATGTGAAGTTATCTCTCAACCCTATAAATCTCTGTGATAACTTCTGTATGAAGCTATCTCTCAATTTGGCAATTGATCGGCTGATATCTCACAACCTCTGAATCACACACACTAAAGAGTAGACATTCTCTAATGCAAATGGAATCTTGGAACCCTTGGCTCAGTCTTCACAGAAGAATTCTTCAAAATCAATAGTCAATAATCAATGGATAATCTGACTCTCTCCCATGAGAAACCCTTATACCCTCAAAAAGATGTGCTTGCCCTAATTAGGGTTTATTAAATTAGAATTAGGGTTTCATAATTAAAAATAGGCCAAATAGTTAATATTTGATTAAATCAATCAAATATTAATATCTCCCTCAATACATGTCGGATCCTCGAACCGACTAAAGCTAGTGAATCAAGGAGTGATTCTGCACATGACCATACCAAAACAAGGGCGCTCTGTTGCATGTCAAATATCCCTAAATAATAGGAGCTCAGGCCAAATGTGTTTGAAAGAGCCTAAATGAAAGCCAACTATAGAAATTTTACTAATTGAAGCCAATCCAATCTCCATCATGACCCCATATCCATCCTCTCAGCCTATGAGGGTCGTATAATAGGCTAATCATCAAATCTATCGATGTCCACTAAAAAAGAGGACATGACAATCTGCTCCTCCTAAAATTGCTTATCCCCAAGCAATCTCAGAATAATGAACCACTCAATCCACCTGGATCCCAAATGTAGTCATGATCTACACTGCTGTGAATCAATGCAAGCCCATGCAATATCCTCTGAAATAGAATAAAGAGGAATCCATAATCAAACTGGTGAATGCAACTCAACCAATCTCTAAAATCACAACTGCCTTGGATGTGTCGATACTGCAGTCTGCGTAACTTACTACTACCAATTCCATCTACAAAAGATGGTGCCAATCCATCCCATAACTGATCCCTCTATAAAGGTGGCACAATCAACTGTACCACACTATCATCTATGTGAGAAGAATCAATTTGGAGACTCGACTCCACTGGTATCCCAAACTCATCAGGACCAGGCACTCCCAAATCCTAAACATGTGTGTCAGTGCCAACATGTTCCTCATCTACAACTATAGAAATGTACTCACCAACAACTCTCAATGTACTAACCTCTGAGTATACCTCCACATTTTGAATACTAGCATCGGACTCATCCTCATCTAACTTTGAAGAGGCTGCTATTGAAACTATCTCATCATCACACTCTCCAGCTCCCTCGTCCTTTGCAAGTAACTAAGAGTCCAAATCCTCATGACTAAGCTCATCCACATGTCTCTCAAAATCTTGGTGAGCTACCTTCATTTCCTCTACCTTAGGCTCTGAAGCCTCTGCCTCTGATTCCTTAGAACTATCCTACTATTCAAAATCTTCTGATTTCAAATCTTCACAATATGCCCATATTACATGATATGCCTTGACCTTAGGCCTCAAATGACAATTATGATTGGCATCATATGGACATTTGTAGTATAAGCAAAGTTTTTTCTTGGACCCTTTAACAATGGATGCAATACTCTGTGTTAATTTTTCTTCAAATGTAGGGTCTGAAAAAAAAATCATTTAACCTCTTCAGACTTTGTTTCAGCTTCTTCATATCATTGTCCCACTATTTTTGAGTACTTGAAGTACACATGATTTACTAGCTGATTCCCTTATGTGTACTCAAGCGAAAAATAACTCACTTAAAGAAAAATAAAATAGCGACTTAAAAAATAATAACTAAAAATTAGCTAATTTTAAAAGCTTTTGGGGCAGAATTATCAAAAAAATGATTAGGGGAAATTAAGTTTTGACTTAGCAAGGAGACATGGGCAAAAGTCCTTATGACATCATTTGCATGCCTTGCAAAGAAAGAAGAGAACTAGCATTGCATGATGCAAGGAGTGGTTGACCACCGATTTGTGATGTAGGCGCTGTTAGGCATGCATACTCAGATCTACTCTCTACCCTCCACGCTTCTTACCTTTGCAGTCTAGGTAATTCAACAGTCAATAGTTGGTTATGCCAAGCTTTGTGTAAGCTTTCGAACCCTCTATGTTTGTGCAACCAAGAAATTGCTCGGTCTTCCTTATAGCCTGCACATGCATACTCTATGGGTCTGCAGGATTCTTAATGCAAGAATGAATCACACAAACATGGCTCAATCTTTACACATATTCCTTACTTTACATGTGTGCCACATAGTCACAACACGGCTTGAACCCAAGAAGGTTCTCTTGGAATTAAGATTCTTTTCATTTCAATTGAGACTGCAAGTCAATCTAAAACTATAATAATCCCTGCACAATATTTATACACCGCAAACCTCTGTCACATATTCTTTCCACCGTTTTGTGTAGGATTGTCTTAAACACGGTTTTATGCATGAAAGGACTTTATAATAGAATAAGTTTCAAAAATGACTTGATTATGCCTTGGAAAACCTCAATGTTTGGTAACAAGCACTTTATCAATGGCTCACAAATTTGCAATGTCTTTCTTTATTCTCCTCACGGTTATATCACACATAGAGCCTATTTCTTGATCAAGATACAAGGTCTGAGTTAAGTTGTTTATCCATATGATTTTAATATCACAAAAAAATGTTCACAAGAAATATCAATATTCTACCCCTGCCTTTCATTGATCTATTAAATAGACTAACATGGAATCTTCTATCATTCTCTGATAGTTTTCCTCTAAAAGCACATCTGTTATTAGATTCATAAACTTCCAATTCACTAGAACTAATCTACAAGTACATAGCAGTAATGAATATAAGGCACGTGGCCTATTTTGGATGCTCAATATGAAGATATAAGGCTCTACTATGTGTGAAATACTGGTGTGGTCCCAACTCTTGTGGCTACATAAGATTGTCAAACCCTCAAGATGGCAGGATTTAGCTCTGGTCTACCCAATAGGATGGCAGGAATTTGGCTCTGATACCATTGTAATATCCCTTGTCCAATAGGGAATATAGAAATACAAAAGCTCTGATACCATTATAATACCCCCAACTAATAGGGACTATTGAAAGACAAAAGCTTTGATACCACTGTAGTATCCCCTTCAAATAGGGAATATAGCAAAACAAAAGCTCTGAATTGCTTTTCTAATTATTCTAAAAATTTCTATGAAATAAGAACAAATTGTGATTTTTGCAAAATATCTTCAAATAAATAAATCAACCACAATATAATCTCTCAATATCAAATCAAAGATCTGACCACTTGTTCAGATGATTACAATTACAGTCCTCTCTTATGCATATAAAAGAATATGAAAATATAGTCTTGAAAACTTGGGCTCTTGCAAATTTGGGAATAAAATCTGGTTCTTGTCTGTCTTGGGTTGCTGTGTCGACACACAGTCGCTATCGTCGGTCGATATACTACCAACATCAGTCGCTAACAGTTGGCTTCTTTATCAACATCGGTCCTCAGTCAGCCAATGTCGGTCACTGGGGTGTCAATGTCAGTTCCTGTATCCCCTACGGCTCTATCCAGCTCGTGGTAGAAAAAATAGAATTGTGTAGATTGGTATGAATTCCATATAGAAGCCAAATACTATGATGTTCCCTATATTCTGGATCCCTAATATGGAAATCTCTATCTGTATAAATTATTGAAGCAAAACATAAAGAAATAAATACTTAGAATATCTGTGATAACTTCTATGTGAAGTTATCTCTCAACCATGTAAATCTCTGTGATAACTTCTGTATGAAGCTATCTCTCAATTTGGCAATAGATCAGCTGATATCTCACAACCTCTAAATCACACACACTGAAGAGTGGACATTTTCCAATGCAAATGGAATCCTGGAACCCTTGGCTCAGTCTTCATAGAAGAATTCTTCAAAATCAATAGTCAATAATCAATGGATAATCTAACTCTCTCCCATGAGAAACCCTTATACCCTCAAAAAGATGTGCTTGCCCTAATTAGGGTTTCTTAAATTAGAATTAGGGTTTCATAATTAAAAATAGGCCAAATAATTAATATTTGATTAAATTAATCAAATATTAATATCTCCCTTAATACATGTTGGATCCTCGAACCGACTGAAGCTGGTGAATTAGGGAGTGATTCTGCACATGACCATACCAAAACAAGGGTGCTCCACTGCATGTCAAATATCCCTAAATAATAGGAGATCAGGCCAAATGTGTTTGAAAGAGCCTGAATGAAAGCCAATTATAGAAATTTTACTAATCGAAGCCAAGCCAATCTCCATCATGAACCCCTATCCATCCTCTCAGCCTACGAGGGTCGCATAATAGGCTAATCATCAAATCTGTCGATGTCCACTAAAAAAGGGGACATGACATCCTATAAAAATGACAAGTTTCATCATCTCAGGGACTTAGAAAAAGATCAATGACTTGTGGGCCCTCCTCAAAGGTCTCTATGGCTTGAATGTCTAGATTTGTAAAAAGGCAAAGTGAAAAGGGTAAAAGTAAGCCGATTCATTATATTTTAGTTTGCTTTGCTTTTACAAGTTCCTCCATGGGAGGATATTTTAGGGTTTCAAGATCTAGGTGGACCACTCCAAGGAATGATTACTCAAATAGCCATGGATTTAGAATCTTCCTAGGAAATCATTGTAAGAGAAGGTTGTTCCATGATATGTATAAGAGGAAAGGTGCCTATCTAGGTAGTTATATCTATGATAATGAGTGGTTGAAGGGCATCTTTAGGTAGTTACACTAAAGACAAATGGTTTTTTTAACTCTTTAAATGAATATTATTCTTTCATATTATGTAAGGGGCATTTCTAACCAAGAAATCAAGAAGTTTTTTGTAAATATGCATCATTTCTAGAAGTGGTAGTTAGAGAAATATTTTTTTAGGAAAATGCATTAAGATTTTAGGCATGGTAAGGTGTATTTTCCAGCCTAGATCATCTTGGTAGAACTTGAAGGGGTGTTTTACACTTTTGGAGGTTACAACTCTCATTATTGGATTTAAAGGTTTGAAAAATATATACATAGAAGTATTGTCTTCTATTCAAATGTTTTTGGTTGTTGTTGACTATTGATTGATATAGGTCATTTTTAGGCATCCTCTTCCCCTAGGTCTATGTTCCAAAAGATTTTTTCTATGATCAACTATTGTTTGTATACATTATCTCCCTTGTTAACATGGTTGCATCTGTATAGCCATTAGCAAGCTTTGAGAGTATGTTCATGTCTCCTTTGTCAAATGAGCAGTCTCACCATCCTTGTCCCCATGCCAACATTTTAAATTTTTAGTGTCTATAATATTTATTTTAAATTCATTAAAAACATTTATTGTTCTCTACCATATTCTACTAATGAAATGCAATAATATATTTTACCAGTTTTGTTCATTGGATATCTAGTTTTTATTCATTATTAGTTGTCATTCTGAGCATGTACTTAGGTTATAAATCCCTTTCTATAGTTATATTTGGAAATTCATTTTTGAATACCTTTTTAGGACTCCCTAGGTTCATAAATTTAGCAATAGAGTATTTGAAATTATAGTTTTAGTGCATGTCCTAGTTTTTCAGGGATCATTTGGTGTTTATCATTATCTTACAGTTGAAATTTTTTATACATCTTTACTATGTAACATTTTCATGAAATAATACTAAATATTTTGTTGTTTAAAATCCATAAACACACCATCCTTCATTCTATAATCAAATATAAATTTTTCATACCCTATCCTACCCAAAATATAACACACTTTGTTGCATATTATAATTATTACTTGCCTTGTAAATGCATGAGATCTTGCCTATTTAAAATGTGTTTATAGTTTGATCTTTAAATCATGGCATTACAACCTATTGTTTAGTTCCTTTTAATGTTGAATATTTTATAAAATGAAGATTGCAGTCACAATTTCATCTATCTTTAGTATGTTGTGTATGACATAAATCATTTATGCATTTCATGTGACAACCCTTCATGGGTGAAGTGTGGAAACTTGGTTATACTTTGGTCATATTTCTCCCTTGTACCAAGAATCCCCATGTATATTAAAGTTTAAAATCCTTCTATGTAAGCAATCTACCCCATAGGTTCTCTCACCTTAGTTTAGGTAGAGTTAAAAGTAGTAGGGAGCTAACCATACCCTCTATAGGTGCCTCTTAGCCATTTTCTCCAATCTGGTCCATTCTTGATTCCAAAACCTCCCCTAGCTAAAATGACATTCTAGTGGGTTTTTCATCATTGCTTTCCATTTCCTTCAAGTGTGCAAGGTTAGATTAGAGAGGTGCATAATTAAGAACTGACACAACTGAGGACTTGGGCCAATTTATTTCTTAATTGGAAAAACACATTTGAAATATAGATTAATGAGTTAGTGTGATTAATAATGAACTAAATGGTGTTATTCTGATATGGTGGTGAGTTCACAAGTTAAACCAATTGCATTAAGAATATCCTTACTAATTATTGTTAGCTTGATTTCAAATAATAGTTACAATCATGAACTAGTGGCCAATTTCATTATAATAAAAATTCCTAGAAGTGAATATTCATATATATGTATATGTATGGTAATCATAAGGTTTGTAAAATATATACATGGTACATGTATTTCGATATACCCTAGCACCTCTTCCAACACTCTAGTACATGCACTAGGAATGCAGGTAAGAAACTAAGATTGGCCATAAGTCTAGTAGTATTTTATTCAAACCTTTGTCTTTAAACATGAGAATCCCATGGTGTAAAAATATATTTAGAAGATGAATATATATTTTATGTCATGTGTGAGCAGAGGATCTAATCAATGTGTATGATTTATCTTTGTAGGAAGAATCAACTATAAACATGAACACAAGTCTCAATAATTATAATAATATTAAGCAAAATGATCATTTTTTTTGTGAAACCTTGAAATAGGATCATGGAAAATAGAGAATCTATAGACTCTAATGGACTTTATATATAATTGGATTTGAAGTTTTTATTTAAACATAAGTGAGAGGAAGAGAATAAAAAAAAATATATATAGATAAATTAAGCATTTAATATAAATAAGGGTAGAATAAATTATGAGATTATGTAAAAAATGGGTCTATAAATACATAAAAATACCTATTAAAAAAATTGGTAGGGAAAATTGGTATTGAGTCCATGCCAAAGCTTCAAATTTTGGGTGACTATTAGGCACAAGACATATCATAAGATGTTAAACTACTATAATATTATCAATATGTGTTCCCAAATATGTTTTTATATGTCAAGGGTGTATAAAATTCACTAATAAATATGCCCATTGAACTCAAATATCATGCATGTCCTATCAAGAATCACCCATATAGGCTAAATCCCAATATGAATCTCAAAGTTAAGGTTATAATTGATTGGATACAAGAAGTATGGATTATTTATCAATTATAAATATTATTTTGGTTTAGTATAATGGTGGTTTAACCTAAAAATTCAATAAATATATAAGTTTGTGAGGACTACATGTCATAGAATGATGCATGTGTTAGTGACCCATATCTAATTCCCTTCACAAACAAAGTTATAGAGTCAATCATAGGGAAAAAAAATTAATCCTTTATATATGGATTTAGTGGCTGCCATAATATATCTATATTAGATGAAGATAAGGATAAAACTACCTTTATGGTGGAATTGCAATCATTCACTTACAAGGTAATGCCATTTGGTCTAATTAATGCTCTTATTGTTTTCTCTAAGATTGTGATCAATGTGTTCAAATATTTCATCCATGATTTGTTGGAAGTTTATTTTGATGACTGGGATATATTATATTTATTTAAATAACACCTATCTAAGTTTAGAGTCATTCTATAATTATTTATATATTTTTTCATCACTTTGAATTTTAAAAAGTGTTTATTATTTACACTAATTAGTTTCTATTTAGTCACATAGTATGCAGTGATAGTATTTTGGTTGATCAAGTCAAAATCATAGTCATTGTGAGTATGCCACATATTGTAACCTATATTTAACTATGATCTTTCTTAGTAAAAATAATATATTACCATAAATTCATTAAGTGGTACGAAGCTATATCCATTGTAATAAAGAGAGTCTTGTGCAAAGATAAAAAGTTTGAATTGACAACTATGCATATTGATATTTTGTGGATTTGAAGTAGAGATTTGTATTATACCCAATATTAATATTTACCTAATTGGAGTGATAAATTTTATGTGCATGTAGATTATTTAGTAATCATAATAGGATTTGTATTGGTCTATCTAGGAGATGGATGTTTGAATCACCCCATTCACTTTACAAGAAAGAAATTGTCAAAAATAGAGAATAATTATACTAATATAGAGAGAGGCCTCACCTATGGTTTTTTTCTACATAAATTTTATAATTAACTCTTACTTAGACCATTTTAATTATTTATATAACATCAAGTTGTATTTTATTTAGTGAATGATCCCATGATAGATGGTAGGATATTTGGGTGGCTAATATTATTCCAAGAATTTCATCTTAAGATCAATGTTAAACTAGGAAGAGAAAATGTGAAACAATATCGTCTTAGCTAAATAAGGATTGATGACAATCCATAAAAGTTTCAATATGAGTGACCAAATGACCACTTATTTGGAGATGCTAATATTCTAGAGAATATGGTGGACATAACCAATTTCTTAAAATAAGGTTTTTTCATGTTAATTATGTTCAAAAATATAAAAATTAGTTGGTCACATAATCCATACCATTCCTTATTATGAATGGGATTCTATATAATATGGGTGAGGATGATGCATTGCACAAAGTATCCTTGGATCATGACATACCATAATTATTAGAAGAATCACATTAGGAAGTCATAAGAGGACACTTCAAAGGAGAATATACCTAGAGGAACATATTAAAAGTGGTATGTGATAGTCTACCTTATTTTGGGATGTGCATAGAGTCATAAAACACTATGACATTTACCAATGAATAAGAATGATTAATTGAAGGTATCAATTTCATCTCAACCCAATTTTATAAGTGGAGCCATTTTAGTAATGAGGAATTAACTTTGTTGGACCTATTAATCCACCAAGTAATTTTAGTCATGCTTGATATGTTATTATTTTCATTGTTTACTTCACAAAATGGGTATAAGTTGATTCAAAGTTAAATTAAAATAATTGAGATGTATCCAATTTTTTGTATGATAACATCATAACTAGGATTTAATCTAATGCAAATATGGTTAGTGTTATCACTTTCATATTTCACATACTCAGTTAATCAATTTATCTAATGGAAATAATGGGATCATCCCTAAGGTGTGAGACATTGTCTCCTTAGGATGACCTCTAGAGAAGGCCAACTCCTGCCTAAACTAGATGCACCTAATTTAAGATTAGATGTATGCCTAAAAATATGCTAAATGGCCTATTTATAGCTAATACTATACATTTTTAATGAAAAGGGAAGAAATATTGAACTAAAACTAAAGGAGGTGATGTAACAATAGTCTATATATCTCCTTGACGTGCTTATAAAAGATCAAAAGAACCTATAAGGATTGAAAATTCTTACACATAATCTTCAAATTGAACCTCTCTTGCATTAATATTTTGTATAGAGGTATGAGACTTAATACAAAACTAGGAGAGTCATCATCTACCTTGAAAAAGGCTAGAATGGCAGGTTTACATAGCTTATCATTGCATAAGTCCAATAATAAATATTGTACAAATTTTAAAATATGGTATTATTTCATTAAGGTGAAGGGAATTTAGATAACTATTCAAGAGAAAATAACTTTTTATAATAGTAGATCAATAATTCATGAAATACACACAAGTCTACAAGTCATTAAGCCAACATTACAAGCCTACATAATAGTATATTCTTGTCACACCCAAGAGGAGGGATCATAGACAAGGCATTTTCAGCTCTATATATAAGACAATTACATGAGAGAGGACAAAAACACTAGAAAAACTCATAAATGCTAAAATTACACCATGATCTAGTCTATATCATAAAATTGACAAGGAAATAGAGGATTTAAGCCCCGTCTAATGCATTAGGCATAGCTTCATGTTTATCTCTATGGAAAGTGGGTGTATTATTGGAGGTGATAACCCTATTTTTGCTCTTATTGGCCTTTGGAATGCTTGTGCATGTAGGGTCTGATCAACTAGTCTTCAATGATATTCTATCCTCAGAAAACAAGGCTATGTTGCCTTAGTCAAACACTAAATCACCTATTTTGAGCCTTGATTTGACTTTCTATGACCACCACTCCATAGAGAGCTACACATGTTTCTATGGTAAGTTTTTAAATGCCTCTATACCACTATCATGTTCTCAATGACCACTTACTCCATTCATATTATAACTAAACATGTTTTAGGATAATGGGTTGACTGAAATATATCTTAAATTTTAATAAAATGTCTCTTGGAGAGGTTTAGAAACTAATATATTATCATATTTGGCCGTACAAGCTCATGGACAAGTAAAAAAACCTCAACTTTCATGATTTAGGTATTTATTTCATCTTATATTTCACCTTTAAAACCTATAATAACCTCCTTAAAATCTTAATAACATCCCTATAAACTTGTTTTGGGTCTATGAGATAACTATTGAGGTCATAAAACTTCCATTTCTTCAACTTGTAGACCTCATAATAGGTTAAAAGTCTTGAAAATCTTCAAACTTATCTTGTAGGCTTTTAGACATGATTGATGAATTCAAGATATCACCCATTATTATTTAATACCATGGAGATAATATACAAGACCTGAAACTTAATTTCAAGAGTTTTAACATCCATGTAGATCCTCTTTGATGTTTGGAAACCTATAACTTTCTTGTGTTTGAACTCTTGGTTCTCTAGACCTACATACATGATTGTTTGGATGATATATGTAAGGATCCTCATGAAATATTGGTTTGGAAATGAAAATTTAAATAAGGATAATATTTGATATTATGAAAATATTTAATAGCTTGAAACCTTTTCTCCTTACCTACAACAATATAGAATTACTAATTCTACATGTAACTCTTTATGTTTCAATTTCCTAATCCTATAGACCTTTCATAATTTCACCTTAAATACCATCAAATGGTTTTGGAATGTTCTTTTATGTAAATATAATGTATTTATATCCATTCATTCTTATCTACAAACGTAATTGATGGGCTTTAGACCATGGATCTTTCAATGGAAGATCAACTTGTAACATGATTGAGTAAGATAATTAGGCATACATGCCTTATTGACTACAAATATCAATGAATCAAGAATTATTTGTGACATGAAATTATTTATAATACCCATATAATTTTTTATCAATTAATAATAATGACTAGTACCTTTAACCAACCTTTTTTTGGATCATGTAAGAAAACACAAAACATGGGTTTCTAGGCCTATGAATTAGGTCTGCTAACTGAGGTTTTAGAATAAATTTATTTATAGATTCTAAATCACGTTAAAACATTTTAAAAACTTTTATAACATGTTCATACACATGAATACCATTTTTTATCATTTTTTTAGGGTTTGGTTTTGTTTTGTGAGTATTTTTTACCTGAAAACCCTAGTAGGTCTATAAGTAGACTGAGAGCACTCACTAAAGTATAATTTGAGCTTAAAGACCTATTTTTTAAGTTATTTAAAATTTAAAAGGTATACCTGATCAATATCATCTCTCATCATACATTTTATCACCTTGGTCAACCTCAAAACATAGATAAAAACAAGTTTTTCTTGATTGTTACTATACTTTTATTGATTCCATATATGTAGTGGACCTTTAGGTATGATCTTAAACTAAATTTGGACTTGATATGAGATTAAAATAATATAAAATACATTTTAAAAATGTTATAAATTTTATTATAACCTCACTCTATCCCTAGAATCATGCTTTGAACTCCCTGAAACTCTTCATGAAAACTTGTGAAACTTATAAATGAGAGTTTTAAAACCATACAACATGTTGTAGGCCTATTGAAGAAGTATTTTGAGATTTTATTCATATTTATATTCATGAGGTATAATAGGAGGATCATTAAGTTTCTCATATATGTCTTCAAGTAGTTATACTTTTCCCATTTCCATTGAAATATTTCAAGCCTCAATGGATGAATGTAGACTTGTTTTTTTAGCTCCTTAGAGAGTTTTGAAGGCTTAAAGAAGAATTTAATTTGATCATTAAACTATGGAAAACATATAATACTTTCCTCATATGTGTTGATGTCACATATACTCTCAAAATTCATGTTTGGTGCCTTAATAATCCATATAACATTAAAATAGTGCCTTAATAGGCTTTAGGGTTTAATTAGGGTTTTAAACATACCTACACATTTTCTATTGAAATGATGTCCATTATTACTCCTTCATTAATATAAAATTTACAAATATGGTCCTTAAAAACCTCTTAAATATTAATAGGACTTTATTTTGACCATGCACTAACATAATTAAGGTGAGATGTCATGGAGAAACATGTACTCTTACTTTATCAAGCTTGAAACTTCTATTATATTATATTTGTGTTTTGTGTGGAGGTTATAGATCGCAAAAAATGGGCCTTAAAACTTTTTAAAAATAACCAAAAACCCTTAAAACACTATGAAAGAAGAGAATTAAAAATCCATGTGGATGCTCTTGAGATAATCCCTACAATAAATGGTTCTGTATAAAAAAAAATGGGCTACAATCTTATGTTTTTGGCCTGTTACTTTGTTTGGATAATTCCATTTCATGTTTTTAAACCTAAAAATTAGGTGGATAATTTTTAATACCCTCCTTATTACTTTAAAATTTAACCAACAAGCACAAAACCCCTACATCTTCTCTTTGATATTCTACATGAAGATTATTTGGATCATATTATTAATAGAATATATTAATACCACCATGGGAACACTTTATAATCAAGTTAAAGTTATATAGGATTGATTTTTAATTCATACAATATTTAAAATAATTATAATATCATCAAAACCTATAAGTAATTTCTTCTTGTGCCTAGAACATTCAAGTTATTGAGAGTGTAACCTAGTGCTTTGAAGCTCAAGGCCTCAGAGTAGCCTTGACACCATGATGTAAAATTATTGTGTCATTTAATAATTAGAAGTATATACATCATACCTAAAACCTCTAAAGACATGATTTTATTCTGATCAAAAAATTAAGAAACCTTCAAATCAAGCCTAAAAATCTAGCAGCAATGGAGATTACCATGGATGAGGGCATGAAGATAGGAGATGGATTAGTCATGGTCTGATACACCTTTCCCTTATTGAGAGAAAGGAATTCCACCAAGAGGTAGGAATGGAGGAAAAATCACCAATTTAAATGCACTCGACCATTTTTATGAATTAGAGAGCTTGTGAAGAGTCTTCAAATATCAAAATGACTTTTTGAAACTCTAATAATTATTTGCCCTCTTTAAAAAGAATTTAATGAGTGAATTAAGACCTTTCAACTCTTTTATGGACTCATAGGTAATTTTTAGGAATTTTTGGTGTATTCATGGCTTTATGAGTGCTCTTAATACCCTTTTTTCTTTAATTCTCATTAGAAAGTAATGATAGATACATATACAAGGCTAACATGGTACTCATAATGACTTTAAACTCTTTTTCAGTGTATATTACCCTTAAAAATAATTTTAATGTTTTTAATCATTAAATAGGTCTTCATTAGGTATATATGACCCCAAGAATGACCTATTAGGATTTATAATGAGATTTTTCATTGAGATGTGGCTTGGGTGATTTTATAAATGAAAATTACAAGATTAATAAGACTTATACAAGTCTCTTGATACACATTCACATTGAAAACCTCCACAATAGGCCTCCTGTAGGATTAATTTAAACCATAAATTTAATAAATGATTGTAAAACCTCATCTAATGAATAAAAAAGTGTAAATAACCTAAATGAACTCATCTTACCTATTATTAAGATAACAGAATCATCATGAAGGTGATTTTAAGGACTATACTTAGTTGGTTTTGGCAAAAAATGACCCTCTCCTAGCATGTCAAGTGTCAAGAGACCAAGGGTAGCTAGAATAGTAAGCATTCTTAGATACCTCCAAGGTGTTATTATTTTCCTAAACACATACCAATTTCCTTATCAAATACATTAGTCATGAAGTCATTGATATTCAAAAATTTAATTAATAATGAGAGAAGCTAAGACCATCACATGTTTGGCAAAGCCTTAGAACAAGCTAAAAACACCTAAGACAACAAACCACAATCAAATATGAAGGGAAATGAAAATGTGCTTCAAACACTAGAATGAAATTAGAAACTTAAACTAATATATACAAGAAATGAACCTTCATGACCTCAAAAATAGAGTTTTAAGTATATCCCATTAACTTGGATAGGTAATGCCTCTCCATCATGATTTAAGAACTCATATGCATTTGCTTACTCACATCTAGTGATGAGATATGGAACACTACATATAAAATCAAATTTACTATACCTTCTTATTTTGGATCTCTCTTCATCCCACTTGAGGATGATGCCTCCTTTGAATATTCTCAAAAATACCTTTTTTTTTCAAAATCCCTCTTGACTTCAGCTTGGTGAGCTTCAAGAGTCTAGCTTTTTTTATTTTCTCTTCTAATTCCATTAATTCTAAAAACATAACTATTAAATCATCATTTTCAAGCAACTTCAACTAATGAACAAGTTCTAGTGAGGGTAACTAAATAGATATAGGTATCCTAGCCTATCTTCAATATACCAAAATGAATGGAGTGTTACTAATATTCCTTTTAAGGTGTGATCCTTTCATTGTAAAGGGTTGTTATCAGCTTGGTATGCCATGTCCTTGGTTTTCCTCCATTATTCTCTTGATTAGATTGATTAGGTTATTGTTAGTTGACTTTACAAGTCCATTGATGTGAGAGTAATAGTTTGATAAAGTTTCCAGATAGATGCCATTCTGAACATCACATTTAGATATCTTGGTGCCAACAAATGATTTTGCATTATCTAAGATGATTATAAGAGGTACCCCAAATTTATTCATTATGCCTTATAAAAGATCAAGAACAGAGTTTTCTTTATCTTCCTTCAAAATAGTAGCTTTAGTCCACCTTATAAAGTAGTTAGTGGTTGTCAAACCCCACTTATGGCCTATACTAAATTGTGGACTAATCATCCCAATAAATTTTAAGATTCATTAGATGAAGCATTGATTAACCTAAATAGGGTGGATGGGAATAGTTGATAACATCTATTTACCCATGAAGAAGGCACACTTTTTACAAATTCTTACCCAGTGTATGAATCTCTAAACAAATTAGGCCAATAGTATCCTACCCTCATTATTTGTGTAGCTATTGTTCTTAGAGAAAAGTGACCTCCTGAAGGTTTACTATGGAATTATTATAATATTTGATTGACCTAATTTGTATCAATACATATTAAAAGGACATAATTAAGATATTTTCTAAACAAGATTCTATTTATAAGGACATACGTAATGGACTACAATCTGAAGTATCTTCTTTTAGTCTTGTCTAAACCTTTAGGACACTCACATGTTTGGATAAATTTTTTCATGTATTGATTTCAACTCTTGGGAAGTGGAGGTGAAACTGATTTTTGGTCATCTTGTAACACTAGTATATCCATTTTGTCTTCTTTTATGTCTTATTCTAATTTTTCACATAGCCATTTATCTCTTACAAATTTTGTTACCTTTATGTGCACATCGTATTCCATGACTTTGGTTATCCAACCACATTTCTTCTCTTTCAAATCCATGCTTAGAAGAACGTCTTTAACATTTGGGTGTGATACCATCAACTAAATTATATTATTAGAGACCACATGTCTAAACTTATTAAGACTTATTATAAGAACAAATGATTATTTTTTTTACAAAAATGTAGTTTACCTCATAATATTTCAAATCTTGTTTGAGAAAGCTATTGGATACTCTAATCCTTCACTATTTTATTGTACCAATATTGTTGAGATAGTATCATCACTTCCAAAGGCATACATGTTTAATTCTTTTGAGAAATTAGGATTTATAAGAGTGGGAGTTTTATCTATGGATTTTCTAATTGTTTAAAAGTTGTATTTCTCTTCCTTGGACCAATGAAAAGTTTGATTTTTCTTCAACATAGTAGTTAGAGGCTTTATAAGATTGGAAAATTAGGAATGAACCTCTAACAAAATTAATCCTTAGTAAGAAGATTTGAAAACCATTCTTATGACTTGGAAAGGACAAATACATGATTACCTTTACCATTTCAAGATCTATTGAAATACCTCTTTTGGAGACAATATGGCCCAAAACCTTACCCTCATATACTAGAAAATTTCACTTATTTAGATCAAGTGAGACCCCAAATTTATACACCTATTAAAAACTTGCTTAAGATGAGCCAAATGATCATTATAATGTTTATAAAATATTTTAATATCATCTAAATAAACTAGAGATATATCATTGATAAACACCTAAAATGTCATATCTATATCCCTTTGAAACATTACACCAACATTAGACAACCCAAATGGCATCTTACTTTATACATAAGTACCCCATTTTATGGTAAAATCTATCTTATATTGATTTATCTCTTGGACTAAGATCTGACTATAACCTGAATATCCATCTTGAAGTGATAAATGATTTGAACTTTCTACCATTTGAAAAAATTTATCCATAGAGGGAAGAGGGTAGTGATCCTTAAAAGAATATCTATTGATATCTCTAAAGTATACACATAACCTTATCTATAAATTATTTTTTCTAATAGGAACCAAGTTTTCCACCCAAGAAAAATGCTTGATTGGAAATATGATGCTAGCTTCTATTATTTTAGACAATTAATTCTTCATAAGAGGTTCTATTTTGGTATTTATAGGCCTTTACTTATGACTAAATGGCATGGCATTTGGGTCTAAATCAATTTTGGGTTAATTAAAATAGGATCAAACCCTTTAAGGTCTTTGTAGTTACATGCAAATGTGTCATCATACTCACTACAAGAGTCAACAAATGCATGTTTATCAAATTCATTACATACATTTCACAATTGGAAAACTTGTCTTTGTTGATTGAAATATGTTCATAATATTTATTCTTGATAGTCATATTTAGATTCTCATTTTTGGCCTACTCATAAATGCTGAAAATCCTCATATTTATCTTTTCCTATTTTTCCTAATAATAAAGGGTAATCAAGAATTTTGGAAGATTTTTGGCCTTCAATTGGATGATTTGGTCTTCATACTACTTTTTTAGTTTAGTCTTAGTTTTGGTATAAAAATTAGGTGCCTCTTGAAGAAAACTGACTACTTATTGGTCATTCTCAAATAGTTTCCAATTGATAACATTATTAGGTACAATATGACTTATAACTACCTTGATATTCTTCTAAATTTTCTCCTTTTATATGTCATTTGGAATATAAAATTGAGCACCAATGGTAGCCAATCTATCTACATGTTTATTCTTATCTCTTGGGATAGCTTGTATGTTAAATGCACCAAAATCCACTATAAAGTCCCATACACTATGTTTGTAGGACTTCAATAAATTAATCTTAGTTGTATGTGTATACACATAATATTTTTAAAATTTTATCAATTATTGACATTTTGTATCTTGCAGGAATCCATCGAGTCTTAATATCTCTAAGTGCATGCCTTAAGGGGTGCACTGAGAATGGGGTGGGCAGACCATTGGTGCTTTATAATATTTTTGTCCATTTTACCACTTGATATCTACACACTTGTCTCCTAATAACCTTATCCCTAAACTTTTTCTTCTCTATTATACACTCCTCTAGACATTTGCTACCTTTTATCCCCCTTTTCCTAGGCTTAACCCCTTTTTGACTATTCAAATTATACTAGGTTGACCATATACAGTTTTGGGTAAAATTCACTTAGGGTCTAGGTAATCTCTTGGTTGACCTAACCCATGACTTAGAAGGGATTAGGGTTAAATTTTCCTATATGTAAGATCATTTTTATATTATTTAGAAAAGGTAAGAAGAAGTAAGAGTTATTTAAAATTTTATTATCCACCATTTTACTTGAGGAGCAAGATGAGGGTTTCATACTTTATTTAGAGATATAGATCTTATTTTATGGAGAAGTCTTTTAGATGCATTGATAGATTGTGTAGCCTAGAGCTGATTTGTCTTTATCACCCTTACATACCACAACAACATCCTATGAATCACCTTGGCCAAGGGAGAGATTGAGGCTTAATAGGTTCATCTTCAAAGGTAAGAATTCATAACTTTGTTCCTCTTTTGAAGGATTAGATAAATATACATTTATACTTCTCTTCCATGTATTGGGATTTTGTAGACATTGATATGAGTATATGTATCTTATGCATGTTTAATTTTATTATTTATAACCCCCACTTTTTAACATAATATCTGGTGAGAAATAAATTAGATTTTACATGTTATTAATTTAGTGAGATATTAAAACATAGGAATCCCTTAATGTTTTTAAATGATTGTGCTCAATTGGAGGCTTTGGAAGCCTCCCTAACATAGTGTATTATGGTAAGATATCCCATAATTAGGTCTAATAGATCCCTATATTTGTCATGTTCCTAATTATATAATGTGTCCCCAATCAGAAGTTTATGGTATGATTTATCTTCTCTGAGTTAGGATTGATTTATAGACATGATGAATTTTTGTTTGCATACATTTTGGTGAACCTGATGTGAATATAAACCTTATAAGTTTTATTTCATGTTTTCCATTATTTTATGATTTTATTTTTATATATTTGTGATATTAAGTCAACAATATAGATATAGTTATAACTTTTGTGTGCACGTTCTAACACATAGTCACATTAGTATGACTATGTTTTGTCTATTCAAGGTTTTCATCAAGTACATGCTACTAGGTCGACTATGTCAACGTAATACACTTTGAAACATCTAGATCAAGCTACTAGGTAGACCCTATTGAGTATATACATTTATATACTTAAAAAAACATACTAGGTCAACCATGTTAACATAGTACATTTTATAGGTTTTTAGCAAATAAGGAACTACAGAACTAGGTTGACCCAATCAATACAGTTGGGAGAATTTGCAAGTATAAATTATGGTACTTCAATATCAATCTCATTTTTATCTACATCTTCCAACCCACCAAGGTTATTTTCTATCATTCTTTATCATTTTTATTATTCATTAGAGTTCTAATTTTTATAGTTTGTAGTCTTTAAAACTACCCCTAAACAGTCAACTAGGTCGACCCTATCGACATATTTTAGTATTATGTATTTTGTCTAAAAAACCATGTCAAAACTATTGATGTAGTTATTTTTTAGACCCTTTCCTCTATAGTATAGTAGTAAAACTATCAATTTGATTCTATAATCTATGCATACACTATCATCTAAAACAATAGTGTACTATGTTTCAAAGTTGAAATTAACACTTATATGCTAGTAATTATCTCACACTTTCCTTTCTTATTGCTTCCATGATTATAATAAATCACATAGTAAAATTAGGTGGTTTTTAATATACCATATAGTTTCACTATTTCCTCTTTTATGCACATACTACCAAATCATAAAATCTTAAAATGCATTTTAACAATTGTCTACCCAAGGCCTACCTACTTGGATTTAATCACCAATGGGGAAGTTGACTTGGTTTTTTGGCCAATTATAACACATGGTTAATGGTATATTTTGGATAATCACCTAGCACCCTTATCATTGTGGTGTGTTAAGTGAGGGGTAGTCACCAATACCAAGCCAATACCATTGCCAATATAGATCCCTTATAGCCCAAACATCTTGAAAACATCCTTAGATTGATTTCTAGTTCATTGCTTACAACTAACTTCCTATCACATCTAAAATCATACTATAATATTCTAACAACATTTAAGATGACCACTTAGTTATATTTACTTTCCAAGTTGATTGCTTGCTCTTTTCTCAATTGTATGTTGTATTGTAAAACTTGCATTAGATAGTGTTAGTGAAAGGTTTTATGTTTCTTGCATCAATTGGATCAACCTCATTGACCAATTTTTTTGTGTTTTTCCTTTAATTTCTTGTTTTCAAAAATACTTGAAAAAATTGTTCTATTTTAGTACACAGTAATTATTCTTGACATAGTCTCTTATAGACTATCTATTTTTCTCTTGCCTACTATATTAAGTTGATTATGTCTAATCTATACACTTTTTTAGCCTTTGTTTCTTATACTAGGTTGATTCAGTTAACTTTGTACACTTTTTCAAACCCTATTTTATGTAATAGGTCGACCCTATTGACTCTATACAATTTTTAGACCCCATTTTCTATACTAGGTCAACCCAGTCAACTTTCTAGATTTTTTTGTCACTCCTTATTTACTTGTTTTTACATCTCTCTTACTCTATTTAGTCCTTCTCCTTCATCATGAACTTTCTTTTTGAAGACAACACTAAGTTTAATTCAATAGATATGATAGTTTTTACCAAACCTCATAGGGTCTCCCATAAATAGAGTAGGGTTCCTCTCCTAGATGAGAGTAATGTTCATATATCCACTTATACAATGAACTATGGGACCCCTCCTCATTCCTCTTCCTTTCATAATCCTTTCTTATCACTTGAATATCAACTCAAATTACATTATATCACTAAAATTCTTTTCTTTATATCTAAATTTCCTTAACATCAAGGAAAGAATCCTTATACCATTTACCATATCATGATTAGTGGTCAAGTTGAAGAGCCTCATTCACCTTCTACCACATTCTCACATGGATTTGCAGGTACTAGTTTGTTTGATTCTTATCCTCTTCTCTCTATTATGACCCCTTCTCATATCATGAACTCTTCTTATTTAATTTATTCTACCTCCATACCTAGTATCTACACTAACATGGTAGGTTATACATCTAGTGGGCCTCTTCTAAAACCCACTCTCCTCAACTCTTCCACTAGTGCATTGTTTGTTTCCCAAGGTAATAATGATTCTAGTGATTTTTATTCTCATCCCTTCACTAGTCCATATTTTTCCACATAAGCAAATTTTACCACTAGTGTCTCACATTCTAAAAACTCTTCTCAAGCTTTTACCCATACCAATAGTGGTACCCAAGACACTACTTATAATGATAATGCTTTCAATAATGACAAAAATACAAATCAAACCTATCAAATCTTGTTAAAAATTCTTAATCAAATGTATATTTTTCAATATCATAATAAAAATCAAATGTTGAGAATGTAAAATCACCTTCTCCATCTTTAAACACAAACTCAACCAATGCCTTACGGCATGCATAATCAAAATGTTCCCCGCCTCTTATTCAGTATTCCTATGTTAATCTCATCCCTCAACCTCCTCTTGTCAATAAGACAATTAAACATCCTCAAAATGAGGCTCTTACAACTCAAATTGATAATATTGATATATGATTTATCACCCCTACCATTTATTATAATGGATTAACTAATCATACTCTTCATCTAAAAGCATTTGGAGATCTATATAAAGATTAGGTCGAATCAAATACCTTTACCTCTACCAAGATCTTATCTAAAATCCTCATAGGTGAATATTTATATTGGTACAACCAACTTAAAACTCATTCTATTAATAGTTTGGAAGATTTAGTAAATTCTCTACTCCAAGAGTTACAAACTAGTGATCTTCCTAAAAAATACCTTGGCCCATTTTATAAATTTAAAGAAACTTGAAAAGGAAACTACTCAAGATTTTGGTAAAAGGTGCAAAAAATTATCTAACAAATATCAACATAACATGGCTAATGATAAACTTTTGCATCTCTTTACCAATGCCCTCCTTCTGAAGTTGTAATACTTGGTCTACACTCTCTTTCCATGTACATTGGAGGAGGTCATTAACCAAGCAAAATGTCAATATTTCCTTATGCATCAGTTCAATCCACCCCAACCTTGTACATGTAATCATATCTTACTCAAGAATAAGAATCATCATGCTACAAATGATGGTGTCATAGAATATTAGGACACCATTCACACTATTCAAGCTATTGCTCCTAAAAAATCTTTAGAATCAACTCCCCCTCCCCAATAATTCATCAATATTCACTTATCTTCACCTAATATCATCAATTTTCACAAACCTTTATCCTTATCTAAATTACTTAAACGTTTACCTAGGCCTCTCCCATGATAAATTGATCTCACTTGTCATATGAAATCTTGGTATGATCCCAATAATTTTTTTTGGTTTCATGCTAGTTGGGGTCATTCTCATGATAAATGTAGATAGCTACATAATTTGGCTATGGATTTTCTTCTTGGACCTAATTTTTATCATGACTCCATCATTTATAAAAACCAATAAGCCTATGACATTGATTTCAAAGATCATGAAACAAATACTAAATTTATATCTTTGAATCAAGTTAATGCTCATTTGTCCATATATAAAGACCCTCTTATAAATCACCAAGATAACCAAGATAATCCAAACCCTTCTACCAAAATTTTTGAAAGTCTTATTGGCCTAACTCCTAAAGAGAATGTGGTTAATATGACCAATATATGAAGGATGGTTGCTTTTATTGATCCTTAACCCATCTATACCCCTCTATTATCTCACACATTTCATGTTATCCAAGATTATTCTCTTACTCACTTAAATGAGTTGGGGAAAGATTAACTTATAATTTTTGATGAACCAATTACAACTCCTTCCTTGGATAACACTTCCCATTCTATTTCTACCATCCCTCCATCTTTTTTACCTAACACCAACAATACTCAAGATTCTATCAACACCTCTTCTAACACTTCTCAAAACTAGCCTATACCAACTTCTTCCTCTTCCCAACATAATTTAGAACCTTGTTCTAAACCTTCTCCCTCTTATCAACATAAAATCCACTATACTGATGAGGCTAGGATATGCCCAATAAAAGCATAATAAATGACCTCATCTTACTCTTTCTTTTTGTTAAGTTTGATTGCATTTTCTAAATTTTATTTTGATCTGAGATGAGTTAGGATGTGATTATCCATATTTTGTTGATTGTGATTCTAAAATTTTAAAAGAACTGTAATTCCTAACAAGTGTGTTGGAAAATTTTAGTTTTGTAATAAAATAGGTCATCATCAGGCTAAAGAACAAATATGAAGTGCATTTCATGTTTTTGGAAGCATTGGACTCAATTTATATTAGTTCTAGAACCTATAGAATATATTTCAAAATCATCATAGTTAGTTCTAAAACTTGTAGAATCTATTCCAGAACCATCACACTTAGTTCCAAAACTCCACCATATTATTTCAAGTTGTCATATTTTTGGACTTAGCTCCAAAACTCTATATTTATCTCTGGTACTCTTATAGATAAGCTCCAAAACTTTTACGTCTAGATATGAAACTGATGAGGATATATTCCAAATGACTGGTGATCTGTTGAATCAATGATCCCATTAAATCTGGAATAGATTCCTAATTTTCTAAACTTGTAGAATCAAAACATTTATCACACAGCTAGACATCCAGCCACATCCTTATTTAGTATCTATTTTAGGTATGATTCAGTTCCATTGTATCTATGAAATAGTTAAAACCATCAAATCATCTATATATACAGACCTAAGAATATAGAGAAAAGGAGAGATAAGTACATTTGTAATATAGAACATTCTATCAAACATCCTTATTCAGTATCTATTCTAGGTATGATTCAGTTCCATTGTATCTATGTAATAGTTACAGCCATCAAAGCATTTATATATACAGACCTAAGAATATAGAGAAAAGGAGAGATAAGTACATTTTTAATATAGAACATTCTATCAATGAAATATCCATTTCTATTTTGAAATAAAATTAAATTGTTCAAATCCTATTCTAGGTGGAGTAAGGGCCCTCTCCTCCAAAGAACTAGGATCTTCATTTTTGTCAGTATTTATATTTCTATTTACAAAAGTAAATAGGTAATTCTATTAAATTTATAAATGCTTCCAACTCCTTAAAAGTTAAGATTTGTTGTAAATTTTCTCCTGCAAGTGTTTTAGATTAAATTTTCATTTCTATAATGAGTGTTTGTTTCCAGCAATCAATTTCATTTCTGCAACATGTGTTTGTTTCTAGAAATCAATTTCATTTCTACAATGTGTGTTTGTTTCCAACAATCTATTTTCATTTCTACAATGTGTGTTTATTTCCAATAAGCTATTTCATTTTAGCAAAGTGTGTTTATTTCCAACAAGTTTGCATAGTTTGATTCCAATAAGGTTTTAACCAAGAAATCCTTAAGACATTAAAAACTCCCCAAAACAACAAAAATAAAAATACCTCCATTCAATTTCTAAATCACTATGATTCCTCTTGTTGCATATAGCTTTAGATACAACCTTGGTTAAATATGACATCAACAAAAAGTTGATTAAATGAAAGGGATGATGACACCCATCATTTTTGGTGTCATTGCTAGGGAACACTAGTTGGAATTTTCTAATAGGTGTCAATAAGAGCAACAATCATTCATAATGTAATTAAATAAATTTACCCTAATTTATGAGTAAACCATGAGAATCCAAGGGTAGATTTTTCCCTAAAATATCTGAACAGGAAATTTCATCATCCTCTAGTTTAAGAAAGGATGTTGAGCAAGAATTGGAGGCACCATTATCTCCAACAAGACAAGAAGCGAAATTCCCATCTTTGGAATTTTTGGATTAGTCACCAAAACCAATTAAAACCTTAGGAAGGAGGATTATTTCTCAAGATCCATTGAGGGAAAGTTTTGATTCTCAGTTGAGTAGTCAACCCCCTACTCTTAACTTTTTACCATCCCCAAAATAGACCACATACAACATTGATTGGGAGAAGGGATTATAAAATACCAGAGAGATGGAATGAGAAGCTAGAAGAGAACTTAAGACAACCTTTACCTATCCCATTCATATAAAGGATGATGAAACTAGTATAAAAAACATTTCACCTGCACACTTGCCCACATTTAGAGGAATGCCATCTAAGGATCCTGACCAATTTATGTTTGAGTTTAAAGTACTATGTTAGACTTATGATTACAAGATAGATAATCAAAAAATGAAGTTGTTTCCATTTACCTTGAAGGATGTAGCAATGAGGTGTTTTATGGGATTAACATCTAATTCTATTAGCAATTGGGAACAAATGGAAACTGTCTTCCTAGAAAAATATCAAGATTATTGTAGAGGAAGAAATCAAAAGGAAAAAAATTTCAAAATCAAACAAGAAGAAGATGAAAATATGGAAGATTATTTGGACAAATTCCTCTTTGTGAGTAAAAGATGTGGATTTGTACTTCAAGAAGATTTAAATAAAACCATTTTTCTCAAAGGTCTAGATGATGAATCTAGGGAAACCCTTGATTTAATGGTAGAGGAAACATTGCTCAATTAAGAATGGATGAAATCATAGAAATTTTTAAAAACTATTCAAGAACAAGGGGTGGACCTAGAAAAGGGAAAATGGTTAAAAATTTGAATCTAGATATAAACAAATTGATGTATGAATTGGAAAACTTTAAAATAGACATATTAGTTTAATTAACCTCTACCATGGATGGATTGCAAGCTAAAGTAAATGCCCAACTTGAAGCATTAGCCATGTATTGTCTTAGATGCAAGAAGAAGCATGTAATAAGGGAATGTCCTTTGGATAAAATAGAAGTATGTCTTATTTTTGAATCTAAAGAACATGATACTCACACTTTTTCTCTTCTTCCACTCATAAAAAATCAGCTCAAACAAACCAATACATCATCCACCATAGAAGAATTAAATTTTATTCAAAGACAACCTAACCAAGGACAGTTAATGGTAGGACTAGCTCCTAATCCTTAGATGATGCCATGGGAAGCTCAAATAGTACCACCAAGTTGGGGACAATGACCTTGGGCCCCTCAACCCACATGGCATCCTCAAAATTGGGCAAGTCAATCTTGGTATACTCAAGGACATCAGTAACTTTGGGCTGGTCAAGGAAATCCTTATGCTTGGCCACAACCTAGATAGAGCCCTAACAATTATGTGCAAGGAAAAACATATCCAAATCAGAACCAATAAGCCATAATGGGACCTCTAGCACAAAATCCACAGATCAAAAACATAGTCCAAACCTAAATGCTAGCACAAACAATAGCAAACCCAAGAAACAAACAAATAACTCCTATATATGAAATAGAACCCCAAAAACTAGTTGATTTAAATACAATGGATTGTAAAAACATTCAAACTAGATCTAGAAAAATAGTTAGGAGTCCACCTGTTATAATCAATGAGATAACAGAAGAAGCTAAAACCCGTAGCATAGTTACACCTAAGGAAGATAACAATGAAAAATATAATGAACTAGAAAGAAATTCTACTAAGATTCCATTTCTAGAAAGACTTAAAGAAACCATAGAACTTAAGGAATCTAAATTGGTGTAGGAACTAAGAAGATTGAATATTGAAATACCATTTTTACAAGAAATTAAGGATATTCTAGAGTTGAATAAGTTAATCAAATTGTTATGTTTTAAAAAACCTATAAGAATGAATTAGTACCCCAGGACTATTCAAGTAGATGGGAAACTTGTTAATTTATTAGTAGGAAAACTCCTACTACCTAAATATGAAGATCCTGAAAGCTTTATTATTTCTATTTCTATAGGGAATAAAGATATACATAATGTTTTTATTTATTTGGGTGTAGCTATCAATGTAATGATAATGGACACTTTGAAAACATTACCATTAATAGGCATACAACCTACTAATACCATATTACAGATGGTAGATCAGTCTATAGCAAAACCAAGAGTTATTGAAGATGTGGCAGTAATGGTGGAATCATGGGAATATCTAGTTGACTTCCTTATATTGCAGCCAAAAGGTAAAACACTTAGTTATCCCATCATTTTGGGGACACCATGGTCAGCTACAGTTACTACCTTAATTGATTGCAGGTCAGGTGATATGACTATTTCAAATGGTAAGAATTCTAAGCAAATTTCATTATATCTATTTGCATGACCTTTTATTGATAATCAAGCAAAATTATGGGTTGATAATCTTGATATTAATGAGCAAAATCTGTCTTCTTTGGGTATGATAACATTACAAGATCATGTAGATGAAATAGATGATATGGTTAATCCTTCATTAAATGAACATCAATCATCATTGGAAAAGTAAAGATTAGTTACAGAACCATCACAGTTAGTTTCAAAACCATCAGAGTTAGTTTCAAAAGCATTACATTTAGTTCCATAACCATCACAGTTAGTTCTGAAACCACATTAATTCTCTACAAGTGAAGATAAATTCACTCTAGAGGAATGCAATTTCTCTTGGGGAGAGGAAGGATCTGTAGCATCAACTTTATAGATATCAAGACATGGTGAAGAATGTTTGTAAAATAATAGTAATGAGGAGTTTGATCTACAACAAGATAAGTATCATAACTCTTTCTATTGTCCTTTGTCCAACATTCTACCTTTAGGAACTTTCAGAGATGCTGCTACATATCATATATTATTACCACATGCCTATCCACTAAACACCTTAATGGAACCCTTTTAACAAGTAGGTTCATCATATCCTAGAACCAAACATGTTGAAATTCAACCAAGAAATTTTTTGAATATTAATAGCTGGTTAAAGAATGATGAAGAAGCCAAACTGTTTGATGTTCTGAAGGATCATACTAAAATGTTTGCTTGGGAATATAGAGATGTGAAGGGAATTCATCCAAGTATTTACACTCATCACATTTATACTAAATATATTAGACTAGTTAGGTAACCTCAGAGAAGGATTAATCCAACCTTAAGGGATATAGTCAAACAAGAAATTGAAAAACTATTCCAAGTAGGTTTTATCTACCCTATCTCAGATAGCCAGTGGGTGTCTCCTCTTGTAATTATCCCTAAAAAGAATGGAAAATGGAGAATTTATGTTGACTATAGGGAATTTAACAAAGCCACCCTGAGAGATTATTTTCCCTTACCATTCATAGATCAAGTCTTAGACAACCTTTTAGGTAAATAGTACTTTTTCTTCTTGGATGGATTTAGTGGATACAATCAAATTAGAATTACTACTGAGGATTAGGACAAAACTACATTTACTTGTCCATGTGGTACCTTTACTTATAGGGTATTACTTATTGGACTATGTAATGCTCCAACAACCTTTCAAAGAGCTATATTAGCATTTTTTTAGACCTAACAAATGACTATATGGAGGTATACATGGATGACTTTACTGTGTATGGAGATACATTTGATGATGCCTTAAAAAATTTGGATAGAGTATTAATAAGATATGAACAACATCACTTGTCTCTTAGTCATGAGAAATGTTTGTTGATGGTTGATGAAGGGATCATATTAGGGCACCATATTTCAAAAAGAGGAATTGAGGCTAACCGAAACAAAATCAAGATTATTTTAGACTTGCCTATTCCAGAAACTCCCACAAATATCAAATCATTCTTAGGACATGCTAGAGACTATAGGAATTTTATCAAGGATTTTAGTAAAATTGCTATCCCTATGTTTAAATTGCTTACCAAGGACTATGAATTTCTTTAGGATGAATAATGTCAACATGCTTTTGAAAAAATTGAAGAGAAATTAGTAACTACCCCAATATTGCAAGGACCTAATTGGGAGAAACCTTTTCACATCCAAACTGACGCCTTAAATACCTCAATTGGTGCAATTTTGGGATAGAGAGATGAAGAAGGAATAATGTATGTTATTTACTATCTTAGTAAAAATATTACTCCCACTGAAAGAAATTACACTACCACTAAAAAAGAATTTTTGGTTGTACATTACATTACAGGGTACAAGATATTTGTATATACATATCACTCATCAATTAAATATTTAATGAACAAACCCATGGTTGGAGGTAGAATAATTAGATGGTCATTACTTCTACAAGAATTTGGTATTACCATTATGGACAATCTAGGAAAATCTAAAGTGGTGGCTGATTTCTTGTCAAGATTGACCAGTATAGGGGAGTAGGATCTAGTTAAGGATAACTTTTTAGATGAACAATTGTTTGTTATTTCATCTAACACACCATGGTTTGCTAACATGGCAATTGTAATAGGTAAGTTTCCTCCTTTCACTAAAAAATAAATTAAAAAATTAATCAAAACTAGTGCACAATTCAAGTGGTTAAATGCAATGCTATTTAAATGTTGTCTTGATTTGGTTTTACACAGGTGTGTAAGAGAAGATGAAATTTTTGACATCCTCCAGGCATGTCATCATGAACCAAGTGGAGGACATTATTTAGTGAAAAGAATAGCTCATAAGATACTTGGCACTAGTTACTACTAGTCATCTCTGTACAAAGATGTGAAGAGATATATCAGGCGGTGTGATCCTTATCAAAGGATGGGATAGCCAACCAGTACCAATGAAATTCCTCTGCAACCACAAGTTTTGATTAAACCATTTGAGATATGGGGATTGAATTTTGTTAGACCTTTTAATCTTCCTTCACAAGGGAAAGAGCACATTCTTGTGTGTACTGATTATGTAACAAAATTGGCAAAAGTGCATGCTTTAGAAAATCCACTGAATAAGTACTTGATAATTTCCTTTGGCACAAAATTATGGTAAAGTGTGGAGCACTGAGAAGCTTAGTTTTAGACTAGAGACCATAATTTATGTCCAATATGATCTAGGCTTTGACAATGTATTATCAAATCAATCATAGGAAGTCATCTCCTTATCACTCGCAAGCAAATGGATAAGTTGGAGTAACAAATAGAGAATTATAAAACATCCTCACTAAAATAGTTGAAACTGAAAGAAGATATTGGGTAAAAATACTACCTAAAGCTGTCTAGGCTTACAATATAACTTTGAAAACCACAAAAGGGTTTTCACCATATGAGTTAGTCTATGGGAAAAAGCCCTTGTTGCCTATTGAGTTTGAACTATAGACATTGAGGACAATAGCTAAGGTGGGAATTGAATTAGATGTGCTCAAAAGGAGCAAATCCTTCAACTCAATGAATTAGATGAATTTAGAATGGAAGTACTTCATAGAGACAATCCAAGGTCAAAGGAAGTAATGGCATGATTCACATATCAAGGAAAGACAATTCAAAGTAGGAGACTGGGTATTGCTATTTGATTCTAAGTACCAAAAATTCAAAGGTAAATTAAGAATAGATGGCTGGGACCCTATCAGATCAAGCAGATATTTGATAATGGTTCTATCTAGTTACTTCTCATTGATGGCAGTAGAAGAATACTCTTGGTCAATGGACACAGGCTAAAAAATTTATAGGAAGCCTCCTACTAAGGATGAATTCTTGAATTAGATTGAAGTAAGAAAATAATTTGATCATATGGAAGAATCTAGTTCTTCCAAAATGATCAAATAATCAGATGAAGAGATCCAGAATAAAGGGAAGAGAATGAAAACTAGAAAATGGCATTCTCTTCAAAAAAAAAGGGAAGAGAATGAAAACTAGTAAATGGCATTCTCTTTCCCAAAAAAAACAAAAACAAAACAAAACAAATAAATTTAGAGATCAATTGAAAATTAGTGATGATAGTTGATCTTCTCAAATAAGTGGCTAATTCAAATAAAACTATTTTATTCCAACTATTTTCTAACCATTTTTTAGGGATGATGTGTCAGCATGACAGAGGGATTACATCATCAAGGATGGTAATTATGATTTTAAATTTTTAAAGGTTTAATGAAAGTTTGCATGTGTGACTAGACTTTATTTAGAAAGATTAGTATGATGAGTCATCTATTATACATCATGGTTAAATGTGCAAAATCATGAGAAGGATATTGATGATGGAATGAGTTGGCAAATAACCATAAATAATCATTCTCATGATTGAAGAAACTAAATTTGCTAGTTCCATAGCTTAGTATAGTAGTTTTTTAGCTAAAATTGATAAGTTCTACAGCTAAGCATAGTAATTCTGTAACTAAATTTACCAAATCAGTAACCAAATCTACTAGTTTTGCAATCAAAATCATCAGTTCCACCAAGATGAGAAGAAATTTTTAGCTAAAATATGAAAGATTCAAATAAGAGAGAATCATGAGAATAAAAAAGAAGTTAGAACTAGATAATGATACCTAAATCTTTGTAGATGAAGTAGAAAATATCTTTCAACAGGCAGGATGGTTGGAGTTTTAGAAGAAATTTCCCAAATACAATGATGAACTAGTAAGATAATTTATTATAAATTTAGAAAAAACAAGGATGAAGATTTAAAAGGTTTTCATTCCTTTTTCTATGAATATCATAAGTGAGATGTCTAGAATATCGATAATGCATTTCCCAAACCCTGTCAAAAGGACATTGAAAGACCTGGCTAAAACCCTATTGAAAGAAAGGGACACTAAACCCCAATATATTTATAATACAAAGAAAATCATCAAAGGAGTTAAGAGGGTCAGCTTGCCCAAATCCTTTGATAGAGTAGCATTCTAGATAGTCAAATATTTAACCTATGATGGACAATTTGGGACAATAGGAAAAGAAGTCCTAAAAATCCTTATACACCTCAGATATGGAGCTAAAAATCTAGAATATATAATAAACCTTCCAGGGTTTCTTTTTAACTCCATCCATACCATGGCCTAGAGTTATTCTTGGGGTGTAGGAAAAATTAGACATCATGGGTTAGTGCATTTAGTATGCCAACACCATTTCTTTTTTAATAAAAATGGGGAAGAAATGTGGGACAAATTTCTTGGCAAGTTTAGACAAAACCCTGGTATTCCTAGAAGAAAAATAACAACTCCTCCTGCTCTTTCAGTTCATTTAAAAATTGCTACCATTGCTGAAGAAAAGAAAAGATTAGGGGAAGAGGAAATACCAATAAGAAGAAAATCTGGAAGAAAAGTTAAAATTGCAGACCCTACTATACTTTCTCAAGCCATTTCTTCTTCTACTGAGGATATAGAAGAACTGGTACTTATCTCTAACAATGATAGTTCACCTACACCTGAGCAAAAGGTGAAAACCAAAAGAATTTATAAGAGTAGATCTATGTCTACACATCTGGAGGCTCCTCAAGAAAGAAAATGTCATAAAAAAATCTAAATAAAGTTTAGAGGAGCTAGAAGAACAAGAAATGCTAGAAATTGAAGTTGCTAATATTTTGGGCAACATGGCCATGAATCCTAAACCAAGCCAAGTAGAAAAGGAAAAAGAAGATGAAAGATTTGGGGAGATAGTTTTCCAAGAAATGAGTGAGACTACAACACTATCACATGTAGAAGATGAACATGCATCTTGGAGAAGGAAAGTGAAATACGTTATGGTGGAAGAGGAATGCTTAACTCCCCAAGAAATTTTAGAAAAAGAACAAAACTAGCAGATTAAATAGGCTCTATTTTTGTCCAGAGTATAACTTATTATCAAGGAAAATGACAACGAATTGAACTTCCTCAAACTCAAGTTAGAACAAAAGGAAATGCTTCTAGCAAAATTAACAAACCAGTTCACAGCTAAGAATGAGGAATTAGCAGAAACTAAAAGGTAACTAATGGAGAATGAGAAAAATGTATAAGATAGACCTTTATGTCAATAGTATATACATAGACTAAATTGACTTATTTGCCACTCAAGTAGTTATGGTATAACACATGCAGAGAACTTATTGAAATCAAATCATCCAATATAGACTTGAAAGGCAAACTAGCAGAAGAAGAGAAAGCAAGGATGGAATGGGAAAACAAATTTTATGAGGAAAATGATAAGTATAAATGTCTTGTGAAAATACAAATAGTTTGTATGATGAGTGAGAAGTTACTTTCATGTAGAAGACCTTCTCCTATTTATAACATGTTTTTCAAGGAATAATTCATTCGTTGGTAGTTGGCAAGGATAACATGTGGCCTTCCACATGAAATAAAAGATGAAGCTAATTTCTTGACTGCCTACTCCTTAGCTAATACAGAATAGAAAAACCTTCTTTGTGAATTGTACCTCTGCAATTTTATGCTAGAAAGAAATACCAGTTTTATGATCAATTTGTATGTAGGAGAAAGCCAGTTTAACCTATTTGTCTCTTTTCTTCAAAATCAAATTGCATGGAAAGAAAGCTAGTCAAAGCATTGGTCAAAGGCTAGTTCATCCAGTCTCTATATGAGAATTCATTATGGTAATCCATCGACCTTTGCTACATATTTCCAATCCCATGCATTTAATGATAAATTCAAGGGACCTTATCTTTTCAATTTATAGCAAAGCATGGATGTCTTTACCTCTTATGAAAGGGAAAATTTTGATAATATCTATGATGCATGTTTAAAAAGATGGGAGTTTCTCCCAGTGGCATTGAAAAGAAGGGAAGTAATATCCCCTTCAAATTTGATCTAGATTTTAGAAAGGGCAAAAGCTTTATGCACATTAATTCCCTGGATCAATGAAACTCTTGTGAGCATATGGATAGGAATGTGGACAAGGCCACATCTACTTCTCACCCCTATATCTCCTTGGCAAAATAGAGAACCTTAACATCCCATTCAATTTGAGGAATGGAAAAGAAAATTAGAAGTAAGAGTAGGGTATATTACTTTTGAGTCAAAGCATTGGGATATTTAGTTTCAGCTATTTGATCTAAGCAATCAAATGGATTGTAGGATATACAATCCCCAATTTAAATAATGAAGTTTGTAAAGGGACTTATAAACAAGTAAGTATGGGGGAAGTGATGAGGCTAGGATATGCCCAATAAGAGTATAATAAATGACCTCATCTTACTCTCTCTTTCTATTAAGTTTCATTGCATTTTGTAACTTTTTGATCTGTGATGAGTTAGGATGTGATTATCCATCTTTTGTTGATTGTGATTCTAACATTTTAAAAGACCTGTAATTCCTAACAAATGTGTTGGAAAATACTAGTTTTACAATAAAATAGGTCATCATCAGGCTAAAGAACAAATATGAAGTGGATTGCATGTTTTTGGAAGCATTGGACTCAATTTAGATTAGTTCTAGAACCTAAAAAAATATTCTAGAATCATCACAATTAGTTCCAAAACCTATAAAATCTATTCTAAAACCATCACAGTTAGTTCCAGAACTCCAACATACTATTTCAAGTCATCACATTTTTGGACTTAGCTCTAAAACTCTATATTTAGATCCGGTACTCTTATAGATAAGCTTTAGAACTTTTGTAGTTAGATATGGAACTGATGAGGATCTATTCCAAATGACTAGTGATTTATCAGATCAATGATCCCATTAAATCAAGAACAAATTCCCAATTTTTTGAACTTGCAGAATCAATGAATTTATCACACAACTGGACATCCAACCACATCTTGATTTAGTATCTATTTTGGGTATGATTCAGTTCCATCGTATCTATGAAATAGTTACAACCATCAAAGCATCTATATATATAGACCTGGGAATATAGAGAAAAGGAGAGATCAGTACATTTTTAATACAAAACATTCTATCAATGAAATAGCCATTTCTATTTTGAAAGCAAATTAAATTGTTCAAACCCTATTCTAGGCAGAGTAAGGGCCCACTCCTCTAAAGAACCAGGATTTTCATTTTTGTCGATATTTATATTTCTGTTCACAAAAGTAAATAGGTAATTATGTTAAATTTATAAATGCTTCCAACTCCTTAAAATTTAATATTTGTTGTAAATTTGTTCTTGCAGGTGTTTTAGATTAAATTCTCATTTCTAGAATGTGTGTTTGTTTCCAGCAATCAATTTCATGTATGTAACATGTGTTTGTTTTTATCAATCAATTTCATTTCTACAACGCGTGTTTGTTTCTAGCAATTTATTTTCATTTTTGCAATGTGTGTTTATTTTTAGTAATCTATTTCATTTCTGCAAAGTGTCTTTATTTCCAGTAGGTTTGCATTGTTTGATTCCAATAAGGTTTTAACCAAGACATCGTTAAGACATTAAAAACTCCCTAAAACAACAAAAATACAAACACTTCCATTCAATTACTAAATCACTACGACTCCTCTTGTTTCATATAGCTTTAGACACAACCTTGGTTAAATATGACATCAACATAAAGTTGATTAAATGAAGGGGATCATGACACCCATCATGTACTTTAGATCCTCCTTCCAAGGACCTCTTTCAACACTATGCACCCATTTATAACAATATTTTAATTGGTTACGATGAGTGTGATCCCATCATGGAGCTCTATACTATCCCTTCCAAAATCTAATTTAATGAGATTAAGAGGACTTCTCTACATTATCAAAACCATACTATGTAACTTTTTTTCAAAATTAAGATACTTAATCCTCCCCTAGCAGGACATGAAACAACCTTATATGGATAGAAGATAACATATTGAAATAATGCAAAGATATGTCTATACATGTTGAGAAAACAATGGGAATCTCTCTTTCCCTCAAGTTTCACATTGCTTCCATGATAATGATGAGATTATACTTTGTGCATATGATCCTCCTCTATTCATTTGTGTCCAAAATGGTGATATCCAAGTCAAGTGTACCTTGATCAATGAGGGTTCTTACACTTGTGTTTCCTCACTTAATTTTATCAAAACCCTTAGATATTTTTAATGTAATCTCAAATCCACATGAAACACATGTCAAGTATATGATCAAAGGAAAATACCTCCTTTAGGTTATGTGTGTCTTCCCATTACCATCCCACCTATCATCATTCATGTGAAGGTGATGATATTTAACTTTCCTTTATCTTATAACATTATTCTTGGTAAGACATGGACTCATTAGATACATTGATTATTATACCTATAAATGTGTTAAATTTTGTCATAATATATCCATGTAGATCATTCAAGTTAACACTAACCCTTGAAATTTCAATCAAATCCAAGATCATGGTGTCTTCAAGATTCCCACTCTTGAACATTTGTCTAGTGTTCCATTCTGTGAGTTTCAACAATTCAAATTTATCATCAATTCCACTTGAGGTTACAACAATCATCCTAAAATCATTGGGAATATTCCTCCTAATCTCTTATATTTTTATGGTGATGAACTTAATGAGATTAATCTCAAGATTAAAACCTTTAATCTCTCACCTTATCTCATCTCTCAACTTCTCACTTCTTTACAACCTCATTCTTATCAATCTCCTTATGATGACATCACCATTATATTAAATAAGAATCAGTATTCCATTCATCATACCTCATTAAATGATAACCATCCCTACCAGTGTCATTGATCTTCATACATATGACTACAATGATGGTTATACCTTAGATAATCCATTTTTAGGAGCTATTGTACATCCCTATAATGCTAAGATTATATTTTATCATTCTTTGTTGCTTCATTAATTTAGTGTATCTTCTCATAATACATCATATATAGTTCTTAATTTTAGTATTTTTCCTCTTTATCTTAGGGTAGAGATGTTATGGATGCCTCTAGTTTATGAATAACCTCTTATGTGTATGTTTGTGGATCATGCTATGATTGGGACCTATCCCTTTGCTAAGTACCATGACCCATATAACCTTCTTATCCCTAATATATGTGCAAATATCCTTTAAAATTCTATAGACCCCACCCCTCCCTCAATAGATCCCACTTTAGATCTTATTCCTACACTTGCTTTAGTTGAGTCTACTCCTACTTTTGATCTCATCACTCCTTCCATCGAGCCTAATCTAGGCCCTTCACCACCACCATCTTTTCTTGGTGATGTTTTGCTTCCTTTACCATGTATGGCTCCATTTCCCACCAAACGGGCTAATGAGCCTTCCAAAACTCATTCCACTTCTATTATACCTCCTCCTATAAGTACCTCTACTAAGCCTACTCATAATCATATTTATTACTTTCATGTCATAGATAACCATTCATCCATGAATTATCACAAGTTGCAATAGTTTATTGAGACTTTACAAATTTTTACCCCTCAGTCCTTAAACAAGGCCATACCTTCTAAATTATGGAGAGATGTATTATATTTGGCAGCAATGTGGCACCCATCACACTGATCATTTTTCGTCCTTCATCAACATTTTAAAGATAATATTTTAACTATTCTCATACCTTCTACCATTCCTCCCATAGGTCATTTCCATAAGAAGACTCCACCTTATTCTCCCATGGTTCCACCTCTTATGGTTCCATCTCCTCCTATGGTACCTTATTAAACTCATGTTTCTCCACCCATGAATCCTTCACCCATGGACCTTACCTCACCTATGGATCCTTCTCCACCTATGAGTCCCTCACTTATGGATCCTTCCCCACTAGTGATCCCTTCATCTCCTATAGAGTCTACTCCCATGCATTAATTGATCATCCCTTGCCTAATATCACTCCTCAACATGATCCATCAAGCATTCTTACCTTTTTTGTTGAGGGGATTAGATGTGAAGTATTTTCCTAGTTTTTGTTAAAGATAGATGAGACATTAACTCCAACTTCATAGAGATCTATCAAATGTCTTGGATAATTTGTGTGGGCAAATCTATCATTACTTATGAACACATGGATGTGTTCTTACATTTTCATTTAGATTGGATGTGTTCTCTAATATTATCTTTATCTATTTGTTATATCATTTGACATTGTGTAAGGTTACTATAAATCTTATATGGTGACTTTTATTTCATAATTCATATTTATTATAATGTCATTTATGTTTACTTATGGATGTCTTCTTTATCATTGCTTTCTTTTTCTTCTTGATTTTCTTTCTTACAAACTCCCTTGGTTTTTTATTATTTTTTTTGCTTTATTATATCTATATGCATGGATAACTATCATTATGACTTGGTTATACAAACCTAGGTCCCTTTAGTAATTACTTCTTTACCATGTGATAAATTACAAAATCATTAATCTTATTATGATATCCTTTCATCAGTCCACTTTGGATATCTTTTATCCCTTTTTCTCTTTTCACACACTAAGCATATACATGATTGAGACTTGAGATAACATTTTGGTTCATTATTAAGCCTAAGTTTTCTAATCAATCTTGTATTTGGTCACTTAGATTCCTTTATCCTAAGCCTACATCTCATTTATGTGTATCACTCCATCTCTCATGACTAGTCATTCTAAGTCTATATAATAAAAAAATTCCTTAAAGATATTAAAAAGCCAAATCATTTAAATAAAAGGCAATGATATAAAAGGTAAAACATTCAAAATTTCTCAAAAGTCAAGTCACACTAAAAGATGTGATTCAAAGAACATCTCCTTATAATAAAATATCAAACTCTATAGTTGGCCTCATGACAAATTTGAGGTCCATTGGGGTACGGTAGGCCAGTATATTAGAAAAGGAGAATAAAAAATATATTTTAGTGCTACCTACTTTCTCATGCAAGTACTTAATATTCTTAATATATCGATGACTCTTTAAGGGGTCCTAAGGAATGGGGAACATGTCATGGGAAGGTAGGTCCATTTTAATTTTCCTATACCAATCTACCTTCATAAGTCAATCTTAGTATCACACTTATTCTCCAACACAGCTTAGTGTCTATAATGAACATGTTTCCTTTGTATAATGATGGTCACTAGTCACTTATTGTCTTCGCATGTCCATAGTATGCCTTTTATCTCCTATGGTCTTCTCATAAAATGCCTAAGTTATGATTTTTACATTCCTCATATTTCCTCTTAAGAAATATTTTTTTCTCACAAATCACTCACCTAGGGATTTCATTTGTGAGTTACATTGTAAGACCATGGATAAGACTTGGCCTTCCTCACAAATTACCTCAATTTCACATTCCTATTACCAACATCCCTTATTAAAAAATTTTCACATTTTTTCCACCTCATTGGTGTTCCCTTTGTGAGTTGTAGTGTAAGACCATAGATAGGACTTGGCCTTCCTCACAAAATTTTCCAATAATCTAAGTCACAACAAAATTACATGTGTCAATTATGAGATGAGATGTTATTGATCATGAACTTACATGTCATTGACATGCTTACCAACTTGATTTACTATGTTTTATGATTACTTTGTTATTCTTTCACTTTTATCTTCTTATTTTTTTGATTTCATGTAATAATTCAACCATTTCTTGAACTTTTCATACTTCCCAACCTGAATTAGTGTGATAAATTTAAGACCAAATTTTGTTAATTTTATTTTTATTTTATACTTCTCAATATGATTTAGTATTATTTATTGACTTAATTGATTTGGTTTTATACCATTGGTCTTTTATGTTCTTCCCATTTTATTTCATTATTTTCATAATTCCTAGCATGATTTAGTGTGATTTTACTTGTTTAAATTTGGTGCCCAAATCTCTTTTTCTCTTGGTTTAAAAAAACCTTTTATCATCTTGTTTTACCACCCTTTGGTTTCTTATACTTAATCATTTTCTTGTTATTATGCATTTCCCAACATTAAATAGTGTGTAGTACATTTTTCAATTTATTATACTTAGTCAAATATTTTTTTGCCTATTTATTTTTAACCATGCATGTGTCTTGCATAATTCTAGAAAAGAAACCATAACTCATACATTTACTATAGTGTATAAAATAAAAACTCAATACATATTATAAAAATAAATATACCCAAGCATCCACAATTGTAACCATAATACAAACACATATAAATCAACATTCAACTACTAAAATCATATATCTATATATATCATGTGTTTTTGATACAAGGTACAAAAATACATAGCTCTAACTCTATGGGTGGGGTCCACCATGCCTATTTCATGGCCTAGCCACACTATCCATATATTCCTTGATATGACTCCAAATAAAACACCATAAAGAAGTTGTTTGAGATCTCAGCCCTGATACCTACCCCTATAAATGAGCCACTTGGGCATGTACCTATCCTAAACGGGTTAGGGTTGCTAGCTGTGTTGCTCCCTCTAGGGCCTGTGTCTATCCCATTTTCATCACAATAGATAGATACAAAGATATCTCTTGAGTTAGGACCTACCATGCTTATGATTCTCCTTTACCCACCCCTATCAATGTCTATATACCCTCTTTGTGTGCCTATAACCACCTTATGGCCTATCCTGCTAGTCTAAACCAGCTTACTTGAGCAAGGGAAAATGGTACCGTGGTATACTCTAGTGTGGTAGGGTCATATGACATCAACACCTCATCTAAGATATCATGGAGTGTTCCCCTCATAAGGGACCCCCATCTATTTTGCTTCTCCTCTACAAGATCTAAAAAATACCAAATCAATAGATATTAGGTCACTGATATATCTCCAAATCTATCTATCTCTTTTCTATCTCAAATAAGCTTAAGTAAAATTTTAACCATCTTTTTTTACTTTTCTATGTGTTTCCTACCACTATATTTCCATCTACATGACCATAATACATGATCTCCCCATTAATATGCTCTCCAAGAACCTCATCTATAGGTTGCCACCCAAAATCAAATCCTGGAGTCACCACTCATGATCATCTCAAGCTACATTTGAGTGGTCTCTCTATCACCAACTTTGTCTTGGCCTACCTAATGGGTTATTTAGGATGACTACTATCTTTGATCTCTCCTGATGTTGATGCCTCCATTGATGTTATATATGATGTGTTCATTGTTCCTCATGCTATCATGTTGGTGGTAGTACCTCTAGCACTCCTACATCTACATCTATCTCCTTTATCTTCATTTTCTATCATGCATAACCTATCCATGGTCTCTCATGATGTGGTCTAATTACTAGCCTAGAAACTATTGGCCTTAATCTTCCTCTCCTCATTAAATCTCTCACATCCCTAACCCAAAATATTTGCACCACTATCAACACCACTACGTGGAGGAGTCCCATCCATCTTGGTGCATGTGCCACTAGATGTAGATCTATCCACTAGGTATAGTGGCTTATAATCTCTATCCATGCCAATGTTGTTGCCATTATCTCCCAACTTAGCCACATTATATAAATGTGTCCATAAGGCTTCCATACAATGTTTTCTCATCTCACTATCTAGAGCATTGGCATGTGAGGCATGGATCACACTACCTGATCCTACAACTACCTTTGTACTCAAGGTAACTAATCATCAACCATATGGGGTAGCTTAGTTAACCAATACATAGGGAACCTCTCATATATCCATGACATTAGTAGTATAATAGGCCCTATAAAATTTTACCCTATGGACAACATCACATACACATAATGCACAAGTTGTACCCATATTACAAATCCTAGGTCATATAACACCTCATGCTCCAATATCATCTAAATAAGGCTATCACAAGTAGTGATACCTTCCTATCTAACTTGTGACATAACACCTGTGCTATCATAATTACTATCACTAACTTCCAAATATCCATAATATATGAATTGTAAACATCAAACAAACTAACTCTCAATCTAGGGTATATCCTCTCTTAGCTTATAGCCCATATGGCTAAGGCTCTCCTCTACTCCTTACCATCTGGTACACATGTAACCATGAGTGTACCTATTATAGGTAGTTCAAGGATAACATGTAATTTTTCTATGGTGATACCCACCTCAATGGTATCCCCCTCCAACTCCCACCTAGTTGTGTTAGTCAACCATTCCTAGGTGCTCCTAGGAACATGACTAGAAAATTTGAGCTTAGTGGAATCCTATACATATATACAATGCCTCCTAAACCTAAAACTATCAATCTTGCTCTATCCTTAATCAAAAATCACTCTAAAAGATCTAGGAGACATGCCACATCTACTAAGTGCCAAAATCTAGGACACCCTTACAATCATAAAATAACACAAGATGTATTAGATCCTCCATGTCAATTATAGTCAAAATACATTCTTTTCAAATTTTAACAAAAAAAGCCTAATTTGCCATAATATATCCATTTTTAATCAATTCAACCTATTTTTGGCCTACTCAACCCTTCTAGTCCTCAATCAGCCATTCTAGGCCTTTCTAACACTATTTTAGCCCATTTCATGCATTTCTATACTATTCTAGTCACTTAGTCAAATACTAGGTTAACCAAAATTTCCTTATTTTAACCAAGTTGACTTAACAAATTAAGTCAACCCTTTACTTTTTCCCCTCTTAGTACTAAGTTAGTAGATTGGATTTTTCTACTAGGTTAGAAATCATGTACTAATTTGACATCATGGAGAACACACTAGGTTGGCACATACCTACTAGGTCGGCAGTGTGGATTTTACAAAATTTTAGCCTACTAGGTTGACTAGGTTGACTTAGTTTTTTCACTTGTTAACCCCTTACATTTTCATTAATAAATGCCTTCTAGTGGTTCTTACTCTGATCCCTTCAAACCCATTTCTATACTTGATTTTTCCTACCCCTAGCAACTTTTTTGGCTTCATTCTGATTCCTAAAATTGATTTAAAACACAAAATTAAAAAAAAAATCACTTAATTTCAATAAAGTATTCAAAAACTAGTATGAAATTCTCAGTTGCCTACTTGTACTACACTCACTACCACTATTAGGAGTCACTCTCATCTCAATTATCATCTCCTCACCATTTTAGCTTTCTTGGTCTTTTAGAGCTCTTTTTCCCTCATCGACAAGTCAAAAATAACAAATGACTTCCCTTTCACCCTATTTAAAGTTACTTTTCATAATTTTCAACCTTTCAAATATTTTCTATTAGATTCCTTGTTTTGCCCATATCTCTATTTGTACTACATTTTTTAAACCATAAAATGTTCTAAAATCATGATGATGTAGAGAATATTTTCCACTACTATATGCTTATCTTCCATTTTTTTAATTTTTGGCTATTTTTTTCACTAATAGCTATAGGTTTGCCTAATTATTTTCACATTTGGATGGCTTCACTTCTCTTACAATCTACTTCTTTATCTATAACACTAAGGTAAGTAAAGGTATGCATTTTTCAATTTTATCCTTTCATTTATCTTATTTTATCCTTACTACATCTTACTTATAGTCAATTTTGTGTGTTATCATGTTTTATTATCAAAGCAACATCCTATGTTGCACTCATGTGACACATGATGAACTTCAAGTGGGGCATATATACACACATAGTATTTTTAAAATTTTATCAATTAATGACACTTTATATCTTACAATAACTCATCAAGTCTCAATATATTTTATAGCATACCTTAAGGGGTGACTAAAAAATGGGTGGGCAAATCATTGGTGCTTCACAAGATTGTTGTCTCTTTTACCATTTGTTATCTACAAACTTATCCACACTTTTCTCTTGAAAACCTTATCCCTAAGCTTGTTATTCTCTATTACACACTCTAATCATTTTATACCTTTTATCCTCATTTTCCTAGCCTTAACCCCTTTTTGATTGGTCATTATACTAGGTTGAATGGGTTGAACCTGTATAATTTTGGGTAAAATTCACTTAGGGTCTAGGTCGGATCTTGGTCGACCTAGCCCATGACCTAGTGAATTTTTGTCCTTAATTATACTAGGTTTATTGGGTTGACCCCATCAGTCTAAAATTTTTGAAGTAAAGAGGGTTAAATATATCTATATATACAAGATCATTTCACCATTATTTACATAAGAGAAGTAAGAGTTATTACATATTGTTTATCCAACATTCTACTTGAGGATCAAGCTTACGGTTTCATAGTTTCTATGGACATATGGATCTTGTCTTGTAGAGAAGTATTTTGGATGCATTGATAGGTTGTGTAGCCTATATATTATTTGTCATTTTCATCCTTACATACCACAACTAATAGTAAAAAACCAAAATAGGTTGAATCTTGTGCCCACTGGGTGCAAGTCCATAAGCATCTTATTAATCACCAAAAATCAAGTACATAGAAAGGGTGCCTTTACTCCATTAACTCTTTTACAAAGAAAAAAATATATTTTATAGGTTTTACCCATGACCATTAAAACCAACCAATCTTGTAACCAACTATTTATTGGAATTCAACCCATAAGGTAGTTCTAGATTAATTAACTCAAATAATATATAAAACTATCTAAACTAAGTAAATTTATTTATGGTGGTGTCTTAATTAAAATATGCATGCCCCATTTACATTTATTAAATTAATCTAATGTATAAAAAATCATAAGCTAATGTTAAGACTTTGGATAAGTCCTAACAAACCCCCATATGATCCAAATTCAGGTCTTTGGACACATACCAAGTATTTTTCTAATTTTTTCAAATTTGATTCTGTCAAGGGGTTTTGTGAAAATATCAGCTATCTAATCAAAATTTGGTAAATATATTAGATCAATATATTTATTTCCACCAACATTAAAAGATAATGATATTTGACATCCATATTTTTTGTTTTGGCATGAAACACTAAATTTTTGGACATCTTGATTGCACTCTGATTATCAATGTATAACTATGTAGGAGGAATTTGACAAACCTAAAGATCTTCAAGAATATGGCTTAAGTAAATAATTTCTCTAGAAGCATCCTATGATTCAATGTAATCTAATTATATTGATGAATTTTCCATTGTATCCTAATTTTTATAACACCAAGCAATGGTAACTGAACCCATATGCATAGTGTATCTTGTTGTGGACACTCAGTCATCCACACATCTACCAAAATCTACATCATAATACCCAATAGGTTTTAATTTATTATTATGGTGGTACTCAAGGCCATATTTTTTTCTTCCTTGAAGGTAATAAATTACTCTTTTTGGTGCATGCCAATGAATTTATCTGGGCTCATGCATAAACCTAGATAAAATTCCAACTAAAAATGATATTTCAGGCCTGGTAGTCATCAAATATATCAAACCTCCCACCAATTTTCTATATTTGGTGTCACTAAAAAAGGCATTACAATCATCCTTAGATAATTTTAAGTTACTTTCCATGGGAGTGAAGGTAGGTTTGCAATCACTCATGCGAAACCTATCTAATAACTCAGAGATATACTTAGATTGTGAAATGAAAATTCTATGCTCTTTCTATGTTATTTTTGTGCCAAGATAGTAATAAAGAAGTCCAATATTTGTTATCTCAAACCCATATTTTCATTCTTTCTTCATATACTTGTTATGGTTTTCATCATTTCTTGTGATGAACAAGTTATCGACATAGAGAACAAGAATCACTAATTTCTTACCCTACACATGAAAATAAAGAGTATCATTAGATTCACAATGTTTAAAACTAATGGATTTCAAGTATGAATCCATTTTATCATACCAAGCCCTAGGTGCCTATTTGATCCCATATAAATCTTTTATCAATTTACACACTTTATGTTTTACACCCACATGTTTAAAACCCTAAAGTTGTTTCATGAAGACTTATTCCTATAAATCACCATTCAAAAAGGAACTTTTTGCATCCATTTTATGGATTTTCTAACTATTTTATGTAGGTAAGGAAAGGACCATATGAATATTGTGCCATTTGGTAGTTGGTGAAAATGTTTCCTCATAGTCAATACCTTCTTATTGTGCATAGCCTTTTGCAACAAGTCTTGCCTTATGCTTATCAATGGATCCATCTGATTTATACTTTGTCTTATAAACCCATTTACATCCTATGGGTTGAACATGTGGAGGGGATTAACTAAAACCCAAGTATTATTTTTGAGTATTTAGTCATACTCACTTTGCATTGCCTGTTGCTAAATAAGTTCACTAGATGCCTTCTCAAAAGTAGATGGCACAGTGGAAGAAGTTGTACCAACTATAGCATAATTCACCTATTTTTTAGAACTCCTAGGACATGTTAAACTAAATTCATCTTCTTTCAAGTCAAAAAAATTACTTTGAGCCCATTTTGGATACTTAGTCAAATTATTCAAATCAGGAACACCAAAGTTCTCATCATGTGCACCATCATTTGCACCATTCAAAGGAAGGCTTAGAGAAATTTCAATAATTTTTATGTCATCAAATTGTGAACTAGTATATGAATGAAAGTGAAGGGATTTGAATCTCATACCACAACATTGAATAATTCTCCCCATTACTCAAACCCTTATCTCATTTTTCAATTTCCCTCTCTACCCTATCAAATTGAGAATCAATCTCTATAGTGTTCATAGCCCCAAACTCATCAAATATTACATACCCACTCACTATGAATTTACCAGTATCCTATGAAAGTAAATGAAACCCCTTTTTATTTTTAGAATATCCAATAAAGATGCATTTTTGACTTCTTGACTCCATCTTACTTTTATGTTAAATGGGAACTAAGGCAAAACAAAGTCATCCAAACACTTTCAAGTGTTTAAATTTTGGTTTAAACCCATACCATGGCTCATATGGAGTTTATCCCAAAAGTATATTTGTGGGGGACCTATTTCTCAAATACATTGCAGTACCAATGGCTTCTACCCAAAACACATCATCAATCTATTTATAGTGCAACATAGCACATGTTGTGTCCTCTAAAGTTCTATTCATTAATTGAGATACTCCATTCTTCTATGGAGTGTAAGCATTATTGTATTGTCTATGAATTCCATGTTTTCAACAGTAATCCAAAAACTCGTTCAAATTATACTCACCACCATTATCTGAATAAAGAATGGCTAAGTGTGAACCTATTTCTTTTTCAACTAAGTGTAACCAATCAACAAAGTTAGTGAAAAATTCTAATTTGTTATTCAAAAAAAAAAACACCCAAGTCATCCTATAAAAATCATCAATAAACAACACAAAATATCTACACCCACTAATGGATGAATTTTTCATGTGACGTACATGACTATGAACTAACTACAAACATTTGTTGGCTCTCTAATTAGAATTATTAGGTAATTTTTCAAATTTTGTTTTCCCAAAACACATGATTCATAAAGAATACTATCTTTACAAAAAGTGGGAAACCCACTCACCATACTATATCTCTGGAAGTCCACTAAAGAGTGAATATTCAAATGTCCATATCAGAGATGCCATAACCACTATGTATATATAGTACCTATATCTATTTCAATAACTACTGCAAGTTCCACTATGGGAAGAAGCACTTTACAATGAAATCTAACCAAATTTTCATCCTCATATCATGTATAAATGGTTTTATAACCATCCTTCACTAAATTGATATGAATGAGCCCATTGTAAAGCATAATTTGATAACCTTTCTATTGAATAGTTACCAAGGAAAGAAGATGTTTCTTCAATGTGGGAAGATACCAAACATTCTCTAAGTATTTTATAGAACCATTAGGAATAAGAATCTGAATAGACCCAAGTCCTATTGGAATATGCATAGACTTATTTGCCAAAGAAACTAGAGAAAGAGAAGCTTCTTTGAAAGTCCAAAGAAAAGTCTCATCTAAATGTCATGTGTTTGGTTACTCCTGTGTCTAAAATATATACATCCCTGAGCTCATCTCAAGCCTCATATTCCATATAATCAATGTGCCCTAAAGTAGTAAATGCAGATTCATGAACAACATTTCTAGACTCATCATAGTCATGATCAACATATTGAGAAGAGTTAGACTTAGTCACTTTTTGTGGCCTCTAAATTTTTTCAAAAATAATCCTACACTAAGAGGTAATGTGACCAAATTTTCCACATTTATGACACTAAATTTTTGATCTACCTCAATCTCTACCCCTATAAGAGTTGTGACCATATCCTCTATCACTTGTCTCATTTTAATGAGTATGACTAGATTGTTGTTGATTTTAATAACCCCTACCTCTACTTTTATATCTTCTTCCTTTATAACCTTGACCCCCTCTATACTTGTTCCCTCTATTGTTTTGATGCCCAAATGAAGATGAGCTAGGCTTAGACTCTAAAACATAGGCTTCCTTAGTTTTCTTAGATTTATTGGGGAGAGAGAGGTCATGTTGGATGAGAAACTTAGAGAACTTGTCAAAAGTGATGCTTGTGATCTTGTTAGAGACATGGAACATTTCTAAAAAGTTTTTATAAGATGCAGGTAGTCCTTTCAAAGTAGTAGTGACTATGAGATCATCATCTAGTCTTCCAAACCTAGCCTTAGTGTACTCAGTAGCAATATTTTTCAACTTAGAAATATATTTTACCATATCCCCATCTTCATCTAATGACAAAGTAAACAATTACATATGAATGTCTATCTTCTTAGGCTTAGGTTTCCTATCATAAAAATCAAATAATGTTTTTCATGCAGTGTAACTATGAGGAGAATTTTTAATATGAATGTAAGTATCCTAAGTACAAAAACATTTGATTAGTGTTAAGTCCTTAGAATCACATAAATTGAATGCATCATGTTTAGCATATTCTATTGTAATGTGGGATTCTCATTCTTAACAATATCACATAATTCATCAAAAACTAAGGAAGCTTCCATCAAACATTTCCAATTTGAATAATTCAAAATCATTAATCTATCACCATCTTAAAGTAAATTCTAAATATTTGGCATCTTGGAATAAATTCATGTGTAACAATAAAAAATAAGTGTGACAAAATGCAAAAGAAATACCACACTCACTGCACAAGACTCTGCTTCTACAAGGTTTTGCACTTAACCTCAATGTAGAGAAAAAAAGGATTTTTGATAGGTTTTACACTTAAACATACCAAAAATTACATGCTTATTTCACAAAAATACACACTTATTTCACCAAGTGCACCCTTATTTCAACAAATCAATGTAAAATAAATAGAATTTAATTCCCCTTTTTCGACTTTGAAAACAACTGTCTATAATATGTATGTATTTCAAAACTTTCAAATCATACAAAAAAGAGTTAAAAAGGGAATATTCTTTTTACAAAAGTATATACCCAAAAAAAATTCTTCCAAAAAGAAGGGATTTGTACCCTTGACCTCCTCCTTTTAATCTCTTCACAAAAATAGCCTAACCACTTGCTCTATGAGCATTTACAAGTCTTAAACATGGAAATATATATTTCAACCTAATTTTTCCTATGTGTGGACTAAAAAAAATTACAAGGAAATAATTCATCTGAGAATTAAAAACTTGGTAAATTATTTTTCTTTTGTAAACCTAGACTTGGCTTTTCTGAGACCCACCAAAAGCATAAATATTTGCAAAGACTATGTAAAATTTCAAATTTTTAATTTTCCTAAAGCATTCCAATTCCATATCTACTTGAAAATGTTTTTGTAACCATTCTCTCTCTCCTTGGTTATACAATTCCATAGAGGCCATACAAATGCAATGGAAACCTTGTTTTGAGACTAATTTGAAGGATTTTTGAATGTTAATGATAAATTTTGTTTACTTATACATTGGAAAGGCTATACAAGTATGGATTTGGGGCATATGGCTCATTAAAAAAATTTAGATTTTCTTCCAAAGGAATTTCATAGGGGTTTTAAGATCATTAATAGATATTTTTTGAACAAACAATGCTTAGAATGGTTAAAAAGATAATGGCAGCCATAACAAATATATGTAGAGGGCTTTTGGTTTTTAAAAAGGTCATGAAAATGCAATTTTGAGTAGATTTAAGGTTTGAAAAGATAGTTTGGGGATCTAAAATTAAATCTACAATGCTAAAAATTTAATCTAGGAGCCATTGAGAACTATTAAGCTCAATATTAGGGAGAGAAGGTCGTACAAAACTAGTATAGGCTATTTTCACCATATATTTTATAAAAAAATTAATGTAAATTTTTAGAAAAATTAGAATATTTAAAAGTTTTTCAAAACTTTAACATTAGTTCAAGTTTCAAAAGGGCTTTTACTTCAAAAAATAATATAAAAGGGCATACCTTTTACCACCCAGTATTTGAAAATTATTTTATGTGAGACTTTTTTTCATGTGAAATAGCTTTTCACCTTACTTTCACCCAAATCATCATGCTTCTAATAGCCATGCTCTAATACCACTGATAATAAAAACCCAAATAGGTTAAATCTTGTGCCCACTAGGTGTGAGTCCATAAGCATTTTATTAATCACCAAAAATAAAGTACATAAAAAGGGTGTCATTACTCTGTTAACCCTTTTACAAAGACAAATCAATATTTTATAGGTTTTACCCATGACTCATAAAACCAACTATTTACAAGAATTCAACCCATAAGGTAGTTCTATATTAATTAACTAAAATAATATATAAAACAACCTCTTGTAAATCACCTTGGCCAAGGGAAAGATTGAGGCTCAATGGGTTCATCTTCAAAGGTAAGTATTCCTAATTTTGTTCCTCCTTTATAAGAGTAGTGTAGTCATATAAAATGTCAAAATTGGTAACTTGAGTGTGGCTTGTGACACCCAACCCATAGGTTACTCTTGCATGTTCTCATGACCCTTTCAGACACCTTTTTGCTTATTTTTAATCATTTTTGGACTTCTAAAACCTGATTCTAGCTCAGCCAGGTTGCATTTCCCATGCTAATTCCATCCCCCTAGGTCTTGTACCTATAAGAAAAGATCACCCATCTTGGACTATATAACCAAACCCTAAGGTGTCTTATTTTAATTCTCTTATCTAATTACATTTTTAGATCCAACAGTTATTTCTTTCTAGTTCTTATCCTTCATATTTTTGGCCTAGTACGAATACATTTGATCCATAACCAATGGATCTCTATAAAAGTCCATTCAAATTTCATTTAGAAGGGTTTGGAAAAGATTAAAAAATCAATAAAATATACATGCAATAACTTTGAGTAAAATTTCCCTATTCTCTACATATAGCCATCCAATAGAGCTACAAGCATATCCAAATCCTCACACCAGTCCTTATCCACTTCCAGCACACCTAGTTTAGTATTTTTACATCCTCATAACACTATTACACAAATCAAAATCAAGTGGGAGAAATAAATATGCTTTATCCCTCTTCAAATCATTGGTATGTAGGTATTTTTCCCACATAAGGGGTATGGATACACGTTTAGTGCATCTTACACACATTTATTGTTGTCAATCAAGTGTGTGCCCTTGTGAGAAAGTATGAAATTCCTCAATAATATTGGAAAATGGAATATTTCAAAAGTTTTTGTGACTTAAAAATGGAGATAATATATATAGAGGTATGGTTCCCTTGGTTCTCTCACTAAAAATTACTTTCAAACCTACTACTTATTGATTTTGACAGGGAAAAGGGTACAAAAGACAATGAAAATGGATGAAACAAAATGAAAATTGAAATGGAAGGTGATGTAGTTTTGTTTATGAACTCAAATTATTTAAGTGACACTTATATGAAAGGAAAAATCTTACAAACACATTCACTACACCCAAGTAATATTTCTACATCAATATTTCGCAATTAGGACCTTATAAACTCAACTCATGCAAAGAAGGATTGAACTAGAATCTAATACATGAAATTAATATTTATTTGGAAACTTATAATGAAATTTAGAACATAAAAATATCTCATGAAGGTACACAACCAGATTATAACCAATAAAATCAAATATTTCACTAAGTTATACCAATGGCAAGCATATAGACTTCACTATAAAAGACCTAAAAATGGAGGAATTTTGATTCTTATTACTCTCAAAAGATGAATAAAATTTATGGAAGCCTTTAGGAAAAATAAAAATATAAAATATTCATCTTAAATTCTATAAAAAATAATACATGTAGAAAATAAATTCTTAGAGACAAAGCAGCCCCAAAGTAGGGGACAGACCTATATTCTATCAGACAATTTGATAATGAGTCTATTACTAATTTTGTCACTCATTGGAGAAACTTGATCAATCAACTCTCATTATCCTTACCTCAACCTAAAATTATTGAGATTTTCTCAAGGGTATGTGTTAATCACATCTCATCCACACTTTGAGAACAAAATTTCCACACATTTGATGAAGCTTTTACCATGGCACAAAAACTCAAGGTTTACGCTATTGATGAAGGCAAAGTCAAGTTTTGAAGTAAGAATACCAATACTAAGACAAATGACTCCTCTATATCCCTTAATAAATTGGTGTGGAAAATAAGTTATAAAATTTTTTTAGGTCTTATAATACTGATCATTATGTTTGGTCAAACTTAGAGCACTTGGAGAGTGCCAATACTCTTACATCAATCCCTAGATTTTAACTTTCTTGTTTCCTTTGATGAAAAAGTCTCTTCCATGGATGTAGTTCTTCAATTCCTTCAATTTTTTTTAATTTTAAATATTATTTAGGATTATTAATGACTATAAAAAACTTTTAAAGAGTTGGTTACAAGACTCCTTAATCAAATTGACTTTGTCTTGCACATGTGTATTTGGAAGAGGAAGAGTCCTATTTGCATTTGTTAGAGACCGTTTCCAAAGCATAATTTCATTATAAATCTTAATTTACTTCCTAATACCTTTAATATGGCGTGAAATATCATAATTAAACTTTAAAATTATTTTTAATAGGTTATATGCACCTATTTAGCCTTCAAAAAACCTCAAAAGGCTCATTTTTAACCAAAACATAGAAGGCAAAGGAGGAGATTTCTTCAAATTTGCATCAAGCTAGAATATATACTCCATGTAAGTATTATAAAGGGCATACAAGACCATTTTAAAGTAAATTTTAGGCATCAAAAAATCATCAAGACTTGTAACAACACCAAAATCATGCATTTCCCATGTATTTCTTGTAGCCCTATTTTCCTACAAAGCTAGGTGTCTGGGAGAATCTAGTAGAGATAATGTAAAAAAAAGAATTGTTTCAAGTACCCATTCTCCTATCACATTTAAATACAAAATTTAATGGCCAAAATCCATTTTTTTATATGATTTCCATCCCATTTAGATTGCCAAATTAGGCCTAATTAGCCCTTTTAGCCCTAAAAGAGAAATTTTGTTGTTGGGAGATCATATAGGTTTTAAACCTAAAAAAAGTAATTGATTAAATTTTATAATTATCTCACCATTATTCATGTAAATTTTTGTGGTCTGTAACCACATGGAAGTATGAAAACCATGAAATGGCCTTTGGAAGGCTTATCCTTTCAAGGCATTTTCTGATTGGCCCAAAAGAATGAAATGGTTTGGGCACTTTTGGATGGATTTTTATAGAAATTTGAGTTTTATATAGTAAAATATTTCCTAATATTCATCCTCCATTATTTTTTATCTTTTCATGTGCTCAATAACCCTATTTTAACACAAACATCTTAAAATGTATTGTTTTTGCCCAAATCCATACAAGTGAAGATTAAAAAAAAAAAAAAATGATTAAAATGAGATTAATGAGCCCTAAAAAAATTCCAAAAAACCAATTATATTCATTTCTTATTTATATTGAGAAACAAGCCCAAGAATAGACCCCTCTCGGATGCATATGCTATAGTGACATGTTATTACTCTTAGAAATTGTTCATAAATATGAGGAAAAAAATATACAAAAAAATTACATTAATTTCAATCTTACTCAGACCCATAAAAATTTCTAAATTTTAAAATCCCAACTCTCTTTCCTCTTCTCGTACCGATCATTTAAAAACTACCCTTCTAAGCATGCAAGAAAGGTCAAAAATGGAGTGAAGTTGGATTTTGTAATTTTTTTCATATAAATTCATAAAAAAATTTATGACCCTATAATAACCCAATTAATCCTCCATGATTATTTTCTCACAAAACTCCTTTGAAACCAAAGTGAATGCCTTAAAAAGGCTCGATTTTGCACTAAAACTGCTATTTTCACCATGAAGATCTAAATGGAATGTTGTAAAATGTTTTCCATAGTCTCTAAAATGTTTTAGGAGGTGAATAAATATGGAATAAATCTCATTTTTTATCGTATAATATTAAAACCTTCTATGAATGGCACAAAATGGTAAGATTTTGCATAGAAATGAGGCATAGAGTTAGTCCAGAATATGATCAACCTAATTTTTCATTTGTTAGAGATGTAATGAAATTGAAACATGCTATGAAGCTCATTAGTACACTCTAGGCTCTTCTTACCACTGAAAATGGCTCAAAAAGGCCAAAAAATGACTAGACAAGTACATGACAAATGAGGGGAAAGACCTTAAATCACCTAAACAACATTAAGACCTATTAAATATGAATTATTAAAAGACTTTTTACGACCAAATACTGACTCAAAAGGCCAATTGGAAATATATGAAAATTTTTAGATGGTAGGGGTGATAATTTCATATTGTCAACACTAACTCCCCTTCTTTCTCAAGATTGATCAAAGAACAATGATGTCTAGGGTTTGAATCCTAAATCAGCTCTACACAGAGTTCCATAGACATTTAGTAGTCAAGATTTCATAGGTAGGCTCACATAGGGACAGTGAATAAAACTTGGAAAATTTAGGTCTCTGTGAGTAGCCTAGACAACAATGATAGAAAAGAATTATAGCAACAGACCCTAGCATATCCTATTTTGACACTCCTATCCTTTCAAAAAATGAAAGCTAGGTTCTAATTTATGACACTATCCTAGTCTTGCATAATAAATTCTAGACCATGTCTCAGTCATTTCATCTTATTTTTATCTAAGTCTAATTTTCTCCATATTTATTGCTATTTATAAAAAGGTTAAAATATAAATAAATTATAAAAATTAGTTGTTAAATTATTGTAATATTATTTATTTATTTAGTCAACTCAGAACCTTAACTAAATTAGGAATAAGACTCCAATATTCCCAAAATAGTTAAATAAATTGGTGAACCTGACTTACTTCATTTATGTATAAAAACCCTAGGGTAAATTCTTTGCTGGTTTTTTAAATAATTTTATGATTTTTTTTACCTATTTTAAATTATAAATTCAAATTTAATTTTTAAATTTACCTTAGTAATTTTTAAAATCATTTATTTCAAACCGTAGTTGAATTTACTAGGTCTTTTTGCAAACAAAAACCCTAGAAACCCTAGGAAAATTTTCTTGTTAATTTTAGAATTATTTTCCTAATTGTTTACCTAATATTTAAATAAAAAATTTATTTTATTTTTTAAAATTATGTAGTAAATTTTAAAAAATCAATTTTCTTCCAAACCCTAGTTGCATATACTAGGTCCCTTTAAATCAAGAATTTTCCAATATTTTTCCTAATTTTTTACCTGCATATTTAAAGTAGACATTCACATTAATTTATAAAAATTCTACAGTAATTTAAAAAATAATCATTTTTCATAACCCTAGTTGCATATACTAGGTCCCATTACTTTTGAGGTATCACCTTACATCTAAAATCAGATTTCACATAAAGACAAAAATAGATCTCATTTATTTATAAAAAAAATTCCTACATTTATTGTAAATAATAAGGAGATCATACTCAATCCTACCATGTACATGAATGATGAATTTCACCATTTGTTTATACAAATATTCATTATTTGCATTTCATGCTTACTTTTCATAATATGGGATGATATTAAAAAATTTAGTGCTAAACATATTAAGATACCTCTTACCTCACCTCCCTTGGAGCCTTTATTCCAAACTGAGTCATGTTGCATAGTCCATTTTTCTCTTCCCCAGGTCACTACCCATTGTCAAAGAGCCCAGTTGACACCCTTTGTCCCTTGACCTCCTTGACCTATCCATTATCCTCTCTCTCCTCCCATAGCTACTACTATTCCTATATGGATAGTAAATAATGCATTTATAGCTATTACTCGATGTGCTACCATGCCTCCCCCACCTAGTTAGGAGCCCCAACACCCTCCTATTCCTTCTCATCCCAGGACAAACCCACAAGTATAGGTTGATCTACATAAGGCATATGATATTATTAATCAGTTGAGGAACACACCAGCTAAGATTTCCATGTTAGAACTACTTCAAAAAGCTAATGTGTTCACAGGCATTCTTTATGATGCACTCACTCATACTTATATGCCCATTGATTCAGAGCCTTCTTATTTTGCATCAATGGTCAACATGGCTAAAACTATAAAAGATGCTATTTCTTTTGATCATGAGGACATGCCATCTCAGACAATTATTGATCAAAATTTACCACTATTATATAAGCTCAAGTCAAAAATAACATAGTTAAGAGAGTTTTAGTTGATAGTGGTTCTTGAATTAATATATGTAATATTACATTCTTAGAGACCATGGCCATAGATATGACATCCATGAAAAAACCATATAATAATACTAGAGGGTTAGATGATATACCATGAGAAACATTTGGCACCATTGCTTTGGATATCATGGTAGGGCCCAAAATGCTCTCTACATAGTTCTAGGTCATGGTAGGTCCTCTTTATTATAATATTTTACTTAGATGACCTTGCATACATGCTATGGGGGTAGTTCCTTCTACTCTTCATCGATGTGTCAAGTTTCTCCATGAAGGATACCTATACACTTGCCCAACAGATAATTAGCCATTTAGATATTGCTAAATTATAGTCATCTTTGACTATTTTTCTAGATGGGACATCTCATATCATAATTTAGTCATCACCTCAATGTATTTATCTTGATCAAATACATACATATGAGGTAGGAGAGACTAGTACATCTTACACTCTTCCACATATAGTTATGTATTTAGCTTTAGATACTTTGCAAGTCATAACATCTTAAGCTATTCTAGCTACTCCATCAGTCATGGTTCCTATAACTATTACAATTATACAATCATTGATAGTAGTTCCAATAGTACCAATTGATACTACATATATATCTTCTCTAATAGTTACAGTTAATCCAATAGTTTGAAATACTCTCATATTACCACTATCTTATACTACTACAGTTGATGAGACTCCCATATCATAGTTACCCCTTGTGGTAAATTCTAAGTTACCATATGTACATGATGTTGATATATATTCACAAGCTACTTCATATGATGATACAATACCCACACTCATAGATGACTATTTGTGTGGATTGAGCTTTACACCCATTGGATTAAGAGAGTACTAAAATGACACTAGAGATCTCATTATACATCATACATCACTCTTAGCATCTTGCACAACACTCTCAGGATATACTCCACATTCATGTCCACAAATAAATCACTTGGCACATATAGTTCGCATGGTTACCTCTATGGATATAAATCTAGTCATTTAGATTTAGGTAGGTAACACATAGCATTAGCTATAGATTATGCTATAGATGCTATTTGATCATAGATTAATCACACTACCTATAGTATGACAGATTTATTAGTAGATTATCATGGTAGGATGGTAACCCATTATGTCTCTTTCACCAAATCATATGCTATGACATCGATTCAAGTAAAAAATTACAATATAGATTGGATAAACTATAGGTTTAGGGTACTATTTAGATTACATCACCACTAGCACTAACTTCACCACTTCCACTGAAACCATATATTGCCATAGTTAAATGTCATAGAGGATAGTCAACATCTTCACCACTAGAGCAACCTTCAGTTCACCTTCGATAAGATGACAACATATATATGGAATCTATGGCATATGATGATACCTATGATGATGATCTTGAGGCATTTAATGATGGCCATGATCCCTTCATCCATATCTATCCCTAATGAGCTCCATCTTTGGACCCTTTACCCTGTCTAGCGTACTCTTTTATGTCATTATGTACATATTGCTTTATTCATATGTTTGTACATAGTCTCCTCATGATTGATTGTACATAGCTTATATCAAAAATATAAAAAATAATATAATATTTCAAAATATAAAAACATTCAAATAATTCAAAATCCAAAAACACTCAAATATTTAAAAATCCAAAAACATTCAAATATTCAAAAATTTAAAAACTTTTCAATTGTATGCATAATCCATGCTTTACATTTCTACTACCATGCTAGACTTACATTTACTTTTCTATGATTATTATTTGTCAATTTATCTACATTATCATGCTTCACTTGATCTTCTTTGAGTGTGTGCAGTGACATATAGATCCATGATTGCTTCACTCTACCCATTGAAGTGGCATCCTACTTCTAAATTTGAGATATGCATCGATACATCTACCCCCTGAGGGCATTTTCTACATGACTACATCAACCAAGTTATGTCATTCCTAAACTACACACTCTAGTTATCATGTTGATGTACATTAATTACTAGCTTACATAGATTACTCTATCAAAAATCATTAGTATATAACACTTACACATTTTTTAGCATATACCTTATCTTATACTACATGTCTTACATACTTTCACTCCTTACTTTTATTAGTTAGATGCAATTTTATTTCCATTAACTACATGTTTTCTTTTCTTTATTTGCATATCTAGATGTGATTGCATTTCTTAGTTCCTATTTTGTCTCTTGTATGTGCTTTAGGACATTTTCCAATTTCCTTTGTTTCTATTCTTGTATGTGCCTTAGGACATTTACCAATATATTTTTCTTGTACTCTTGTATGTGCTTGTGGCCCTCATTCCAACCTTGCTTATTTTTAATTGTGTGTTTATGTGTCATTTGAACATGCCTTGTATGTTTGATTTCTATTTTGAGTGACATGTGCCCATGTCCCTTGTTTGTTTGGCCCCTTGGCCACTCTTCTATACTTCTTGCTTCTTTCCTTGCATGCTTGTTGTTTGTTTGCTTCTCAAATTGTTTGTAATGCCATGATCCACATCATGCATTCTTTTGCTTTATTGGATGCCATGATGGACATCATACTCCATCCCTCCTTGACAACTAACAACTAATAAATAAAAACTAACCAGACTTCCAGTTCTAATTCATTACTCTACACATGTTATTACATTGTTATATCTATCTAGGCATACCCCTGTTAAACTAAAAATCTCCATTATGAACCATGCCATATCTTATTGATTTTCATTGTTATATCATGTATTCTCATAACATAACACATTTAAAAGGTTGTTTATTTTGAGGATAGTAATTATATGGTCTTCATTCCACCCTCATAAGAGGGGGAAATGAATAGGGTTTTTGTCATAGAGATCAGAGCTCCTATTGGTCAAAAAATCAGCTTTCAAAACACTTAGAACAAAAATCAGAGGTCAAACTAGGTAGAATAGACCAAAAAAATAGTAATGATTAGATAATAGTCATCAAATTCAACACAAGACAATAGTGCAAAGTTTGGAATATACCGTCTGATAGTATGGTGCCCTATTTTAATGCTCCTATCCAAATAGAAAAAAAATAGATTTTCTAAAAATAGATAAAAAGGTAAGTATAGTTATAGTTTTGTCAGCAATAATTCAATTTAGAATCAATAGTTTTAGTATAGTTTTTCTTACAAAATCTAGATATAGAGGGCATCATGTGTGGCATGATGGCTCTCACTTCTAATTTCAGATTAGGAAGTTGGTATAACTTCAAGATCAAAATCCATGTTATAGACACCAGTGATTGGGGGCAATGCATGTCACACATTTCTCTTCTTTTCTTTTATTTTCTTTTTGAGTTTAGTATAATACACAGGTATTCTTAGTAGTTGTGTACCTTATTCCATCTATAGATGGTTGACATCATTCTTAAGTTACTTCCACATAATCCTATTGCCTAGTTTCAAATTGGATTTCATACAAGAATAATCTCCACCTTTTTCGAGTGGCCAAGAGTGGCTTAGTTTTTATCACACATTTGGTTATCCATGCCACATTGTCATATTATAAAACATTTTTGAGATTAAAGATCCATCTTATATGACATAAATTCATATGAGTATTACTTCATATCTTCACTTCATGGTGAAATGATGGATCCAAAGGACTAGCTATCCTTTGTATTCTTGAACCACCTACTCAAAGGGATTGGACACATAGTCCAAATATTGATTAACACATGTATGATAACATAAATTCACTTAGTAGGTGATGATGGAGCCTAAGGGATAGCATTTGCATTCTTGAGCCACTTTTAAAAAATTGAGCACTCAACTCCATTTCTGATATTACTCTTAGTACAACATCATTCAATACATACCAAACATCACTTAGCATCAAAACCATTTTTATATTGGTTTGTGTACCTAGCAAGGTGTATTCATTCATTTCTCTTCCTCTCTTTTTTACCCAAATTTTTGTACTTTTTTACTTTAGACGTAATGTCTATAGTGAAAACTTATCTACTCCTAATTTTATTTTGTAGCTTTACACTTCATGATGTGCTCTCTCTATGCACACCCAAAATCACATAGTTTCATGAGCTTCACCCTTGTAGGTAGGTTCGGGTATGTTTTTTACTTTTCCTTTATCCTAGTATTTCACATTACTGCATCATTATAATAAAGGGGGGGGAATGTAGTCATACAAAATGTTAAAATTGGTAGCTTGAGTTTGGCTTATGATACCCAACCCATAGGTCCCTCTTTCATGATCGCATTACCCTTCTAGACACCTTTTTTGCTTATTCCTAGTCATTCTTGGACTTATAAAACTTGATTCTAACTTAGCTAGGCTACATTTCTAATACTAATTATATCCCCTAGGCCCCACACCTATACGATAGGAGTGCCCAACTTGGACTATAACATCTAACCCTAGGGTGTCTTATTTTGATGTTCTTATCTAATTACATTTTTAGCTACAATGGTTATTTCCTTCTAGTTCCTATCCTCATCTTGTTAGCCTAGCACGAATACATTCAACCAATGACCAATAAATCTCTATAAAGCCCATTCAAATTTCATTTATAAGGGGTTGGCAAAGATTACAAAATCAAGCAAAAATACAAGTAATACCATTGAGATAAATTTCCCTATTCTCTACATACATCCATCTAATATAGCTACAAGAATATCCAAATCCTCACATCAGTACCTAGCCACCTCAAACACACCCAATTTAGTATTTATGCATCCTCATAACACTATTTCACAAAGCACATCAAGTGAGAGAACTATATATGGTTGGATCCCTCTTTAGAGTATTGGTATATAGGTAGCATACCCACACAAGGGGTGTGGATACACATTAAGTGCATCTTATACAAATTAGTATTTATAAAAATATTAAAAATATAAATAAATTATACAAATTAGTATTTAAATTATTGTAATATTATCTATTGATTTAGTCAACCTAGACCCTTAACTAAATTAAGAATAATAATTAAATATTCTTAAAACAATTAAATCAAGTAGATAGATAGGCATTTCTACTTATCTTCCATGCATTAATATTTTATATAAATTGATGTGAGTATATATATCTTATGCATGCTTACTTTTATTATTTTTAACCCCCACTTTATGCCAGAAGCTTTGGTGAGCACTAGATTAGATTTTACTAGTTATTATCTTAGTGAGATATGAAAACATAAGAATCCTGAAGGGTTATTTCATGATTATGATTGACTAGAGGATTTGGAACCCTCCCTAGCATAGTGTATTATAGTAATAGATCCCCTAATCAGATCTAGAAGATCCTCATATTGTTCATGTTACCAATTATCTATTGTGTCCCCAATCGAAAGTGTGTGGCTATCTTCTTTGAGTTAGGATTAATTTATAAACATGATGTATTTATAATTGCATATAGTATGCTACCCTTTAACATGATTTATAACCAAATCACTATCACCAAATACTTGTAATAACTTAATTCCTATCTTTTTAACTCACTGGAATCCATGTATAATTGCTTCATATTAAGTTGAGTTATTAGTGAAACTAAACTAAATGTTAGAGGTACAATCATTACGGTGGGGGTGAATAAATGAGCCTAGATAATCCAGCTTAAATTTCAATCTGTTTACACTCTTAATCAATTATCACAATAATTCATGAAGTACAAATATCATTCATAATAATGAACAAGAGAGATAATGCAAGATCAACCACATAACATATGACATATGTGGGAAGCCCTCTTGGGGCAGAAAATCCACTAGAATATATAATTTGACTACTATTTTATAATATTAAGAACCAATTTAGACCAGCTACAATTGATCAAGGAACTATTATCCCTTATTTAATGAGATAATAATCTGATAAGGTGCTACCACACCTATTTAAATAAGTTGTATCAACAACTAGACCTTTAGCAAGTTTCACCTCACAAGGAGGTTATAACCCCCTAGATTTTCAATTGCCACAATAACACCTATGAACACATCCACCTATGAATTGATATCTTCAACACCTGATGATGGACCCCTTATTATCACTCTTCACCTTTGCTCATACTCAATTTGCAAGAACACTATTATACCAATAGAATTATGACCTGTAGGTCATACAAATAGTCTTCAATATGTTTTTCTCTTCAACTCATCCACTAAGAACACACCCTTTATTTTTCTTCACACCACTATAATCTCAAATACAAATTCTACACACAAGTTTCTCTCAAGTCTAGAAACCATCACATTTGGTTTCACTATTTATAGATCATTCATGATTATCACCATCTTGGTCTACCAATAGGCATGAATTAACCCTTAAGGAATTTATCTCATTGAGACATATCTCAATACCATCCACATAGGTTGGTAAAATCATCTATGGGTCACCCTTAAGTAGCTACACCTTTCAATTAGGCCCTTGTATCTATTATATGTCTCATGGAGACCTATTAACCCATTTAACATATCATCAAGAAAAACAATAACAAATTAATACTTCTCAATGCATAGGTCCACTCCACATAACCCCTTTTTTATTCTCAAATGCTTACATTCATCATTTCACTATTTTATGCAAGATCAAATAACTCAAGCATTAGCCTTGTTCATAAGGACACCATGAACAAACACATAGTCAACTTATTAATCTTTATTTACACTCAAGATATATTTATCATAATACAAAAACCCATATAGATCATCCTCATGAAGTATAAAACTCTCCCTAATGTCTAATTCATCATAAAACATCAAAACACCATCTCCACAAGCTCAATTTTCCTTTTTAGGTCACTTATAGTCCATTGTCAAACACATAGTCAACTTTGGATATCAATATCTTTTATTATACATACAATCAAACCGTCTATCTAGGTTTATTATATTCACCATGGAGTCCTCTTCAAATTTGATGTTTATATCACCTTAGAAGTCATCTTGGATCAAACATTTTGGAAAAAATACAAAGCACTATTTTTTCCTTTATTGAATTCAAATTTTCAAATGAAAATGATCATAGTTAAACCTCAGACACTACGGTATCATCTCATATCCTCTCTACTTAGAAAAATTATGCACCATTGATCTTATTATAAGGAGCTCGACCTTTAACAATGCTAAACTTCAAACAATTTGACCACTTTGACTCCACTCACACTAGTGATCTCAATCACATTATTAAAATTAAACCATTAGATCCTTATCCTTTACCTTTTCTCAACATTAAACAACATGAAATTCTTACCATCTCACTCAGCATGCACCATTTATCAAACTTGTATGATCACCAATACACCATTGGATCTTCATTTGGTCTTGATCTTTAACTCTGTTAACCAACAACCATTTTAACCCATATGAACTCTCATGAACTATTGTATCTCAATCTGGTCCTAATATTTAATATTGTAAAAAAATGACTAAGTATGGGTACCATTGCTTATCTACCTATAAGTCAACATTTCACCTCCGTATCTTTTGCTTCTCTCAAGCACATGTTCTAAAATTTGGGCCATATGATATCCTCACATAGGAAAATCCAAAAAAGTGTTATATTATCTTTGAACCCTCACACATGTGATATATAATGACATTAAAATTTTCACTCAGAATTTTCTCTCATAGAGCCATCTATGTCAAGAATTATTTAGAAAAGCCAACTTTGCACATGCATATATTTTGTCATGCTTCAACATTTGACCTAAAAGTTAGCACAAATAAGCTCAGAAAAAAATAAACAAACCTATATGATAATATTATCTTAAAACATCCACACATGTGATATATTCTACCAAAAAAATGCCTACTTAGCTTTTCTTTCCATATTACAAATTTGGCTAAGTATGGGAAAACACTATCAAAATGCCTAAGAGCCCAAATTTTTACTTGCATATATTTTTTCATGCCTCATCACTAGAATTGAGACTTTGTACATAGAAACTAGGGACTAATTTGATCACAACCATATGACCAACTCTGCTTGAATCATCTACATGTGGCAATTATGATGTCATTAAACTGCCTACTCATATTTTTTGCCACTAGTCCCAAAAATGTTTAGATAAAAATAATGATCAACTAGCTAAAATCCACTCATGCAAACAAGCACTCAAATCACATAAAAATTATGATATTAGCCCTTTCACATTCTAAAATCACCATACTCATCCTTGAACATCTATAATCATTCCAAAAATGAATATCTATCAAGCATACTAGGACAAGCACATTGCACATTTTGTCACTATCACTTAGACTATCAAATCACTTCATAAACTCACTTGGACACCTCCATGACATCATAATGACAACATTTAAAACTCTCCAAAACTCTCCCCCTTGTCATTGATGTCAACACACATCATACATCTCACCTTCCTTCTCTCTCTTTAAGAACTCTCATAACATGAACTTTCTCCCCCTTTGACACAATGACAAAGTGGGTACCAACTGATCTTGAATACTTGAAAATAATACCAACAAGAGAGGATAACCTTATAAAGATGATACAAAATCCCCCTTACCTTTAACCTACCTCTTTTTGCCTTGATAACTTCTTCTTACTCCATGCCAACATTCTCTTTTACTAAGCATTGTAATCAATGAAGAAATAACATACAAAAGGAATGAAATATGATGTAAAACACAAAGAAACATATAAATGGGATTCATCCTAAGATCTATGAACCATTTCACCTCTTGAGCATCTTTAGATCTCAACACACCATGAAGAACCATCACATAGCTTACTGGCCTTCTCTCTTAAGCCACCTCAAGGATCATCAATAGATATTTATGCCATTTACCAAATAGGAAAAATGAACTAAACTAGCCTAATAAATCACCTTGAAATACTCATACCTTTCTCTTTTAGATAAAATAAACAAAAATCATTCTTCTTCTTACTAGATCAAGTTTCCTTATAGCCCTACAAGGAACTTGTAAATCCCACAAATTTCAGTGGATACATATTAAAGTCCTAAAATTTCATATATAAATCACTCTCATAGATACCCTTAATTAAACCAATTTGAAACATCTAGCTCAAAATTTTCAACATATTTCCTTCACAAACCAACTTGTTAATAAGCCCCCCATCATGAAAAATAATGAATAATTTGAAAACCACAAACCTTGAAATCTCTATGAAACATTATTTGACAACCCGTTTCGCCCATTCAACCTATTAAGAATCCTTAGACCTCAACTCATAAGGCATACCAATTTTATAGCATAGCCCAAAACCCTATAAACTCAAAACAAACAAGGTTAAAAGACCTCCTTCTAGTCAATACATGCATCCAAAACTTCTTGCACACTTGGATACAACCATCACATATTTTTTGACCAAAACTTAAGCCTCCATACCTTTGGGAACATTGAATTCATATAACCCATTTTTAGGCCTACTTGCCCTTAATCCAAAGCTAAGAAAATTGAGAACACTTAAAAATATTTAGTTTGACTTCAACATACCTTTAGACCATAAAACCACTTGGAGAAAACTAGAATAAGGTCAATAGACCTTCATATGGAAAAATATCATCTTGTCAACTCACAAATCCTCCTTTTCCATCTGAGAACCTTTAGTATCACCCTATAGATTGCTCCGTATATAACTATCAATATCATGTCATCACCACAACATATCTTCCACCTAGACATACCTTCTCTAGCTAAAAACACTCATGTCTAGCCTTATAGGACCTTCTAAATAACACCATAACAACACTTGCTTCTCCACTAAAAAGAGTCTCTTAAGAAGCATAGATAGAGATTTTCTTTTCACCATAATGTTCTAAAATAAAGTGAAGCCAAGAGTGGCCCACATCTCCTAAGTAACCACAAGAATCCCCTTATAGCTATAATATTTCTTTCTTTTATTATTCTTCATGGAGAAAACATAGATTCATGACATACCTTTTCATCTACAAAATCCACTTTCTAATTATGAACCTCATTATTAAAAACTAACAACTGATATTCTTTACATGATACATGCCTAGCAATGGTAGGATGTTCAATTGGATCTATACATACCTCAGGACTAGTTTCAACCAACACCTTGGTCTTCTCTTTGATTTTGGTCTCTTCACTCACAACATGAGTAGACAATGAGAGCCCTTAGCACTCTTCAACTTTTGAAGCATTTTTCACCATAACAAATAGATTACTTAGACTTGAAGTCTCATCTTGAACCATACTTACCATTTTTGACTTCCATGATTTGAATTGTCTTCCTCCTTACACTCTAAGAACTTGATTGAACTCATTTTAACTTGATGAAATTTGCTTTCAAAATCTAGCACTGTGACATCTCTATTCATTGTTGTAGCAAAACCATAATCCTTGAATGAAACATAGTTTGACTTGCCTTGTTTGGATAAAAACTTGAAATGTGTCCTATGTCATGATAAATGAAACAACCTCCTCATTTTGAAGAGGACTAACCTTGGATAAACTTATGTGGATAATGTTTTGCAAAGTGTCCCACAATAAGATAGTTGAAGCATTTAATTTTGTTGACACTATTATAGGTGAAAATATTGAGGGGGGTGAACCAGTGAGCCCAAATATTTCAAATTTAGTTCTAATCCTTCCAAACTCTTAATCAGTCAATACATAAATTCATGAGGCATATAATCATTCATAGCAATAAATAAAAAATATAATGAAAGATCAAGAACATAAAACATGGCATAGGTGGGAAACCCTCTTGGGGAATAAAACCCATTAAAACTATCCTATAATAAAAAAACCAACTTAGATCATTTACAAATGATCAAAGAACTACAATAACTATTTAGTGATACTACAATTGCATAAGGTGCTTCCACACCTGTCTAGCTGAGCTATAACAAAAACTAGACTTTTAATAAATTTAACCTTGTAAGGAGGTTACAACCACCTTAGATATTGAGTTGCCATAATAACACCTATCAATACATCCACCTCTAAATTGATGTCTTCAACACCTGATGATGTAAATTTGATTATCACACTTCAATTTCACTCAACACTCCCTATTGGCCAAACCACATTACATACTTGAACCAATACACAAAGATCAATTAGGACACATGACATACCCCAACTAACCCCACTCCTCAACTCTTCACACTCAATGCATCCTTAATAATAAAAAATCTATCAAAACTTTAATAATATGACTATAGGGTCATATACATAGTCCACACATTGATATTCCTCTAAGATCAACCACTAAATTCACATAGTATTCACCTTGCCTTCACTCACACTCAAATAATAAGAGCACTATTATGCCAACATAATTATGACCAATAGGTCATATAGATAGTCCTCAAATTGATTTGTTCAAAAATTCATCCATAGGTATCTCTACCCCTCCTTCTCTCCACAATTCATACATGAAAGCTTCTCTAAATTCTCTCTCAAATAGCCTCTTGAACATACTCACCCATTCTGCCTCTTCTAGGCTTATTAGGTCTAATGACCTATGTGATCAACTTCAACACCTTACTCAGACTAGCATGCCTAATCCTCTTTGTTCTCTTCTAGTCCTCACTACTTGTACATTCTCTTTCAAATTTAATCTCCTTTACATGGCTTCACACTCACACTCCCTTATCCAAGTCTTATGAGTCTAGAACCCATCATCTTTGGTTCCACTATTTATAGAGAAATCTTGATAATCACCACCTTGATCAGCCATTAGGCATGCTTTATCCCATAATGCATCTCTCATATGAAGACATGGCTCAATACAATCTCCATATGTTGGAAATAGAATATATGGGTCAGCCTTAAGTTGATACACCTTTTATTAAGGCCCTTATTGCTCTTATAGGTCACATGGAGACCTATTAACCCATTTAGCTCACCCTCAAGAAAAACAAGAACATAAGACCACTTTTAAATACATAGGTCCGCTCCTTATTTCCTCTTCAACACCCTTAAATAATCATAATCATTTTATCTCACATCTATATATGCTAAAATAACTCAAGCATAGACCTTACACACATGAACGCCATTACCAAACATATAATCAACTTCTTAAGCATTGTTCATACTCAAAATAGATTGATCACACCTCCAAAATCTACATAGGCCATCCTCATGGGGTCTACAACATGATCCAATACTTAATTCATCTTGAGATAATGAAACAACATTAACACAAGCTCAAATATACTTCTTGGGTCATTTACATAATAATCATAAACACATAGTTAACTTATAGGCTTGATACCTTTAACTGTACTCACTTTTAGATCTACAAATCTATTTAGATAAATGTGCCTTAGAGGCTTATACAACTTTGATTTTTATTAGATGATGAAATTCATATTCTATCAAAATAAATGGTCTAAAAACACTAGTTTTTCCTTTGGAAATTCAAATATTAACATACAAATGGTCATAATTAACCTTAAAACACAATGCTCGAATCTCATGAAATCTCATCTCAAATTGAATACACACTATCAATCTTATTAGATATTTAACATATAGTCCACCAATGCCACATGTTAAAACTTTGTCACTTTGACCTCATCTCATGAAATCTCAAAATGTTGAGTCAACATGCTCTATTGATCTCTATGGATCAACCATGTCTTTAATGATCAATGCTCACCATTAAATCATTATGTGTGAATGCTTTCTCATCATTGGATAATTATCCTATACCTTCACTTAGTCATTAAACATCATGTAGTTGTCCTCATTTCATTACTTCCTAGTTTCTTGGAGCAACATGCACCTTTGATCTTTCTTGAGATTCATCACTTTAAAAATGACAATGGGGACACTTTCAATATCACTAAGTAGCTATTTTTTCACCTCAATAACATATTTTGTACTTACTTGCATGATCTCAAACTTAGACCAAATGATCTCCTTTTATAGGAAAATCTAACCGTGTGACACATTACTCCTATAATTCTTCTGCACGTGAGATATAAAACCATTAAAATTCCTTCTCAAAATCTTCTTTCATAGAGCCAACCATGTCAAAACTTGTCTGAGAGGCCAACTTTGAGCATCCATAACTTTTACAATGCTTCAATGCATGATATAAAATTTAATGAAAATTAACTATACTTAAAACTAAATAAACCATATGATCAATTTATCTTGACACCTTCATGCATGAAAGATATAACATCATCAAAATTATCACTTGGCTCTTTTTTCCTCATTGCAAATTTGGATAAGTATGGGGAAACATAGTCAAACTACCTGGGAGCCCAACTTTGCATATGCATATCTTTTGATGCACTACACCACAAGATAAAAATTAGTGAAAATATACTAATCACAAAAATAAACAAACCCATATTATCATTTTATCATGACACCTCCATGCATGCTAATGTTGACCTCATCAACATACTTACTTAGCTCCTTCTAGTCACATTGCAAATTTGGCTATGTATGGGAAAATAGTGAATTTTATCTTAGAAGCCAACTTTGTACTCTCATATATTTGAATGCAATTTGATGAATGTCTTGATAATTGGTACGTAAAAACTAGTGACTACTATGATCACAACCATATGACCAACTCCCCTTGACTCATTCCCATGTGGTAATGGTGACATCATCAAACTGCCTACTCAAATTTTCTTCCACTAAACCCAAAGTTTCTAGGTTACAATAATGAAGAAATAATTTAATTCCACTTATGCACACAATCTCTCAAATTTTTTTTGACTTATTATATGACCCCTTTCACATTCTCAAATCACCAGACTCATCCCTAATCCTCTATATCCATGTCAATGTTGAAGATCAACCAACCATACATAAAGTATACAAGAATAATCACATTGCAAACTTTGTCATTATCACTTAGGCTAACAAACCACTTCATACACTCATTATAAAAAATCCATGATAATACCATGACATCATCATGATAACTCTCTAATAATCTCCCCCTTTATCATTGATGTCAATAACATCATATATAAAAAATATATAGCTCACCTTCTCTCTTTAAAACACTCTCATACCATGAACTTTCTCCCCCTTTGACATAATGAAAAAGTGGGAACTAACTAATAATAAGGACCTAAAAATACTATAAAATAGTAAATGACATTATTATAAATATTATACAAACTCCCCCTTACCTTGAGCCAACCTCTTCTTGTCTTGATAACTTCCTCTTGCTCTATGCCAACACTCTATTCAACCAAGCACTAAAACTAATGAATAAAGAACATACAAAACCATATAAATCTGAAGGAACACATTTATAATAATCTAAGAGAGACTCATACTAATAAATCTAAGAAATTTTACCTTCTGATCATCTTTAGATCTACACACACCATGAAGAATCATCATACATGATAACCAACCTTCTATCTCAAGCTACCACAAAGACCATCAACAAAATTTCATGTCAATCAATAGATAGGAAACATGATCTCAAATAATTTATAACTCACCTTGAAATACACATACTTTTATATTTTTTGAGAAATTAAAGCATTTTCCTTCAAACTAGCCCAATCTAGCCTCCTTGTAGCCCTACCTAAAACTTGAAGAGCCCATAATTTTCAATAGACACATCTTCAAGACTTGAAACTTTATATCTAGATCAATATAATATTCCAACTCAATCACACCAATTAACATCCCAAATCCCATCTTATGAAACATACTTCCTTCACAAACCTTCTAGCCAATTAACCCTCCATATAGATAAAAACATGAATAATTTGAGAACCAAAAACCTTAAATTCTACATGAAGATTTATTTTACCACCCATTTATCCCATTAAACAAATTAATAATCCTCAAAACTCAAATCATAAGGTAGACCACTTTTCTAGCATAGCCCAAAACCCTAGAAACTCAAAACAAACAAGGTCAACAAACCTCATTATGGTCAACATACATATCTAAAACTTATTAAAAACTTGGAGATACCCATCACGCACTTCTAGACAAAAATTTGAGATTCTATACCTTTGGGAACCCATACATCATATAACCCATTTTAGGCTTACTTTCCCTTAAACCAAAAATAGATAAAATGGAGAGCACTCAAAAAATCTTCAATTGGCACACACATACATTTAGATCATAAAATTAATTGAAACACATCAAAAATAAATTCATATATATTTTTGAGTGACAAACACTTATTGACATTGCATCAAACTCATTATGCCACTTGGAACCACCCATTCTGACCCTATGCTACAACTCCTTTACAAACCTCTAGAGCAAACACATAACTTTGTTTCTCCCTCTTAACCAAATACCTTCTCTAATTGGAATTATAATATTGATTACACAAAATTATTTCTCGACACCTTCTTACTCAAATTGAACTACACAATCCTCTAAACCTAAGACCTGACCAATTACAAATCTCCCCCTAACGTGATGCTTCATTAGGAACATGACATATTCAACAAGTCTTCAAATATTTTATACCAAAATATCCAGACCATAATAAACAAGTTAAACCCTTTTCAATATATGACCACTAAGATTAATTACAAACTTATTTTTTCTAATAGATAGATATATATAAATAATTCACAAACATACCTTGTTTTCATATCTTCTCATCAAAAGAATATTTGATAGCTACCAAGCTTCCTCTGACTGACAAGTGTCTCCTTAAAGCCTAGATAGAGACACCCATTTTACATAGACACAATTAAATTCCCAAAACTTATGAGACTCTAATATATCCATATATTTTTCTAAATTGTTGTCCTACTTGACTTTAAATAAATCCTTGACTTCATTCTTTTTTTAGATTTGTCAATAAATGTTGTCAATAAAAACTCTTGACTCTCCTTTATTTATGATTATTTTTCCACCTTGGAGAATAATCTATCAATATTATTGTACTCAACAAGGTTAGTATTCTTATTCTTTATTGCCTTAGGTCTCCATACCATAGTTTGACTCTTCTTATCTTCTGCATCCATCTTACTAACTTGATCCTTTAACTTATCTTGATTTGCAATATAGCCTTCCAAAGTAACTTTCTTATCATCCTTATGATTAAAAGAATTGGAAATGATGAAATTTGGTTTCCATATCTGAGTTTATCATTTCTCAAACATTTTAGGAGCTTTATATCCTTTGACATACCTTGAAGACCTCTTAACACCATTTGGAGAAAATCTAGAAATATGTCCACTTTATGAGAACTGAAACAAATAACATCAATGAACATACCTATTGACTAATTTGAGTTATGATTTCTCCAAGACCAATTGATTCTTCTTCCAAGGGTACATGAAGATACATTCTTGATTGTCTTCCTTTTACAATCCTTATCTCTATGACCATACTTACTACATGTATAACACTGACCATGAAATAAACTATCATACCTTGAATCATTTGGTTGTCTAATAGACCTTCTTAAATTACTCTTGACCTATTTTGAATTCTTTATATCTTCTTCAAGTTTTCTTATCTTGACAACAAATTACTCATGTTCATCCATTAATGAACCTATCTTGGTTTACAATTGAATGCTCTCATCCTCTTTAGCTCTTATACTTGAAATTATAGCTATTAACTAAGCTCTGAGAACATGGATAGTCTCCTTATCAATATTAGCTTATATAGCCATGCCATCCTTTATTATACATGATTTATCTATCATACTTCCCTCAAGATAAATTAATTATACTTCAATACCTTTGATGACATACATCATCTTGTGATTCCTCTTCTTCTACTACTTTAGTTCACCAAGTGTACTCATGAGCTCAACTTATAGATCAACTTCTTCTTCCTTTCTGTCATCTTCTCAACTATTATGTAAAACTTATTCACCATGCATTATGTCATTCCCTTTTGAACTCAAACATGTCTTTGCATCTAGTACCTAAACTTTGAGATCATTGATAACATTTTCATCCTCTTTGACATCTTTCTCCAAAATACATATCTACTCTTCAAGATCCTTAATCATAACCTTCCATTGTTGATTATTTTTTTAAACTATGTATCCATCTTTTTACCTACTCAAAATATCCTTCAAACTATTAATCTTCCTCTAAAGGACACACTTTGATACCAAAGGACCTCACTCTAATACCAATTATTATAGGTACAAAAATTGAGAGGGAGGTGAATCAATGAGCCGATATATTTCAACTTCAATTCCAATCCTTCCAAACTATTAATTAGTCAATACATAAATTCATGAGGCATACAAATCATTCATATCAATGAATAAGAAAGACAATGCAAGATTAATCACCTAACGCATGACATATGTAGGAAACCCTCGTGGGGAATAAAACCCACTAAAATCTATAATTAGACTATTATCCTATAATAATAAGAACCAATTTAGATGATATATAAATTATCAAATAAATACATTCCTTATTTAGTGAGACTACAATCACACAAGGTGCTACTACACCTATCTAGCTAAGCTATCATAATAACTAGACTTTTAGCAAGTTTAACCTTGAAAGGGGGATATAACTACCTTAGATGTTGAGTTGACACAAAAACACCTATAAGCACATACACCTATGAATTGATGTATTAAATTCCTAATGATGGAACTCTGATTATCACACTTCACCTTCACTCAACACTCCTAGTTGGCTAAAACACATTACATACTTGAACCAATACAAAAAGATCAATTAGGACACATTATATATCACAACTAAACCCACTCTTAAAATTTTCACACTCAATGCATATTTCATAGAAACAATTTTGTCATAGCTTCAAAAACATGAAAAAATGGTCATATACATTATCCACACACTGATCTATCTCTTAGATCAACCACCAAGCTTAGATAGTCTTAACCTTACCTTTGATCACCAAACAATAAGAGCACTATTCCACCAACATAATTATGACCAATAAGTCATCTAAATAGTCCTCAAACTGATCTACTCATCAACTCATCCACAAATCTCTCTACCCCTTCTCTACTCCATAGTTCATACACACAAGCCTCTCTAAAATGTCTCTCAAATAACCTCTTGAGCATACTCACCCATTCTACTTCTTCTAGGCTTATTAGGTCTAATGACCTATGTGATCACCTTTAACACCTTACTTAGACTAGCATGTCTGATACATTCTCTAATTGATGATACTCACTAACCTATACCTTCTCTTTCAAATTTTATCTCCTTTTCTTAGCTCCATACTCGCACTCCCTCATCCAAGTCTTATAACTCTAGAACCCATCATCTTTAGTTCTATTATTTATAGAGAAATCTTGATAATCACCACCTTAGTTAGCCATTAGGCATACCTTATCCCTTAAGGCATCTCTAATATAAATACATGGCTCAATACAATTTCCATAGGTTGGTCATAGCATCTATGGGTCACCCTTAAGTAGTTATACCTTTTAATAAGGCCCTTGTAGCTCTCATGGAGACCTATTCATCAATTTAGCTCACCCTCAAGTAAAAAAAGAACACAATACCACTTTTAAATACATAGGTCAACTCCTTATGTCCTATTTGACATACGCAAATGATCAGAGTCATTTTATCTCACCTTTGCATATGCTCAAACAACTCAAACATAGACCTTACACATAGGAACACCATTACCAAACATATAATCAACTTATTAGCATTGATCATACTCAAAATAGATTTATCACACATCCAAAATCCACATAAATAATCCTCATGGAGTTTAAAACATGGTCCAATATCGAATTCATCATGAGATAGTGAAACAACATCAACATAAGCTAAAATACCCTTCTCGAGTCACTTGTAGGATAAGAATGAACACATAGTAAAATTTTATGCTCAATATATTTGACTATACTCACTTTTATATCTTAACATATTTATATATAAATTCATCTTGGATTCCTCTACCAATTTTCTTTTTACTACATACACAAATTCATCTTCTATCAAAAGATATGATCCAAAAACTAGACACTATTTTTTCCTTTACAAATTCAAATATTCAAATGCAAATGATCAAAGTTAACTTTCAAACACAATGCTTAAATCTCATAAACTCTCAACTTCGATTGAATACACACCATCGATCTTATTCTATCTTTAACATATAGTTTACCAATGTTAGATGTTAAACCTTTGTCACTTTGACCTCATCTCATCTAATCTCAAAATGTTGACTCAACATGCTCCATCGATCTCTATGGATCAACCAGGGCTTTAATGATTAATGATCATTTTTTAATCAATCTATATAAATTCCCACTCAACATTTGATCATTATCTTATACTTTTGAATTAGTCATTAAACATCATGTACTTATCCTCATCTCACTACTTCCTAACTTCTTGGAGCATCACACACCACCGATTTTGCTCAAGATTTAGCAATTTCAATAATGATTAAGTATAGGGGCCCTTTCAATATGCATTAGTATCCATTTTTTCACCTCAATAAATTCTTTTATTCTTACTCACATGATCTCAAACATGGACCAGAGAATCTTATTTCATAGGAAAATCTCACCATGTAACCCACTACTCTTGGAACTCTTACGTATGTGAGATATAATTCCAATAAAATACCTTCTAAAAATATTTTTTCATAAATATAACTATTTAAAAACCTATTTTAGAGGCTAACTTTGAGCATCCATAGCTTTTGTCATGCTTCAATTCATCAAATAGAATTTAGCACAAATCAACTATGCTCAAAACTAAATAAAACCATGTGATTGATTTCTCTTGAAAAAATCACGTGTGAAATATATAACATCATAAAAATTCTCACTTGTCTCTTTCTACCTCGTTTCAAATTTGGCTAAGTATGGGAAAACATAGTCAAACTGCTTGGGAGCTCAACTTTGCATACACATATCTTTTAATACACTACATCACATTGTCTAAAAACTAGCACAAATAAACTAGGTATATAAATAAACAAATCCATATGATCTTTTTGTCTTGACACCTCTACAAAATCCAATTCTAACCTCATCAACATGTTTACTCAAATCTTTCTATCCACATTGTAAATTTGGCTAAGTATGGGAAAATAGTGAATTCTATCCTAGAAGACAACTTTGTACCCTCATATCTTTAGCTATGATTTGATGCATGACTTGAGTTCTAATGTATAATAATTAGGAAATATTATGATCAAAACCATATGACCAAATTCCCTTGACTCATTCCCACATGGCAATGGTGATGTCATCAAATTACGTACTTAGATTTTCTTCCATTAGACCCAAATGTCTAGGTGAGAACAATGAAGAACTAGGTGAAATCCACTTATACACACAAGCTCTCAATGATATATTGAATTCTGATAGGACCCCTTGCACATGATAAAATAACCATAATCATCACTAATCCTCTCTAACCATGTCAATATTTAGGATCAACCAACCATACATAAAGTATACAAGAACAAACACATTGCACACTTTGTCATTATAACTTAAGCTAAGAAATCACTTAATCCACTCACTAGAATGCCTCAATGACAACACCATGAAATCATCATGATAACTCTCCAAGACACACCTTTTGACTGATGACCACCATTATAGTTCCATGCAAACTCATTTTTAATAGGTCACTTGCATTCTTTATCTCTATGACAAAATTTATTACATGTATAATAGTAACCATTAAAACTTGTATACCTCATGGCATTTGGATATCTAATCTAGTTTTTTTTTCATTTTAACAACACCTCCATTCCTTATCTAATGATTTAGATTTAAATATTGATCCACCTTTTTCTCATTGATATTCATGTCAACTTGAGAAGCAATTTTGGGCTCTTCATTAAAATCCAATCCAGATCTATTACTAGCTAACTTTTGAATCTTTAAGAGATCATTCTGATCATTAGAAATTTTATCAAACTTGACAAATGATTTCACCTTGGTTTCATATTTATCTAACTCATCTTTCAAAGACATAATCTCATAAGCATACCTTGATTATCATTCTTCTTTTGCTCTTAGACTTTCAGATATAGATTTCAACTTAGAATTAAGAAACATGATAACACCTTCATGCTCTCTAGAGTCTTTAACCAATATTTCCTCAAACACACTGGATTATTCCTCATAGTCCTTGATTTAGATTAAATTTTTTATCGATCTTGTTCTCAATCTTTATTTCTTATAGAGTATTCATTAATATAGTCTCATAGTCAAACTCATCTTCATCATCATCTGAATCACTCCAAGTAGATTCCTTTTTATGTGAGCAACTTCTATCCTTAGTCATGAATAGGGATTCATCTTCAATAGGATCATTATCTCCATGATCACACTCTGAGTCAACGTCTTCACTTTCATCTTATGACCTATAGTATTTATTGGTATATAGACTCTTCTTGTTCTTGAATGACTTCTTATTGTCATACTTTCTAAAACCTTTCTTCATCTTATCAAACTTGTATGTCTTTTTATCTTCATCTTGGTATTCATCATGTTCTTCATCACCATTCTTATGAGGTCACTTTATAGTAAAATGTCTTATCTCTCCATAATTGAAGCATTTTAAGGATAGTTTACCCTTATACTTTTGTGAACCTATTTTCAATTTCCTTGTAAACAAAGAAATCAATTCATCCTCATCAATATCAAAAAATTCATCCTCCTTGGGTTTCTTACCTTGGAACTTCTTCTTAGGCTTCATCTCTTTCTTTAATGTTGCTTCTGTCTTTAGTGGTAGATCATCATTCTTCCTCATCTCATAGGCAGTAAGGATCCCATGCAATTCATCCAAATTCAGCTAAGTAAGATCATGATTTTCATATACAATAGATATTTTAGGATAAAACTTGAGAGAGAAGGACCTTAATACTTTTTAAACTATAATGTATTCTTCAAGGCTATCTCCAAGACATCTAATGATATTCACAATCTCATCAAATCTCTATACAAAGGATACCACAAAATCTTCTTCTTTCATCTTGAGACTTTCAAATTGCCTTTTGTGAGCCTACAACTTAGCAAGATTAACCTTTAAATCCCATTCATAAATGATCTTCAATTTATCCCATATCTCTTTAGTATATTTACAATGGATTATCTTGGTGAAATTAATCTCTATAAAACCATAATTGATGGCATTCATTGCCTTAGAATTATTCTTAAACTACTTCTTGTCTATAGCACTGGATGGAGGAGTAGTATGAACAACATAAACATCCACAATAGATTGCCATACATCAAAATCTAGGGACATAATGTATGTCCTCATCCTTGCACTCCAAAAATCATAATTGGATCCATTGAATATCAGTGCTTGGTAAGTAGAGAAACCTCCTTGATGACAACCCATATTCTACCTTGGATCACCTTCAATTTATCAAGCCTTGACCAAAAGATCTTCTCTAATACCAATTGTTAGAGGTATAATCACTGAGAGGGGGTGGTAAATCAATGAGCCTAAATAATCCAAATTTAATTTCAATCATGTTACACTCTTAATAAATTATCATAAGCATTCATGAAGCATACATGTCATTCATAGAAATGAATAAGTGAGACAATGTAATATCAGGCACATAGCACATGACATATGAGGGAAATCCTCTTGGAGGAGAAAACCCTCTAGAACCTAAAATTGGAATATTATCTTATAATAATAATAATAATAACCAATTTAGACTAGATGCAACTGATCAAGGAACTACTATCCCTTATTTAGTGAGACAACAATCCCACAAGGTGATACCACACCTATCTAGCTATGTTGCAATAACACATAAACCTTTAACAAGTTTCACCTTGCACGGAGGCTACAAACCCCTAGATGTTGATTTTACATAACACCTATGAACACATCCACCTATGAAATTATGTCTTTAACACCTAATGATGGACCTCTGATTATCACTCTTCACCTTTTCTCAAACTCAATGTACAAGAGTACTATTCTACCATAGAATTATGACCTACATGTCATATAAATAGTCCTTAATTTGTTCTACTCTCCTACTCATCCACTAGGTACCCACCCTTTCTTTCAATTCACAACACTATGATCTCAAATGAAAATTCCACACACATGTCTCTCTTAAGTCTATAAACGATCACATTTGGTTTCACTATTTATAGATCATTCATGATCATCACCATCTTGGTTGGCCAATAGGCATGCCTTAACCCTTAAGGCATCTATTTCATCAAGACACAACTCAATACCATCCACATAGGTCATCCAAATAATATATAGGTCACCCTTAAGTAGCTACACCTTTCAATTAGGCCTTTGTATCTCTTATAGGTATCATGGAGACTTATTCACCCATTTAGCACATCATCAAGAAAAACAAGAACATAATACCACTTCTCAATACATAAGTCTTCTCAATACATTCATCATTTCACTCTTTTATGGAAGCTCAAATAGCTTAAAGATTAGCCTTGTTCATAAGGACAACATGAACAAACACACAATAAACTTCTTAAGCTTTGTTCATACTTAAGATAGATTGATCATACTAAAAAAGTCCATAAAGATCATACTAGTGAAGTCTAAAACTCTTCCCAATGGCTAATTCATCATAAAACATCAAATCAACATCTCTAAAAGATTAATTATCTTTTTTGGGCCACTTACAGTCCATGGTCAAACACACAATCAACTTTGGAGATCAATATCTTTGATTGTATATACATTCAATCCTTCTAACCAAGTTCATTAGATGTGTTATGGAGTCCTATTTAAATTGGATTTTTATAGCACCTTAAAATTCATCCTAGATCAAACATTATGGACAAAATATAAAGCACTAGTTTCTCCTCTCTTAAAATCAAATATTCAAATTCAAACGATCACAGTTAAACCTTAGATACTATGCTATAATCTCATGTCCTCAATACTTAGAATGATCATGCATGATCAATATTATTGTAAGGATCTTGAAATTTAATAATATTAAACTTTGAATAAGTTGACCACTTTGACTCCACTTGCACTATCAATCTTAATCGCATGATTAAATCTAAACCGTTAGATCCTTATCCTTTACCTTCCCTTGACATCAAATAATGTGTGTTCTTACCTTCTCACTCAAAATGCACTATTAGATCAAACTTGTATGATCAACAATGTAACATTGGATGTTCATTTAGTCTTGATCTTTAACTCTCTTAACCAATGAAGACTTTGACCCATTTAACTTATTATGCACCATAGATCTAGATGTATAAACTCTCATGAACCATTAGATCTCCATCTGGTCTTGATATTTAATATCGTGAAAAAACTACTAAGTATGGGAACCATTTATTATCTTCCTTAAGGTCTACTTTTCACCTCCATATCTTTTTCTTTACTAAAGTGCATATTCTAAAATTTGGACCATACTATCTCCTCACATAGGATAATCCAACCATGTGCCAATCTACTCTTGGAACCCTCACACATGTGACATATAATGACATTAAAACTTTCACTTGGATTTTTCTCTCACAAATCTAATTATGATAATAACTATCTAAAAATACCAAATTTGCACATGCATAGTTTTTATTTTGGTTCAGTGCTTTGTATGAAATCAAAAATACATCATGTCTATAAATCAATCCTAGTTTAGAGAAGATAGAGCATACCTAAAATTTTCATTAGGAATACATTTATTAAGTAGGATCATGACCAATATGGGGATCCATTATAATGGATTAAGGGATTACTTGTCACAATATACCATGCTAGTAAGGGTTCTAAAACCTAAAAGAGTCCTACATTTAATGTTCACTCTATATCTAAAACAAGAAAGTAAATCTAATATAGTGTACCCCAAATCTTGTATAATAAATGGGGTTATTAAAGCAATCAAAACATGTATAAGATAATCTCAATTAAGCTAAGTATGAGTAAGACCCTAATACATATAATATGAAGAGTAATATCATTCGAGCCAATACTTATGCTACTTTTATCTACTAAAAAGAGGAGAATAAATTTAAAATATAATTACCTAAATGTGAACCCATCAAGAATCAATCTCTTCCTTGGCCAAATGGGATTTGAAAGAGGTTTTTTTGGTTTCTAAAGATAACTAATAAAGTCCAAATCATCCAAGACTTATCTACAAGACCAGATTCTCCAAGTAAAAATCCTAAGCTAAGACTCCTCGAGTAGAATGGTGGAAGAGCATATTGTAAAGAAGTGAGAGTGAATAATAAATCTTTATTTCATATTTAAATAATTAATAAATAATCTTATATTTATAGTTGGATCTCACCCTAACTCCTTTTGATTATGTTAGCTATATAGGGTTGACTCAATCGACCCTGTATGTTTTTAGAAGATAAATCACTAGGTCCTAAGCTAGGTCAATCAAAGTGATGACAAAAATCTAAGTGAAAATACCTTAAATAGTACAAGGTCAACCAAATAGACCCTATACAATAATTATAGGTTGAAAATTGTACATGGTTGATCTAGTAGACCTAATACAATCAATTAGCTAAAGGGGATCAAAGAGAGTAAAAGAGGGATGGAAATAGGAAAAATACTACAGGAGTGTGAAAGGGAGGAATAATAGTTTAGGGAATGGTTTTAAGATCTATTTGGATTGGTAATAATGTGTAAATAATGGAAAACAATTCTATGAAGCACCAATGGTCTGCCCATCCCTTTCCTGATGAACCTCTTAAGGCATGCACTTAGAGAGATTGAGTCTAGATGGGTTCCTACAAGATGTAAAGCATTAGTATTTGATAAAATTTTAAAACATTATGTGTATACATATTACCCAATAAAATATCATCAAGTGTTATTAAGGTTTAATAGAGGATGGTGCTTCAAGAAAGAACATAGGAACACATAATGTTGAGGCTAAAAAAATGCATTATTTTAAATCAAAAATAACTAAAAGTAAATGAATGTAAAGAAAATAACTAAAAAGTCAATGAATAAAAAGTAATAGTGATACATGCCTTAACTTACCTTTATTTTAGGATGATTTTCTATTTTGCTATTAATTTTGATTATGTAGGGCATAAAGATTATTTTTGACAAACTCAAGAATACAAAAATAAAGAGCAAAAACAAATAAATGCAAGAAAAGCCAAGATAGTTGGTGTTATGAGGATGAGACATACATGAGAAATTGGCAAGCTAGGGTGATAAGTGTTATGTTACATGAAATAACTAAGTCAAACAACAAGAGTAAATTGAGTAACTGAAAAGCCAAGGTTAATAAAGACCAAAAAACTCAAATAAGTTATCCTTAAGTAAGAAAGGCAAACTCACCAAGTCGAACCAAAGATACATGTCAAAAAGGAGATGGTAATCAAATAAAAAAATGTTAAAATAAGAAACAAAATAGTAAAATAACATTGATGAGTGAGCAATAACAATCCTTATCTCACTCAATAATGGAAAAAGGTGAAAAAAAAGATGAAAAAACATTGACGAGTGAGAAGTAACAAGCCAACCTCACTTAATAATGGAAAAAGGGTACAAACTCAGGTGTCCATAACAACAAGAGATTAAAACAATGACAAATGGTAAAAAGAGAGAAAAAAAGTCTAGAGATGTAAAATAATGATGAAAAAGAAAGAAGAATCCATAGTTACTCAAACATGTTGTTTCACTCTAAGGATAGATAAAACTGAAACAAAGTAGTGTTAGAATGTTTTTAAGAGATGAAGAATAAGGAATTAAGGAAGAAGGGAAAATAGATTTGGAATCACAATTTGTCTATAAAAGGGATAAATGAAATGGGTGGAGGGGAGAATGAAATAAGAACCGACTCTTTATCAAAGTCAAGACACTAAAATTAGGTTTGTCAAAACAAGAGGAATTTTGAATTTAAGGACTCTAAAAAACTTTTATTAGCCACACAAGTCTTAGGTGAACAAATGAATTATATAGATCATCTCATGAAAGCTATATGTATGAAAATTAAAATGGACCTACCTTCCCAAAATGTGTTCCCCATTCCTTATAACCTCTTATAGAGCCATCAATATACTATATATATTGGGTACTTGTATGATAAAGTAGGTAAAACCATAGAGTTTGTTGAATTCCTCTATTCTAATATACTAGCCTACTACACCCCAATAGACCTCAGCTCTATGTGAAACCAATTGTGGAGTTTGAGCTTCAATTATAGATAGGAGATGTGTTTGGAATCATGTCTTTTAGTGTGATGTTTAATTTTGAGATTTTTATGTTTCCTTTTAGATGTCATTCTATTTTGTTTCAAATGATTTGGCTTTTAACTTTCTTGATGGTTTTTCTATTCCTCTTCTATATGTATTTGAAAAACAAAACATGGGTGCTAAACATGACTTTCATTTGAATACTTGGGACTTGGTTGCTAAGGGAAATAAAATTCAAAGAGCATGGGGTCTAAGAGTCTCATAAATCTATGTGAAATAAAAGTTCCATCTTCACTTTGACCTTGTTTTATCCAGTGTGGACTGAAAGGAAGGGGAAATCAAGAGGAGTGATACATAGAATAATTTGAATTACATCAAATTACAAAAAATATGACAACAGGAAAAAAGGGGTACAATGATAGTAAAGTGTGATTATTTATCATAAGAATGAGGGAAATTAATGAAAACATGCTAACATATATTGTTTGTGAAAATTCCATCTAAAAAAATAAACAAATGCTAAATTTGAGAAACAAAGATGTAAAAAGATGAAAAGATGCTAATTTTATGAGAAGGGTTGGGTCCTATCCATAGTCTGACATTGAAACTTCATAAAAGAGAGACCCATGAAAGTACCAACAAGAAAATTAAATATAAATTAAGGTAAGTTAAAGGATGGTAATTTTGTGAGTAATGTTGGCTCCTATCTGGGGTCTTACAAAGTAACTCATGAAAGAAAAACATAAGGGGTGTTAAAAAGAAAACTAGAAAACATTAGAGAGAAAAATAAGTAAAATATGGTAAGTTTTTGAGGAATTCCAAGCCTTATACATATTATTAAAAAGTAACTCACAAAATAAAAACCCAAGGGGTGTCAAAATTATAAAATACAAGATAAAGAAGACTATGGTACATCAAGAAAATAGAAGACTAATAGGGAGGATTGAAGGTTTGTGAAAGGAGGGAACTTATGCAGAGTAAAATACTAGTGTACATAACCTACAAAAAGTTTTGGATAGATGTAAATATAAATCATGAAAATAAAGAAATGTTTAGGCAAAGTACTTTTTGAAAAATTGTGAATTGGTGGGCTCTTTGAAAACATGACATTCATTGGTTTGAAGATAATAGTTGTTTAGATTAATAATATATTTGAATAAATATGGGACCCACCATTTTTAGGTGTATTCACTTTATTTATCATGGATGTAGTCTAATTTAAGGACATAATCACCAATATTAAATGTACAAACTTTAACATATTTTTTATGTTGTTTGCCAATGCAAGCCTTATATTGATAGTTATGTTGTAAGGTAGAAAGATGGCATTCATCAAGTAGATTAAGGGAGTGAAGGTGAGATTCATGTAATTATTAATTGTGAATAATACCATGAAGATATATAAAAATAAATGGAATATCAACTTATAAAGGAAGAACTGACTCAAAACCATAGACTAGCAAAAATGGATTTGTCCCAATGGTAGTGTGTATGCTAGTTCAATAGGCCCAAAGTGCAAGGTAAAGATGAATATGCCAATCCATGTAGTTTCAAATATTGTCTTTTGGAGAATTTTATTGATAATTTTATTAGTGGCCTCATCTTGGCAATTTCATTGTGGATGATAAGGCATGGAAAATTTGTGATTAATCTTGAATTTATTTCAAATTTGTTTAACATGTTTGTTTTCAAAGTTACCACCATGGTCTGAAATGATGTTATGGGGAAAACTAAAGTGGAAAATGATTTGGTTAATAATAAATTTGAAAATGGTAGGACTAGTAACATTAAAAATATTCATGGATTCTACCTACTTGGTAAAATATTCAATAACGATGATAATAAAGACATGCCCATCTTGGGAGCAAGGTAGTTTTCCAATGAGATCAAATCCCCATGTGGAAAATGGCCAAGGAGATTTTAAATTTTTAATTTTATATAGAAGTAGATGGATTATATCATCTTGAAGCTAATAAGGATTACAATTTTTATCATATTCAAGTACATCCTTTTCAAGAGTAGGCTAAAATTAACCCATACATAGTAATTTATGAGTTATAACATGTCCACTTTAGTGGCCACCACAAATGTGCCATGTGATTGTTCAAGAAAGAGAGGAACCTCATCTTGCATAACAAAATGGAGCAAGGTACCTTAAACATTATGATAATAAAGGATGTTGTGTCAAAATATATACCTAAGAGCTTTTTTATGAATACATGTCTTTTCATGAGAGTTTAAATTAAGAGGATAAATTTGATGTTCCAAAAATTTAATGATGTCTTATTACCATGAGCATTTTCAAATGGTAATAGCATCGATATGGTAAATAAGTGAATCTAGTGGCTGAGTATAGGATGGAGATTTTATTGTTTATATAAGAAAAATAGGATAAAAAATAACTTGGTGTGGTTGAAAGAGAGATACTAAAGAGGCAAGATAATATGAAATGGAATTTTGATCTCTAGGAATAGGCTCAATAGTGAAATATTTAGAAAGAGTGGTTGTAATTTGATGCTATGTGAAGATGATCTCACTTTTAAATTGATAATCACCATTGAATTGGTATAAAATAAGTTGAGAATCACCTAAATCATGAAGGTATTGAATTCCCATATCAATATTAACTTGCATGCCTAAGATAAGAGCTTCATACTTGGCCATATTGTTGATGACATCAAAAGTGAAGCAAAAATCTAAAGGAATGATATTGCCAAGAGGACTTATGAGAATGGAACTTTCCCTAGCTCCTTGAAGGCATTTAGTACCATTAAAGTGAATGGTCCAAGTGTCCTCATGTAAAATGACATTAATCTTAGGAAGCTCCTTGATAGATACTTTTGGTGTAGTAGTACTAGAGGGAGTAGTGGTGCTATCAAGATTATTGGCTTTAAGATTGGTCATAAAGCTATGAAAATAATATTTGAGGGAAATATATTAATTAATACATTTGATATAAAGGATATTATCATCTAGAATATTATCTTGAAGAGAAGAAGTGGCTGGTATGGGAGTTACATCAAGTTACTAAGCTATGACTTTCCCTTTGATGACATTTTAAGTGACCACGTCGAGATCAAATTCCATAAGGAGGACCATATATTTACCAATTATATATCCAAGAAGAAATTATTTGGAGAATAAATGATTAAGGGGGTCAAAATGAACAATGACATGAGTAGTTTGGTAAAGCATATAATGGCAAAGCTTTTCAGTTGTAAAATAGAGAGTAAGGCAATCATGCTCAATTTTGGTATAACATGTTTCATAATTGATGACCTCAACTAATGTAGTATATAAAATACTCTCTTAACATATAATATTATTGGGAAAATATTTCCCCAAATGAAATAGGTGTGGAAGTAGTATATAAAATCAAAGGTTTATCATTAGAAGGAGGATGAAGTGTAGGTGGATGAAGTAATGAATTTCTCATATTATCAAAGTCTTTTTGACATGGATCCATACATCATAAAGTAGTACCTTCCTTGAGAATGAAATTGATGAAGTAAACATGGTATGCCATTTTAGGGACAAATAATTTAATTCCCCTAAGTTTTCCTAAATAATTATAAATGCTAGGAATCAAATGAGGAATGGGTATGTTGATGATATCACTAATTTTGGTAGGGTTAACATCAATGCCATAGAGAAAGATTAAGAATCCTAACAAGTTTTTAGATGTGACTCCAAAGACATATTTTTAAGGATTAAGTCTAACTTTATATTTAAGGAGATAGTCAAAGATGATAGTGATATTAAAAAGATCATTCTTACAATTTTTGGATTTAGCATTGTGATCATCCATATATGTTTCAACAATTTTGTGAATTAGATCATAAAATATGTGAGTCATTTCTCATTGGTAAGTGGATCTATATTTTTTAGGATAAAGGGCATTTTGACATAGCAATAGGTGCCCCAATACATGGTAAGAGTAGTCTTATGTTGGTCCTTGAAGGCAATATGAATCTAATTGTATCCTAAGAAGCCATCCATAAGAGATAACGTTTTCTAACTAGATATGGAATCAACAATGGCATCTATTGAAGATAAATGGAGTTTTCTTTAGGAAAAACAAGATTAAGATTACAAAAATCAATACAAATGTGAATGACCATAGTGACCTTCTTCTGAATGGGAATAATGTTGGAAACCCATTTAGAATAATCCACTATTTTAATATATTTAGAATCAAGTAATTTTATGATTTCCTTATGACATAAAGTGGAAACTTCAGGTAGAAATTTTATTTATTTTTGATGCATAGGCTTGGAATCAAGATAAGATATGATATTATGCACCATAATTCTAGTTTTAATGTTAGGCATGTCCTCCTAGGACTAAGAAAAATCCACACGATATTTATCAATGAATAAGATAAAATTATCATGTTCGGCAGGTGAGAGTTTATGAGAGACAATAATTTTTCAAGGACAAGATCGAGTACCATATTCTATATGAGTGGTTTATTTAATAAGAATGGCATTATTGTCTTGAAAGTGGTATGTTTCATTAGGCAAGGTAGAAATTGAATTTATTTTAGGATCAATGCTAGGAATGAAGTTGTTGAAGCAAGGACTTTTAGTCTTAGAATTTAAAAATTTATGATGTTTCCAAGGAAGTTAAGTTCTTAGGCATAAATTAACTCAATGATAACTTCAACACTAGGAAAGGTAGAAAGAGGACCATAATACTCAACATCTACTTCAAGATCTAGAATTTGATTACCATGGATATCATACATAGAATGTATCTGATGAACATTAGTTACCTTAGCATCTAGTGTAATTTTAAGGTTAGAATAAGTAGATGGATCAAAAGGGGTTGGAATATTAGTGGGTTTAATAATGGGAGAACTATTAGATGTAATGATTGGATTGATTGTTGGTAAAGGATATGTACAATTTTTTTTATGTTCAGCAGGTATAATTTGCTCTACCACCCAAGGATTATTGATACAAGGAGAATTGGCAAGAGGCACATGACCCTTAAGATCTAAGGTATGATCCATAGAAATGTTATGAACATCTTGATTAAAAGAATGAATTTGGGCTAAGTTTTTTTGACAATTCTAGATATTCAAATCTCTAGATTGAGATTCGGACATTATATAGTTATCATGATATGTTGGAGAAATTGTACATGCTTGAGAATCAAGGGGAGTTTTAGAGGGTGAAATCCCAATATTACTAAATGTATGGGGAGACATGATGAGAGGATCTTAAAATAATTTAGCCACTCCAAAATCATTACAAGTGAATGAATCTATATGTAAAGAAGGCTCTTGATCATTACATGGAGGGAAAAATTGGTAATCTCATAAATAAGAGGAATAATGCGATCCCTAGGTAATAGAGAAGGAGGAATCCATTGTGAAATCTAGGGAGGTAACTTGGTAGTATTACAAGTATGTTTCAAATCTTTAGGTTCATCATCATAAAAATACACAAGAGGAACTTGTAAATTAGGATTCATGTTGATGAACTCAGGTAAAGGAGCACTATTGATCTTAGTAATTGTAGGTTTCCAATATTGTGATTTAGGATTAAGAAGTTGGATGTTATATGGGTTACGATTAGCTTCATGCTTATACAATTTTCAATTATGTAATAATTTAATCCATTGACTACCAAAATAAGAAATGGACCTCATTCGATAAATCCATGGCTAACCAAGGAGTATGTTGTATATAAAAGTAAGTCAAGGACCATAAGCTTGGTTCAAATAGTCTTGGGCCTAATGGTTAATGGAATCCAAATGCAACCAAGTGGATTTTGATTAATCTTATCAAAACCAAGATAAGTAAGATGGGGTTTCTTGAGATGATCTTTGCTATAATTGAGTTGTTGGATGATCCATAAAGATGTTATATTAATACCATAATATTCATCAACTAGAATTTTTTTGGATAAGAGTGGTATTAATGGCTACTTTGATGAAAAGTGGTGGATCATCAGCATGAAAGAGAATTTCATCATTGATCATGTCCTCTTCAGGTAAGTCAATAGAGGGATTGGAAGAAGGACACATAGTTTCAATGGTATGTACATTGGTAGGTTGAGATTGAATAAAAGGTGGTTCTTCATATATGGAATAAGGATCTTCAGTTTTTTGGATTTGTTGGATAAGGAACTTACGATGATAAGGTGAAGTATAAACCAACTCCATAAGTGGAATCTTACAAGTCATAGAGTTAAGTTCTTCAAGAAAGTTATAATGAGACTTAGAAGAACCAACATGAGGTTTAAAAGGTAAATTAGATTTTGGAGGAATACATGTGGTTGGAGGATCGAAAGGAGGAGATAGTTCTTCTTGAGCTTTTGAAGCAACATTAGTAGTGGTATTATCTTTAAGATTTTTTTCCTCCAAAGATGGCTTCTTAGGCTTGGTGATGGGATCTTTGTGAGCCAGTTTATGATGATAATTGACCTTAATAGTATTGAAATATTGAGAAATTTTCAAATATTAGTCATAATTAGTGTTAATGGCAAAAACATCCTTGGTATTTGATTAATTATTAGAATAATATTTTTGGTTATTTGAAGTAGAATCTTTATAATTTTTTCATTTTTGAAAAGTAGTGGTGTATTATTGATAATGAAGATTGATCATAGCTTCATGATTGAATGAATCTCCAAGCATATAGGAGGCAAAAAATTTAGTGATCCCTCTACAAGATTCATGAGAATTCCCAATGTCATCATGCAACCAAAAAAATATATTGGGGTCATACCACTTAGGAGGAGCATTAGGATAGATGAAAGGATTTGAGGGTAGAAAAAATTATTTCATTTGTTAAACCAAAAGATGTGTATGAGAAGGTGAAGGATTATCAATTTTGGAAACTCCTAATTTGGTTTGTAGAGTATTACTAGTGATAGCATTAGATGTTTGGAAAGGTACTTTAAAAATTTTAGGTTTAGGTCAAAATTTATTCATAAGAAAGTCTTAACATTTATCTTGATCAAGAGCTTCATTAATTGTCTAGGGAGCAAAGGTTCAAACCATATATTGGAGAGTGGGAGTCAAAGTGGTGATAAAAAGTTTGAATAAGTTATCATCAGTCATGTTATGGCTAAATTTGTGAGCTAAATATTTCCATATTTTAATAAAGTCATGAGCTAGTTCAATGGGAGATTGCTTAGCATTGATGAAGTGGCTAAGATAATTTTTGGGAAGATCATTGTGTTGAAACTCTTTAACCAAAGGATTGACCAAATCTTCAAGTTGCCAAATAGAATGTTGGGGAAGTTTATTATACCATTATAATACATCACCAGTGAAATTTTTCACTAAGATTTTAGTTGTGGTGAAGGTATTAGTTTGGATCCACTTTTTATAAGGGTTTCCAAAGGCTTGGAGAAATGAGGCAAGGTCTTTAGTCCCATCATATTTGAGAGTTGGAGATATGTTTCCAATATCAAAGGCTATAATGAATGGGACCAAAGCATCATTTTGAATGTTTTGAAGTATCTTTTTATTCATTATAATTTAAGGAATAACATTACCTGAGGTATATTGAAGACGTGGAGGAATGAAATTGGGATTATCATGAGGATGGATAGTTGGAGGTTGATTAGCCACATTGATTACATGTTGTTGAAATTGCATCATTTATTTGGTGTTAGAATTTTGCATTATGTTCATTTGTTGGATAAATTGGGATAAAAATTGAGTTGTATCAAGAGGTGGGTTGGTGTTGGTAAGAACACTCCCCAAATTGGTGTTAGGAAGAGGATTACTAGAAGAAGGATTATTAGTGGAATTGTTAAGTAACTTTATATCAATTACTCCCACATTAGTTTGAAGAATTTGAAGATGAGAAGTTTCTTTTTAGGTAAGGAAAGGATTATATCCATCCACTTCCTCTTGAGGTGTTATTGGCATCATATTACAGTTCATGGATGAAGGAGGAAAAGAGGTTACCAAAGAGTGATGTTGCTCTTAAGAGGAAACGAGAGGGATAAATGAACATCCCATATAGTATTTAAATGGATTCAAGCTATCCATGAAGATTCTACTAGGAGAAATTCATTATGATTAAAGAGAGAACTAATTTGACAAATAGGGAAGTAGAAAGCATTACAGGGTTGATTAGGTCAACCTAACACAAAAAAGGGTTTATAAATAGTATAGGGTTGACTAAGTCAATCTAATACAGTAAATAGAGGCTAGAAAAAGATACATGGTCAACTAGGTTGACCCAATACAATAGATAGGGAAAGTTAATAAGCTTATAATAAGCTGTAAAGTAAAACAAGATAACTTTTGTAAGTAATTGAGAAAACAAATAACTAAAGGGAAACAAATAATCAATTAGATCAATGTTAGCCAATCTAATTAAAGCACACAACAAAAAACCTTTTACCAACATTGGCTAATGCAAGTTTTTGTAATATAAAATATAATTGAGAAAAGATCAACCAATCAACCTAGAAAGTAAAAAGCTAACTAATTGGTTAACCTAAATGTTTATTATATTATTAAGATATTTTTTTTAAATGTGATGGGAAGTTGGATGTAAGCAAAGAACTAGAATGTAAATCTAATGATGGTTTTAGGTAGTTTGGGTTGAAAGGGATCTTTGGTGGTAATGATACATGATTGGTAGTGGGGCTTAACCTCTCACTTCACACACTATATTGATAAGGGTATCAGGGGCTTAGCCATAATATACCATTAACCATGCTTTATACTTGACCAAAGTATCATGTTAGCTTCTTCCTTGGTGATGAAATCTAAGTTGGTTGGCCTTTGTTAGACAAATGTTAAAATGTTTGTTTATATTTTATGATTTGGTCATGTGTGCATAAAATAGAAAATAGTGAAGTTTAATGATTAATTGAAAACCACCTAATTAAACTATGTGATTTCTTTTAAGCATGTAAACAATAAGAAAAGAAAGTGTGAACTAATTACTAACATATAAGGTTAATTCCAACTTTGAAACAAGGTATAATGTTGATATAGTCAACAGTGTATGCAAAAAATATAGAACATGGTTGATAGGTTTTAATCTATACTAGGAAACAAGGTCTAAAAGTGAATAGGGTTGATAGAGTCAGCCCAGTTATCTAGATATCACATAAAACATAAAACTAGATTGATAGGGTTGATCTAGTTGATTGTGTAGGGGAAGTTTTAAAGAATAAAAAATATAAAATGAAAGACTATAATGAAAGAAATAAAAATATAAAAAGGAACCTTAGTCAATCATAGATGTAGAGAATGAAGATTGTTGTTCAAGAACCTTGATATATGCTTACAAATTTTACTAACTGGGTCAACTCAGTTGATCAAGACTTGTAAAAACTTGCTTCTGCATGCCTAGAATGTAAAGGGTTAACTCAGTTGACCTAGAAGTCTAGATTGGATGTCTAAAAGTATAAAAACCTATATTTGGTTGACTAGGTCGATCTAGTAGCCTATATCTAAAATCCTATTCACATAAGTTAGATACTAGTTTGATAAAACTAATCTAGTATGGTAAATATATGATAAATATAATTATGAAAGAATTAAAGAAATTAAATAAGGTAAATAAATCCTATAAGTCTTAGTTCACATTAGTCTCACCAAAATGTATGTAATTCGATATGCATCATGTCTATAATCAATCCTAGTTCGGAGAAGATAGAGAATAACTACACTTTCGATTGGGAATACATTTCTTAAGTGAGAGAATGACCAATATGGGGATATTTTAGACTTGATGATAGTATCATTTATCATAATACACCATGATAGGAAGGGTTAAAAATCCTATAGTCTAACATAATAATGCAATAACCCTAAAAGAGTCTTAGGTTTAATATTCACTATATATCTAAAATAAGAAAGTAAATATAATATAGTGCACAACAAAGCTTGTGGCATAATAAAATAATAAAGGGGGTTAGTAAAGCAATAAAAACATGTATAATAGAATCTCAATTAATCCAAGTATCAGTAAGATCCTAATATATGGAATATGAAGAGTAATATTATTCGATCCAATACTTATGCTACTTCTATCTACTAAATAAAGGAGAACAAAGTTAGAATATACTTACTTGAATGTGAACCCATCGAGACTTAATCTCTGCCCTAGATAAAGTGGATTCACAAGAGGTTGTTTTGGTTTGTAAAGATAACTAAGAAAGGCTAAAGCATCCAATACTTATCCACAAGACTAAATTCTCCAAATATAAATCCTAAGGTAAGACTGCTCAAGTAAAATGGTGGAAGAGTAGATTGTAAATAAGTACAAGAGAATAATAAATTTTGATTATATATTAAAATAGTGATGAAATAACCTATATTTATAGGTATATCTTACCCTAAATCCTTTTAAATATGTTGGTTGTATGAGGTCAACCTAGTCAACCTTATATGTTTCTGAGATATAAATCACTAGATCCTAAACTAGGTCAGTTGAAGGGTTGATGAAACTCTAAGTGAAAAATAACCTAAATAGTATAGGGTCAACCCATTCAACCCTGTATAGTAATTAGAGGCTGAAAATTATATAGGGTCTATACAGTTGACCTAGTATAATCAATTGGCTAAAGGGGATTAAGATGACAAAAATAAGGATGGAAAGAGGAAAAAGACTAGAGGAATGTGCAAGGGAGAAGTAATAGCTTAGGGAATAGTTATAAGAGTTGGTTGGATTGGTAATAATGTGAAAATAAGGGGAAAAAAACATGAGAAGCAACAATGGTCTACCCACCCTTTTCCTAGTGTACCCTTTAAGGCACACACTTAGAGAGATTGAGTCTCAACATGTTCTTGTAAGATGTAAAGCATTAGTATTTGATAAAAGTTGAAAATATTATGTATATACATGCTTGACCTAAATGTTATCACAAATAAAATAGGCACAAAACTTAATAAACCTATATGAAATTCTCCTAAAATAGTAACACATATGAGATATGCCACCAACAAAATGTCTACTCAACTTTTCATACCACATTGCAAATTTGGCTAAGTATGGGAAAACACTATCAAAATGCCTAAGAGCCCAACTTTGCACTTGTATATCTTTTGTCACATTTCATTACTAAAATTGAGACTTTGTACATAGAAAATAGGGAATAATGTGATCACATCCATATGAATAAATCCCATTGACTCATCCACATGTGGAAAATATGATGTCAGTAAAATACCTACGTAGAGTTTCTACTAGTCCCAAACATATCTAGATGAAAACAATGATCAACTAGATGAAATACACTCATGCACACAAACACTCAAAGTATAGAATTTTTTTGATATGACCCCTTATACATTCTCAAATCACCATACTCATCCCTAGACATATCTAACCATGCCAATAGTGAATATCAATCAAGCCTCCTTTAAGAATATGAAGAAAAACACATTGCACACTTTGTCATTGTCACTTAGACTATCAAGCCTCTTCATCCACTCACTTGGAAACCTCCATGACATCATTGACAACTTTCCAACACTAAAATGTAAAATCATAAAATTACTTATCTTGTATGGGAGATACCAACATTACACCTCCTCTTGCTCCATTTTTTCTCTTGGATTTATCAAAGAGCAATTTACATATCCCATCAACATGTCCATTAGGCTTGAAAATATTTGGGATTATATTATATTCTTCATGCATACAATAGGTACCCAAATAAATTTTCTCAATGAGCTTATAAGTGTCATATTCATTATTATTCATTTCCCATTCATCAAGTTTAAGATCAAGAATGTCTTCAAGATGTGCGACTAGTTCATGGTCTAGGATAGTCTCTTCTAAATGTCTCACTAGGTGTGTTATAAAACTATTATCACTTAGATATTTCACCCACTCATTCAATCAACTGACCCAATGAAAATGATGGGATTACCCCCAAGGTATTAAACCTTGGCTCCTTGGGATGAACCTCTAGAGAATTCCAACTCCTACCTAATTGGATAAACTTGATTTAAAATCATTTGTAAGCCTAAAATTATGTTAAAAAAAACTATCTATAGATAAGGTATGTGTTTTGGTCATATAAAATGGAATACATTGAACTAAAAATAGAAGAGGTGATGAACCAATAGTGTAGAGATATTCTCCTCTTGCTTGGAATAAAACAAGAAATCCTCAAAATTTATAGTAACTCACACAAATCCTACAAAACCTAAAACATTATGAGCATTTCATAAGTAATTCTCATGGAGTTAGTGGTCTATAGAACATACATCCTAAAAATAAAGTTCTAAAAGTGATAGGACAATAATAACAGGGATAGAAATAACCATAAATGAACATCAATAGTCAAATTTACATAATGTTGAAATAAATTTGACTACATAAAAGAGGTAAAAATCAAGTTTTATTAGATTCAAGGCTTCAAAACTAGCATTAAAGTCTCTAAAATAGAAGAGTTTTGTCATAAAAAAGAGGAGGGTTCATGAACAAGGCATTTTCATCTCTATATATAAGAAAATGAAATGAGAGATTATAAAATATCACTGGAAGACATCATAAATGTTATCATTACACCATGATCTAGTCCTTATAAGAAAATTCACAACGAAATAGAGATACTATACCTCCTCTAATGCATTATGCCTATCTTAATGTTGATCTCTATGGGAATTGACCATAGTAGTGGTGGTGATGACCATGCTTTTTCTCTCTTTGACCTTTGGAATGCCTATGCATGCATGGTTTGGTCAACTAGTCATCAATGTTGTTATAACCTTGAAAACCATGTGTATCCTACCTTAATCAAGCACTAAATCATCCATTTTTATCATTTATTTTTCTTGTTATCACCAACACTCCATAGAAGGAGTTAAACATTTTTATAAGGTCAATTTTCAAATGCCTACATATCCCCATCATGTTCTTCATGAAAAATTATTCCATTTATAGTATCACTAGACACATTTTATGAGTATGGGCTGAATAAAATCTATCTTCAAATTTTGGAAAAGATCTCTTGGATAGGTTGATAAACTGACATATTATCATATTTTCCCATAATATTTCTTGGAGAATCCAAGAAACTTACAGTTTCATGGTTGAGGTATTCATTTTTTCTTATATTTCACCTTCGAAACCTATAATCAACCTATTTAAAATCCTTAAAAGACCATTAAAAACTCTTTATATGGCTATGAGATATGTATTGAGGTCATAAAACTTCCATTCCTTCAACTTGTAGACCTCCTAGTACGTTAGAAGTCTTAATAATATTCAAACATGTATTCTAAGATTGTAGATATGTTTAATGAATTCAAGATCTCACCCCTTATTATTTAATATCATGGAGATCATATTAAATACTTCAAATTTTCTTTAATATTTTCAACATCCATGGAGATCCTATTTAATGTTTACAAAACTACAACTTTCTTGTGTTTGAGCACTTGGTTCTCTAGACCTGCAAACATGCTTGTTTAAACGATCCTTTCAAGGAACCTCATGAAATATTAGTGTAGACCTAAAAATTGAAATTAATATAGTATTTTATATTATTAATTCCTTGAATATATTAAAACCTTTACTCCTTACTTTCAAAATTATATCCTTACTAAAGTTGCATGTAATTACTCATGTTTTAATTTCTTGGTCTTATAGACCTGCAACCTTCATCTCTTCACCTTGAAGACCTGAAGATAGTATTGTAAATTTATTTAATGGAAATATAATGTAATAATAACCATTTATACTTATATTTAGCCTTAATTAAAGGTATTAATACCATGGAGATCTCAAATTAAGAACATCTTATAACTTGTTTGAGTGAGATAATTAGGTCTACAATCTTTATTGACTACACATATCAGTAAAACAAGGATCATATATTCCATGAAATTATTTATCACACCCATACAATGTTTTATAAACTCATCATAATTATCAATACCTTTAACCAACCTTGATCATACAAGAAAACATAAAATAGGGGTTTTTAGGTCTAAGAATTAGATCTACAAACTGAGTTTCTAGCATAACTTTCTTTACAGATGCCAAATCACTTTAAAAAAAACTTTTAATAGGTTTATGAAATTATCATACACATTCCTACCAATTTAAATCAATTTTGGAGGGTTCATTTTTCTTTTATGAAGATTTTTGACCTTAAAACCCTAGTAGGCCTACAAGTACATTAAGAGCACTCAATAAAGGATAATTTGAGTTTCAAGGCCTATTTCTTAATATTATAATTGTAAAATGTTTGACCCATATTTATACTCAATTAAAATTAGTTTTATCACCTTGGTCATCTTCAAAACATGGATAAAACAAACTTTTCTTAATGGTTACTATACTTTTCTTGACTACGTACAACTAGTGGACATGTAGGTATGATTTTGATCTCTTGATAGGGAATTTATTTGAGGTTTAAGACCTTAAAAACACATTTTAATTATGTTTATAATAGTATTATAACCTCATTCTATCCATTTAAGCATGCTTGAAACTCCCTCAAACTCTTCATGCAGACTTGTGAAACCTACAAATGAGAGTCTTGAGATCATACAACTTATTATAGGCCTGCTAAAGAATTTTTTTAATCTTGAATTTATATTTATATTCATTAGAGATAATAATAGGTATTTAATTATTTATCCTTTTCAATTTTTCCTTGAAATCTTTCAAGACTTAATAGATGATTATAAACTTGATATTTAGCTCCTTAGAGTGTTTTGAAGGCTTAGTGAAGCATTCACTTTGATCATTACACCATGAAAACCCTATAATACTTACCTCAAACATGTTAATGTCTCCTATATTCTGAGCATACATGTTTTATGCCTTAACAATCCTCAAAACATAAAAAAAGTGCATTTATAGGCTTTAGATTTTAAGCAAGATTTTAGATCTACTTGCACGTTTTTTGTTGAAATGACATGCATATTTACTCCTTCATTGATATAAACATTACTAATAGGATTCTTAAAACCCTCTTAAATCCCCATAGTACTTTTTTTTCCCATGCATTAATATAATGAAGTTGAGATGTCTTGGATAAGCTTGTAATCTTTCTTTATCAAGCTAGAAACTTCCTTTATCTTCTATTTTTGGGTTGTGTGGACGTTGTAGATAAGAAGATGTCACCTCAAAACTTTTCCAATCTCCCTAAATACATTTTATACATTATTAAATAGCATTATAAGGAAACTATGTGGCTACTCTTTAGATAAACCCTATAAAAATGGTTATTGGCCTAGAATGGGTTACAATCTTGTACTTTGGGCCTTTTAATTTTTTTGGATACCTATTTTTAATGCTTAAAAATTATAACTAAGGTGGATAATTGTTAATACCCACCATATAACTTGAAAATTTTATCAACAAGAAAAAAAAACCATGTATTTTTTCTTTGATTTTATACATGAAGGTTATTTTGAGTATGATGGCAATGAAATATGTCAATACCACCATGGGAAATGTTTTTGAATCAAGTAACAGGTCTATAAGATTTATTTTTAGATCTTAAAATATTTAAAATACTAAATATATCATTGAAACCTGTAACTAGGTTTTTATTATGCCTGAAACCTATAAGTTCTTGAGAATGTAACCTAGTACTTTAAATATCAAGGCCTTGAAGGAATCTTGAGACCATGATGGATTACTTATTTTTTGTGATTTGATCTTGAAAGTTTTTCCATCATACCTACAAATTATAAATCCTTGATTTTATTCTAATCATAACATTTATAAACCTATAAATCATACTTAAAAATCTAGGAGCAATAGAGACTGCTATGGATGATGGCTTGAAGATAGGCAATAGTTTAGTCATATTTTGATACACCTTTCCCATGTTGAGATAATTGAATACCACTATGAGGTAAAAATGGAGTGAAAACCACCAATTCTAATTCACTCCTTAACCATTTGTATTAATTAGAGAGCTTATTAAGAGTCTTCAAATATCAAAATATTTGTTTGAAAGTTTAAAAATGTCTCAGCCTCTTTAAAAAGACTTTAATGAGATAATTAAGATTTTTTGACTCTTTTATGGACTCATAAGTACTTATTAGAATGTTTTTATGTAATCATGACCTTATTAATGATCTTAATACCCTTTAAACTTTATTTCCCATTCTAAAATAATGAGAGATACCTCTATAAGGCTAACATGGTACTCATAAAGACTTTAAACACTTTTTTGTGTATCTTACCCTTGATATGCATTTTCATGTCTCTAATCATAAAATAGGTCTTCAATAGCCTAATATGACCCTAGGACTGACTTATTAGGATTTCTAATGGCATTTTTCATTGCGAATAAGCTTGGGCAGTTTTAGACATGAAAATGGGAGCTGTCAAGATTAATACATCTTATACAAGACTCTTGGTACACATTCACATTTAAAACCTCCCCAATAGGTCTCCATATCACTAATACAAACCATGACTATACTTATTTCATTTTGGAAAATAATTACCCTCTCCCAACATGTCAGGTGTCAAGAGATCAAGGGTGGATAGAATAGTCAATAATTAGTGAAATAAGAATTCACTTTCTCAATAATACTATTAAGACTCTAACTAAATAATCCATGATATCATACCATAATATCACACAATATCATAAACAATGTGTAAGTATAATCATATAGATAAGTCCTGGAGAATATGCTTAAAAAAATATGTAATGTGTAGAGAAATAAGTGAGATAATAAAATTCCTAAGATCTTATGGGCATAGAAGATTGATTATAAATGTGTGAAAAGGTTCACTCCTTTCTATTTGGTCTATGGAATAAAATTAGTTATCATTATGGAATACATAATTCCTAGTCTATGAATCACATTGATTATACAACTAGGAGATCAATATTCACTTCATAATAGGTTTCTAGATCTAACTTACATGGAGGAAACTAGGTAGAAAATGAGATGGATGTAATAAATAAATGAGCAAAATAAAAAAACATAAAATTATCATAATTTATGATCTAAATAGTTTTATCTAGATTAAATGATATTATTATCTAATAGAATATTTTATGAACATATAGGTAAACTATGCATTCAGTGGAAAGAATCATATATCATCAACAAAATTTAATAGAAAGGATTAATAGTGCTAAGGTGCCTTAAATGAATTATCTTTTTTGGGCATGTAAATTATTTTAGGATTAATCTTTATCATTAAATATATCTATTAATACTATTTTGAAAAAATGATTAGCTATTGATTAACACTTGTAGTTAGGTTTTTTTAAATAGTTTTCTTGTCTAATCATAATTATTTAGTATAGATATGTTTAATTTGAAATCTATATTGCAATAAAGAATAACATAGTCTAAAATTTAGAATGTCAAAGAATATTCAAAAAGTAACAAATAAAATACAATACAAATAAAGGTCTATATAGGTCAACTTGAGGTCAACATGTGGTTAATTAATTAAGTATAGGAATGGATCATTATAGATAATGGTAAAAAGTACAAGTAAAAAATAATCACTCATAAAGTATTTAATGAAAAAATACCTAATGATTACTTCTTTCCCAAAGAATATTAGTGTGCCAGACTCAAGTTATGTACAATAAAGTAAATTTTAGATGTTAAAAGTAGGTGTGTCACATTGAATAATGTTATAAGCCAAAAAATGAACCTTGTGAACTAGGAATTTAACTCAAGAGAGGATGGTTAGTATTGTATTAGTTCCAAAAAGGAAAATAAAATAAAATAAAATAAACACACTATCATAACATCTCTAAGCCTAGTTACTAAGCATAACTTAGTTAACAAAAACAAAATAGAAAGCACAACTAAAATGCAAAAGAAACTTTCTTTCACCTTCCTTAGATTCTCCAAAAATGCTTATTGTAGTGGCTTTCTTGGTTTTGTGCTCATGAAGTTTGCATCAATAGAATCTTGGAGACCTCCATCTCTCATTGGCACCTTTGGCTTTGGATTGGCTTCAATGAATACTTGGGCATTATAAAATTAATTTGCATGAAACTTTGGAATAATTTAAGTATTATAACTTTGTAATATGAGAGATTATAATTTATTTTCATGTCCTCCCTATTTATAGATTTTTGAGATTGATTAGAATCAAATTGAACCATCTATCTCAAGATTGAGATGTGTGGCTAAGGATTAATTCAATTATGTAATTAAAATTCATAAACAGGCTCATCAATATTTTGGATAGAGGGGAATTGAATAGGCATGGAGGCTATTAATGAGGCATGGGAGGGGTTAACCTTGATATTTTATGCATTTATGGCCTAGGTATGACTTCCCAAGAAATGATGTCACTTGATGATGCAGATATTCATTATTCATTTCCAAAAATAAATTATTCAACAAGTTCCATGTAATTATTAATTAGTCTCATGATTTGGTTTAATTATATCTTAAGCATGATTAAGAAAATTCATGCAAACCTTGGATCTTTGTGCACAAATTACTCGAATTGGTTAGAATGTGCTTTTATTGGCCAAAAAATTGATTGGATTAGAATTAGGGTGTGATGTCAAATGCATTGGATTCGTTATCCCATTTAGGATGCTACCAATTCAAAAAAACAAAGGAATATGTACTATGTAAGATATTTGATAGAAAAGATCAATCTAGATCACTTAGTTGCAAAATAGGCATTTTGACTCAAAATGATCTGATCAAAGTTAGCTAGCCTATAAATTACATTACCCCATTAATGATACTTTGGCCAAAATTGGTAGTTGAATATGTCAATTTCAAAGATTTTAATGTGTTTTAGTGTTTTTAGGATAAATTATGGATTTTGGTAGAATTTGGTCAAAATCTTAATTGAAATTCATTGGTGTATAGTTTTAGGTGTCTACAGTTTACCCTTATTTGGGAAGGCATTACAAACCATAGGGATAGTAATGTCTTCTCAAATAATGAGAGATTTCATGTATACCAAAAATATGATGATGGTTGAAGAAAAAAATGTAAAGAGTGTTTTGGAAGCCTATGTTGATGCCCCCTTAAGGGAGTGGCTATCACATTTATTGATGGATGGTCCCTCAAAAAAGAAGTAAGAAGAAAGCTGGAATTAACTCATGGTTGAGATTAATCCAAATGAGAAAATGCTTCCATGCATTGATTTAAAAAAGATATTGATTTGCCCAAAGGTGTTTATAATTAGGAATAAAATTTGAAATAAATATTTTCCCATAGGTGGTTATAATCATTAAGAGGACCTAGTGCTATATACCTAGGGATATGATATATTAATGTATATGGGTTGATGGAGATGCCGACATGTGGTACACATCACCTTACTTAGTTATATGGGTACAATATATTAGGATAATGGAGTAACTTATGGAATTAATAAATTGGGTAATGGTTGACCTACAGTGGGATTAGGAGGTTACCCATCCATGGGTTAGATAGATGTCTATATATGGGAGATTATTATCATGGTAAAGATATCAAGTAATCATCAAGTCTTCTATTGTAAGAGGATATTGGAGGTTGTCCCCTCGAAGAGACATTATGGAGTTATTCCTTCCTAAAAGAGTATTATATGGTGTTTCCATAACTTAAGGGTATTTATGCATATATTGAATATTTGAATCATAACAAGATCTTATCAAGTGGTATCAGAGCTTCGATTTGGGCAATTTGTGGAGTGAAACCCTAGTTTTTTTGAATCATCAATAAATTTTGATTGGTTGCAAATTTTTCCACAAATATTTTATTGGATATGGATAGTATTTTAAATATGTCACAATAAAAAAATCAAGATCATTTGATTAGTTTTGAGGGAGTTATTTTTATTTTAGTGTTTAGAGTAATTTTGCTATATCTTCCAAAATATAGGGAATTTTTATTCAAATTTTTTACTGGAGATGTAAGAAGATATAAGAGAATCACAGTAAAAATTTCAAAAATTTTAAATTTGTTTGGAGTGATTTGTTGTGATTTTATGGATCAATTTTGTATGAGTTATTGATATTTTAGGGTTTCATGAACCCTAATTTGTTTATGGATCATAAAGTTGCAAAAAAATTTAGGGGAAGATGATGTTGATGATAGAGAATGGTGGATTAATTCTAAGGAGAATAATACTAAAACAATTTTATGGAAAATAGAATTATCTCTTTCATTGTCTAGGCCTACACAACATTGGTGGTGTAATCAATTGATCTTTGTGCAATAGTTTTCTTCATGGGAAGCAATGGAACAAATCTTCCTAAATCAATGGGGTATAAAAGAAAAAGAGGATGTAGAAGAGGAATAAAATAATGATGATAAAGAAGAAGAAGAAGAAGAGGGTTCAAATAATTTGTCTTTAAAGAAATTTGAGACTATTTTTCAATTTCATGGATGCATTTAAAAGAAGAAGGTGGTTGTATCCATAACCCTACCAACAAATATAACTTCATTAAAATGAATTTGGCGAACCATGTACATGTTCAAGCAAATAATATCAAGGAGGTTCAAGTAGATGGTAATAATTTTTCAATGTTTGAAGATTTGAAGCTCATTATGGAAAAATATGTCTTGCATTCATATTTTTATGCTTTGGATATGGATGATGTGGATATAGCTCTTGGATATCCATGGTTAGAGACTTTGGGAACAATGAATATTAATGTTCAAAAAAAGTTCATGAAGTTTTGGTATAGGAAAATGAATATCACTTTACAAGATATCATAGTAAAAAAGGCATCAATAACAATCTAGGTAGATCATGAGGATAATATTAAAATAGGTGATGAAAATCATGATGAAGATTCAAATGATATAGATAAAGAAACACTACAAATGAACACTTCATCTACTAAAGAGACAAATAAGGAAAAGGTGGAAGAGGTAGAAGCAAAGGTGGATAAGGTAAAAGTATTGGAAAAGGTTGAGGTATATAGACACCCACATCATCATGAGAGGAAACAATCATGGAACAAAGTGAGGAAGTGTCATAATAACAATCACTTTATCTATATAGAAAATAAAATTTCCAATCATTATGGATATGCATGGAATCCAAAGAAAAAATACTATGGCACATGGAATGAATGGGAAAATCACTATGATTATGCATGGAAGAATACCTACTATGGTCATGGTTGGAATCAGAGTAGCATAGTATAATATAGTACATGGAATAAAAAGAGGAATAACTATGTTTGGACACCAAATCAATATAATTATGATCATGAATTAAATCAGAGAAGCACGATGGAATTTTGAAACAAGCTTGGAGAGCTATCACCTACCAAGATCACATATGGATGGATACATGATCAAGATTAAAGATAAGTGTGCAATGATTTGAAGCACACACATTATTTGGTTTCTTCCTATGTTTCAGGGACAAAACATGTCAAGGAGGGAAGTAATGCTATGTACGTAGGGATATGATATATTAATTTATATGGGTTGATGGAGATGTTGACATGTGGCACACATCCCCTTAGTTAGTTATATGGGTATAATATATTAGGATAATGGAGTAACTTATGGAATTAGTACATTGGGTAATGGTCGGCCTATAGTGGGATTAGGAGGTTACCCATACATGGGTTAGATGGATGTCTATATATAGGAGATGATTATCATGGTAAAGATATCAAGTAAGCATTAAGTATTCTATTATAAGAGGATATTGGAAGTTGTCCCCTCAAAGAGACATTATGAATTTATTCCTTCCTAGAGGAGTATTATATGGTGTTTCCATAACTTAAGGGTATTTCTATATATATTTAATATTTTAATCATAACAAGATCTTATCATCTAGATTGGTTAAAGATGATTGTGCCCTAGTTAGGGCTGATTGGCAGGTATAACTTAAAGATATAACCTAGAATATAAATTAAAGATGATCATGTGCAAACATAGATGTGATGGTCTTAATGACTAAAGAAGACACAAATAACCATGCATATGAGGATGTACAAAGTGATGAAAGATATGGATAGAGGAATGAGATTGATCAATAAAAAAGATTTAATTGTACTTACCAATGAGGAGATGCTCATCCTAATTAGCAATGAAAAAAATATAATGGCTAATGGGCTAATTTGATCAAGGGTGTGATGGAAGGATTTTCCAAAGTGCCAAGGAGAAGCTTCTATGGTTCCATTGATTATAGACCTTCTTGAAGCTGATTTTTGTTGTAACACATGTCAATAGGCATCATGATAGAACACAATGAAGACATGGCCAAAATATGCATAAGGATTGACTCTTGATCCAATAAACACTCAAAAATAATGCACCAATGATAAAAACCATGATGATAATGTTGATTTATGAATATGGATGGACTTAATAATAATGTGTGCAAGGAATCACCTAATGAACACATATAAACTGAGTCAAGGCAATAGTGCTAAAATAAAACAAATAAGAAAACAAACAAATACAAAATAAAAACAAACAAACAAACAATTGGAAATAAACAAACAAATAAAAGCCTAAGAACAAAAGCAAAAGAAAGCATCCTAACAATGACCATGCCCTAGTAAGGTGGATTGAGGATAACTGACTAGGCTTAGATAGGACAAATGTTTTTGGATTCTTGAAATGTTATGAATGTTTTTAGATTTTGAGGTATCTCAACTCGTTAAACAATGACAATATATCTACTCACAAATGGCAATAACATTTGGATTAGGTTGCTTGTAAAATGGTGAGAGCATATGGCTTAGGTTGTTCACAAAATGGTGAGAACGTATGGAAAGGGGGAGTAAGGTGACCTCAACTTAAATTGATCAGGAGCCACATAGTCCAAAAATAACCTTATGTCATAGTAATTCCATTCACATAAAAGGTAGGGAAAAACTAGCTAGGTCCCACAATGTTCTCAAATCTAGTAAAGGACCAGTCAAATGAAAAAAAAATGGCAAGGTTTGCATTAATATGTGATAAATAAGTGTTTCCCTTAGTTTTCCCATAGGTAGTTATAACTAGGATACAATGGAATAGGTTATTCTTACTAATTTTCCCATAGGTGGTTATAACTAGTAGCAAGATTGGTAATACACTTATTTTCCCATAGGTGGTTATAATTAGGCTCACATTAATAAACATGATAAGATTAAAAAATGAAAGATATCTTGCCAAATCAAATGTCACACTACTTTCATAGACTATCATTATAATCATGGAATGGATTGATTGTTGAAACTTGATTGGAATACCCTCACAAAAGATGTAGGAAAAACCAATGTAACCAAGATCAAAATAAGATTCGATAAGATGACTAAAAGTAGGCTTTGGTCTAGATAGGAATGGAATGATAGAATGGAATGGTAGTCCTGTAGGATAATTATGGTTTTTGATCAATAGGATAAAATGGTAAGAGGGTTTCCCCTGAGTGATGGGGTGACTGGTAAGGATATGAAAAAATGGTAAAAGGAATATGAAAAATGAAATAATATGGTACATGTTTTTGGCTTGGGTGATGGTTTTTAGTTTATGATGTATTTGGCCTAGGTATGGTAGATGTAATATGATTCTATTATTCCTGTTGAAGTGGTAATGCATATCCTAATTAGTAAATGATATAAATAGAATAATCAATCATGTTAATTGTTATCCACACCTCATCTATATAGTTACTCCATCAAGAACTGGCTATCGATATGGATGCTGAGAATGCTATTTTGATCTTCATTGGTCATTGATTGTGATTCTTTAAAGTGTAGAGATAATGTATCTTTATAGCTTTTGCAAAGGAAAGTGTGGCCATGGATGGTAAATAAGGAAAAATAATGGATGGTAGGTTTGATTTTGAAATGGAATGGTAAATGATAATGGAATGTAAAATAGTTTGGAAATAAATGAAGATCAAGACTTTCAGTCACATGTAATGTTGTTGATGTTGGATTCAACCTAATTTTAGTTTTGGTAGGGTTGAAAACCTCTAAATATTCTCTTGATAAGATCACCATTTTTTGTTGTTGTTTGATCTTGAGAGTAGCTACCATCTACTTAATTTGTAGATTGGAAACTATTTTTATTTGATCTTTGATATTATCTTCATCAAGTAGTGAAAGACTTTTATGTTCAGTGATGAAGTTGTCTTAATTGTTCCCTACTCCATTTGAAAATGTTTCTCTAAGGAATGTTGAATTTTAACTTTGATTATCTTCTAGCTCTTTCTAAAAAGTTTCACTAGAAGATGTTGAGTTTGCACTTTGCTTGTCCCCTAGTGCCTCTAAAAAGGTTTCACTAGGAGAGTGTTCTTCTGCTATATGAATGTGGTCTTGACCTTCTTTCTCTTCTTCAACTTCTATGTCACCATAGATGGAGTTTAATAAAATGTGATTATGTCAATCCCAATCAACACTTATGGGAGATGGAATGTCTAGAATATAGCTATTTTCGTTAATGGTAATGGTCTATGCAATGGTAATGGAATGGATAAAGTCTACGTAATCCTCATATAATGTACTAGGATAACTCATGTTGATGCTAAAGTACTCATCTACAAAATCTATAAAAGGATTACAAATGTATTCAAATTGATTTTTGATGCATGCATAACCAATATTATAACAATCATGAATGTATTTTATTTCTTAATCTAATTCTAACTCAATGGACTCTAAATCTGATGTTGAGACTAATGTTGATTATAATTTTTATGTGAAATCTAATGTTAGTTTAAGAATAGAACCTGAATCTAATTCTAATTATTCATCTAATAGGTATTCTATTATAATGATGTCTTATTGAATGTTTGGTTTTAGACAAGTAATATCCTGTGATGGTGTAATGGTCTCCATATATATTGGTTTATCAAAGTGAGTTTTATCAGTGGTAGGAAAAAGGTCAAGAGACAACTCCTTAGATATTGGCTTGTTAATAGGAGGCTCTTAAAAAATAGGCATATGGTCAAGGTAATGATTTTCCCAAAGGTGGATATAATTATTAAGAAGTGACTCAATAAAGACTAGCTTGTTAGTGTGAGACTCCTTGACTACTGGTATAGGATCAATGGTGATTCATCACAGGCTGACTTATCACAAGTGGTTGGTTTAATAACAACATCTTGGTTTGATTGGCTATTTTGGCTTTCATTTCTATTGAGCTAAAAAATACTAGTTTTGAGCATAGCTTGGTCTTTGAATGATTAAATCTATTGAGGTTTGGATAAGATTGGTATGGGATAAGGAATGGATTGTAGTTGGATATGCTAGGGCATTATGGAGCTTGATTACCCATACAAGCCAAAAGATGAAGTCCTAAAATGGTAATGATAGGGTGATATGGAGCTTGATTTCTCACACAAGCCAAAGGACTAGGTATTGGAATGATGACGGAGCAATGTAGATCTTTATTACTTACACAAGCCAAAGGACAAGGTCCTCGTATAGAAATAGTATGGCATTGTAGAACTTGATTTCTCATACAAGCCAAAGGATGAGGTCTCATAATGGTAATGGTATTCCATAGATATTATGGAAATTGGTAACTCATATAATCCAAAAGAGGGTTAGGGGTAGTTGATGGTCAAAAAAAAAAGGATGTCATGGAACTTGATTGCTTACACAAGCCAAAGTGTCTAATTCCTCCTGATAAACCATATCATCTCAATCTTATGTTGGATCACAAGCTAGTTCTTGACTATGTTCCATTTACTAATTGTCATAAAGAGGGTATTGATCCATATCTCAAACAACATTATCTATAGTTGGGTCTTCAAATTCCTCCTCACAATCCTCTTCATACCAATCAAAGTCTTGAGTTGGATCATAAACTAGTTCATGACTATGTTCCCATGAATGATTATTATGAGGTGGATAGAAATCTATCTCACAAACCATATTATTATCATTGGGGTCTTGACTAAAGCCATGAAAGTCATTTTTTTCAGCCATTCTATCATAATTTGGATTATATGTGACTCCACCATATGTGTAGCTAGACATATCCACATAAATGATAAAAGATCTGAAAATAAAAAGGCTTAGAGTTTTCCAAACTCTAAAAAATTATGTCCAAAGGACAAATGGTTCAAACTTGGTCTAACTTGGTTTAAATTATGGAGTTATATCTCCAAAAATGGTTTGATCATAGATCTATATCTCGAATAAGGTTTGTGTTAATACTTGGTATAAAATAGTCTAACATCAAATGTCTAACATCAGAGGTCATACAGACAAAAGGTCAAGCATATGAATAAAAACTGGCATGTCAAAGGTATATGTCAAAGTGTTACAAATAAGGTTTAAAGTAGGAAAGAGAAAAGAGTCATTAGGTTTTTTTTACAAACATGGAGTCAAAATTTAGGCTCAAATAGGATATGCTAGGACTTTTGGCCAAATAACACCAAAAGCTAGACTTGAAACAAAGGCATGATGTGATTCGATTGAATCTAACAAGTTTGGAAACAACTTTGACATAGACTCAGCACATAAAATCAAACATAAACATGATCAATTAGCATAAGGCATAAAGCAAAAGGCTCTTTATATAAATTTTGTGTTCTCCCAAATAAAGGCACAAACAATGATGATGATAGACCTTAAACAAACAAACTATCAATAGTTTTCAAATATGGGTAATCAATTAACTAAAGTTATGAAACCCCAAATATAAAAATTTATGTATCAACCCCATGAATTGAGACCTAAACAAAAAATAATCAATGTTTGAATCCAAAATTGATAATGTTAATTAAAAACCTAATGTTGAAAACTAGGATTTGACCAAACAAGCTAGACAAGATTGGACAACATGATGGCACAAGACAAAGGTCCAAGTGGTATACATGACATGGTTTGAAACAAATGGTTTTTTATAAAATGTTAAAAAATTATTGAAAAAAATTAATTATCCTAATGGTGTAATCATGCTTGAATGATGTGATCAATGTTATGTTTCAAAGACTCATAGGCAAAATGATTTGACATGTTTTTTAGCAGCATAATGCTACACCCCTCAAATAAGTAAAAAACATACAAACATGTTTATCAAAAATTTCAAGGCACAAGTGTGGTGTAAAAAATTTATCATAATGCCTCTTTAGACAAAAGAGTGATGTATAAAAAAATTGGTTTTGACATGGTTATAAACAAACAATCAGGTTTTATTCTGAAAACATACCAAGTAAAAATCACTAAAATACGTTAATTCTAATTGTCCAAATCCTAGAAAGGGTATGGAAATGTGGGGTTAAATAAAAATAATTAGTTTTAGATCATTTCCAGATGGATCCCATGTTTACCAACTTTCACGTTAGAAAATAAGAGAAGCATCACTTTAATTAGGTGTTTATGGCACTTGGCTTGTTACAAAAAGGTCTTGTCCTTTTTGCAACCACTACATCCATCACTTTCTCAATGTAGTGTGATGTCTAAAGTATAGATATGTCCTATATTCAATTACAATACTAGAAGGTGGTTAACCATTCAAACCTATAACCCTAGTGGGAGTGGTTGAAGTCAATGCTAGGAGATGAAACCCTAGGTCAAAGCTTCCGTAAATAACTTATGGGAGGTAATGAAGTCCCCCTCATAAACCAATTTTATATAAAAATAAATAAATTAATATAAATAAATTAGGGTCATTTTAAAGATCATCCAAACTATTGCAAGTTTTTGTGGAGTGATTTAGATGACATTCTTTCTATGCTTTAGACTAAGCATGTTATTAATAAGGATAGCACTTTTCATTTCAAGGGTTCCTTAAATGGGACAAATGGAAGAGAATACATGCAAAAACCTTATCTTTGACAAATAAAAACTAGATTAAACAACTATTGAAGACAAAAATTTCACAAATGAGTTTATTTTTAAGCACTTAAAGTAAATGTTTAATGATGTTCTTCTTGAGCCCTTGGTCTTAAGTTTGTAACTTTGAGAGCATAATCAAAACATCCAACTCAAACATGGAAAAATTATCTCTTTAAACCTAAATTACGATGCCTAATTCATTTTAAATCACCCAAAATAAATTTTAAAATGAATTATTTAAGCTAAAAAGGATCTTTTCTTCTTGGATCCTATAGCAAAAAGGTTAGTAAATCCTTTAGCTTTGAAGAAATTTGAGGATGAGGCAAGTTTTTTTTTGAATTTTAGATCTTTAATTCAATCCCACAATTGAATAGATAAATACCATGAGTTTTAGGGAAATCCCACAACATGGTGAGTTGTGGTATTATAACTTAACTGTTAATGGTTTAGTTACAATACTACTACTTTGTTTGGAAATCCCACTAGTTATAGGTTAATATTGCAACTTCTTGAGTTACGGTATTGTCACTTAGCTACTAGTGGTTTAGTCACAATACCATGACTCAGATAAAAATTTTAATGAGCCTTAAGGAAGTCCCATGACTTCATGAGTAGAGGTATTGTCTCTTAATTTCTAGTAGTTACACAAAATTGTGACTCAGTTAGGAGACCCTATAAGTTTCAAGACAATCTCATGATTGAGTGAGTAGTAGTATTATCAAACCTACATGAAAAGGCAAATTTAGTCTAAAAAATTAGTTAAACACAATACCATGGCTCTAAAAGACAATCATGTGACTATGTTTAGGTAAACCCATGACTTCCATAAAAATGTGTTTTACTTAATTTTTTTCACTCTTTTGTGCCTCCCACTCTAAGATTATACATAAAAAGGTTAGTATTTTGATTGTAAGAGCCTTATGACCAAATTTTTAGGGTTAGGCCCCATCGATCATGCCATTATGTGAACTAGTAATTTTCCTCAAGTGAGGACGATTAGTATTGTGTTAGTTCCAGGAATGAAAACAAAATGAAATAAACACACTAGCAGAACATCTTTAGGCCTAATTACTAAGGAGAGCTTAGTTAACAAAAAATATATAAAGCACAACTAAAATTCAAAAGAAACTTTCTTTCACCTTCCTTTGATGCTCAAAAATTCTTGTTTTAGTGGTTTGTTCAGCTTTGTGCTCATGAAGTCTACATCAATAGAAGCTTGGCTACCTCCATCTCTCCTTGGCACCTTGTGGCTTTGGATTGGCTTAGATTGGCTCAATACTTGGAAATTATAAAAATAATTTTCATGAAGCTTTGGAATCAATTAGGCATTATAAATTTTTCATATGAGAGCTTAGAATTGATGTTCATGTCCTTCTTATATATTTTTTTTTGAGATTGATTAGAATCAACTTGAACCATCCATCTCAAGATTGAGATGTGTAGCTAACGATTAATTAAATTATGTAATTAAAATTCATAAATAAGATCATCAATATTTGGGATAGAGTTGCATTTAATAGGTATGAAGGGTCTTAATGAGGCATAGGAGGGGTTAACATTGATATTTTATGCATTTATGGCCTAAATATGTCTTCCCAAGAAATGATGTCACCTGATGATGTAGATATTCAATATTCATTTGCAAAAAGAAATTATTCAACAAGTTCAATGGAATTATTAACTAGGCTGATGATTTTGTTTAATTATCTCTTAAGCATGATTAATCACTTTGATGCAAACCTTGGCTCTTTGTACACAAATTACTCAAATTAGTTAGAATGTCCTATTATTGACCTCAAAATTTGACTAGATTAGAATTAAGATGTGATGTTAGATGTGGTGGATCTGTTATCCATTTAGGATGTTTCTAATGAAAAATAATAAAGGAAATTATGTTGTGTAATAGATTTGATATAAAAGAGCAATCTAGAGCACCTAGGAAAAAAATTGGTTATTTGACTCGAAATGATCTAATCAAAGTTAACTAGCCTATAAACTACATTACCCCATTTAATGATAATTTCACCAAAATTGGCACTTGAATATGTAAATTTAAAATATTTTAATGTTTTTAGTGTTTTTAGGCCAAGTTATGTGTTTTGGTGGAAATTGGTCAAAATCTTGATTGAAGGTCATTGGTGGCAAGTTTTAGGTGTCTACAAACCTGTCTAGTGAAATTACAAGATATAATCATAATAACTAATAAAATTCAAAATAAGAACATAAAAACACAAATACAACTCAACATAATTTTATACAAAGTGTTATATGAGTGGAACAAAGGAAATATATATAAGAAATGGCATATAAATAAAAAATGCCATTAAAATCCTTTGAGAATAAGAGTTATATATGATTTACACCTAACTTATTCACTTATGGGAATAATTATCAACAATAAAAAAATTAGCTATATTCATCTTTCAAAAACACAAAGAGTATAGGTAATTCATTTATAACAACTCTTTATACCATTGAAAATCTTGTAGAAGGAATAAATTAGGATTGGGCTTGCACTCTGGTAGATGAGATACAAAAATCCTAGTCCTTTGATTTTATGGATGTAGTGGAATCCAACCTATTTTTATTGATAAAGCATATGTGTAGAACAAAGATCCTTAGTAATCTAACATCAATTGTGCAGGTTTAATGTGAAGTGACTCGTCAATATCCCTACCTTTAAATAACTAAATGAAGTAATGATGACTCTTCTGAGTCACTCTAACTAATGATAAATGCATTTATTTAAAATATGTGAATATCTTCATCAATACAATGACCATGGCACATGAAATGGGATTCCTATCAATGGGTAAATCCCTTATGCATTAAAAAACAAATAGGCATCCCATTCACTTAGATATAAGGGATAATTATTCTATGGCATCCATAAAGATCTCTATTAATTTAGTCCATGATGCCATAGTGTGATTAATTTTTGTGTACATAACCAAATAATTATGGTAGACTATAAAGAGTGAAAGATAACTAAAAAGGGGTAATCTATATTAAATATAAAATGGTCCTACTATATGAGGATTTCAAATACCCTAATTTCATACTAATTAAACTATGATCTAACATTGAGAAGGTCCCCACCAACACATCACATAATTATAAATTATATATTATGTTATTATTGTTGTGTTTCACTCAATGTAAGTTACATTATGGCCCCATAAAATAGATGCTAATTTCTCATGTACAACTACTTTACCAACATTTCATGGACCAATAAATGGAAATACTAACAACAAATGGGTTGGTTTAATACATGGTGGGTGGAGATTCAATTCCTCATCAATTCACACCTTTGATTACTTATGGATGTCATGTAATACTTAGGGTATCATGTAATGGTGATAAAACTTCATGATAGGATTAAAATCTGAATCCATGAGTTAACTAGGGCACCTTTCACATCACTGTTAGTCTTTATCTTCATGTTAGATGCATAGGCTGATATCTTATGACAAGAAAACCTAGTCACCAAAATTGTACCACCTATAAGATGTATGTCTCTAGGAGTATAGTAGACCTTATCATAATAACCAAATTTAAGTCAATGACAAGCTAAAACCTAGGATAAAAATTGGGCACCATTAGTGAAATGTATGTCCCTTTCATAAACTAATACATGGAGAAATAAGGTTCCAAGATAGAGGACAACACCACCTCCAACATAAAATTAAAATACTTACAACATAAACCCATGTTTTAACAAAAAACATTTACTAAATATTATTTTTGAGTATGATCTCACACAACTTAGAGTCACTAAGTAATAATTGTATAAGTATATTCTATAATACATAGAAATAAAACTCTATGAATAGGAGCAAGAATTTTTTTTTCCTTATTGAAAGTAGTGCACACTCAAGTGTACAAAAACATCCCAAAAAGCATAGTGGTTTACATTTCTACACCTTCTAAATCAATAAGAGTGGACACTATCATAGATGGTAAAGATTTAAAATGAATAACATCACCCATATTCCAAAACCTGGTAAAAATAGGGGTAAAGAAAATCACAAATCAATAATTAAGTCCTCAATAACCATTAATGCACATGTGAAGGACACACAATCCTAAGGACATTTCCTCCCATTTATGAACACATAGGATCCATTTTCTCACCATAAATGTTGTAGGATATTGATTCTAAATAAGAAAAATTAATAGAATAATAGTCTAGTAGGATGACCCACCCACATAAGCTCTTGAATAAGGTTTTGGTTCCACTTGCATAGTCTAAAACACTATTTAGTGGATGCACAATGGTGATGTTTTCTCCCTCTCCATCCCTTCAATATTGACCAATTCATTTAACCCCTTCATCTCCATTTTACTTGGTTCATTCACTATAGGATGACATCACAACATAAGAAGAAGCTACACAAACCTAAAAAGAGCAAGAGAAGGCTAAAAACCAAGTAAATAAAAAGTCAAGGAAATAACAAAAGAAAAGTAATAATAAAGTTAATGAAACTGCATTGTAAAATCAGAAAGCCTCAATGTTTTAAGGCCTATCATCAGGAGGAAATAATATGATGAAAAAGGACAAAAAATAAACAATAAATAATATTCTTAAGGTTTAAAAAGAGAGGTCAGCTAAGGTCGATGGAGGACATTATTGTTATTATTATTTAAAAACCATGTAATACATCTCCAATTAGCATTTAATTTCTAGTCAACATCACTATTAAGATTAAAAAGATTCTTCTCAATATCTATAGCCTCATGAACCCATATTCTCAAAAAATAATCTTCTTTTGTAATAAATTTCACTTCATTCATGAAAATGTGATGACCAGAATTGTATGAATGCTCTATAGTGGTAGATTTATGAAACTAGTTATGAACAAGGTCAACATAGTGCTCTTTGAGTCTCACTTGAAAAGAATGATGAGATTCACCAAATTTTTATTTGCCACATACACAAGTAATAGAATAAATTCCTTTGTGATAAATAAGGTTTGAGACATCCTTACTCTTGTCTAACATTTTCTTGATTGTGATGAGAGGAAATAAAGACACTTTAATGTTCTTTTTCTTGAGAATTTTTGCTAGAGAATTATGAGTGCCTTTAATATAAGGGAGAGTAACAATGCCAATACTATCATCATCATGTTTAAATAGAGGACCAAAATTATATCATCATGATGATAAAAATATTTTCAAGGTTACTCTCCCTTATATTAAAGGTACTACTAATTCTCTAGTTAAAATTCTCAAAAAAAAGAACATTAAGGTGTCTTTCTCTCCTCTCATCACAATCAGAGAAATGTTGGACAAGACTAAGGATGTATTTAATCCTATTTTTCATAAATTAATTTTTTATATTCCCTATAGCTATGGTGAAGTTTACATTGGTGAATCTACTCTATCTATTCAGGTGAGACTCAAAGAGCACTATGCTAACCTTACTCATAACCAGTTTCAAAAAATTGCCATTGCAGAGCATTTACATAATACTGATCATCACATTTGCATTAATAAAGTGAATATGGGTTCCTAAGGCTATAGATATTGAGAAGAACCCTTTTAATCTTAATAGGGATGATGGATGGAAATTAAATGCTAATTGGAGACCTATTACATGGTTCTTAAAAAAAAATAATAATGTCCTCTATCTACCTTAGCCAACCTCTCTTTTTAAACATTGGGACTATTAGTTATTATTTATTTTTTGTCCTTATTCATCATATTATTCCATCTTGATGACATGCCCAACATTATGGCCTGAAATGTTGAAGCTTTCTAATTTCGAAACATAATTCCATTAAATTTTTTAATTATTCCCTATGTATTATGAATTCTTTAATAAATAAGAAGTTGAGTGCAAGGATAAATAATAGGAAAAAATGAATAAATAATAGGCAAAGGACAATCATAAGGAAGAATAAGTAGTATTGTATAATAATAAAAAAGAGGAAAAAAACTACGTAGAAGAAGAAATAAGAAGAAGAAAAGGAGCATAATAAGAAAAAAGAAGTTGTGATATTTAGTAAAGAGAAAGAAGAGAAGGAATCAAACAAGAAAAAAAATAATAAGGTTGAGGTTAACATAATAATCAAATAAGAGGATAATAATATCACATTATTCATTGAGATCACTAGATCAATTGAATGCACTAGTTCACCAAATGTGAGACAAGCAAACACATAAGGTTGATGAAAGTAAATAAAATGACAATAAGAGAATTATTGAACAAGTTAAGAATAAAAATTATCCAATGCACTTCATTAATATATTAAAAATGAAGATTTAAAAATAGGAGAGTGAATGTGTAGCTCCTCTATGAAAATTGGGAAAATAACCAAGAATGTAATGTAAGCCCCATATCTAGAATAATCTGTAAAAGAGTAACTCCCACTAACTAAGTAAACATAATAAATATATCTCCTCAAGTGTATGAATAATCCATGTGTAATAATAATCCAAATAAATAAATTAAAGGAAAAACATACCATACACTAATACCCCTTAAGTACAACTTAAGTGGGTAAAATTAATGGGTCCCAATAATAAGGCCTGATGAGGTATCCATGTACAAAAAAACTATCATAAAGTAGATAAAATTATAAAAACCATAGTAAATAAGTCCCCACCCCAAAAAAAAAGATATAAATAATATGAGAGGACTAAAAAGGACCATTCAAAGCTACAAATAAATATATCCACCTTATATCCTGCAAAGGATCTCTCTAGAGTGACTATGGATCAAAAGTAGATGGATTAAAGAGAGGATGACATTGGAATAGTGAATGTGTCCACTAAGTTATTATTGGATCTCCAACTAAGGTGTGGTTCCTATATAATTAATTATTATCCTAATGTATAGTATATGGTCTAACTATTCCATGAAATGATGGTGCATTAGAAGTAGAGGCAAATAAAGAATTTAGAATGCCTTATAATTATGTACTAGAGTTCTTGATATCTAGTGAGTCTTAGATCAATTTACCTACTCCTTAAAATGTCTAAAGTGGATAGTAAGTATGTGTATTAATAAATAACTCCTCAATATCTATGAAGTGAAAAGGATGTAGTGGAGGTGTGTCCCCATCACTACCAAGTCATCTATGCTAGAAGAAGAGTCCTCATCATCAGATATGTGATCAAGCTCAAAAATATCATTAAGTTCAGGTGAGTATAATAAATAATACTCTAAGGGAAAGTTATGAAAAATGTGTGAAAAGGTATATAGTCAAAGATTATGATCAACTATGCCCACTAACATTATAATATCAATATGAAACTTTATGATATACATTGAATCTTGAGTGAACTCAACTTACATGCCAAAATCAAGGTGAGTAATCTGGTAGATTAGTAGGAGATTAGTTAAAAATGAGGGAATAATTAGAAAATTATTGAATGTTATTCCACTAACTTCAACAAATCCTCTGCTTGAAACTTATGTCTAAGTGTCTTTACCTAGCTATATAATGGACATGTCACATGTTTCCAAGGAAGTGAACTTTACCTATGAATAAGCTGTGATATGATGCACCAGATTAAATAACCCATGGAGAAGTCAAAGTTACAAATTTAATTATTTCCCTAGATTCTAATTTAACATTAACATATTATTTTTCCTTTTCTTTACCATTATCATTTTCCATGGTGGATTATAGGGTTGATGAATTTGGTTTGATAGACTCTAGATCACCTATATTTTTATTATCAATAAGGTTAGTTAGGTGGTCGACATGATTTTTCAAACACTTGATTTCATCATGATTTCCCAAGAAATACCCACATTTTATCCTCTTTTTCTTAGGCTTAACACTCTAAGAAGAGATCCCATTGGTTGATTTTGAGGTAGGAAGATTTTAATCTTTATCCTCTTAATTCCTTGTATTGCATTTATTTTTTTATTATTTGAATCCTTGTACTTCCCTTTTCCAAAAATTAGGGATTTTGGTTTTGATGAATTTAATGTGGCCATCTTAATCAATTTATCATGCTTCTAAGTTAAGTAAAAAAAAAGTCATATAAAGAGGGAATTTTCCATGTGGCTCTAAGAGCACATGTTGTGACATGGAAAGGAGAGATAAACACAAAATAGTTTGGACCTAGTTTAGAGAGTAAAGAAAGAAATAGTTAATCATACTTTTCATCTATTCCACATTATTTTCAATGTAATATAAAATACTATGTGTCAAAAATGTAAATACTAAAATTTATGACCTCTCATCACATATAGCTTCCTAAAGATATTTTCTAGTGTGTTTCATACTTCATTATAATTTTCTGAAGATTAAACATGAAAGAGTAGAACATGGGACACATAAACACACAAAAATCCAAAGGATTCATCACAAATTTTTAGCCATTTAAATTTTCTTATGGTGGCATCTGGTTCGGTCTCAATGGCCATTATAATGTGATGTGAACCCTTACTTAGAATTATTTATATTTTATATTTCCATTCATGAAACTAAATAGAGTGAGTGGACTTATCAAATTAGGATCCATAACATATAACTCTTTTGCATAAATAAAAAGAGGGTAGGAAAGAAGACTACATATATTTCACACCATAAAACCCCCTAATATTTGGCACTCTATAATTTGAGTTAAATTATAAAATATATTTTTAAAAAATGGAATAAACACTAAAAACAAATCACTTGTTGAGAAGTGTTGGCATCGATGTCAAAGTTAAGTTTGATGTCATTGATGTCAAGGTCAAAGTTGATGCCACTGATGTCAAGGTACATTTGGTAAAAAAACATGGTGAAGTGGTATGTGATGAGATAATTTTAAGGAAACCTAATAATTATTCGAATTTTGATGTAAAGGTTTGATACGAGGTAAGCATGTTTGAGTACTAGTCCTTGAGTACAAGGTTCTTGAGAAGCCTAGTCATATCATGAACATGTCCATGATAAGGATGGAGAGGTATGTATAGATGTATTGTATTATATAAGGATAAATAAATTCATGATATGAATTTATATAATCATCAAGGAGTGTTTCAAGGTCAGTTGTCAAGATTTAAGTACTTGAAAAATCTAGTCATGACACTAGTCTTAGCATGAAAAGACCATGTGAGAAGATATGAGCTTGGTGGCCTAGTAAGATGAATTCACATAGGCATAATAGAATATATTAGGTTGTTTTATAATGAATATTAGGAATTATATCACTCACTTGAGTCTTAGAGTGAGCTTACAGGGGTAGGAGATACAAACCTAGCATGCAACCAGAGTAGTTCTAGACCCTGCCTAATCTAATGAGGTGGCATAAGGTATTTTCAAGGCATATGAATAACTTATGGTAGTATTTTAATCATGATAATATGTTTTATGACATGTATATGAGTTTTTTCTAACTTTTATAGTGGTTATAAGGATAATTTTAAAGCCTAATGTGACTTGTATGTGAGGGCCTAGAGAGAAAAGAGAAGGATGATGGCTAAATGGAATATCAAGATCAATTTCTAAGGAAATTATGGAAAAGTGAGTATTTTAATAATTATTTAATGTTTTTTCAAAAAAATTTACTAAGTTTTAGGTTAAATTTTTAAGGTTAAGATAATACAATGTGATTTAAGTTCTCTTGAGTGCACAGAATGGAGGGTTCTCAACCCGAGAAGAAATTTCAAGTGATAATTGGCACATGTAACCTTTGCATGGGAACCTAATATATTCATGGTACATGGGTAAGTTTGATATATAAAATTTCAAATAAATATTTTTTGGAATAAAGGGCTATGCTTTATTAATTATTGTTAAGACTAGAATATGGTTTAAACCCTTAAAAAACCCTAATAATCAAGAAATATGAATGATATTATTATAAATTGATTAGAATGAAATGAAAAAAATATATTTAAGTGATTTTATGTTGTATTTATCTCTCCTAGGCACCTTCATGTGTGATTTATTTTTTAGGTGAGTTAGTGGTCCCTACAAGAAAGGCCTCATTTCATAGAGATTTTATGTAGCAGTCAGATTTAACCAAGTCAAATTTGATAAATAGTGAAGGTTGAATATCTATAATTTTATTTTATTTACATGGTGGTTTATAAGTAATTTTTATACTTTGTGTGATAAAATTTTCTTAGAAGTTGGCCTATCACTAAAAGGCTTGTTGGTGCAAATAGTGAGAAAACCATGAAAAAGTGAGAAGCTAATTAGGCATGTATTAGAATGGATTAGGGATGAATATAAATTCATGGATATGTTTTTAAAGACTTTTAATACATTTTCATGTTTTATATATTTTTTAGGGGTTAGTAGATATGATGGAAATGTTTATCATAAGTTGACTTGTCTAATGCATATGAGACAATCAAGGTGTAAGGTTATGACATTGGTCTTCAAGACTAGTATTTATATTTGACCATGTTATATTTATATATAATAATGGTATAATGGTATCATAATATTATAAATATTCATAAGGAGTATATTTAAATGGATATACATGTGTTTTAATTCAAAATCACCTTGGCTTGTCTTCAAGGAAAACTGGGAATTCTGGGGAACTAAATTACGACAATCTTTTTGAGGCTCTATGTCATAAGTTGATGTACTTAAGGAAAATAATTTTGTATGTAAATTTAATTATATATATAGTATTTTAAAAATATTATAAGTGTAATTTATTGAAATGGTGAAACCAAAATGGGTTGTCTAATACAGGTTTGACTGTGTGTATTGAAGACAAAAGATTGGTCTACAAGATCAATATTTGAATTAGAACTTATGATATTTATAATTTATTGTTGGGGGATCAATCCAACAATAGATTACAATTGTGAAAGCAATAAACACGAAATTAAATCAGATTGACAAGTAATTAGAATGAGATAATAGCAAGAACAAGAGATACAAGAAAACACCCTGAAAACTTGTATTAACAAACTCTTTACAAAAGGAATACAATAGAAGAAACTTGTTTCTTCCACCCCTCTCCTAGATGTATAGATCTCTCACTAGATCTCTATTCCTCAAGAGCTCTCTCTCTCAAAAACAATCAACTCCAACAAGCTTGGATTGATTCAATTCTGTACTATTCTTCACACACAATGAATTACAATAATTCACCCAACTACAATAATCTATAACTACAATAAGCTAGGAAGATCTAATTCTACATATAGAATTAGGAGACTTGAGCATGTACTTCCAACAAGTAGTTAAGCCACTTGAACAAGGGCTCTAAAAATAGTATTGCCAATAATAGAGACACGAGCTTGAGACTACAACTAAAACTCATCATGCAAACACTCGTTTCTGTCCACAGAAATAGCTTTCTGGACACGCAAGTAACCGACGTCAGTTCCTGCTGTTTGTCTGTGACTATCATCGGCCGACCCTCTGTCGACATCGACATCTCTGCAACTACTTCTAACTGATGTCGATCACTCCTGATCGATGTCAGTGTCTGTGTAGACCCAAAACTGCTAATGAATTCTCCTTGGTGAAGCTTTTAGCTCCACACCCTAACAATCTCCCACTTAGAGATAAATAGCTGCACCAGTACCTGTACAGTAACATCTTCTAGCTCCTCCATCTTTAACTCAATCATGAATACCAACAGAAGTTGAATGAAGATTCAACTTCTCCTTTGTAACCGGCTTGGTTAACATATCAGCAGGATTCCTATCTGTATGGATCTTCTCCAGCTTTAACTCACCATCTTCCAATACATGTCGTATGAAGTGATACCTTAGCTGTATGTGCTTTGTTCTTGAATGAAAGGCTGAATTCTTAGCCAAATGGATTGCACTCTGACTATCACTGTACAATCTGCAACTCTCATGCTCCCTACCAAGCTCATCCATGAACCGTGTCATCCATATCATCTCCTTGCTAGCTTCTGTGGCTGCAATATACTCTGCTTCTGTAGTTGACAAGGCAACAACCTTCTGCAACTTAAATATCTAGCTAACCATCGTTCCACCTATAGTAAAAACATAACCTGTAGTGTTCCTCCTGCCATCCAAATCACCTGCCATATCTGAATCTACATAACCATGTAGAGAAGTATCTGAACCTCCATAACACAAGTGCCTACTGCTGGTTCCTCTCAAATATCTAAGGATCCACTGAACTGCTTTCCAATGTTCCTTACCTGGATTGGCCATATACTTACTTACCACTCCCACTGCTTGGGCAATATCCGGTCTAGTACACACCATTACATACATCAAACTCCCTACTACAGAAGAATATGGAACCTTAATCATGTACTCTACCTCATGATATGAATTAGGACATTGTTCTTTACTCAACTCAAAATGTCCAGCCAAAGGTGTGCTTACCAGTTTAACATCCTGAAAATTGAACCATTTTAACACCTTGTCCACATAATCTTCTTGAGACAATATCAACCTGTGATTTTTCTTGTCTCTCTTAATGCTCAGGCCAAGGATTTTATTTGCTGCTCCCAAATCCTTCATAGCAAATGTTTGAGCTAATTTTACCTTAAGCTCTGAGATATCCTGCATGTGAGATCCTGCAACCAGCATATCATCTACATACAACAATAGAATAATATATCTACCATTATCAAATCTCTTGAAATACATGCAATGGTTTGATTGACACCTATTATAGCCATGCTCAGTCATAAACCTGTCAAATTTTAAGTACCATTGTATAGGAGCTTGCTTGAGGGCATACAAGCTTTTCTTCAACTTGCACACAAACTTCTCCTTACCCTTGACCTCAAATCCTTCTGGCTATTCCATATATATTTCCTCATCCAAATCTCCATGAAGAAATGATGTCTTAACATCTAGCTGCTCAAGATGCAAATCCTCAAAAGCAACCAAAGACAATACAACCCTTATAGATGTCATTTTAACAATAGGAGAAAAAATCTCACCAAAGTCGATACCTAGATTTTGTGCAAATCCTTTTACCACTAATCTAGCCTTATATCTCATCTATCCATTCTCGCCTTCCTTCAGCCTATAGGTCCATCTGTTCTTAAGTGTTCTCTTACCAGCTGGCAATTCAACCAAATCCTATGTTTGGTTCTCTCTTAAGGACTCCATCTCCTCGACCATGCCACGCTCCCACTCACTCTTGGACTCCACCTATATTGCTTCTTCAAAACTCTCTAGTTCTCCACCATCAGTTAGCAATAAGTAATATAAAGAAGGAGAATATCTAATTGGAGGCTTACTCACTCTTTCTGACCTCCTGATGGATGTCTGAGACTCGTTTACAACACCCTGTCCACCCAAATTCTCTGACAGTGACTGACCTCGGTCACCTGCAGACCTGTTACTGGCTGACGTCAGTTCTACCTGACCAACCTTAGTACCTATTCTGTCGATGTCAGTCTCTATACGGCCAATGCCGGTTTCTGTACTGTCGACACCGGTTCCTAACCTACTGACGTCGGTCTCTGTGTTTTCCTACAAGTGATTATTTCTTTTTCCCGTGAGCTCATCTTGGACTTTCATCTCATCCAATTCACCATTGCTCTGCTCAAATTGATTCAGTTCCTTAGCTGATCACAATACATCACTCTTTCATTGAAAACAACATCACGGCTCCTGATTACCTTGTTAGTTTCTAGATTCCACAATCTGTAACTAAAATCATCTGAGCCATAGCTAATAAATGTGCATCTCATAGACTTAGGATCAAGCTTCTTTCTATTTTCTTTATCTATGTGCACAAAGGCTTCACAACCAAAAACTTTGAGATATGAGAGATCAACCTTTTTACCTATCCATGCCTCTTCTGGAATACCACCATTTAGCACTATAGAGGGTCCTCTGTTAATCAGGTATACTGCAGTGTCAACAGCTTGTGCCCAAAACTGTAAGGGCAAACTAGCATGCAATCTCATACGTCTTGCATGCTCCATTATTGTCTTATTCATCCTTTTAGCAATACCATTCTGCTGAGGTGTCCTTAGAACTGTCCTTTTCCTATGGATTCCATGCATGTAACAATAATCTCTAAACTTATGACTGCAGAACTCACCACCATTGTCTGATCTCAGGCACTTTAATCTTTTACCTGTTTCATTCTCAACCATAGCTTTCCAAACTTTAAAAGTCTCAAATACATCAAATTTTCTCCTAATACAATAGATCCATACCTTCCTTGTAGCATCATCTATGAAAGATACATAGTACTGTGATCCTCCAATGGAAGCAACTTGAGCCGGTCCCCACACGTCTGCGTGAACAAGCTCCAACTTATGCCTCTTCTTAGTAGACCCAGTCTTGAGAAAACTAACCCTTTTCTATTTTTCAAATACATAGTGCTCACAAAACTCTAGATCTATGCCTTTTAAATCTGAAAGCATACCTTTGGACTTAAGAATTGACATCCCCTTCTCACTCATGTGGCCAAACCTTGAGTGCCACAATTTAGCATCCACATCTGAAGTAGATAATACAGAAGGAGATTTGTTAGTAACACAATTACACAAATAGAGAGTACCTTCTCTCTTACATCTGGCCATAACAAGTGCACCCTTGGTCACCTTCCAAGATTTTGCTGTGAGAGTTACTATACAACCCTCATCCCCTAACTTTCCTGCAAAAATCAAATTTCTCTTCAAGCTAGGAAAATGCATCACATCTCTCAACACCCATGTGTTGTTATTTTGCATCTTTAGCTACACTTTACCTTTGTCAATTATTTTACAGGGCTCATCATCCCCTAGATACACTATTCCAAAATCTCCATGGATATAGTCACTGAAATATTCCCTGTTAGGAGTAGCATGAAAAGATGCACCAAAATCTAATACCCAAGATTCTATATTATTATGTAGAGAGGAAATTAAAGCATCCTGTGCAATACCTACAATCTTGGCTTCTTCCTTTCCTTCGTGCTGATTGTCCTCCTTAGGCTTTGACCAACAATCTCTACTTATGTGCCCCATCTTTCCACAATTCTAGCATTGTGGCTTTTTGCCATTTCTAGATTTAGATCTGCCTTTCCCCTTTGATTTGGATCTTGATCTGCCTTTCTTGCTCTTCTCTTTCTACCTTCCCCTGGTCTCAAAACTTAAATCATTCCCAGATGCCTCTTCTGTGCTTTTCCTGCGTATTTCCTCATTCAAGATAACACTAACAACATCTTCTACTTTCAAAATATTTGATGCAGATGTAGTATTACTTACTACCATTACTAAGCCATGCCAACTTTCAGGCAAAGAACATAATATTAAAAGAGCTTTTATTTCATCATCAAACACTATATTCATTGAACTTAATTGATTCACAATTCCATTGAAATCATTCATATGAGTAGAAACAGATCCACCTTCATTCATATGCAAATTAAATAATTGCTTCATAAGATATACCTTATTAGAAGCTGAGGGTTTTCATACAAATTTGCTAACGTAGTCATCAACTCTACCGTAGACTTTGCCTGTGATAAATTAGATATCACAGTGGATGCTAGACTCAGTCTTATAGACCCCAGAGCCTTTCTGTCAAGAACTTCCCATTCTTCATCCTCCATGTCTTTGGGCTTCTTTGTAACCCCACCTAACGATAAGTAGAGATCTTTCTGATACAGATAATCCTCTGTCTACATTCTCCAGTGTTGGTAATTTTTGCCATTGAACTTTTCCATTCTCAATTTACTTTCATCTACCATTGTTTCTCCCACTCAAACAGAAATCCCTGTAGAAACTCCTGTGAGAACCTGTAATCAATAAACACTACACAGATCTGAACCACCTATTAGTGAACTTGAGCTCTGATACCAATTGTTGGATATCAAGCTCTAAACCTGCAACCAAGGCTCTGATACCACTTGTTGGGGGATCAATCCAATAATAGATTACAATTGTGAAAGCAATAAACATGGAATTAAATTAGATTGACAAGTAATTAGAATGAGATAATAGCAAGAACAAGAGATACAACAAAACACCCTGAAAACTTGTATTAACAAACTCTTTACAAAAGGAATACAATTGAAGAAACTTGTTTCATCCACACCTCTCCTAGATGTATAGATCTCTCACTAGATCTCTATTCCTCAAGAGCTCTCTCTCTCAAGAACAATCAACTCCAACAAGCCTGAATTGATTCAATTCTGTATTGTTCTTCGCACACAATGAATTACAATAATTCACCCAACTACAATAATCTATAGCTAAAATAAGCTAGGAAGATCTAATTCTACATATAAAATTAGGAAAATTGAGCATGTACTTCCAACAAGTAGTTAAGTCACTTGAACAAGGGCTCTAAAAATAGTATTGCCAATAATAGAGATGTGAGCTTGAGACTACAACTCAAACTCATCATGCAAACACTCGCTTATGTCCACGGAAAGAGCTTTCTGGACATGCAGGTAACCGACATCGATTCCTACTATTTGTCTGTGACCACTGTCGGCCAACCCTCTGCCGACGTCAGCATCTCTGCAACTGCTTCTGACCAATGTCGGTCACTCCTGACCGACGCCGATGTCTGTGTAGACCCGAAACTACTAATGAATGCTCCTTGGTGAAGCTTTTAGCTCCACACCCTAACATTTATAATGATAAATATATGTAAAATATTATTTTTTAGGTGTCAATATTTATTTTACATTCTCTTTTAGGTGTTTTAGATCAAGTTTTTCTTGACCATGTTTTGAGGATAGTTGGCAATTCTAAGTAGACTACTTGTAGAGAAGGTTTGTATACTTTTGCTCTGAGATGTGAAGTATAAAGCATGTGATTATGTACTTGAGGTCAGATATTTTTTATATGTGACTTTTTTCCATGATTTTTTGTAAAAATTATATTTATTCCTCATTTTTTTAAACATACTTTCTAAGTATGTACAGGCCTAAAATGAGCAAGTACTAATGGTGTGCTCCAAGTAGTGGTTTGAACTAAAAAGTGTTTTGAAGCCTAGAAGAGTTTAGAAGGAATATAATTAATTATTTTATGATATGTTCCTTTTATTAATGTATGTTTTAATTTTCCCAAGGAAGATAGAGTATAACATGTCCCAGAAGAGACCTAATGGGATTAGGTCTCCATGAGACGTAAAGGTGAGATAAGGCCAAATTGTGATAGGACAGACCTAAAGGAACTAAAATCACATTTTATTCATGTAAATGAGATATCATAAGATCCATTTCATGTTATAACTAAGAGGGTAAGGGTGTTTGGCTAACTAAGGAGGATATGAACAAATAACTTGTATAAATACTAGGTAGTTTTAGGCCTATTAGAGTGAGTAGAGTGTAAGTGAATAAGATTACACATTGGTGAGAAGAAAAATGTCTTATAGACCATCATAATAACATATAGGATCATTTAATAATATTTGATATAGGTTATGAATATGAAGATCAGGGTCATATGACCTAATCATGTCAAGAAGAGGGTTAGTTGAGCAAAGAAGGCTAGAGGCTAGTTTGAGAGAGATAAAAGTGTGTGAAAATATGAGGAAGGAGATCATCATATGTTGTATGAGAAACAAGTTATTATTAAGGTGATCTATTTTTTTAGGTGTTTGTGTTGGTTATGAATCATTTAGGGGGTTGGTGCCTCCTTAGAAGTGAGTGTTTGTTAAAGCCTCATTGAGTTGGTGCTTAACTAGTTGGGGTTGGTCTCCATGTGAAGTTGGGGCTTAGTTAGTTTGGGTTGGTTCTCCATTTGAAGTTAGTGCTTCATATAAGTTGATGCTTTTATTATATGAATATATTCCATTTTCATATATCAATGGTTTTTCATCTATTTAAGGGTTTCCCACACATAATTTGTGGTATATTATGTTCTTATGTTTCATGATTATATAGTTGATTGCTTATGAATTATTTAATCCACATGCTTAAATGAATGTTCATGAGTTTTGAAGTGGAATTGAAATAAATGTTTTGATGATTGATTCAACCCCCACTCAATCATTTTACTTCCAACATATGGTATCAGAGCCTGGTCCTTTAAAGCATATCTAAAATCCTAAAGAAAGATCCTAAAAACAAAGATCACTAGTCAAAAAGATTAAAGTGGTTTTTATACCAATAAGTTTCCATTATTTAATGGATCTAATTATGCCTTTTGGAATGTCAAGATGAATATATATTTTATATCTCAAGTTCATGATATTTGGCAGTCAGTTATGGATGGCTATAGTGCTCCTCATATTCCACCCACTTATGCAACAAGTAAGAAAGCTAGTGAAAATTGTTATAGTAATTTTTATTTTTATTTAAATTTAAATTACTTACTAAAAAATCAAATGAAAATCAGGTTTTATCAAAAATACTTGTGATTTATGAGATGTTTCACACCAATTTGAATCTAATGACTTTGAGAGTTTATTTTTGACTTGGAATAATACCTGCACACATGTAAAAACTTGGACAAAAAATATTAATAGGGAGTTGGGTGAGCTACCTAGTTAGGAACTAGTCTTGCAAAATTGTGAGCTTCCTCAAATGGATGTTAGATAAATTTTTTACATAATCAAGTGGATAAATAACATATGAAATTATAATAGATAAAAGATATGATAACAATGATAATTAAAATTAGATCCTCAATTAAGATATCATTATAAGCATAATATTCATCCCAATAAGCTATGAAAGCATCTATACTATCCTCTATGACATCTAGTTGGTCTTGAATGGATTTTAGAGGAGGAATAAATAACATCACAAAGATCTATCTCAAAATCTATGTCACTCTAATCAATAAAAAAAGGTTAAAAAACTATAAGGAGATTTTTGATATTGATTACATCATGTAGCATGCTTAGTAGGGTCATCTACATAAAAATGCCATATTAAAATGATAATAATATAGTAGAGATTGAAAAAAGGGTCTAATATTAAGTTGTTAGGTTTAAAAATTAAACAGAATGAATTGATGTTGATCTTTAAAAGATCGGTGCCAATCTATAGAATCAATGTTGATTTAGAATAAATCAATATTGATTCTCTTTGTATCTAAGTTTAATTAAAATATAAAATAGATTGGATAATAGAGACTAATTAATGAATACTAAAAGGCTATAGATGATATTTTAAATATTATATAAGTAAATAACAATATAATAATTGATAAAAAGTAAAATAAATATATGATTACTTAACTTGAATTTCATTGCAAAAAGAATGAAATCCTTTTCCATAAATGTAGGTAGTCTCTCAAGTTCATGATATAGGATACAGATTAAATGCAAAAAAAATATAAATTTTTTTTGTTAAGGACATCTTTAATTCTCTAATATATCTAGTATTAATTCAAAATTTTGAGTTTCTAGGTCCCAAAATCTAAAATTTAGTTGGGTATTTATGGATTGATGTCGATTCAAAGAATCAACATCGATCATGGGTGATTTGGCATTGATTCACCCAAATTGGTAGCCTTGTTTTAACTATGGGTAAAATTTACTTTGATATGCATAGAGTTGTTGGTAACGACACTATATAGGGGTAAAGTGGTTGAGGGGTAGATTCCTTAGGTTATTAATGTATTTAGGAAGTTATGAAATGTAGAAAGGTAAATTTGTAAAATTAAATTACCAAGTTACCAAGGGTAAATGTACTAAACCTTAGAATAGGAATTGTTGATGTCTTAAAATTGTGCTCGATCTTAATCAACAATAATGGGATGTTTCAAGCTGTGGGACAATGTGGCTTGAAAACAACCTCTAGATTTTAAAGAAGCTAGTCTCTTCTTTTGTATTGGGTGTTGGGGAAAAGGGATAGGAAACTAAATAGAAATGCAAAATGCAGGAATTGAAACCTAACTATGGCAATGCACCTGAGAGTAATCCTAATCCTAACCTAAGCACAGTGAAACTATTATGTGATTCTATTACATTTAAGAGCAGACAAGTGCATGATCAATGTAAAAGATTGGAATAACAAAAATAGAGGCTCACAATAGGGGAGTCTTTTACTGAGATACAAGAATTGTCAACAAAGGCATAATGTTCAATATTCTTAATAGAATCTTCCAATCACATAGGAGGTGTAGAATTCATGCATATTCATGTAAATCTTCAGATTCAAGAAAATGAGACAAAAGCAAATAACATTTCCAATCACCGTAATAGAAAATCTACAATATAGAATACTTTACAAACAACACAGATAACATCAACAAAGGCATGGAGCTCAAATTTCCTCAATTCATTTAGCCACATAAGGGGCATAGAAACATGCATGATTACATAAACTTTACAACTCAAGAAAATTAAGACAAGAGCAAATGATATTATTGGCCACAAACTTTAGATAGTCTAAAACTATGAGAATTCCCCCCCTCTCCTTAAAAATGATTTTACAATTACTTATATAGACTCAGATGTCTCCCTACATCGCTCTTCTTCCCTCATAATTTCAAATTCTGACCTAACTCATAGGAGACAAACAGACAGCCCATTAATGCCTTGGGAAGGCCATGCTTGAGAAGAGCGGCTGCTCATCACTGTGGCATGGTGATTTTTGACTGGTACCTTCTTCCATGCCTGAAATTCAAATTCTATCACCTATTGGGCTATTTAACTATCTATTCTACCTCTACTATTAGGGGACAAATAGATAGTGCCTTCAATGATATGAGGGGCTCCAAAAATCTACTCAATGAACTATTTCATCTACTCAAATTAACTCCAACAGATTTTCCCTCCATTTAGCTCTAACAGGTAGGTAGGCACTTTGAAATAGAAGTGGACTCTTAGCCAATTTATGAAAACTCTCTTTATGGTCTATGAGGTGTTAGAGAACAACACTTGGCACCCTCCACCTGATTCATCGAAGACACATGGCTTTCTCTACTTCCCTTTGGCTATGTTGTAGTATCACTAGGGCATATATTAAACTTTTATAGCTGGTGACACTTGGTAGCTTCTGTAGACTTTTCAAGTAACACCCGAGACCCACCATCATTTTATATTTATAAATAGAGCTTGACGATGATTCTCTTGGGTGTTGACACATGGAGGCTTCCACAGCTTTGACGAAGATAAGTGGCATCTTTTTCTTCTTCATCTAGGGGTACATGGCACTTTCTATTTCTCTTTTGGGGATGGAGTAGAAAGGGACCAGAGAGTGACACTTGGTAGCCTCTACTACCTCTGTTGCTTTATGTTGAAAGTCTTTGAATGAAGTGTGGATGCCGATATGAGATGTGGATGCTGACATGTGGCACATTCCACTTGACTGTGACTAGGTACGTGACATGGTCCATAGTTCTCTGGAAAGTTGTTAAAGGGGCTTTAAAAATCACCAGTTGGCTTACTTTATTTTGGAAGGCAACACATGGAAGCTTCTGCTCGAATGTGATACATAGGCAAATGAATGAAAGAAACAAAAGGGGGGAAAAGGTCCCACGACTGGAGGAGGACACTTGGTAGCTTCTGCTACATTCTGACACTTAGTCAAAACAAACTGGCCCTCTACATCAAAACTTTTACATCTACATCCAAGGCGTGCAAGAATAAAAATTGCAACACTCATATCAAATAATAAATTAAATGTGATGTAGAGTAAAAATTACTCTACAATTATTGGTGACCACCAGGACTTTTGAGCCTAATAAAAAAGAACCTGAATCCTGCTACGTGGCCACGTGCTCAATGAACACTTATTTAAAAGAATAGAGCAAGAAAGAATGGGAAAATAGAGCAGCAAAATAGAAGGCAAACTACTATATACAACTAACTGGGTATATTTGCCTCCCTTCTAGATCAAAAGGAACATTTTTGAAGTCTCCTTTATGGCAAGAAGACTTATGGTGCCAAATAAAAAGCTGAATGGGAGGGAGATTTTGTGACCTATTCCTCTTGCCTGTCACCTTGCTTGGCTTGTATCTGAGTGGATCAAAATCAAACATGCTTCTGACATATACGTACTCTGCTTGTCCTTAGAAGCTTGTCAAATGTTGATCCCTCAGACTGGTGCTCTTCAACAAGAAATTAGTGGCTACTGGTTTATCACCATTAGCCCTTTGTTTTACACATTCCCTCTACAGTGCATCATGGCTTGACCCATTTCCTTCTGCTTCATGGCAGACCACATCAAACTCATCCTTTATTGCATTATCATCCTCTTTCATGACTTTATCCTCTTGAAAGGATAATTTTGAAAGAGTGCAATAATTTTTCACATATAACTGAGGCTTAATGTTATGTTGTTCATCTATAACCAATTCATAGCTATCTTGTAACATGAGAAGAAAGTTTGAGATTATTTCCTCTTCATTAGCATTCTAGCTTGCATAATTTATTAGGGTTATAGGGGCTCCCATATTTGGTACAAGTACAACTACGACTCCTCGTAGCTCATTGGTTCATGTGGTCTTGAAAAAGACTTCAAGACTGGTCCCACTGGGTGTGCCAAAAACTATTGATATCTTAAAATTGTGCTAGATCTTAATCAACAACAATGGGAAGTTTCAAGCTGTTGGACAATGTGGCTTGAAAACAACCTCCAGATTTTAAAGAATATAGTTTCTTCTTTTGTATTGGGTGTTGGGGAAAAGGGATAGGAGACTAAACAGAAACACAAAATGTAAGAATTGAAACCTAACTTTGGTGATGCACCTAAGAGTAATCCTAATCCTAACCTAAGCATAGTGAAGCTATTATGTGATTCTATTACATTTAAGAGTAGACAAGTGCATGATCAATGTAAAAGATTGGAATAACAAAAATAGAGGCTCATAATAGGGGAGTCTTTTGCTGAGATACATGAATTATCAACAAAGGCATAGTGTTCAATCTTCTTAATAGAATCTTCCAATCACATAAGAGGCACAAAAGTCATGCACAGTCATATAAATCTTCAGATTCAAGAAAATGAGACAAAAGCAAATAACATTTCCAATCACCACACTAGAAAATCTACAGTATAGACTACTTTAAAAACAACATAGATAACATCAACAAAGGCATGGAGCTCAAATTTCCTCAATTCATTCAGCCACATAAGGGGCACAGAAACATGCACGATTACATAAACTTTACAACTCAAGAAAATTGAGATATAGGCCACAAACTTTAGATAGTCTAAAACTATGAGAATTCCCCCACTCTCCTTAGAAATGATTTTACAATTACTTATATAGACTCAGATGTCTCCCTATATTGCTCTTATTCCCGTGCAATTTCAAATTTTGACCTAACTCATAGGAGACAAACAGACAGCTCATTAATGCCTTGGGAAGGCCATGTTGGAGAAGAGCGACTGCCCATCACTACGACATGGTGATTTTTGACTGGTACCTTCTTCTATACCTAAAATTTAAATTGTATCACCTACTGGGCTATTCAACTGTCTATTCTACCTCTGATGTTAGGGGACAAATAGATGGTGCCTTTAATTCTATGGGGGGCTCCAAAAATCCACTTGATGAACTATTTCATCTACATGAATTAACTTTGGCTGATTTTCCATCCATTTAGCTCTAACAAGTAGGTGGGCACTTTAAAACAAAAGTGGATACTTAGCCAATTTATGAATACTCTCTTTATGGTTTAAGAAGTGCCAGAGAACAACACTTGGCACCCTTTGCCTAATTCATCAAAGACACATGACTTTCTCCACTTCCCTTTGGTTGTGTTGTAGTAGCACTAGGGCATATATTAAACTTTTATGGCTGGTGACACTTGGCAGATTTCATAGACTTTTGAAGTAATACCTAGGACCTACCATCATTTTATATTTGTTAATAGAGCTTGATGATGATTCTCTTAGGTGTTGACATGTGGAGGCTTCCACGACTTTGAGGAAGATAAGTGGCATCTTATGCTTCTTCATTTAGGGGTATGTGGCACTTTTCACTTCTCTTTTGGGGATGGAGTAGAAAGGGACCAAAGAGTGACACTTGGTAGCCTCTGCTACCTCTACTGCTTTATGTTGAAAGTCTTCGAATGAAGTGAGGATGCTGATATGAGATGTAGATGCTGACAGGTGGTGTGTTCCACTTGACTACGACTGGGTACGTGACATGGTCCACAGTTCTCTGGAAAGTTGCAAAAGGGGATTCAAAAATTGCTAGCTGGCTTACTTTATTTTGGAAAGTGACACATGGTGGCTTCCACTCAAATGTGATACATAGGCAAATGAATGAAAGAAACAAAAGGGGGAAAAGGTCTCGTGGCTGGAGGATGACACTTGGCAGCTTTTGTTGCATTCCAACACTTAGTCAAAATAAACTGGCCCTCTACATCAAAACTTTTGTAGCTATGTCCAAGGCATGCAGGAATAAAAATTGTAGCACTCGGATCAAAGAATAAATTAAATGTGATGTAGGCTAAAAATTACTCTACAGGAATTATTTAGGAGATTAAATAAAAATAAATGATTATGACACATAATTAATCTTACATAGGGTAGAAAATTATAGTGTCTACATTTTCCCTTTTTTGTGGAGTGGTATGGGATACATTCCATGAGATAAAAATAATGAGAGGTCCACTATCCCAATTTATGTGAGAGGGTATCCCCCCTCAAATCAAGAGTGGTGTATGATAAAGAATGGGTGATGGGTTTGAAAAATGTATCAATAGATGGGATGGGTAGAAAAAAAATGATCTTTAAAAAATGAGGATGCATAAAATGAAGTATATTTTTTTAACTAACAAGATATAAGGTAATACATGTAAAAATGCTCTAAGGCAAAACCCATAATAAAATACCTCAACTAAAACAGTGGGCTTAACAAAGGCTAACCAAGATAATAGGTCATAGTGTTTGGTTGACCAAAGCATCCAATGTACTATATGGTATGCACAATACCTATAGATAATTGTTCTCAAGGGAAAATTTAGTCTCAAGACCTATTGAGGGGATATACCCAAAAGAGTACACACATTATGTAGGTTGTGAGACTAACAGGGGGCCAATATCCACAAACCTAAAATGGTATAGGATAAATAATAGGGTATATATGGTAATGTACTAGGATAAATCCAAAGAGAAGGGATGGATATATGTAAAATTAAAAGTAGTAAAAATGAGGTCAAATCAGCATTGATCCAAAATGGATCAATGCCAAATCACCAAATTAATATCAATCTAAAATAGATCAGTGTCGATCTGAGGTTAGGTATATAAGCAAGTTTGACATGGAATAGGGATCATTTACTATTTTTGAAAACAAAATGATGTCTAAGAGCTCAAATGATGAGTGTGCTACAAAATGAGATGGAGGCTAGCATCAACAAATTTAGGCCATGATGATGCTCATAGGAAGAGGTAGGTTTATTATTTTATTAATTTTTGGAAATTTTAAAGTTTTGAGGCTTTTTTGAGGTAGGATAGGGTTGGGATTATGGTGAGATGTTGGGAGAGGATCAAGGTTGATTCCCAAATGAATTAGTGATGATTCATCATAAATTCATGTCATTTGAATGAAATAATGTCAATTCTTATAGAATGATGCTAATACATAACAGATCAATGTTGATTCATAAAAAATGTGTAGGGATTATATTAGAATCTAAGATTAGGATAAGTTAGAGGTTTAGGATATTGTAGATGTTGGTGATAGGTACAAATTACATTATGGATGTAAGATTGAGTTTCACCCTTAATGTAGTGATTACAAGTTCATATTGGTGATGATGACTAGGCCCATCTAGAGGTCATAGGCTTGGGAGGGATATGTCACTATAAATGCATCCATTGAGACACAATATTACTAGTTGCTTTTCTAGAGTATTAGGATGTTATGACCAAGACATTATATCTTTCAACTAGAGAGGTGGCAATCATTGAGGATGAAATCTATCATATTTTTGACTTTTGATATAGAGAACACCTATAGTACCTATAGACAAGTAGGTATGAGGAGTAATTATAAAATTCTTATACATCGATGATGTACAAGATATTAGATTTATTATTGTGGTTTTGATTTTCAGCCTCTATATGCATCTGATACAATGGGGAGAGGTGTGTTGACTATGATGCTATTTTATATTTCCTACTAAATGGTCCTAGACTTAGGGGGAGGTATATTTCCATGGAGATTAAATGGGGTAGTGGAAGACATGATAAAGCACCACATAATTTTTTCATGGGCATTTAATTTGATGGCATCAATTTACAAGGAGCTCTAGGGTTAGAGGACCCAAAGATGATATGGATTAGACGGCATTGTAAATTTATAATGATGGGCCTATGAGCGCATTAGCGTAGTGTGGCCCATTAGCACTCCCTAGATACAGTGGTAAGGTATTGATTATAATAGGGATTTCCCTCGATGTAAAGTTGATTTAGCATGAGGTTTCATATATGGCATCACCTGAGACATTAATTACTACTGAGGGGTCCTATAGGGATTGAGGGATGTAGACATTATTTGGTGACCTTATCTAATAATTTATGTATGACCTAGGGTGGAGTAAGATCTCAAAGTCATATGGATGGCGAGATGGGTGATGAGGAGGAGGATAGATTACCTAGAGTATCCCTATTTTGGATGAGTGTGATGGTAATTTGAGTTAGTGTAGGACATTCCATGTCCCTGTATGTATATAAGAGAGATAATATAAAGAGTAAACTTCTAGGACCAGTCATTAGAGATGTTCTTATAAAGGAGGATTTGGTTTAAGTAGGATATGATATGGAAGATTTAGGGTACACTCTTCTATATAAATCATGGTGGGAAGGATAGTGGGTAGTACATAAGGATAGGGTGGTGCATACATACTAGGTAAGAGGGGATGGTGAGATGGAGGAGGATGATGAGGAGGTTGAGGAGGATAGAGGAGAGGATGAGATGGGATATGAGGAGGATGGGGGATATGATGGAATAAAGGAGTATATAGAGGAGGAGGAGATATATGTAGTTAATCTTATCATAGAGAGGGATACACTAAGGGTTTAGTGTATCACTTTACAAAGATAGCTAGCTATAACACATGGGGCTCTAACCATAGTGTAAAGTGAGTAAGATACCCTTCATACCCAATTAGATATATTACATTTGGGGTTTGAATCATTATAACTAAGTCATGATATGGTAGTGGAGGCTTGGGATCAATACCAAATAGAGAGACACTCTAAAGAAGAGGGAAGGGGAATCATCCATGTAGATAGTTAGAGAGGTGGTAAGGCCAAGCATTAGACATGACATGACTATGAGCATTGAGTGATTAAGGGATATAGTGGTTGAGATGATATATTATGAATAGATCATTCTTTATCTATAACTAGAGATTCAATGTTATGCATCCCATATAGACGCATAGGGTAGATCCTCTAGGTACACACATATAGGGTCAGTGATCATAGGGAGTGTATCCTAGAGGAGAGATAGGGATATGGACAAAGGTGTATATGGGAGTGGATATGGGGGTGGAGCCTTGGAGATCATCCATATAATTAGGATATAGTTTACATAGTATCCTATTAATTGATGTATTTATATTCATTGTACTAGTCAGAGAGCTATGGACATGTATACATATATTTTTATGTACACTAATTATTTACATATATGACTCATGATTATGTAGTTTTATTTTATTATGGATGTGATTTATGTATTATGTATGTTCATGCATTAGTCTTACATATATGCTTACATGTTATGAATTACATTTTATTAATTATGTGATTATGGATTTCGATGATGTGATTTATTATGGTTGTTATATGTGATGGGTTTATATTTAAAATGTTTATGGATTATGAGTATTATTTATGTAATTCAAATCATATATTATGTATTTTTATGTGAAGTGATTAGATTATTTGATTATGGATTTAAATGTTATAAAATGCTTATGTATCATGATTATTATATTATGCTGGATGTGATTTTGATGTATGGAATTATGTATAAAAAATGATCATGATTAAATTAATATGGATGTGATTTTTGATTATGTGATTATGGATTTAATGAGTTGAATAGATTATAGATTGTAGGATTTTATGTAAAAATGTTTATGGATTATGGATATGTTTTTAATTATTTGACTATGGAAAACTATTTATGGATTATAGATATGTTTTTAATTATTTGACTATGGATTATAGGTTTATGAGATGTGATTATGGATTTAAAAATTTAAAATGTCTTAAATTATGATTAAGGGCTTTGGATTACATTATGGATTATGAAAAATGTGTTTATGGATATAATCTATAAATTAATTAATTTCATGTTTATAGATTTTTAAATTACAAAATTAGGATATTTGTTAATGTATGTGGAAAATCAACACAAATTTAATTTAAAAAGGGATTTATTTCTTGTTATTGTATCATACCATGTCCCAAGAAAACCTCTTAAATGGAATGCATGTGTATCCTTAACCAACTAATAATACTACCCTAACAACTTTAGGTCAACTAAGTTTAGTATCTTATTTATTTTGAGGACTAATAAGGATTAAATTTTAGGATTTGAGGGAAAGTGGATGCTTGAAAAAATGTTTTCATCTTGTATACCCAAAACTAAGCTAAAACCTAAAGTCCTTTTATACCAATCCATGTAAACTAATCAATGTGGGAAGTCTACTGAATTAAAGAAAGTTGATGAATGCAAGAAGCTTTATCAAAATGTATTTATGCCTGATAGCTATCCTTCGAGGGAGTGGTATATATTTTTAAATATGATTTTTAAAGAAAACATCCTTCAAGGGATGAGTCTGTGCTTTTGATATTGTGTATATTTTTGAAAATTTTGTATATTTCATAGCTATTCTTCAAGAGAGAAATATATTTATTTTTATTTGTATTATAGATGCTTTGTGTTTGATTTATTTTTATCCTAGTATTATTACTTTATGGATTGGCCTCAGGTATCCTAGGATAATTTCCCAAAGATTTTTTACACAAGATAATACACGTATTTTCAAAATGAATTAGTGATAGGGAGGGATTTTAGGGAATAATGATTTGAAGCTCCTTCCTATTATATACAAACCTTAACCAATTAGAGTATGCTATGAATAGATTTAGGGTATTCATATTTAAGGTTTAAAATGGTCAATTTTACTAGATAACCACATGTCTCTATATGTCACTATTTGGTATAGGAATAATATGGATATGAACCAAGAAACTAAACTATGTAGACCAAAGTGATTGGATTTATTAATGGTAAAAAGGATGTAGATGCAATGAATTAAGAGGTTCTCATTATGATTTTCCATTCAGAGAGGAAAAGTGATATACTCCAAATTTGTACTTATGGGTGATGATGTATGGTCTAACCCAGTTTGGATAAAATTTTCCCCTTTTGTTTTTTCCATATAAGTGACATGTTGATTTTAATTTAATACAAGGTTTCTAATATTAAAGTCATGTTATTTTAGATTTTTATTATAGGAACACTTTATTAGTTCCTAATATACATGTAGATGGTCAAGGGTAGATGATTGACGCTCATCCAAGAGTTTGATCTAGGCTTATCATTCCTGATAAAAGTCATCCTCAAAAATTATATATTTAAGGGAGATGTAAAGGGAAGGAATTTGAACCTCTAGATGAAGTACATTTTTAGTAACACAGACTAGGGATAAAGGAGTATCACCCTTGAGGGTTTGAATACTAGTTTAATAAGTCCATAAATCAAATGGAACATGAATATTTTAGTTTTTTCTTGCTTCATTAATAAATTTAGTTAAGATTTTGGTAAGAGTTTTGTTAGATGGCTCGGCCTGTCCATTATCTTGAAGATAGTAAGGCAAGGAGGAGCTTAGATTAATTCTAAAATAATAACAAAACTCTTTAACCTTTTTGTTCTAAAAATATTTACCATTATCCATGATGATCTTATAAGGGATGCCAAAGTGACTAATAATATGTTGACTAATGAATTCACAATTTTATTTACTTTGGTCAAGATAGTGGGGATAACCCCACCCACTTGGTAAAATACTCAGTGGAGGTAATGATAAATTTTTTATGCTAGGAAGACATAGAATTAATTTGATATATAATATCAAGCCCCCATTGGGAAAAAGATTGAAAATCTTGTGCTACCTATAATGATTGGCTAGGGACATGGGATGGTAAGAATGCTACTAAAATTTTATGAATCTCTTAACATATTCATAATAATATTGATTTAAAGTGGGATAATAATAGACAAAATGTAAGATTTTATTACCAATGGTGTAACCACTAAAATTTCCAACACATGACCCATCATGAGCTTCGTTAATACTGAGGATAGCTTTATGACCCTAGAGATAATGAAGAAGGATACCATCAAAACCATGCTTATAAATAACACCCCCTAGTATGAAAAAACATGTGAAACAATGATACAAATCTCACTTACCATTTCTAGATATATTTGGAGGAATAATCCCCCTTGATAGGTAATCAAATATCTATGTATACCATAGATTTGATGGATTTTCTTCCAAATTGTGGATGGAAGGAAAGTTGGTTTTGGTAAATGAGGGTTGATTAATTCTATGGATGAGGACAAACAAATTAGATTCTTGAGATAGAGATAGGATAAATGAGGCCAAGGAGGCCATAGTATCTACAAAAATTCTAGTTGACCTAGGAGTGGCTTTGATAGCATAATGCTCGAAAGTGGCTCATAATTGATTAGCCAATGTCTTATATTTTTTAAGGGTATCATTATTACATTGATAGATTACATTAATTTAATTGACCATAAGTTAGGAATCACCATAGATATTAAGCATTTTAATACCCAAGGATAAGGTGGTTTGGAGACCTATGATTAAAGCCTCATATTCTGCCATGTTATTAGTGAAATAGAAATCAAGCTAAAATATAGATGGATAGGTGTCCCCCAAAGAGGGATTATGATAATTATATCTCCCCCACTACACTCATATTATGATCCATCAAAAAATAGAATCATTTGATATTACATATTTATTTAAGACATGGATGTTATGGACTAATTAGAAATTCATAGTTTATTAGTTTATTATGAAAAAGAGGTACCTCAGCAAGTTGATCATAAATGATTTGACCTTTAAATGTTTTTTGATGGATAAAATCTAGATCAAGTTCTATTAAAAGCATAATCTATTTGACCATTCACTAATTTTGATAAGGCTTAAATGCACAAACTTCAAGGGATCATTTATGATTGAAGATATAATGAAAAATGTTAGAAGCTACAAAGACTAGAGCTAGACACAACTTCTTAATATGAGAATAATTCATCTCATATTCAAAAAGTGTGTGATTGATAATGTAAATTGCCTACTCTTTGTGGTACTCATTATGATGGCTAAGAATGGCTCCAAGGGCATGATTTGTAGAAAAAATATAAAAAATGTAGGGTTGCACCTCCTTTGGTAGAGTGAGAACTTGTGGTAAAATAAGGTAGTTATTAAGAGCTTTAAAGGCCTCCTAATAATAGAGTCCCATTTGAAATGGATATCTTTCCTTAGGAAATTATGGAATGGTTGACATCGATCAGATAAATGAGATATAAAATGATGGATAGATTCAAATTTACATTGAAAACTATGAATTTGATTAAGATTAGATGGGGGTGGCATTTATACAATGGATTTGATTTTGGAAGGGTCAACTTCTATCCCATAGCTGAAAATAATAAATCTTAAAAGCTTACCTATTAATACTCCAAAATACATTTTTTAAAATTTAGATGGACATAAAATTGGATTAAGCGAGTGAAAATAATCTTTAGGATCAAAATGTGTTCTTTTTATAATTTTTATTTACCTAGGAGATCATCCACATAATCCCAAAAAAATTATGGATAATATCATGCAATATATAAGTCATGGCTCTTTGTTAAGTGGATCCTGTATTATTTAGGTTGAAAGGCATAACTTGATAATACAAGGTCCCCTATGGATTAATAAATGAAGTCTTATGTTGATATTATAGTGCAATAAGGATCTAATTATATCTATAAAAACCATCCATAAGTGGAAAAAATTTGTACCCTACAATTAAATCCACTAATTGGTCCATATTAGGGAGAGGTAAATCATCCTTAGAATAATCAAGATTAAGGTCTCAAAAGTCATTACAAAGGCATATTCCCCCTATAGTCTTGGTGATAGGGATAATATCAGATACCCATTAAGGGTAATCGATAGGTTGGATAAAGTTAACATATAAGAGACACTATAGATCTTCTTTGACTAAGAGCACAATGCAGAGATACGTCTTTCATAACCTTTTATTTATAGGCTTAAAATTTGTAAATGTGACAATATTATGAATGATGATAGAGAGATAAATACTATACATATATCTATAGGACCATGTGAATGATTCACTATGATCTACTAGAAATATAGTTAAATCTTGGTACTCTTGAGGATTTAAGGACAAACTGACCCTAATTATTCATGGAGTCTCATGAGATCCTATGTTAATGTCAATGGTAGCCTCATTTCATATAATATAGGTTTCATATAGAAGGTATTTACATAGATGGGATTTCTCAGTGCCTAAATGAGTTAATATTGACTCATCATCTTGGTATTAAAGAATAGGGATGGTGGGAAAATATTGCCCTATCATGTTTGGGTATGATAGAATAATAGTTATAACCTCCCCCTCATGATGATAGATGAGAGGTTATATAGTAATGGAATTGAATAAATTTTTATGTGGGGGAATGGATATGAAATATTCAATCAAAGAAGGGATAGTGGATGGTGAGGATGGCATCTCCTCTTTAAGGATGGGAAGGAGAGTAACCTCTGGGGTAACTTTGGGATTTTTGCCAAAACTAAGGCCATTCTTTTCATGATTTTTTTAAAAATATCCCAATGCAACCTCATATGGGAATTTTTCATAATGTCATATGATAAAACCCTTCCAAGTACACCATTGTAGGTATGTCTTTACAATGTGGGGTTTATTGAGGAATGAAAATTTTGATGTAAATGGTTTAGAATGGGTTTGGTTAGAAAAGGCTTGAAGAAGGATGATTGATCCCCTCATAAATCAAATGGGTGTAAAGGAAATATGGATTGAAGGGAATAATTTATCTTAAATTTGGACAATAATTTTGTTATCTTTTGGAAAAATATATTCTTTCAGGGTGGGGAGAGAATTGAGTGTCAATAAATGATACTCTCTAATTTAAAGCTACTAAAATGCAAAATCAATGGACTCTTTATCGATCCTTGATGTAGGTATTATATTACTAGTTGATGCCTAATTAGATAATGATGGTGTATTGATTTGTAATGGAATTAAGACATCATCTGGGAAAAAGGTGAGGTTGCAAGTTTTGAATGGATGGGGGATCAATTGAAACATTATGGATTTTACCTTCATGTTAAAATTTAATACATTGATGGAAGGTAGAGTGGATGCAATGTATAGTTAATATCTAGGGATGTCCTAATAGAATGTTGTATTAAAATTCACCTTCAATTACATTAAATAATTTAAGTAGTACATGCACACCTACTTGAATGTGAAGGACTACCATTCCTAATGTAGGGGTGATAGTATCTTTGAAAGCTCATAAAATGACAGGGGATTAGGCTACAACTATTTTAGGTACCTACAATTGTTTAAGTGCATGAGAGGATATGATATTTATACTAGAATAATTATCAATGATAACTCATTTGATTTGATTTTGATCAATTTAGGTAGTGTAAGTAGTGAAAGATTATAGTCTTCTAGTTGTAAGGTTGGTATTTTTGATTCATGGAATGTTATGGATAATGGATTTTGAAGCGATGCGATGAAAGCTAATAATAGATAGGGTTCATTATCTTGTATATAAATGGCTCATAAGGCTTATATCATATCCTCATAGTGTTATGGAGAATTTTGGACAAGTTCATATAGGGACATCTTGATGACAAGATGATGAAGATACTTTAGAATAGATATCTGTATGAGTCCTGAAGCATTATTATTTTGTGATTTTCCTAAAATAAAAACTTTAGGTTTTAGAGTGGGTTTTGTTGGAATATTTATGGAAGGATTTGGTGATTTGGAAATAGTCACTTGGGTTTTTTAGATTTTGGGTCTTATGAGCTTGGGTGTAAGTATTGAGTGTCAATAATTGATACTCTCTAATTTAAAGCTACTAAAATACAAAATAAATGGACTCTTTATCGATCCTTGATGTAGGTATTATCTTACTAGTTAATTCCTCATTACATAATGATGGGGTAGTGATTTTTAATGGAATTAAGACATAATTTGGGCAAAAGGTGATGTTTCAAGTGTTGAATGGATGGGGATCAGTTGTAACATTATGGATTTTACCTTCATGTTAAAATTTAATACAATGATGCAAAGTAGAGTGGATGTAATGCATAGTTCATATCTAGGGATGCCCTAAGATAATGTGGTATTTAAATTCCCCTTAACTTAGATAAAATAATTTAAGTAGTACATGCATAACTACTTGAATGTGAAGGACTACCATTCCTTATATAGGGTTGAAAGTATCATTGAAAGCTCATAGAATGATATGGGATTGGGCTACAACTATTTTAGGTAACTACAATTGTTTAAATTCATGAGATGATATGATATTTATACTATCACCATTATTAATATTAACTCATTTGATTTAATTTTGATCAATTTGGGTAGTAATAAATAGTGTAGGATTCTAGTCATCTAATTGTAAGGTTGGTGTTTTTGAATCACGGAATGTTATGGATAACAGCTTTTAAAGTGATGAAATGAAAGATAATAAAATCGAGGGTTTATTAGCTTATATCTCAATGGCTCATAAGGATTCTATAATAGCCTCATAGTGATATGAAGAATTTTGGATAAGTTCATATAGGGACATCTTGATGAAAAGATGATGAAGCTACTTTAGAATAGATATATGTATGAGTTTTGAAGCATTATTATTTTGTGATTTTCCTAAAATAAAAACTTTAGGTTTTAGAGTGGGTATCATTGGACTATTTATGGAAGGAGCTAATTATTTGGCAATAGTCACTTGGGATTTTTTATGATTGTGGATCTTATGACCCTGGGCTTGAGATCATATAACTATTGCTAAAGAACTAGACCCTTCCATAAATAGTCTAACAATACCCACTCTAAAACCTAAAGTTTTTATTTTAGTAAAATCAAAAAATAATAAATCTTCAAAAATCATAAAGATATCTATTATAAAGTAGCTTCATCATTTCTCCCTTGGGCTTGAGATCACATAACTATGTGAACTACATGTATCTAAAACAAAGGGGGATTTGATACATTATTAGGATTATCTATCTCTATAAGATTTATGAATGGTTAATATTGAGCTCTATCAAAGGTTTTATCTTCGTTTATAGTTCATTTTGATAATATTGGAATTATGCTACTTTTTGAGGTGGATGTAAACCTAGTAGTTTGACTATGGGTATGGTCTTAATCTATCTTTTTCATTAAGAGATCATCTTATTATAATAAATTTTGGACTATGACGTTTAATTCATTATAACGTTCTATGTCATGACCTAATATTCAATGAAATACACATTTCATATTTTCTCTATACCATGTTGGTTTTTGAATATGAGGGTTGATAGGCCTTATGGGTGGTAGATTGATAAGGGAGGTCTACAGAAGTTGATTAAGGATATTATAATAAGATCCCTTTAATGGATATTGAGTAAGATTTTCAATCCTCCAAGGAATTGGTATGAAAGAGGTATGTTAATTTGAACCTTGACCTTTTGAAATAGTTGTTTGAATGTTCCCTACTACAGGTACTTTATGTTTAAGATAAGCCCTTACACCTAAACCTTGCAGTTAATAAGGATTTAAAGGGTTTTATATTGGAATTATCATAGTGGGAATATCCCATTATGATGGTACATGTTATTTATTAGAGGATTATATGATAGTGTCTTTCAATCTTGATAAAGGATGGGGTCCTAATATATATTCTCTTATTTCAATAGGGGGTAACAACACTTTTCCTTTTTGCATCTACTCAGGGGTAGTAGGGATATCCTATTTAGGAGTTCAATATTAATAGGAGGATGCTACATAGATTTTCCTCTTAGGGTCCCAATGTTTTTATTTTTGACAAATATAGATTTTACCTTGATTTTTGTAATATTTATTTCCTCCCAAGCAATGGGGGAATTGGTATTGAGCTAGTTTGTGGTAATGTACTAGTTTCCTCAGGGGTAATAATCTAGAGGGAATAGGTATTCTAGATGAAGGTATTGAAATGATGTGAGGAATGGTATTCATATCTTAAAGGATTTTTAATCAATCCTTTTATTAGATATTCCTTTACTCTTTTACTTCTAATTAATCATCTTGAATGATTTAAGATATGGTTTCCTCAAGTGGATCCCAAATAATGAGATCTAGAAAGCTTGAAGAGGTTTTTTGGATGTATTTGCATAGTTGGGAAGGTTTGAAGTTATTTATTGTAAGGATATTAGGGATAATAATACCATAAATTTATTTAGGCAAAAGTTGGTCATGGGTTATGTTAATTACACAAGTTTCATGTTCTGATGTGGATCTTGAATTACCCTACATTAAATTAGATGTGGAGGCATGATGAGGGAATGGTTTCCTATATATATATATATATATATATATATATATATATAATAATTTAGGGGTGTGTTTGGGTTATATATTTGTAATTACCCTTAATCAATAAGATTTTGTACTAGGCCCTTAAAATAGTAAAATCTACTAACATTGTGACCTATTATGTGGTAAAAGTTAGAGAAGTCATTTTCCCTAAACCAATTAGGTTTAAGGTGAGAATAATCAAGAGGTCTTACTAAAGGAAGCTCAGCAAGATATGCTTTTAAGAGACTATCTAAAATATACATGTAGGATTCTCCTAAAGGTGTATATTGTCATGGAGGAAAATGTGTTAATGACTTTTAAAGTTAGGACTGCGAGGTGAAGGGCTTAGATTGGTTTTTAGTTTATGGTGGTGTTGGTTTTACAATGATGGAATTATCAGCTCCTTTGGTTTTATTTTTGTTGTTAATACCTTTAGAGGGATCAATTTTAAAGTTTTTATTCTATAATTTAACTTCCCCTTCTTTTAGAGCTCTAGTTTCTAGTTTGTGGGCCATCGAAAGGCCTCATCAAAGGTTTTAATAGATTGTACCCATAACATCAATGAGACATGTTTAGCACATGTTTTCATCAACAATTAAATTAGCTTAGGTTATGTAAGGGAAATAGTGAGTTGATTTATGAGACTTTTTGATCTAGACACAAAGTCAATGAGAGATTCATCATCAAACTATCAGATGGCATAGAGATTAGTGATAGTGACTTTCCTTGCAATATTAATAGAAAATGATGTAAGAATATTTGGGATAACTAACCAAATGAGAATAGGTAATGCTAAGGAATTAATTTATACCAATATAGAGAAATTCAAGCTAATGAAATAGGAAAGGTCCTAATAATAAGTGCATCACCGTGTGGTATAAAGTAGTAAGTGTGTCTGAATGCTCAAAGTTATTTTTGAGTATCCTCCTTATTTTAAAAATTTTAAAACTTTTAAAGCTCCCACTATGGAGGATAAGGCCTAATAGGAATCACTAGGTTAATAGGCTCATTACATATTTTTTGTGAGTGAGTATGTTCTTCCACCCATAGCTACAAGCTTCCAGATTAGCCATATTATTCATAATGATGCTCATATGGTCTGGTTGGGATTTTTATTGAGGGATACCTCAAAAAATATTCTATTTTTGGAATTGATACATATGAAGCTAACTAGAAAAAACCTAGGATAAAGGATAACGAACTGATCTGGTTATGATTCATTGAGAGGCCACCACATATTTTAGGGCTTGTAAAGGGAGATAATTAGACCCAATAAGGTTATATTTATTGAGTGGTGAAGGATTATATTTTGGAGGAAACTAACTTATGGGTTCTTGTTGTAAATGTTAAGTTTGGGTACTTAAGGGTACACTATTTTGCATTGGTGGAAGGGTTACTAGGATTGAGATAACTATGTTTTGAATCACCATGGTAATAGGTAGGGTAGATATAGGCTGAGGCATGGTGACATTATTTGTTTGGATAATATTTGGGGATGGAACACTAGACATCACCAAAGGTATATTTCCTAAGAATTGCATAGTAGTTATGTTAGAATTAGCTAGAAGAGGATTATTATGGAAAGACACCATAATAGTAGTAAACCCTTCACCTTCCTCTAAAATCATGCCACATAGGTTCCTATAAAATTATGTATAAGGATAAAGTGGGATGCGTATGGCTTAGGAGTTGAGATAATGATTAAGTGTGATGGGGTTGATATCTAGTATAATGGTGAATTTAGGATCACCTTGGGGTATAATACCAAAGAATATATTCCACTGTGGACTTAAGGGAAGTAGGATGACTACGAGAATTCTCCATGGATGAGGATGAAGTTATGGGTTTGGTTTTATTTTTTGACCATTATTGCATAAAAACCATGTAACAATAAAGGAAAAAAACAATAAATAAAAGCTAAAATCACACAAAAGTTTTTTTTATTATCTCATATTTTAGTGAAGAGGAAAAGACACACATGCTAAAGACATACCTAAAAAGTTTTTACTTTTTAACTTTAAAGTATGATAAAAGAAATAAAAAGTTACCGAGGATCATAAGAAGAAATAATATAAGGATGGTTTTATGTTTGTTTAGGCTCGAAGATATTTATAAATGAGGATTGATACTTGGCCTAATATTTAGGGCCGACCACCTCACTTCACACAACATAGTATAAAGGTATTGGGTGATTAGCTAGTATATATTAAAAAACTAGGGTTTATACTCAGTCAGAGTACTAAGTTGGTTCCCCCCTTGGTGGTGAAATCCAAGTGAGATATCCTAGAAAAAGGTTAATGCTAAGTGACGAAATCCTAGTCAGTTTCCTTATGTCAAAGTTTAATGATTTTTTTATGCAAGTGATTTGGTATGTGTGTGAGAGAAGTGATAGATATGATAAATTTACCACCTATATTACTCTATATGAATCACCAAATCAAGAAAAATGTATGTAGTTCTTTTTAACCATTATAAGGGAAAAAATAATTTTGGATTTTCTTTGAATGAATTCAATCAAATTAAGAGAAAGGGAGTGAAAGATAGATAAATTTAGAATGAATTTTAATAAGGAAAAGTGTGACCTTAGGCATCCTACCAGGCATGACAAAATTTATAGTAGTTTGTGTTTTTTCTTTATATTTAAATTACTTACTAAAAACTAAAATGAAAATTAGAGTTTATGGTGAATACATATGGATTAGGAGTTGTGCACTGCTTTGAATCCAATGACTATGAGATATTTTTTTGGCTGATAAGAATAAAATACACACATGTAAATGCTTAGACAAAAATATATTAATAGATAATTTGGTGAGTTATCTAGTCAGGAACAAGTCCTGAGAAGTTATGAGCTTCCTTAAATGGGTGTCATCTCACTTGTTTACATATTCAAGTGGATAAACAAAATATTAAATTAAAATAGATAAAATATATGATAATAATGATAATTAATATTCAATCCTCAATTAAGATATCAATATAATCGTAATATTCATCCCAATAAGCCATAGGAGCATCTATATCATCCTCTATGACATTTAGTTGATCTTTAGTGGCTTTGAGAGAGGGGAAATAAAAAATAACGTAGAGATATATCTCAAAATATTTGTCACTTTGATCAATAAATAGAGATTGGGAAATTATAGGGACATTTGTGATATTAACTATGTCATGTACTATTCCTAGTAGAGTCATCTACATACAAATGCCATTTTAAGATGATAGGAAATTAGTAAAGATTAAAAACAAGGGTCTAAGATTAAGGTCTCTAGTTTTAAAAATTATATTTAATGGATTGATGTCAATACTAAAAGGACAGTGATTATATATAGAATCTATGCTAATTCAGAATGAATCAACATCAATTCTCTTTGTATCTGAGTTTAACTAAAATATAGAATAGATTGGATAACAAAGACTGATTAATGAATACTAAAAGGATCTGAATGATATTTTAAATATTATATAAGTAGATAATAATAGAATAATTGATAAAAATTAAAAAAAAATATATGATGACTTAACTTAGATGTGATTTCAAATAGAATGAAATCATTCTTGATAAACATAGGTAGTCACTTGAGTTCATGATAAAGGATAAAGATTGAATGCAATAAAATTTTGATAAAGTGTCATTAAGGACATCTTTAATTCTCTAATAAATATAGAAAAAATTCAAGGATCTAAGTTTCTAGGTCTCAAAAGATAAAGGTTGGTTGGGTATTTATGGTGTGACATTGATACAAAGAATCAACATCGATCATGGGTGAATCAACACCAATTCATCCAAATTGGTATATTTGTTTCAACCTTGGGTAAAATTATCTTGGATACATGTGAAGTTGTTGGTAACGACACTATATAGGGGTAAATTGGTTAAGGGCTAGATTCCTTAGGTTATTAATGGATTTAGGAGGTTAAGGAAGGTAGAAAGGTAAATAGATAAAAATAAATTACTAGAATACAAAGGGTAAATGTACTAAACCTTAGGATATGAATTATTTAAGAGATTAAATAAAAATAATGTACTATGACACTTAATTAATCATACATATGATATGAAATTCTAGTGTCTATAAAAATAACTCTGAGGAAACGAGTGTTATGCTTTGTGGCTTATCAGAGGTAAATATTGTGAAGGAAATGCACTATGTATCAACTAACGAGATATGGAAAAAATTGAAGACTATCAATGAAGGAGACACTAAGGTGAATATAGCCTAGTTGTAGACCTAGGAAAGATATTTTGAAATCTTGAATATGAATGAAGAGGAAACCATTATATATTACCGATTGAGGGTTGATGAAGTTGTCAATGTCATTAAAGGATTGGTAGAATTGAAATAATCTATTGTTATTCAAAAAGTGTTGAGATAACTAAATCCTAAGTTTGAATCTAATGTATCTATAATAGAATATATTCAAGATTTGGACAAGCTAGAGATGGATAGGCTTCTTGTCATCTTGAATACCTATGAGATGAGAACTAATGAAGGAAGATCTCTCAATAAGGAAGCAACTTTTAAAGTTGAGAAGTCAAAATCCAAGAAGGTCAAGGATGAAAAATATTTATATTTTGATTATGATCAACTGATAACCATGTTTGACAATAATTTGAGGTTTGGATTTGGTAAGTATAAAGGTAATTTGTCCTTCAAATATTTCAACTATGTCAATATTGGTCACTTTTCATCCAAATGTCCTAACAAGCATAAATATGAGTATAATGAAGATTTTGATTAACATCATATAGATGAAAATAAGGCCTATAATCTTGATTAAAATAAGGGTTTCAAGAAGTATGAACATATGAAAGGAAAATTAAAGAAATATAAAGGAACAAAACAACCTCCCCTTTTTTAAGAGGACTCACCTTGTCTAACCTTATGTGGAATATGGTTTGCAAAGTGTCCTAAAATAAGATAGTTAAAATACTTAACTCTATTCATACCTTTTTATTGATGACCCCCATCAAGTTCTATGCAAATACATTTCTAATATGTCTCTTATAATATCTAACACTATGACCAAATTGATTACATGTGAAATAGTAACCATTAAAACTTACATACCTCATCGCATTTGGTTGTCTTATCTAATTTATCTTTAATTTACCAATACATTTATTCTTTGTCTAATGATTTATATTCAAATTATGATTGTTCTGGTTCACATTAGTCTTCATCTTGTCTTGAGTTACATTCCTTTGTTCTTCTTTATATCCAAGACTAGCGATATCACTAGCATGCTTTTGACCACTCAGAGTATTGTCTAGATCACATGAGATCTTTTCAAATATCACAAATATATTTAACTTACTAGCTATATTTTTTATCTCAAATTTCAAAGAATCATTTTCAAAAACATACCTTTAACATTCATGTTATTTAGCTTTTAGGCTTGTAAATAGAATTTCCAATTCACAATTGAGATGTTTGATTATATATTGATGATCATTGGTGTCTTCATTCAATCTTACCTCATACACACTAAATTTACCCTTATATTAATTGAGTTTAGATTTTGTATTCTTATTTATCTTCCTCTTAATATTAGTTCTTTAAGAGCATTCATCAATACAGTCTCATAGTCCACCTCAACTTCAACATCATCTGAATCACTCCAAGTGGATACCTTTTGATGTGAGCAACTTCCTTCCTTAGCCATGAAAAAAGATTCATCTTTAGGAGGACCATAATATTCATGATCATATTCTAATTTATTATCTTCAATCTCATCTGATGAACTTCAATCTTCTTTGGTGTAGAGACTCTTCTTATTTTTGAAGGAATTCTTACTGTTGTTAAACTTTCTAAATATTTTTATCCTATATGTCTTCTTTTCATCATCTTGGCCTTCACCATGATCTTCATCATAATTATTTTCATGTTTCTGAAGGAAATTAAAATCAAAATTTCCTTTCTCTCCAAGTTGAAACATGTGAAGGGTATTTACCCTTATACTTCCCTGAGTTTGTGTTCAATTTCCTATTAATCAAAGAAATTAGTTCATCCTCATCAATGTCAGTTATGTCATCCTCTTTGGGTTTCTTACCTTAGAAATTATTCTTAGGATTCATATCTTTCTTGAATGTTTCTTTCTTCTTTGGTGGTATATCATCATTTACTCTCATCTCATATGCATTAAGGGTGCCATGAAATTGATCCATATTCAAATGAGTAAGATCATGAATTTCTTCTATAGTAGATAAATTTAGATCAAACTATAGGGATAAATACAGTAATGCCTTTTGGACTAAATTTTCCTCTTAAATATTCCATAAAAGACCTATAATACTTATCAAAATCTCATCACCTCTCTATAGAAAGGATGGCATAGAGTCTTCTTCTTTCATCTTGAGACTTTCAAATTGCCTTATGTGAGTCTACAACTTAACAAGCTTGACCTTTGAATATCCTTCAAAAATGATCTACATTTTGTCCCATATATCTTTATCATATTTAAAATGGATTAATTTGGTGTATTTAGTCTCTAAAAGACCAAAATTGATAGAATTAATTTCATTGGAATTGTTCTCAAATAACTTCTTGTCTGTAGCACTAGATGGAGGAGTAATAGGATAAACAAAACCATCTAGAAAAAATTACCATACATCAAACCCCAATGACATAATGTATGTCCTCATAATTGTGTTTTAAGTTGTATTTTAACCCCTTGAGGATATTCCCATCTATTCTTATCCAAGTGGTATAATGAAAACATCTCTCTTGATGTGGGTAATAATTTGTTGAGATGAATAAATAGAAGGGCTAGTTCCCTTGATGCACTCTTTGAAGTACTTTATTACCTATAAAATTTATATGAAAAGGGTATATGAAAAAAAAAAGAAAAAAAAAATGTGATATAACAATATTTAATTTCCTCTTATTGACTGAAACTATAATATGTAGAGCTAAACAAAGCTTCCTTCACTTAAAACTCACAACTCAAGATGGATTATCACATCAATGTTTCATATGCTAGGTTTAAGAGTTATTTGAATAATTAAGAGGGTAATGGATGATTAATATAGGTAATATATTCATAAAAAATTTCTATAAAACACATAAACTTGAGATATAATACTAACAAGGACCTATCATAATTACTCTTTTATACATTGGAGAACAATCAAGGATAACATGCTAGAAAAGATCATCTTCTACTAGACAAGACCAAAAAGATTACATAAAAAATCAATTTTAAAATATTTTACTATGAAAATTCAATTTTTTTATTTCTTAAATATATATAAAAGTATAAAATTAGCTAGTGTTTCACCATCAACCAATGGATGCTACTAAAAAGAGCCAAAAGAGTCAATATTTATAGCCTTTGAGAGAAGAGCAAGACAAGGGATGTCCAAAAAATATGATATAACAATATGAATGCCTAAAAATGTGATATAAAAATATTTAATTTCCTCTTATTGACTAAAACTATAATATGTAGAGCTAAACAAAGCTTCCTTCACTTAAAACTCACAACTCAAGATGGATTGTCACATCAATGTTTCATATGCTAGGTTTAAGAGGTATTTGAATAATTAGGAGGGTAATGGATGATTAATATAGGTAATATATTCATAAAAAATTTCTATAAAACACATAAAATTGAGATATAATATTAACAAATACCTATCATAATTACTCTTCTATACATTGGAGAACAATCAAGGATAACATGCTAGAAAAGATCATCTTCTACTAGACAAGACCAAAAAGATTACATAAAAAATCAATTTTAAAATATGTGACTATGAAAATTCAATTTTTTTATTTCTTAAATATATATAAAAGTACAAAATTATCTAGGGTTTCAGCATCAACCAATGGATGCTACTAAAAAGAGCCAAAAGAGTCAATATTTATAGCCTTTGAGAGAAGAGCAAGACAAGGGATGTCCAAAGGTTACTTGGAAAATTTTAAATATAATAAAATATTTTATAATTTCATTATAAATATTTATGGAACTAAAAATAAAATTTAAGGATGACAAAGTGTCTATACAAGTCATGAAATTGATGAAACATGGCATAAAACTCTCAATCTTGGCTCAAAAAACTACCTTCATAATTTGAACTAATTTGAACATCCCAACACTAAATATGGATAGGTATGATTATATATATAATATTTGAGAAATTAATTCATTAATTTACATTTATTTTTCTCATTCTTACTCATCTATTAACTCCTATAAAGAGGCCATCACTATTTGTAGTCTAAAAAATTAACTTTTTAGCCACCCCTCACACTTGGCATCAAAATTTCCTTAAATTTTATATTAAAATAAATTTTATGTTGTTAATTATACATTTTAATACCCTTAATTTACTTATAGTCATCATACATGATTTAAAAAGTCTTACACTTGAAGTTTTCACCCTTCTCACCCTTGTGTCCACTATGCAAGTTTTGACTAGATGAAATGAGAGCTATTTTTTGAACACTTATAAGTTTTAAATTATAAATAAATTAAAATTATGTTTTATATAAAGTATATTTCCTTCATAAAAACTTTATTTCATCTTCTAAAACCTCCTATAACCTACAAAACATAAAAAATGGTCAAAATACCCTATTTTGCATGTTGTACATAAAAATTAAGTAGAAGTCATCTTGGTGGGAGAGAGCCTAATATATTCCTATAAATTATAAAATATATTTAATTTTCAAAAAAAATCATTTGGATATCTCTCCAAGCTTGTTTTCTCCATCGAGTCTTAGTTGTGGGTTTAATAGGGTTTTAGGTAATTTTTGGTCTTAATCTTTGTTCATAAAGCTATGACATTATAACTACCACTAAATGACAAAAAATTGATTTAAATGGAAACTTATAACCCCTATAAATTCATTTTCTTCACTTTAAAATACTTATAAAACATTTGAGCACTTGAAGACCCCTCATCGAGCTTGTTTCTAATGTTTTGGCATGCTTGAGCCCTTTCTGGGCTAAAACTATCCCTTTTGTAGGTTCCTATGAATAATGTGATTTACAAAATGTATATATACACCTACATAACATCTATAAATCATATTTATATTCCATCAAAAGTTATAAATGAATATGTACATCTAATTGGTTCTAGGTCTCCTCAAAGCCTAATAGGGCTAATAGGCACCTTGCTAGATTTAGCTACTAGGACTAATATCTCATAGTTAGGTTGGTGAATTATGAATTTTAAAATCCCATTTTATCTTACCAATACAATACATAACCGTCCAATAACTCTTCTTCATGTTTTTATCTCATTCACCAACAAGGCTTAGTGAAAGTTTGCCTAGTTAGATTGTGTGCATAAGTAATTCAGTCACCTTGAGGGATATGAGATTAATATAGTCCTTCCACATAATCTATCTATCTTAAATACACCTCTTTAGATGTTTCCTAAAGTTCTCAGATATTAATATTAAGTTGTTTGTCCATTTTACACTAACTAACTCACTTTGCCAAAGCTTGATTTCCATAGACTAGCTGACCTCTGAGATAAAATAGTGAGGTATAGGCATTATACCCAATGAAATATTAGTATTTTGGGATATTTTATAATTATTAATTATGATTTTTAATAGAGTGTTTATCCTAATTCCATGGTTTAGGTATCTAATCAAGTCTAAATGCCTAAAAAAGGCCTCTAAATAGCCCATTTTCTTGCATTTTCCTCAAACCTTCCTAAAAGTGGCCTCTCAAAGACAAGACAATGAATATAGGTTTATTTAAATTATTTCCCATATCAAATTCATGCTAATATAGATTTTTATTCATACAAAAACACTCTTTTAATTGGATTCCTCATGTTCATCTATTGGGCCAAAAGGTTTCCTGACTCATTGTATAGACTGATAGCTTTGGCTAAGTAAGGAAGAGTGGATAAACATGTTGAATGGGTCTTGGAGTATGTATAAAAATTCATTCATCAATCATGGGACATATTAAATTAATGCAAAACTTATCTCTTCACCTAATCACCTTAATGCCTTCCTCTCACCTTAGGTTGGTGAATTATGAATTTTAAAATACCATTTTATCTTACCAATACAATACATAACCCTCCAATAACTCTTCTTCATGTTTTTATCTCATTCACCAACAAGGCTTAGTGAAAGTTTGCCTAGTTAGATTGTGTGCATAAGTAATTCAGTCACCTTGAGGGATATGAGATTAATATAGTCCTTCCACATAATCTATCTATCTTAAATACACCTCTTTAGATGTTTCCTAAAGTTCTCAGATATTAATATTAAGTTGTTTGTCCATTTTACACTAACTAACTCACTTTGCCAAAGCTTGATTTCCATAGACTAGCTGACCTCTGAGATAAAATAGTGAGGTATAGGCCTTATACCAAATGAAATATTAGTATTTTGGGATCTTTTATAATTATTAATTATGATTTTTACTAGAGTGTTTATCCTAATTCTATGGTTTAGGTATCTAATCAAGTCTAAATGCCTAAAAAAGGCATCTAAATAGCCCATTTTCTTGCATTTTCCTCAAACCTTCCTAAAAGTGGCCTCTCAAAGACAAGACAATGAATATAGGTTTATTTAAATTAGTTCCCATATCAAATTCATGCTAATATAGATTTTTATTCATACAAAAACACTCTTTTAATTGGATTCCTCATGTTCATCTATTGGGCCAAAAGGTTTCCTGACTCATTGTATAGACTGATAGCTTTGGCTAAGTAAGGAAGAGTGGATAAACATGTTGAATGGGTCTTGGAGTATGTATAAAAATTCATTCATCAATCATGGGACATATTAAATTAATGCAAAACTTATCTCTTCACCTAAACACCTTAATGCCTTCCTCTCACCTTAGGTTGGTGAATTATGAATTTTAAAATCCCATTTTATCTTACCAATACAATACATAACCCTCCAATAACTCTTCTTCATGTTTTTATCTCATTCACCAACAAGGCTTAGTGAAAGTTTGCCTAGTTAGATTGTGTGCATAAGTAATTCAGTCACCTCGACGGATATGAGATTAATATAGTCCTTCCACATAATCTATCTATCTTAAATACACCTCTTTAGATGTTTCCTAAAGTTCTCAGATATTAATATTAAGTTGTTTCTCCATTTTACACTAACTAACTCACTTTGCCAAAGCTTGATTTCCATAGACTAGCTGACCTCTGAGATAAAATAGTGAGGTATAGGCCTTATACCCAATGAAATATTAGTATTTTGGGATCTTTTATAATTATTAATTATGATTTTTACTAGAGTGTTTATCCTAATTCCATGGTTTAGGTATCTAATCAAGTCTAAATGCCTAAAAAAGGCATCTAAATAGCCCATTTTCTTGCATTTTCCTCAAACCTTCCTAAAAGTGGCCTCTCAAAGACAAGATAATGAATATAGGTTTATTTAAATTATTTCCCATATCAAATTCATGCTAATATAGATTTTTATTCATACAAAAACACTCTTTTAATTGGATTCCTCATGTTCATCTATTGGGCCAAAAGGTTTCTTGACTCATTGTATAGACTGATAGCTTTGGCTAAGTAAGGAAGAGTGGATAAACATGTTGAATGGGTCTTGGAGTATGTATAAAAATTCATTCATCAATCATGGGACATATTAAATTAATGCAAAACTTATCTCTTCACCTAAACACCTTAATGCCTTCCTCTCACCTTAGGTTGGTGAATTATGAATTTTAAAATCCCATTTTATCTTACCAATACAATACATAACCCTCCAATAACTCTTCTTCATGTTTTTACCTCATTCATCAACAAGGCTTAGTGAAAGTTTGCCTAGTTAGATTGTGTGCATAAGTAATTCAGTCACCTTGAGGGATATGAGATTAATATAGTCCTTCCACATAATCTATCTATCTTCAATACACCTCTTTAGATGTTTCCTAAAGTTCTTAGATTTTAATATTAAGTTGTTTGTCCATTTTACAATAACTAACTCACTTCGCCAAAGCTTGATTTCCATAGACTAGCTGACCTCTGAGATAAAATAGTGAGGTATAGGCCTTATACCCAATGAAATATTAGTATTTTGGGATCTTTTATAATTATTAATTATGATTTTTACTAGAGTGTTTATCCTAATTCTATGGTTTAGGTATCTAATCAAGTCTAAATGCCTAAAAAAGGCCTCTAAATAGCCCATTTTCTTGCATTTTCCTCAAACCTTCCTAAAAGTGGCCTCTCAAAGATAAAACAATGAATATAGGTTTATTCAAATTATTTCCCATATCAAATTCATGGTAATATAGATTTTTATTCAAACAAAAACACTCTTTTAATTGGATTCCTCATGTTCATCTATTGGGCCAAAAGGTTTCCTGACTCATTGTATAGACTGATAGCTTTGGCTAAGTAAGGAAGAGTGGATAAACATGTTGAATGGGTCTTGGAGTATGTATCAAAATTCATTCATCAATCATGGGACATATTAAATTAATGCAAAACTTATCTCTTCACCTAAACACCTTAATTCCTTCCTCTCACCTTAGGTTGGTGAATTATGAATTTTAAAATCCCATTTTATCTTACCAATACAATACATAACCCTCCAATAACTCTTCTTCATGTTTTTATCTCATTCACCAACAAGGCTTAGTGAAAGTTTGCCTAGTTAGATTGTGTGCATAAGTAATTCAGTCACCTTGAGGGATATGAGATTAATATAGTCCTTCCACATAATCTATCTATCTTAAATACACCTCTTTAGATGTTTCCTAAAGTTCTTAGATATTAATATTAAGTTGTTTGTCCATTTTACACTAACTAACTCACTTTGCCAAAGCTTGATTTCCATAGACTAGCTGACCTCTGAGATAAAATAGTGAGGTATAGGCCTTATACCCAATGAAATATTAGTATTTTGGGATATTTTATCATTATTAATTATGATTTTTACTAGAGTGTTTATCGTAATTCCATGGTTTAGGTATCTAATCAAGTCTAAATGCCTAAAAAAGGCATCTAAATATCCCATTTTCTTGCATTTTCCTCAAACCTTCCTAAAAGTGGCCTCTCAAAGACAAGACAATGAATATAGGTTTATTTAAATTATTTCCCATATCAAATTCATGCTAATATAGATTTTTATTCATACAAAAACACTCTTTTAATTGGATTCCTCATGTTCATCTATTGGGCCAAAAGGTTTCTTGACTCAATGTATAGACTGATAGCTTTGGCTAAGTAAGGAAGAGTGGATAAACATGTTGAATGGGTCTTGGAGTATGTATAAAAATTCATTCATCAATCATGGGACATATTAAATTAATGCAAAACTTATCTCTTCACCTAAACACCTTAATGCCTTCCTCTCACCTTAGGTTGGTGAATTATGAATTTTAAAATCCCATTTTATCTTACCAATACAATACATAACCCTCCAATAACTCTTCTTCATGGTTTTATCTCATTCACCAACAAGGCTTAGTGAAAGTTTGCCTAGTTAGATTGTGTGCATAAGTAATTCAGTCACCTCGAGGGATGTGAGATTAATATAGTCCTTCCACATAATCTATCTATCTTAAATACACCTCTTTAGATGTTTCCTAAAGTTCTCAGATATTAATATTAAGTTGTTTGTCCATTTTACACTAACTAACTCACTTTGCCAAAGCTTGATTTCCATAGACTAGCTGACCTCTGAGATAAAATAGTGAGGTATAGGCCTTATACCCAATGAAATATTAGTATTTTGGGATCTTTTATAATTATTAATTATGATTTTTACTAGAGTGTTTATCCTAATTCCATGGTTTAGGTATCTAATCAATTCTAAATGCCTAAAAAAGGCCTCTAAATAGCCCATTTTCTTGCATTTTCCTCAAACCTTCCTAAAAGTGGCCTCTCAAAGACAAAACAATGAATATAGGTTTAATTAAATTATTTCCCATATCAAATTCATGCTAATATAGATTTTTATTCATACAAAAACACTCTTTTAATTGGATTCCTCATGTTCATCTATTGGGCCAAAAGGTTTTCTGACTCATTGTATAGACTGATAGATTTGGCTAAGTAAGGAAGAGTGGATAAACATGTTGAATGGGTCTTGGAGTATGTATAAAAATTCATTCATCAATCATGGGACATATTAAATTAATGCAAAACTTATCTCTTCACCTAAACACCTTAATGCCTTCCTCTCACCTTAGGTTGGTGAATTATGAATTTTAAAATCCCATTTTATCTTACCAATACAATACATAACCCTCCAATAACTCTTCTTCATGTTTTTATCTCATTCACCAACAAGGCTTAGTGAAAGTTTGCCTAGTTAGATTGTGTGCATAAGTAATTCAGTCACCTCGAGGGATATGAGATTAATATAGTCCTTCCACATAATCTATCTATCTTAAATACACCTCTTTAGATGTTTCCTAAAGTTTTTAGATATTAATATTAAGTTGTTTGTCCATTTTACACTAACTCACTTTGCCAAAGCTTGATATCCATAGACTAGCTGACCTCTGAGAGAAAATAGTGAGGTATAGGCCTTATACCCAATGAAATATTAGTATTTTGGGATCTTTTACAATTATTAATTATGATTTTTACTAGAGTGTTTATCCTAATTCCATGGTTTAGGTATCTAATCAAGTCTAAATGCCTAAAAAAGGCCTCTAAATAGCCCATTTTCTTGCATTTTCCTCAAACCTTCCTAAAAGTGGCCTCTCAAAGACAAGACCATGAATATAGGTTTATTTAAATTATTTCCCATATCAAATTCATGCTAATATAGATTTTTATTCATACAAAAACACTCTTTTAATTGGATTCCTCATGTTCAACTATTAGGCCAAAAGGTTTCCTGACTCATTGTATAGACTGATAGCTTTGGCTAAGTAAGGAAGAGTGGATAAACATGTTGAATGGGTCTTGGAGTATTTATAAAAATTCATTCATCAATCATGGGACATATTAAATTAATGCAAAACTTATCTCTTCACCTAAACACCTTAATGCCTTCCTCTCACCTTAGGTTGGTGAATTATGAATTTTAAAATCCCATTTTATCTTACCAATACAATACATAACCCTCCAATTACTCTTCTTCATGTTTTTATCTCATTCACCAACAAGGCTTAGTGAATGTTTGCCTAGTTAGATTGTGTGCATAAGTAATTCAGTCACCTTGAGGGATATGAGATTAATATAGTCCTTCCACATAATCTATCTTAAATACACCTCTTTAGATGTTTCCTAAAGTTCTTAGATATTAATATTAAGTTGTTTGTCCATTTTACACTAACTCACTTTGCCAAAGCTTGATTTCCATAGACTAGCTGACCTCTAAGATAAAATAGTGAGGTATAGGCCTTATACCCAATTAAATATTAGTTTTTTGGGATATTTTATAATTATTAATTATTATTTTTACTAGAGTGTTTATCCTAATTCCATGGTTTAGGTATCTAATCAAGTCTAAATGCCTAAAAAAGGCCTCTAAATAGCCCATTTTCTTGCATTTTCCTCAAACCTTCCTAAAAGTGGCCTCTCAAAGACAAGACAATAAATATAGGTTTATTTAAATTATTTCCCATATCAAATTCATGCTAATATAGATTTTTATTCATACAAAAACACTCTTTTAATTGGATTCCTCATGTTCATCTATTGGGCCAAAAGGTTTCCTGACTCATTGTATAGATTGATAGCTTTGGCTAAGTAAGGAAGAGTGGATAAACATGTTGAATGGGTCTTGGAGTATGTATAAAAATTCATTCATCAATCATGGGACATATTAAATTAATGCAAAACTTATCTCTTCACCTAAACACCTTAATGCCTTCCTCTCACCTTCACATCTAAGACTACAACATAGTGGTTATAGGTGCTTATTGGCTTCAACTGAGCTCAAACATGATGTGAAAAGATCCTAACTAAGCCCCTATAGGTGACCATGTATGTAATTACACCAGTATTCTCTTTTTCAAGTCTTAAGACACCATCCTAGCATCAATCTTCTAGGTCACTGTCTTTTGACTGAGACATGTTGTTTTTTGACGTACTTATAACTATATACTACATCATGAGACCTTGATTATAATGTTTGGTAATCTCACTTGAGCACATATTTGTCACATAGTGCATATGTAAACTTTAACTCACCTTTTAATAATCTTAAATCATTAAGAAGGCATCAAGATTGGGGTTACTGTATCATACCCTATTATACTGAGATACCCCTACATATAGATACATATGGCCATAACTAAGATGATCATTGTTTTTATGGACCTCTTTGAAACCTCACTAAGATTTAATAATACTTTTAATTATCCTAGTTTCATTTACATGTTCCATAGAGACCCAAACTATGTCCTCATTGGACTAAGACACCCCTACCCTTAAGACCCTACTGTAGTTGCACATAGGGGTTAGTTAAGGTGATTGTGATGAGAAAAAAACCTTCTTGAGTTATTTTTAAGGTCACACAACCTACCTGATTACTTTGAACTCACCCTGGATGGCTAAATATTATCAAATAAATGCCTTGTTCACTATTTCTTCACCTTACCTATTTAATCCCTATAGGTGTCAATCTCTAGGCTTGAAAGGTACTGGTAGGTAGCCATAGGGGTACATAAGACCTTGTATTAACCCTTTCTTGATGGCTCACATTTAATTTGACCTAATATCATTAATTGAAAACCATTATTCATAAACCATTTTCTCAATGTTGCTCCTTTAAAGTGACAAAAATGTCATTTACTCTTACAGGCTTGTAGATATTATTAAAGTATTTTAGTGTGTTTAGGGCATATTTGAGGTCTTAAACAACATACCTTCCCTCATTATCTGACATTCATGCTTAGCATATGTCTTGTATATGATAGGGGATATAATATTCACCTCATTTTAGGCCTTTAATCCTCTTGAAACTATGTCACAAAGGGTCTAAAAAAACCCTCTAGAGCTCTATTTTGCCATTTTAGGGAAAACTTCCCTGAACTTTGGCCTTTGTATCGTCAACATGATTGTACACTCCTTTTATCATTTGCCACTTTTTATGAGTTTATCAAGTCTTTATTAGCATACCATAATTTTTATTAGGTATTAAGTTTTATCTTCCTCTCCATGAAATCATTTTATTGCCCTAGTTAGCCACCTATATGTGGATGCTTTGGTATACCAACAGTGAACTAGATATGAAAAATATGAAACTTTTTATGAAGGTGAATTTTGTATTATTCAATTAAGAATTAAAATGCACCTATATCAATTATAATATGTTGGAAAACATCTTTTACACTTTCACACCTTATTATGACATCAACAAGGCCCTATAGGTGTACATAATGATGTTTTATGTAGGTATGACATGGAGTTGGGCAAGAACATGTTAGGGAATAGCTTCAAAACCATTAAAATGCATATGTAAACCTTTAGTTAAGTTTTATCCATCAATGAAACCTTGAAACTAGCTTTAATACACCTTTTGAAACATGAAAATCACTTGCATATACATGGAAGAAAACAATTAGGAACATCAAATGATTGTTTTGGCATGATTAATATGCTTAGGACCACATTTGCACCTTTTAAAAACATATTAATGGGTTATATTCAATTCATAATGTTTTGGAAAATTTATACATTATAAATACAACTAAAATAATAATATGGACAAGCCCATACATGTGATTGTAAATGAAGTTAAGCATAGAGTTCACAATAGAGAAATACAAGCTTGAAAATTACTCAAAGGTTGACATGGTGAAACAAAAACATGTAAGTAGGTGTTAAAAAGACCTAGAGATTTGTGGAAGACCATTTCATAACTATATGAGACCATTATAGGATAAAAACACTTAGCAAACAAAAATCACTTTAGTTGAAACTGCACATGGTGACACCTTCTCACATCATGGACTAACTTGCTCATCCAAAAATTATGAAAGATGAAAATAAGAATAGAGACCATTTGAGAAGGAATTAAACATCCTCTAGAGCCAACATCAATCACCAATTCATTTGTATATATTTGACCAAAATGGAACAAAACCTATATAGTTCATGAAATAGCTACCAGAAAAGTATAGTCAAATTCATGAGGATAGTTCATGAATCACAAGCCAAAAGGTTGATAAGTTTAATATAACCTCCCAAAATCATTTGACTTGAAACATCTTCAGCTATCTATATTGAGTAAAAACTTAAAAGTCACTTTTCTGTTTCTAGGAAACCAAGAAAGGTGCAAAATAGTTAATAAAGTTAAGGGGACCTCCATTATCTTCTCCCATGTGCCACACTTCCCCATGGGTTGTACAACTTCCTTTTTCTCCCTTTTTTAATTAGTTTCTATAATTTTAGTTAGACAACCTATAATATTATGATACATCCCTAATAGTTATACTAATATCTTAGATGTTTTAAATTAAAATATGGCACTTAGGCACCTTGTGAACTATGCCACTTGCATTTATGACCCTTAAAAGCATATTTAATGACACAAAAGATAAATTGACTAATATAAATAATACTAAGGCTAGGATTAACTTAAATGACATTAAATAACATGTAATATACCCCATGACAATATATTAGGCCTCTTAAAACATATAAAACCAATTTTTTTGCCTAGGGTACCCTGATTTGACCTAAAAGTCAAATTTGGTCAACAAATTGGTGACTCATAACAGTAGTATGCCAAATATACTAAGGACCAATAGCCTTATCCTATTAAGTTCCAAGGGAGTAAATGAATTCTTGAAAATAACTAATAAGGATTTCGCTAAAACACATAATAAACAACCACATCACACCAAGTAAACACAATACAAAACAAGACAAACAAAACTCACACATGTGCATAAGCACATAGGGAAAATAAGGGAAACAACAAAATATGTACAAGGAGAGAGGAAGACCTTAGTAGCAATGTTTGAGATATATCCCCTTGACTAGGATATGAAGCTACTCTCCATCCAACTTTGATAGTTATAATGCATTGTGTTTCTTGTATTGGGTGATAACATAAGGGCCACTCCAAAAAGCATCAAAATTTATGTGTCTTCTAAGTCTAACCCTATCTTCATCCCACTTTAGAGAATTCTCTCCTTCTTGGAATCTTCTTGGCATGTCCTTCTTGTCAAAGTATCTCTTTTTTTGATCTTGGTGAGCTCTCATAGTTTGCATAGCTTGATCTCTTATCCCCTCAAGCTCTATCAAATCACACAACCTAACTTTCATGCCTTCATTTTCCATCAATTCTATATAATAATTGAGATATTATGCTAGTAGATCAAGTGAAATAGGCAGTCTATCTTCTCTCTTATAAACAAGTGTGTATGGGGAGTTTCTAATGGTTCTTTTTGGAGTGATCCTACCAACCCAAAGAGCTATCTTCAAGTTGGAATGCCAAGTATTTTAGTTCTCCTCCATTGTTTTCTTTATGATAATAATTAGATTCTTATTGGTGACTCATTTAGTTCATTCCCTTGTGGATAATAGTTAGAAGAAGTACTAATATAGATGCCATATTTCAAATCCCACTCACTTGTCTTCATTCCAAGAAAATACAATGCATTATCTAAAATTATTATTGATAGACCCTAAAAACTTATCGCTATGCCTTCATATAAGTATATAAATAAATTTTCATTTTCTTCCTTTAGAGCTATAGCCTCCACTAAAATTCTAAATTAATCTGTAGTAGTCAACACCCACTTATGGCCAACACTAGAAGGTGGGTTGATTAGGTCTATAATATCCAAATCCCATTATATAAAGGGTTGATCAATTTGAATTGGATGAAGAGGAAAAGTATAAAGATTTTGTTTACAATCAAAGAGAGCACATTTTTGACACTTAATTACCCAAGCATGGGTGTATTTGAAAAAAATAGGACAAAAGTATCCAACTCTCATAATCTTATTAGTATGGTTCTTGGAGAAAAGTGACCACCAACTGGTCCATCATGAAACTCAGGTAATATTTTCTCAATCTAATATGATTCAACACACCTTAACAACACACTTGATAAGTCCTTTCTAAATAACAATCCATCAATAATCACATAAGGAATAGATTGCAATCTAAAGTACCTCTTTTTAGCTCTATCTAGACCTTGTGGACACTCATCAGTTTGAATTAAATGGATCATATATTGAATCTAAATTCTTATTGATGAAGGTATAGCTATCATAGGTTCATCATAGATTTCTGAAACAACATCTTTTGTTCTTTAAAATATGAAGCAAGATTCTCACATAACCCCTTTCCTTTCACTAGCTTGGTTGTCTTAATTTCTATATCATACTCCATCACTTTTATGATCCAACCAGCCCTTTTTCATGCAAATGTATACTCAAAAGGAAGTCTTTGATAGTAGGATTAGCTACCAATATGTGAATATTTTTCTTAGATAACATATGCCTAAACTTTTCTAGAATTATAACAACTTAAAGTACTTGCTTATCAACATAGGTGTATCTTACCTCATAGCCTTCCAAACTTTGACTAAAGAAGGAAATAGGCTGCTCCAAGGTTTCTTCATTTGATTTATTAATCATGTCAGAGATTACCTCCTCATCCCCAAAAGTATACAAGTTTAAATCCTTTAGTAAATTAGGACTTGCAAGAGTAGGAGCTTGGGAAATGGCTTGTTTAATCTATTCAAAACTTTTCTTCCTTCTTTTAGTATAAGTGAAAAATTCATCCTTCCTTAGCATAGAGGTTAGAGGCTTGATTAAATTACCAAAATCAAGATTTAATCTCCTTATGAAATTAATTTTCCCAAATAAACTTTTCAAACTTTTCTTGTGTTTGGGAAAAGCCAATTCCAAGATGACACTCACCCTTGTAGCATATATGGATAGGCCATTCTTGGAGATAATGTGTCATAAATTTTTTCCTTCATGGACCGAAAACACACACTTATTTGGTTTAAGATATATATGAAACTCTCTACATCTCTCTAAAATCTACCTAAGGTGATTCAAGTGATCCTTTATATCCTTATAAGAAATTGTTATATCATCAAGATACATAAACACAATGTCATTTATTAGTTCTTTAAAATCCATAGCCATTGCATGTTGAAATGTATCTCTAGCATTAGACAATCCGAAAGGAATTTTACTATAGGTATATGTACCCCATTTAATCATAAAGGCTATCTTATATTGATCACTTTCCTTCACCTAAATCTGATTATACTTAGAATATCCTATCCCACTCAAGGCCATGAATGAGGGCCTCATATTTTTACACATTAAAATTTCAAGAGAATTGAAATCTAAAAGTGTAATAGTACCTTTCCTTAGAATGAGAAACCAAAATTGGTCCACCACTTTCCCCACTATTGTTTCTTGATATATAAAATAATAGATGCCATAAACCATCCATGTATTCAATTGGATTAATTAAATTTGGCATGAAAGAGTCCTTCTCGTGCATTCAATACACTTCAAGACCAGCTTCCTCTATTAATTTATAAGGATCATGCTCATAATTTTGTATCTCTCCATTCATCTAAGTATAAATCAAACACTCCTTAAAGATAATATATTGGAGATTGATCTATGTGAGTTTACTCCTCATCAATAATGGCATAATTGACATTTGCCACTTTAAGAATGTAAATCTCTAATTGGTTCTGATGGATAGGCTCTGATTCAATCTTCACCCTAGTACCATACTTTGTCCTAAAAACCATATAGGACCAATTAGCTTCCAAGTATCCACCTATCTTAGTTGTAAACTCTCTTTACAAACAAAGAGAAAAGTATGGAGGTAAATCTACCACAACCACATCATGAAGAATGGAAAAAGTAGGAAAATAATGTAAAATCAATTTCAAATTCTTGACTACTCCCAAGGTTTTTGTTGGTGATCCATCCAATTGTAAAACTCCTTTAGCCATTGGCTCATACTTGAGGCTTAGTTTTTTTTATATAAACTTGGGCATAATTGAAGTAATAACCCCACTATCTATGATACAATTTTTAACTAATAAATAACCAATGATTAAGGATAGGTAAAAAAGATGAGTCTTATCAATCTTCTTTACATATCCATTAATGGGTTGAGTTCTATCAATACTTATAATTCATTTTGAAGCATATACTTTTGTCCTAGTATTTTCAATTAATCCCACAAGGAAATATTCATATGTAACTTCTTCATCTGATCCATAACATCGATAAAAGGATTACTCACCTAAAGAGGCTCTTTGGAAGCACTAGTACCTTGTAGTGTAGCTTGTGAAGGTGGGTGTGTAGGAGCTGGCCTTACATTATAAAAATTATAATTTTCCTACACTTTAGGGACTAAGATATACCCAACCACCGTTGGAGATGATTTAGGAGTTAAAAAAAGTCCCTGATTATCCACTTGTGTCTCTTTAACATCTCTCTTCTTAGACCTAGTCTTAGAGGACACACTAGCATTCACATTACTTTAATTCCACAAATTATTTATGAGAGTATAATTATATTGTGTTTTTCTATGCTCCATTTCACTTTTCATTCCATTTTGTATTATCACCTCAAAATTTGAAACTTGATATGTTTGATTGTGTTGCATTGTCATGTCTTAAATAGGCATTTCATTGGCATATGTAACCTCACCTTGATTTTGGTTAGAGGAGGGATACCATGGTTGTTCCTAAACAAAGTTGTTTAGAGTGGGAACAAAAGATTTATAATATGAGGGATCATTAGGAATTTAACTCTGGTAAGGTCTATCTTGAGTGATTTGACCTTGTCCTTAAGCATTACCTTGAAAATGAGATCTATTTCCTTGTCCAAACTAATTATAGAGCTGATAAGGTCTATAAATTTGATCTTATTGCCTTTTAATGGAAACCAATTCATTAGTGACACTTTGAAGAAAATTATTTAATTCATGAATCTTATTAGTAGGGACAACAATATAATTCTCTTAGATATGAGACAAAGGAGCCAATGTAGGTAATACAACTTGACTAGGAGGTTGTAAATTAAGGAACAATAACATTGATGTCTTGGGAGCAATGCTCCCCACTTGGAAAAGACAATTATTAGAATTTGTATCTATCTCATAAGCATTAGGAAGTGTATTCCCATAGATGGATTGAATCATCATGGATACATCACTATTAGATGCCTTTAGATATTACAAAAAGGCATAATTTGGAATAGGTCTCATAAGGGCTAGGATCTTATCCCATGTTTTTTGAAATCTAGTGTTAAGATCTTACATGAAAACTTATGGTGCCCTCTTGATAGTGGTAAATTGATTAGACAGTGATATATGGTCACTCTTCTCTCTAAACCTCTTAGTCAATAGATCTCCTAGTTCATCCCATGAACCAATAAAATTTTTAGGTAGAGTCCCATACCAATCCAAAGCTTTACCTTTAAAAGACAATACCGATAACCTAATACCACATTCTCTAGGGTGATATTATGAATATTTTAGAAGTTTTATATGTTTTTAATGGAAGTAATAGGACCTTCTTCACTAAAATATGGAACGCTCTTAAGGGATACTCTTGTAATTTGGTCATATTAGAAAATATTCAAAGGAGATGATCCAGTGAAAGGTATAAAAGGTTGGTTTTAGCCATATTAGAATTTAGAATATGGGTATTAGATGTTGATATTAGTAGGAATTTTGAATTATTAAACACAAAATCCCTTGAATAATGATGATCAATGACAAGCCTCAACCTTTTGATAGAATATAAAGGAAATTGCACAAACTCAAAGTGACCTAATTATTAATTAACAAGTGTCCAAGTGACCTTTGGACTTTCCTTATCTTTCTCTTCTCTCATAATAGTTATACATAACTATATAAAAAGGTTAAACAACATTTAAATATAATTTATAATTAAAAATAAATTTTATAAGGACCAAGTGTCCATATAAGTCATGAAACTGATGAAATGTGGCATAAAACTCTCGGTCTTGGCTCAGAAAACTGCCTTCATAATTTAAACCTATTTGAACATCCCACCACAAAATAAGGAGATTTATAATGATTGGGATAAGAGGGGAAAATTTTATTCATTAATTTACATGATTTTTTTTCATTCCTACTCATTTTTAAACTTATAAAAGGAGGCCATCACTGTTTGTAGACAAAAAAACTCCCTTTTTAGTCACCCCTCACATTTGGACTCAAAAATACCTTAAATTTTACATGAAAATACATTAGATGGAGTTAATTACACCTTAAAATATACTTAATTGACTTATATTAATAATTAACTCTTTAAAAATGGTTACACTTGGTGTTTTCACCCTTCTCACCCTTGTGTCCACTATGCCAGTTTTGATTGGCTGAAAGAAGAGATATTGTTTAAACACTTAGAAGTTTTACATAGTAATAAATGACCATTAGGGGTTATATAAAGTATATAAAAATTCATAAAAACTTTATTTAATCTTATTAAACTTCATATAACCTACAAAACACAAAAAAAAGGTAAAAATACCCTATTTTACATGTTATTCGTATAATTTCATACAACTCATATTGGTAAGAGATAGTTTTTTATCTCAATGTTTGTTAATAAATATATAAAAATATAAATAATACTAAATGACACAAAATTTATGCAAAGTTACCCTTATAAACCCTCTAAATTCCATTGGTTCCCATGCAAAGACTTAGAAAAGATATGAGCACTTGAAGACTCCTCGTTAAGTTTGTTTCTACTCTTTTAGCATGCTTGAACTCTTTTTGGGATAAAAAAAGATTTATTTTAGGTTAATATGAATAATATGAGATCAAAAATTTCTATATACACCTCCCTAACATGTCTTAATCATCTAGATTGTCCATGAAAAGTTAGAAATGAAGATGGACCTCCAATTGGTTCTAGGTCTCCTCAAAGCCTAATAGGTCTAATATGAACCTTACTAGATTTGGATACTAGGACTGATATATGATAGTTATGTTGGTTAATTATGAATTTTAACATCCCATTTTATCTTACCAAGCCACTACATAACCCTCCAAGCACTCTTCTTCACCTTCTTCTCTCATTCACCAATTAGGCTTAGTGAAAGTTTGCCTAGTTGGACTATGTGCATAGGTAATTTAATCACCTTGATGGGTTTGAGATTAATATAATTATTAAAAATAATATATATATCTTCAATAAATCTAATTATATGTTTTATAAAGTTATAAAATATTCATATCAATCCCTTTACCCATTTTACACTCACTAGCTCACTTTGACAAAGCTTGATTTTCCTAGTCTGGCTGACCTTGGAGACAAAATAGTGAGGTATAGCCCTCATAACCAGGGAAAAATAAGTATTTTTGGAGTTTTTAAAACTATTTATTATGATTTTTTCTAGATTTTTTATCCTAATTCCATGGTTTAGGTGTCTAATTGACTCTAACTACCCAAAAAAGGCCTCTAAAAAGCCTATTTTTTGCATTTTCCTCAAACCTTCCTAAGAGTGGAATCTCCAAGACAATAAAATTACTCTAGGTTTCTTTAAAATGTTTCCAATATCCAATTAATGATATTGGATCTTTGGATACATCCAAAAACACTCTTTTCATTGGATTCATCATGTTCATTTATTTGACCAAGAGGTTTCTTGACTCATTGTATGGACTGATAGCTTTAGATAAGTAAGGAAGAGTGGATAAAACTATTGAAGGGGTATTGGAATATTTATATAGATTAATTAATCAATCATGGGCCATCTTAAGTTGATGTAAAAATTCTCTCTTCACTTAAACACCTTCATGTCCAAGACTGCAACATGGTGGCGTTAGGTACTTATTGCCTTTAATTGAGATCAAACATGATGTGAAAATATCCTAGATAAACCCCTATATGTGACCATGTATTCACTTTCACTAGGATTCTATTTTTTATGTCTTAAGACACCATCCTAACATCAACCTTCAAGGTCACTATCTATTGACTGAGACATCTTATTTTTTGACCTACTTTTAGGTGTAAAATACATCATGAGACCTTGATTATGATGTTTGGTAATATCAATTAATCCCATATTGGTTGCATAGTTCATATTTATACATTCATTCACCTTTCAATTATCTTAAAGCATCAAGAAGGCATCAAGATTGGGGTTATTTTCTCATACCCTATTAGATTGAGATACCCCTATGTATAGGTAATATGGCCCTAACTAAGATGATCATTGTGTTTATGAACATATTTTAAAGCTCTCTAATATTTCATATTACTTTAACCTATCCTAGCTTCATTTGCATGTTCCATGGAGACCCAAATTATGTCCTCATTCGATTAAGACACCCCTACCCTTAATACCTTGCTATAGGTGTACATAAGGGTCGGTTGAGGTGATTGTGATGGGAAAAAACCTTCTTGAGTTCAATTTGAGGTCAAAAAATCTAATTTATTACCTTGAACTCACCCTAGACAAATAAACATTATCAAATACATGCCTATGTCACTCTTTCTTCACCTTACCTATCTTAACATTGTAGGTGTCAATCTCCATGCTTGAAGGGTACTTATAGGTAGCCATAGGGGTGCATAGGACCTTGTATTAAGACTTTCTTGATGACTTGAATTTCATTTGACCTAATCTCATTATTTTAAAACCATTAGTCATAAACTATTTACTCGATGTTTCTCCTTTAAAGTGATAAAAGGTCATTTACTACTATAGGCCTGTAGATATTATTAAAGTATTTTAGTGTGTTTAGGGCATATTTGAGGTCTTAAACAACATACCTTTTCTCACTATCTAACCTTCATTCCTCATATAGGTATTTTATATGCTAGGGTATATAATAATCACCTCATTTTAGGCCTTTAATCCTCTTGTAAGAATATCATAAGGGGTCTAGAAAACCCCTCTAGAACTCTATTTTACCATTTTAGGGAAAGCTTCCCTAAACTCGGTCCTTTATCTCTTCAACATGATTGTACACTCTTTTTCTCATTTACCACTTTTTATGAGTCTATAAAGTCTTGATTATCATACCACAACCTTGAGTAGTTGTCTAGTTGTCTCTTCCTCTCAATGAAATCATTTTAGTACCTTGTTTAGCCACCTATAGGTGGATGTTTTGGTATACCAACATTGAACTAGATATGAAAAATATGAAACTTTATTTTAAAGTGAGATTTTTATGCTTCCATTAAGCATGAAAATGCACCTCTATCAATGATAATAGGTTGTAAAACATCTTTTACCCTTCCATACCTTATTATGATGTCAACAAGTCCCTATAGATGTACATAAGGATATTTTATATAAGTAAGTGATGGATTTGGGAAAGAAAATGTTAGGGAATATATTTAAAACCACTAAAATTAATTTATAAAACTTTAATTTATATCCATCAAGGACACCTCAAAACTATATTTAATACACCTTTTTAAACATGAAAATCACTTACATATACGTGGAATAGAGTAATCAAGAATGTCAAATTAATGTTTTAGTATGATGAATATGCTAGGGACCACATTTTCACCTTTTAAAAACATATAAATGGGTTATGGTAAACTAATAATGGCTTGGAAAATTGATAAACTATGAATACAACTCTAAGAACAAGATGAACAAGCCCATATATGTGATTATAAATGAAGTTAGGCATGCAGTTGACAATGGAGGAAGACAAGCTTGAAAAATACCTAAAGGATGACATGGTGAACCAAAACATGGAAGGAGATGTTAAAATGATATATGTAATTATAAAACACCATTTTATAGCTATATGGGACCCTTACAAGAGAAAAACACTCAACAAACAAGAAACACTTCAGCTTAAACTACACATGGTGACACATTATTACATCATGGAATAACTTGATAATAAAAACATTATTAAAAATTAAAATTATAATGTATACCATATAATAAGGATTTTAATATCTTATGGATCGAACATCACTAACTGGTTCATACATATTTGACAAAATAGAATAAAACCTATAAGGTAGATGATATAGCCACAAGAAAAGTATAGTCAACTACAGGAGGATGGTTTATGAATCATAAGCCACCATTATTAAAAATATTTATATTTAAATTAAAGTATCTAATTTTAATATAACCTCCCAAAAGTGTTTGACATGAAACATCTTCAGCTATCTGTATTGATAAAAAACCTGAAAGTCACTTTTATGTGTCTAGGAAACCATGAAAGGTGTAGAAAGATTTTAGACTCAAAATGGAATTTATATAGTGAAAAAAACTTTTATATGAGTTTTAATAAGGTTAAGGTTCCCTCCATAATCTTCTCCCATGTGTCACACCTCCCCATGGGCCATACAAGTGCCATTTTCTCCCTTTTTTAATTGGTTTCTATAATTTCAATTAGACAACCTACAAAATTATGATTTAACTAACATACCTGATAGTTATATTAACCTATTATATGTTTTAATTGAAAATAGGACACCTAAACACCTTGGGAACCATGCCACTTGCATTTATGAGCCTTAAAAGCACATTTAATGACCCAAAAGACAAATTGACTAATATGATAGACTAAGGCTAGGATGACCTTAAATGACATCAATTAACTTATAATATACCCCAATAAAATATATTATGTCTCCTAAAATATATTAAACCAATTATTTTTCCTAGGGGTTCCTCAATTTGACCTAAAAGTCAAATTTGGTCAACACCTTGCACTCTAAAAAATATAATTGGATCCATTGAACATCAAATATTACTTAGTAGTAAACCTCCTTCATGACTACCCATATTGTACCTTGGATCACCTTGAAGTTGTTAAAACTTTACAAAAGGACCTACTATAATACCAATTTCTAGAGGTATAATCACTGAGAGGAGGTGGTGAATTAATGATCCCAAATTATCTAACTTCAATTTCCATCTTTAAAAACACTTAACCAGTTAGCACAAGAATTCATTAAGTGTACAAATCATTCATAACAATGAGAAAGAAAGATAATGTAAGATCAATCACATAACACATGATATATGTGGGAAACCCTCTTGGGGGAGAAAACCCACTAGATTCTACAATTAAACTACTATCCTTTAATAAAAAGAACTAATTTAGACTAGTTGCAATTATTTAAGGAACTATAATCCCTATTTGGTGAGACTACAATCCCATAAGGTACTACAACACATGTTAAGCTGAGTTGTAAAAATAACCAAAATTTTAGAAAGTTTCACTTACAAGGATACTACAAAACCCTTAGATGTTGAGATACCACAACAAAACTTATGAACACATCCACCTATGAACTGATGCATTCAACACCTGATGATGGACATCTAATTATCACTCTTCACCTTCACTCATACTCAAATAGCAAGAACACCATTCTACCAATAGAATTATGATCTACAAGTCATACAAATAGTTCTTAATCTATTATACTCTTAAACTCATCCATAGGGAACTCTACCTCTCCTTTGCTCCATAATTCACTCACACAAGCCTCTCTTAAATCTCTCCTATGTTTTACCCACAAATCTAGAAACCAACACATTTGGTTTCACTATTTATAGAGGAATCATGATCATCACCATATTGGTTAGCCATTAGTCATTCCTTAATACTTAATCTATCTATCTCATTGAGATTCATCTCAATACAATATTTATAGGTTATCCATAACATCTATGGGTCACCGTTAAGTAGATACACCTTTTAATAAGGACCTTGTAGCTCTTATAGGTCTCATAGAGACCTATTCAACAATTTAGGACATAGACTAAAAAAATAAGAATATATGAACATTTAAAAAAGCATAGGTCCATAATAAATGACCCCTTAGTCATCCTCAGATGTTTATAGTCATCATTTCACTCTTTTGTGCAAGCTCAATCAATATTTTGTGCATATAGTCACCATGAACAAATACATAGTCAAATTTTAAACCTTTTATCATATTTAATATGATTGGTCAAACCTTAATAATACAAAAATATGATCCTCATGGAGTATACAACACTCCCAATATCCAATTCATCAAGAAACATTGAAACAACATCTACACAAGGTCAAACAATCTTCTTGGGTCACTTACAGTCCATGCACAAACACATAATCAAATTTGATCCTTAATAACTATGTTTTTATTAAATTTAATATATTTAATTTAGGTTAATTATATACATCATGTATTATTATACATCTTTTATTTTTACATCATGGGAAAATATTTCCTTGATCAAAATATATAGTCCAAAAACCACATACTAGTTTTTTCCTTTGTTATATTTGAATATTCAAAAGCAAACGGTCATAATCAAACTTTGAACACTATGATCACATCTCATTTAATATTATATTTAGATAAATATCAAACCTTTTATCTTCTCCAAACTTTTATGAATATGCACCAATTCTCAAATGTTCAACCTCAGTCACTTTGAACTCATCTCGTGCACCCTTAAAATGTTGACTCAATATGCACTATCAATCTCTGTAGATCAATGAGGACTTTAACCAACAATGATAACCATTAGATATATCTAAAAAATTATAATATAATGAAACTTTTAACATTCACATGCCTTATAGTAACTTATATTTTTAACCATTGAGCACTTGTCCTCATCTCGTTGTTTCTTGAGTCCTTGGAACAAACACTCTCCATTAATCCTTTTATAAAGAGATCAATATTTACCTTCATTAACACAAAAAAACTTTGAAATATTTGAAATATTTTACACCATATATCTCAATTTACCATAATCCATTATATCTTCATTTTTTCTTGATTTTTATCTTCATGCAAAATAGACTATGGGGACCATTGAAATACGCTTGGAAGGCTAACTTTGCATAGTCATATCTTTTACCTTGCTTACTTGCATGTTCTAAAAGTTGGACCATATGATATAATCACCTAAGAGAATCTAACCATGTTAAAAATTGATACTAAAACCCTCACATGTGTGAGATATATTTACATTAAAATGCCTTCTCAGATTTTTCTACCATAAAGCCAATGTGTCAAAAACTTGTCGGGAGGCTAAATTTGAACATGCATAACTTTTATCGTGCTTTGGTGCCTGACCTAAAAATTAGTAAAATTAAAATAGGCATAAAAAATATATATAAATAAATATGATAAAATTATCCTAAAACATCCACACATGTGAGATATTCCATCATAAAAATTATTACTCAGTTCTTTCTTACCTCATGCAAATTTGGCTAAGTATGGGAAAATACTGTCAAACTACCTAGGAACCCAAGTTTGTCTTTGCATATATTTTGATGTTATTATGTTTTTGATATAATATTTATTAAATAATAAATATTAAAAATAATAAACAAACCCATACGACTATTTCCTCTTGACTCATCCACATGTGGTAATGATGACATCATCAAACTACCTACTTAGATTTTTTACCACTAGACACAAAGTGTCTAGATGAAACTAATTAACTAATAGATGAAATACACTCATTAAAAAAACTATAAAATCTTATAAAACATCTTAGGTACCTTTTTCACATGTTAAAATAATAATACTCATTCCTAAACATCTCTAACCATGCCAAAATAGAAGATCAACGAAGAATACTTCAAGCACACTAGGACAATCACATTGCACACTTTTTCATTGTCACATAGACCATAAATTCACTTCATCCAGTCACTATAAAACATTCTTGACATCATTAACACATCTCCAACATACTAAAATGATATGTATGATATTTTAAAGAATACATAATAGATAACAATAGAATAATTGATAAAAAGTAAAATAAATATACGATGACTTAACTTAGACACAATTGAAAATAGAATGAAATATTGTTCTAAAAATTTAGGTAGTCTCTTAGTTTCATGATATATGATAAATATTTAATGCAATAAAACTATATTAGATTTTTATTAAGGATCTCTTTAATTCTCTAATAAATCTAGTAATAATTTGAGGTTCTGAGTTTCTGGGTCCTAAAAGCCAAATGGTGGTTGGGTATTTAAGTATCTATGTTGATCTAGAGAATCAAAATTGACCATGAGTGAATCAACATTGATTCACCCAAATTGGAAGCTTGTTTTCAATCTTGGGTAAAATTAGCTATGATATGTGTGGATTTATTGGTAATGACACTATATGGGGGTAAATTGGTTTAAGGGTAGATTATTTAGGTTATTAATGGATTTAGAAGGTTAGGGAAGGTATAAAGGTAAATATGAAAAATTAAATTACTAGGTTACCAAGGGTAAATATATTAAATCTTAAGATAGGGAATATTTAGGATATTAAATAAAAATCAAGGTCTATGACACCTAATTAATCATACATATGGTACAAAATTCTAGTGTCTACAAAAATAACTCCAAGTAAATGAATGATATTATTTGTGACCTACCAAAGGTAGAGATTGTGAAGTAAATGTACTATGAATCAAATAAAGAGATATGGGGAAAATTAAAGACTATCTATAAGGAGACACCAAAGTGAAGATGGCCAAGTTGTAAACCCACCAAAGATAGTTTGAAAGACTAAGGTGAATGAAGATGAAACCATTGCACCTTACCTATTGAGGGTTGATGAAGTTGTAAATGTCATTAAAATATTGGGATAAGTGAAAGAATCTAGTGTTTTTAAAAAAGTGTTGAGATCACTAACTCCTAAGTTTGACTCTAAGGTGTCTATAGTAGAAGAGATGTCAGATTTGGACAAGCTAGATATGGATGGGCTTCATGACATCTTGACTACCTATGAGATGAGAAATAATGAACAAAGATCTCTTAATAAGGAAGCAACTTTCAAATTTTATAATAAGTCAAAATCCAAGAAGGTCAAGGATGAGGAATACTTAGATGTTTATGATGATCAACTGATATCCATTTCTATAATGAATTTTAGGTTTGGATTTAGTAAGTATAAAGGTAATTTGTCATTAAAATGTTTTAAATATGGCAAGATTGGTCATTTTTCATTCATATTTCCTAACAAGGATAAATCTTAGTATAATGAATAACATGATGAACATCATGGAGATGATAAGAAGGCCAATAAGCCTGATAAAAAAAGAAGTTTAAGAAGCATGAAGGTAGGAAAGGAACATTCAATAAATAGATTAAATTCTACACCAAAATAGATAAATCTTCTAATTTAAGTGACTCAAGTAAATTTGATAGTGATGGTGGTAGTAACGAAACCTTGTTCATAAACATAGAATTAGGCAATGAGGGTTGTTCAAATTGGAAAGGCTTTATGGTTGATTAAGAATTATATTAAGAAGAATATGAAGTGAACCATGACGTAGAGTTGGTAAATGTCCTAGAAGATTTGAAGTTATAAAGGAAAGATAATCAAAATCTAAGATCACTAGTTAAGGACTATGAGGAGTAGATTGGCTTGTTTGAATAAAAGTTGAGTAATACTTCTAAAGAGTGGGATGAAATCATCAGATGATTTATGGCTCATATGGAGGTAGTAAATGTAATCATAAATTCTAAAGAAGAAGAATGAATCAGGTGTGAAACTAAAGTAGAATCCATGAAATCTAAGTTGGATCAAGCATATAGAAAGGTGAAGAACTTTACTAAGTTTAAAAAGAGCACTGTGGCTCTATATGATATCTTAAATAGTAAAATTTTTACAAGTGATAAAATACATCTTGGTTTCAAAGAAAACCAAAAGGTGGTATCTCAAATCAAATATAAGGATATTGAAGATAAAAAGGTCAACATGAAAATACCTATCAAACAACCTAATGTTATAAGGTATGCCAATTCATTCAATGGTTATTATTTTGTGTGTAATTATTTTGGTCATAGAATAATAGAGCGTAGAAGACCCTCCAAGAATGAGTACTAATAGAACTATGTAATAATTAATAATTCACATTAGTCAAATTATATGTATAATGTTATTTTCTACAACTATCATAATATAGGACTCATTTCAAGATTATGTCCTAATAGAGTTATAAGGTCACCACGTCAAAATAGAAGGTTTGATGGTCATAGAGTAAAATAAAGGAGAATGAATGTATGGAAAATAAATATAGTGAAGATGGGTCATGATTAGTATACAATATCAAGTGGACTATTTTATATGAGAGATCATGCTTTAGATGTAAATTCAAGTAAATAATATATGTTGTCAGCTCACATTGATGATCAAATGATTGATAAAGAGATCAAGCCTATAATGCCAATCAAGCCTAAAATAATGTTAAAAGACATTAAATCTTGTGAAACCATGGATATCTAGGAATCACATGAAATTTTTTTGTTTTAGTGACCTATGGAAAGGGGTGGCTTGATTAGGCTTCTTGAATACACTCTTCTATTATCATAAGAATGGTAGATTCTTGGTTTAAGCGGGAGCTACTCATGGTGTTGACTAAGATTGATCTATGTTTATAAGTGGAATTGTGTTCTAAGTTCATATAAGGTAGGTATGCATGGAGTAAATGGGATAATTTTACTGTGATTATTCATAATCTATGTTGTAAGAAGGTGTGGTTACAAATGGTAGTTTGTGGAAGACACTTTATCATTAATGTCAAAGGGGGGAAAAGTTCAAGAAGAAATATTGACTAGAGTGGAAGAGGTGAGAGTGCTCAAATTTAAGAATTATTTTCCATTAATGACATAGGGGGAGTTTTTTGAGAATTTTTTTCATTTATGTCAAGGTCAAAGTTGATTCCACTGATGTCAAGGTGCATCTGGTAAAAATGCATGGTGAAGTGGTATGTGACAAGAGATAATTTGATTGAAACATATTTTCTCTATATTAAGAGATAATTTGAATGAAACATATTTTATTTATATTAAGAGATAATTTAAATGAAACATAATAGTTATTATAAGGTTTATGTCAATTTTTAGTACAAGGTAAGCATGTTTGAGTACCAGTCCTTGACTACAAGGTTCTTCAGAAGCCTAGTCATAACAAGCATATTCATATCATGAACATTTGAATGATGAGTATGGAGAGGTATGTACATAGGTATGATATTTTATAAGTATAATTAAATTCATGAGTTCAAGGTGCATAATCATTGAGGAGTGTTTTAAGGTTAGTTTTCAAGCTTCAAGTATTTGAGAAGCCTAGTCATGACACTAGTCTTAGCATAAAGATACCCTGTGAGAAGATATGAGCTTGGTGTCATGATAAGATGAATTTATAAAGGCATAAGAGGATATATGAGGTTATTTAAACATGCATATGAGTCATTGGAATACTCATTATACTCTTAGAGTGATCCTAAATGGGTAGGACCTATAGACCTAGCATGTAACTAGATTACTTCTAGACCCTGCCTGACCTAATAATGTGTTATAAGGTATTGTCAAGGCATATGAAGAATGTATGGTAATTTTTTATAATTTTAATAGTTTTTATGGAATCTATATGACATTTTTATATATTTTATTATGGTTATAAGGTTGTTTTCAATTCCTAATGTGACTTGTAGGTCAAGGCCTAGAGAGCAAAGAGAGATGATTGCTAGATTGAATATAATGGTCATTTTCCAAGGAAATTATGTAAAATTGAGTGTTTTTATAGTATATAATGTTGTTTAAAATATTTTTACAAATTTTTATGTCAAAATTTTAAGGTTGAGGCAAGAAAAGGTGTTTTAAGGTCTCTTTAGTGCACAAAATGGAGGGTTCTGAACCTGAGAAGAACTTTCAAGTGCTCATTGGAACACATAGCCTTTGTATGAGAACATAATATATTAATGTTAGATGTAAAATTTTACTATCTCAAATTTCCAATAATTAGTTTCTAGAATAAGGGGTAATGCTTTATGATGATCATTAAGATTAAAAGATTGTTTAAACCCTTGAAGAACACTAATAATGAGCTGATATGAATGATCTTATTTTAAAGTACTAAAAATTAATTTAAATATATATTTAAGCTATTTTAGGTTGTATTAAACTCTCCCAGACTCCTCTAGGTGTGATTTTTTTCAAGTGAGTGAGTGAACCATACAAGAAAGGCCTTATTTTTTTAGAGATTTGATGTAATAGTCAAAATTGCTAAATGGATGAAAGTTTAATTTTGAGAATTGTACATTATGTCCATGGTGATTTGTGGTAGGTTATATCTTTCAGGTGTGTTGAACTAGTGATACAAGTTGACCTATCACTAAAAGTCCTAATGGTGTAAATAGTGAGAAAACTAGATAGAAGTGAGAAGTTGCTTAGGGAAGTGTTGTCATGGATTAAAAATGAATCAAATGCATGGATAAGTTCTTAAAGACATTTAATACATGTTAATTTTGAATATATGTTTTCTAGGTTAGTATATATAATGAAAATGTTTATCATAAGTTGACCTATCTAGTGCAGATGAGACACTAAGGGTGTAAGGTTATGATATTAGTATGCAAGACCAATATTGATATTTTACCATGTCATATTTATATCTAATAATTTTATAATTATATCATAATATCATCCATAGGAATCATAAGTATATATAAATGGTCATATAGGTGTTGAAAACCAAAATCACCATGACTAGTCTTCAAGGCAAACTGGCAGTTCTAGGTAAGTTTCAATGATGTTTTTGAGGCTCTATGCCATGATTTGATGTATATAAGTCATATAATTTTTTTATTAAAAAATTTAATAACCTATCCATTCTTTTAAAAATCTTGTAAGTTAGATTAAGTTATTGAAATGGTGAAGCCAAAATGGGTTATTTGATTCAAGTTTGACTGTGTGTACTAAAGACAAAAGATTTTTATATAATACCAATATTTGAAATTATAATTTGTGATATTTATACTTGATAATGATATATATATATATATATATATATATATATATATATGTATGTATGTATATATATATATATATGTATATATATATATGTATATATATATATATGTATATATATTTCAAATAATATTTTGAAGGTGTCAATAGCCATTTAAAATTATCTTTTATGTGTTTTATATCAAGTTTTCCATGACTATGTTTTAAGTGGAATACTTGGAGAGAAGGGTTTGAGTATGTTTGCTAGGTGGCAGTTTTAAGTGGACTAATTGTAAAGAAGGGTTTGAGAAAATTTTCACTGATATTTGAAGTATAAATCATATGATTATTTTCATAAGGTAATATACCTTTTTTATATGTGTGTTTTTTCCATTATTGTTTGGTAAAATTATGTTCATGCTTTAGTTATTTCAAATAGACTCTTTGAGTAAGTATAATCCTAACATGAATTCATACTAATGGTGTTATTCAATTATTAATTTGAACTAAAAAATGTTATGAAGGATTCATGATCTTAAGAGGGATATATTTTTTTGTTTCATTATATGTTCCTACCATGTGTGGAGTTTGGAAGTGTTCCAAGGAAGACATAGTATAACATGTCCTAGAAGAAACCTAATGGGATTAGGTCTCCATGAGACTTAAAGGTGAGATAATGCCAAATTGAGGTAGGCTAGATTGAAATAAAATAAAATAAAAACTTATCCATGTCTACATGATATCATAAGATCTATTTAATCTCCAACCTAAGAGGTTAAGGGTGTTTGGTTGACTAAGAAGGATATGAACAAGTGACTTGTATAAATACTAGGTAGTTGTAGACCTATTAGAGTGAGTAGAGTGTAAGAAAATAAGATAACACATTGGTGAGAAGAAGAATAATAAGGTATTATTTACCATAATAATATCATATAGCACTAGTTATGAATATTTGTTATAGGTTTTGCATATGAGAATCAAGGTCATATGACCTAATCAAGTTAAGAAGAGGGTTAGTTTAGTGAAGAAAACTAGAGTCTAGTTTAAGAGGGATAAAAGTGTGTGAATATATGAGGAAGGAGATAATGATATGTTATATGATAAATAGGGTATTATTAAGTTTATTAAGTTTTTTAGGTGGGTGATTTGGTGCTGAGTCATCTAGGGGGTTAGTGTTTCCTTGTAAGTGGGTGCTTGTTAAAGCCTAATTGAGTTAGTGCTTAACTAATTGTGGTTGGTGTTCCATGTGAAGTTGGTTATTTACTAAATTTTATGTTTGTATTATAGGATGATAGTCGATTTGAATATATCAATGGGTTTTCATCCCCTTCAGGGTTTCCCACACATAAGCTATGTTATCTTGTGTTCTTATGTTTCATGCTTGTATAGTTGATTGCTAATGCATTGTTTAATCCACATGATTAAATGAATGTTCATGAATTATTAAATAGACTTGAAAGAAAGGTTTTTTAGACTGATTCACCACTCCCTCTTAGTCATTTTTATTCCAACATCACTTTTGAAAAAAATGTTATTCATATATGAGTTATTTATCATAAATTTAATTTTTCATCATTTAATGGGCTATTAATGAGTTTTCACAAAAAAATTGAATACCATTTAAAAACATAGTTTTAGACACAATTTAGATGTGGGATTTTAAACAAATTAAATTTATAACAATAATGTTAAGTTTTGACCAATCCTCTTCTACATTATTTGTGCATGCAAAGAAAAGTTAGCCTATTTGACTTTGTTTTAAATTGAGATATTTAAAAAAGTGATTTAACATGCAATATTTAAAAACTTTCAGGGCAAATTTTGCATTAAGTTATCTAGTTTTGGACTATTCCATCAATATACCACTATCATGGAGAGGATAATACAAGTTATTGAATATCTACTCACACCAAGGAAGGTATGAATTTACCTAATGGAGGAAAACACCAATGGAAAAATGGTGTAGGATTTTATCTAGGCCTATTAGATCTATAAAATTAATTAAATGTAGTAGGAAAATAATCCATGAATTAAGAGTTTATGATAGAGCATGCATGTCATTTGGAGATCCTAAGGACTTTATAGAGTTAAGCTTTACAATGTTTTAGGATGTGTATAGACCATTAGAATTTTATGAAGTCCTCCTGATAGATTATTAACAATAAAAAGTAGAAGTTTCAACATTGAGAAAAATGTGAGATCATTTATATCAAAAATGATGCAAAAAATAGAACCTAATTGGTGTTATTTCTCTCTCTTATCATATGAATAGGCCTAAAAAAAATATCCAAACTTTATTTATAAATTTAAAGCACTAACAAATAGATCTTAAAACATGGGAGATAAAATGCTCGTACATAACTATGTAAACTTTATATAATAAAACCATAATTAGTAAATAGATAAAAACAAATAAATAGATAATCAAATACCAAAATAGATCTGATACCATATTAGTGTGTTCACAAAGATCACTAGATAAAATGAATGCACCATCTCATTGAAAGTGACACAAGCAAATGCTCAAGGTTACTAAAATTAAATAAAGTCACAATAAAATAATTATTTCACAAGATTCAAATCAAAAATATATAACATACTCCATGAATATCTCATAACAAATAAAGTGAAAATAAGAGAATAAATGTGTAACTCCTCCATGAAAATTGGGCAAGGACCCAATAATGGAATGCAATTCCCATACTCAGAATAGATGATAAAAGAGTAAATACAATTAAATGAGTGCACCTAAGCAAGATAACTCCTCAAGTGTATGAATAATCCATGTCTGTAAGAATAATACAAATAACTAAATAAAAGGAAATTAATATCCTACAATAATAGATAAAAAGAAAGAATCCCTGTAAAAGTAGGAAGAAGAAAATAAGAAAAAATCCAAAGAGAAATCCACCAAAGATGTTGCATGGGAAGAAAAATAAACAACAAAGGCATATGTAGAGGTAGATAACAAAGAAAAATATGAAATTTAGATAAATAATAAGGTTGAAATCAAAGATAATACTAAGAATACCAAGTAGCTAGAACAACCTATGAAGTTGACATAAGAGCTCAAATAATAACTAATTCTTGATGCCCCACATTATTCCATCACATTGAAAGTCTCAAGATCAGAAATAAGAGGTACATAACAAAAAGAATTATAGGAAAAAAATTGAACAAATATAAAGTGGTCATGGGATATTCAAGCCCCACCCCTATGACAAATAAACTTCGCATTCCTAGTCACATAAATTAAGCACTAATTAGTGACAACCACAACTACTATGACTTCTCTTTATTTGACTACAATGAGTCAAGATGAATCACTAGATGTGATCTTTATAACACTAGAAAATCATATGTATGGAGAAACCACAATTCAAGAGTTCATCACATAGAAGGCCACCAAGATGGAGTAGGATAACATTAAACTAAGGGAGGAAAACATAGATTTACATGCTTGATTATCCAAGGCCATAAATATCATTTATGGTATTTGTATATCACTAGTGGTACAATTTATAGGATAACAAGTGACGTACAAGGAGATTAAACCTAATGATTAAAGCACTTGACTCATTAAGGATTAGATAGATACATATTATCTTTAGAAACTTTGATTGCAAGGTTAGTTCCTAAAAATTGAAATAAATTTTATTTTCAAGATCCTCAAAGAATATGATCATATTATGGACATTTTTTCATAGAAACCCACCCAAATTAATCGTAGTATGTTAGACTAGTAGTATGTTCTAAAGGATAAAATGGAAGATGTGTAACCAAATTTGTCTAAGGTAGATAAGACCAAAACTATTATGGGTGATCATATGGTTACAACAAAAGGCATGGATGATACACTAAAAGAGTCTCTTAATTCAAGAGATAATGTCATGAAAAATATGAGTGTATGGAATATTAATATATTTTACATCAAGTTCTTTTGTGTCCAGATCTAATTACATGCATATAGGCTAGAGGAAATGTCATAAAACATTCAGTTAATGCTTTCACATAATATGACTATCATTATGATCATAAAATATGAAAACATATAGATAATTGAGAAAATCTAAGCCCTAATATAGACATTGATCAACATGGTTTGGGATGAATTAGTTGACTAAATAAATTTAATTAATATTTTTCATATATGGATAACTAAGTTATTGTGATTTCAAGTGACTTCCAATTCATTCTGCTATCCTAGCTCACATAGGAACTAAAAAAGGAAGGTAACCAAAATGCCATAGAAATAATGTCTATCACTTAACTCTTTAGCTACATCATCCTTATTCATGACCCTACCAGTACCATATTCTTTTAAAACATTACACTCTAATTCACCTCAAGTTGTAATACCTTCTTTATAGCTTCCTTTAGTTTTAGTATAACATTCCATGCCTCCTCCACCTCTTAAGTACTACATAGTTCTCAATTTTTAAAATTTAAACAATATAATAGGGAAGGACATAAGTAGTATGAGTGGGGTCAACATATTAAAAACATATAAATTAAATTAGATTGGTACACTATCTTGATAAAAACTTGAAAGAGTGTCTAAACTATATGTAAATAGGTGAAAATTGGAAAGTGACACCTTGAACAATTATCTCAAAAAGGGTTATTAAAAAGAACCCTAACCATATATTTTCACCAGCTCTATCACTAGGTACACATCCTATGACCTTGTCTTAGGATGAGACAATATTTTAAGTCCAAAAAGTGTTGGTAGCAGACATAGGACTATAAAATCACATAGTATAGATTAATTCCAAGTGTGTGATGTATAAAATTTTATATAATGTATATCATTTTGTATGTATTCAACCTATGTATATATATCAAAAGACTTTAGAATATAAAAATAATCATTTAAAGTAATTAATTAAACATTAGAATGCGAAGTAGAACATTGTATTTTTTATAAATATATATCATATGTGTAGGAATTTAAAATTATTATATATTAATATAGATATCTATTCATGTTTATGTGAATGTCTTTTATTCTTTTTCTATCTATAGTTGAAATAACCTCCCAAAAAAATTTAGAAATTTCTTGATAGAGTGCAAATAAGAATGTGTGTAGGGCCCATAGTACAATTTTCCAATACCAAAAAAATATAATATAAGGCACCAAAATTATTAACACCCACATCCATCATGAACCCTAATTGAGGAATCAATTGTTAAGCATGTGAATAAACATGTCCAATTATCAAGTGATCATACAAATTTGTATTGGAGCTACCTACCAAGATTGTATAGTTTAATATTAAAAATAGGTCCTTACACCATAATTCCTCTAAAAATATTGATTTGAGTCAACTCGTGCTTAATAAAAAATAATAATTTACTTAAAGTCAAACTTGCAACTAATAAAACAAGTCATAAAATTTAGCCAATGAATTATCAATTAGAGTAATAGACTAAAGAGAATCTAACTAAAGCATAAGTTGTGTTTTACTATAGTTCACATATCTAAGATATATGAACTGCCATAAATCCCAAAATGATTGTGCAACTTTGATTATTAGAGAGATATATTTCATGCCTTGACTTCTTCAATGAATTGAAATAGAAAACCATGATGCCAAGGTTTTTCATTAATCTAATGACTAAATGCTACAATAATTAATTTATGCAAGGAATATTAAGGACCATTTAGTAGTGATAACCATAAAGGGATCTATCCATCCTTAATTTAAGGATCCTTGCACCACTAGTCTCTTATTAAGCATTAATTTCATAAATTTGCCCATATATTAGATAAAGTATTTAATTGAGTCAACATTTCACTACTTGGCCTTTTATCTAGTTTATGAGAGTATGACTAGATATACAATAATTATTAATTGCATCCATATGTCAACTAAAACATATACCATAATGAGTTATGCATTTTTATAATTAGTGCACAATGAAGAGGAATCAAATCAAGGAAATTAATATGCCATAACCTGAATACATGGCTAACCAGTTCATGATATTATAACAAGAAGCCTTAACTATTAAATGATGTAAATATATGTGTTCAATCCATATGATAAATCAGTAATATAGAGCATAGTAGCCTTCATAATTTAAGATTTATGATAAGGATTAATAATGACATGAAAACATGCAATCATTTAATATCTAACCTATACTAATATGTCAATAATATTATTCTAATATTTCTCAAGTTCCATTGAATGATTCCCAACTAATTCAAAATCTATTTATGATTACCAAAGATACAATAAACATTATAATGGTACTACCTACCAAGAATATTAAATCAAGTCTTTAGTTTAGGTCCTTGTACAATATATTAACCTTTAATGGATATCTTAAGTTCTACAACTAAGTATCCGCATATAAAATAATTTTATAAGTAGATCCAATGTACAAATATCTAGTTGCCCCTAATAGTGGGCTTACTCATTCATTCATATTAAATTAAATTTTCCTAATAAATCAAGATTTAAGTATCGAACTCATATCATGCCTATAAGTTTCCCAATTAGTCTTTCATTATAAATACATTAATCCATGCAAGAGGATACCTTTAGAGGTTAATATCAAGAGTCTAGTCCAAACTAAACAACTCAATCACATACTCAAGTGAAATCTCATTCATAACCCAAGAATACTAGTATAATTTTATAATGTAATACACCTCACAATCATACCCATCAGGGTTTATACAAATAACCTCTAAATGTTGGTCCTCACATTATGTTTTTATCTTCAATCACTATCACATTATTAGTAACTATGATAACCAATTAAGAAGTAGTATGTGAGGAACAATGCATAGAAGGATTGAAATTTATCTTGATAAGTAGGTTCATTCCCTGATACTTAATTTACTCATTTAATATAATATCCCCATGCATTGATCACATTTTTACTTGTATCTTTGTTATAATTTCTTAGGAAATACTTTTTGAAAAAATAAGCATCTTGTTTCCTTTTTATTGTGAATAGAAAATAATGGATGAAAAAAATTAGCCCATTTAATTAATATAGGTAGTCCATTTTTAAACATATATAATGAAGGCATTATATTATGTCTAACACAAGCATGCATGTAATTATTAAGGTTTCAATTCTAAATGCAACTTATAAAAATCAAGAGGACCTAAACATATCTCCTTATTTCTCAATTGAAACATAATGGCATTATATGATATTCATACCATGAATACAACATTGCCTATATCTTAATGAAGATTCTAATTATTAAAATGGAATTGGTACACATTCAACTTATATGAGTATTATTCTATTCAGTCAACTATCTTGTTCTTTTCTAAAATTGACCTTGCATTTTTATCAAGAAAACTTCAACAACAAGTGTAACCAATGAAATAAAAGAATTTATAACAAACCATAATAGTTTACATTACCTTTCTTGCTCATGATGAGATACATGAAATGCATAACTTTGATGTAGGGTTAGTATAATATAGCCAATATATTCTAATTAGTTAACTAGATTTTATACAAGATAATAAAAATTAACAAATCACATCCTAAAATCCTTCTGACCAATTCAAGTATTGCTATAATACTATCAACAAGTGTGTAATTTAACATATACACATAGATGTCTACTGTCATGATCTAAACTCTAACACAACTATTGTTTATGCATAGATTAATATGTACCAAAACATGGTTTGAAAAGAATGAAAACCTCTACAAAATCATAGTAGTCAAGTGAAATTCATATCAAATCAGAATTAACCAAGATATATGTAACCCATTAATAACAATTTTAATAGTAATTAAGTACCTCAAGGTACATGTACAACATTATGCTATATAATTAAAGAATTAGAAACCAACATTAATTACACCAGATAGATTGAATTAGAATCTCAAGAGTAGCTAACTAAAATCATTAGAGTATGAAAGACCACATGAATCTAGTCTGAGAACATCCTCAAAAAGTGCTACCATTACAATTATATAGGATAAATATGTACATTAATTGTAAGAATCTGATTTAACTATTTTGGGAATATTTGAGTCTTATTCATAATTTTGGTAAAGGTATGAGTTAATTAAATTAGTAAATAATATCACAGTAATTAAGCTACTGATTTGTATAATTTATTTTTAATTTGAACCTTTCTAAAAATAATAATAGTAAATGTGGAGAAAATAAGACTTAGATGGAGATAGATTGAGATGGTTGAGATAGGGTCTAAAATTTGTTGTGCAAGACTAGGACAATGTCATAAATTGGGATCTATATTTAGTTTTATGAAAGTATAGGAGTGTCAAAATAGGAAACCCTAGGGTCTAATGCTATAGTTCAATTTGGATGTTATTATCTTTCAGGAATGATACCTAAGGGGATGGATTGTTCATGGAAAAAATAATCTGGCTGAGTTGGAATCAGGTCTTGAAATCCTATAGATGATTAGGAATAAGTGAAAAGATGTCTAGAAGGGTCATAAGAGCATGAAATAGGAACATATGGGTTGGGTGTCACAAACCACACTCAAGTTACCAATTTTCACATTTTATATGACTACATTTTCCCCCATTTACTCTAGTGATGTAGTAAAGAAAAATACTAGGATAAAGGAAAAATAGAAAGTATACATGAACTTACCTATAAGGGTGAATCCCATGAAGCTGTGTGATGTTGGGTGTGCATAGAGCGAGCATGTTGTGAAGTGTAAATCTGCAAGAGAAAACAAAGAGTAGATAAGTTCTTACTAGATATGGTATATCTAAAATAATAACATACAAAAGCTAGATAAAAGAGAGAGGAAGAGAAAGGAATGAATAAACCTCACTGAGTACATGAACCAATACAAAAAATATTGTGATAATGAGTGATTCTATATGATTATGTGTAATTCTAGGTATATGTTGTAACAAGAGTAATATCATGAATGGATCTGAGTACTAAATTCCCTAAGAGTCATTTAAGAATGTAAAGGTTATCCCTTTGTCTCAATCATCAACCACTAAGTGAAGTTATGTGATCATACATGTATTAATCAATTATTACACTATGTTTCCAATTCCTCTAAGTAGGTGGCTCAAGAATAACAAGGCTAGCTAGTCCTTTAGATCCATCATTGCCTTATGAAGTGAAGCTATGAACTGATTTTAGTATAAATGCATATCATATGAGATGGGTCTTGAATCCCTGAATGTACTATAATCTAACAATGTTGTCATGGATAATTGAATGTATGTTAGAAACTAGGCCACTCTTGGCCACTCAAAAAAGGTGGAGATTAGTCTTGTATGAAAGCCGCTCTAAAACTAGGAAATAGCATTATGTGTAAGCCACTCAAAAATGATGCCAACAACCTATAGGTGGAATAAGGCACACAAATAATGATAAATGCCTAGGTAATGTACTAAACTTGGAAAGAAAACAAGTCAAATGCATTGTGCACATAGCCCCCAATCAGTGGTGTCTAAAACATGGATTTTAATCTAGAAGTTATATCAACTACCTAATCTGAAATTGAAAGTGAGAGCCATCATGATGTGCATGATGGCCCCTATATCTAGATTCTTTGAGAAAATTTTTACTAAAACTATTGATTTTAAATTGAACTATAGTTGACAAAACTATATCTATACTTTTTTTTTGTTTCTAGAAAATTTGGTTTTTTTGTTGTTTAGACAAGAGCATCAAAATTAGACACCCTTCTATCTAGTACTATAGTCCAATATTGATTTTATTATCCTAAGGTGATTCTGATGATTGTTCTAAAATTATCACTATCTGCATGGTCTATTCTACCTAGTTTGAAGTTTAGATACTATTCTAGGTGTTCTGAATGTTGATTTTTAGACCGGTAGGAGCTCTAATCTCTATGACAAAATCCCTATTTGTTAATCCCTCTTTTTAAGGTAAGAATGAAGACCCTACAATGAATGTACTCATAATAAAGAGACTTATAAGTATGTTATGCTACAAAATACATGATATAGCAATGATAATAATTAATATATCCCAAGAAAAACATGGTTTATAGTGGAGATTGTTAGATCAATAGGGGTATACCTAGATAGATATAACAATGTAATAGTATGTGTAATGTACTTAACTAAAGCTAGAAATGTTAATTATTAGTTGTTAGTTTTCAAGGAGGGATGAAGCATGATTTCCATCATGGCATCCAAAAAAGAAAGATAATGCATGATACGGATCATGGCATTATAAAAAATTGAGAAGAAAATAATCAACACACAAACAAATCAAGAATCAAGAAGCATACAAGAGTGTCCAAGGGGCCAAGAAAACAAGAGACAAGGGTACATGTCACTAAAACTAGAAAGTAATCATAAAAGGCATGTTTAAATCCCACATACACATAAAATTGAAATAAACAAGGTTGGGATAAGGGCCATAAGCACATAGAAGAGTAAATGAAAAGGACATTGGTAGATGTCCTAAGGCACACACAATAATAGAGGAAAAGTACATTGGTAAATGTCCTAAGGCACATATAATAGATAAAATAGGAATAGATAAATGCAATCACATCTAGCTATGTAAAGTAAGAAAAAAACATGTAATAACTAGAGATACAAATACATCTAACTAATCAAAGCAAGAAGTGAAAGTATGTGAAACATGGAGTACAATATTAGGTATATGCTAAGAAATACACAAGTGATATATACTAGTGAATGTAGATAGAGTAATTTGTGTAAACTAGTAAGTAATGTACATCAACATGATAACCAAAGTATGTGGTTTAGGAATGACATAATTGAGATGGTTTAGTCATGTAGAAGATGCCCCTAGTGGGTAAATATATATATGTATGTCTTGAATGTAGAAGTAAGATGCCCCTTTAATGTGTAGAGTGAAGCAATCATGGATTTAGATGTAACTGCATACACTCAAATAAGATCAAGTGAAGCATGATAATGTAGATAAATTCATAAACAATATCATACAATAGAAAATATAAGTCTAACATGGTAGTAGAAATGTAAATCATGGATAATGTATACAATCTAAATGTTTTTTATGTTTTTGAATTATTTGAATGTTTTTGGTTTTTTTTAATATTTTATTCTGTGTATAATCAATCATAATAAGACCATGTATAAAAAATTGAAAGTAAGATATGTAAAAGTAAGCTTGGAAGGAATGATACTAGTTGATGAATCTTGTGGGAGACTCCCTTTCATGGTGTCATGTATCAAGGAGAGGGATTATGCATAATGGAAGGGCTAATTTTGTGGCTCTAAAAGCTATGTATTCTATAAATGCTCTAATATTATTTGAATTATAAACCAACTATGGGGTCCCCATATAAACTTTAGAAGTAGACGCAAATTTAGGGCTCTTAGGGACCCATTTATTAGTAGGAAATTCTTTCTGAATATGTGCTCTATGTTTAGAGGCATGAGACCTCAATGATACCACCCTGGGTGTGAACAATGTAGTTAAAAGCTATCTAAAATTATGAAAGTATGGTTAATCTAAAAGAAACATCTATGGAAGTGTATGAAATCTATATGATGGAGATGGAGGCCTTGAATATGTCTAAATCTTAATTGGAAGAAGAATTAAAATTGGTAAAGAAACTAAAACTAGTGGTAGAATTGAAACTGGTGACTATAAGATAGTATATGGTTCTAAAGTGAGGACTGATAACTCATATAGAACTCCACAAAATGTAATAATCTAATTAGCTTGAATGAATTTCACACATTTTTGAAATTTATAAGGTACTGCTTGAAGTTTTTGAATCCATGATCGACCAAGTAACACATTGAAAAATCTTGCACTCAGAACAATAGTAAATGGTATGTCCACATGTGCTAAACTAACCTTTAGAGGAAGTAAAATATCACCTAATGAACTCTATATATTCCCATTGAATCCATTTATAACTATGTCTATTAGGGTAATATCCTATTCTGAATATCCAAAATACTATAATAGTGTCATAGTGTACATGTTCACACTAAATCCATTATCTATGAGAACACTATGAATAAGATGATTATGAATGTAAGCTCTGATAAAGAGTGCATGATAATCCAAATCATCCTCAACTATCTCCTATTCTGAGAAGGGGATGGAAGGCTTAACTATAACTCTAAAATTGTATACACCAATCATGTTAATCAAAGGGTGTATCTCATTTGAAGGTGTGCAATATGTAGTTTGTGGATGATGTGCATGATATACATGGTGAACACCTAATGTATCCATTATTTATTATTTATAATGTTATGGGAAAGGATCTAAAAATATTTTCAAATATTTATCCTATAATTTTTTTTGCATGAGGATGCTTAATTGGAGTGCCAAGATTAATAACATTTCCATCTATCAAGTCTTATATCTTGTGTTTCAAAATTATGCATCTATTTGTTCTGTGTCTTGGTGCTCTATGAAAATTGAAAAATGAATTTGTATCATATCCCCATGTAAGAGGCTTTGTTGGATCAACTTTCTAAATAGAAGACATAGACATGATATTACATTCCAATAACCACTGTAAAACTCTTGTTGGAGATACTAGTAGGTTGGAAAAAGTTCACCAAGGAGGTGTTGACAAAACCACTTGCTGAGGGGGATCTAAATCCACATTAACTAGAGGTTGATTCTAACTCTTATTATCATTAACCTTTACTTTGTATGGGACTTTATTGTTACTCTTGTTTGTTGTTTTTGATATAGTTGAGTTTTCCCATTGAAATTAGTTTGACTTCTCTTTCATTTAGTGTATGACATAGCTCAGTGAAGGTAGATAACCTTTTAAACATTATTGATTATTGAAAATATGGTAGAAGACTCTATTTGAAGATATCTTGAAACTCTTGATTAGCCATGGGGCTATTCATCTTAGGAAATATAGTCTTATATCAAAGAACATAGTCTATGAGATGCTCATTTAGCCTTTGTTTATATTATGCAACTTGGGCATAGGAAACATTATGAATAGTGTTAATGCTGAAATGAGTTAGGAACATGTATACTAAAGGATTCAATTCATTGATTGAATTATTCAATAGACTATAGAACCATTTTAAAGTATAATCCTTTAGACTCCATGGAAATATCTTTGTTAATATTTATTCTTTTGGCACATAGTCCAAGAATGTTTCATTAAAATATCTCAAATGTGTCTCTAGATCACCATTACCATCATATGGAGTGAACTTCAGCTGAAAAAAACTTGTTGCAAGGGTGTAGAATCAATATGACATGTTAATGGTGTGTGAAGTAGAGCAAAGGAATCCAAGGCTTGTGTAGGTCTAGAGGCACCTTGCTCAAGATGTAACACTTTGGATTGAAGATATTTTATCTATTACACAAGGGTTACCACATCAGGAGACAAATATGTATCATCTGTAGTTACTGGTGGCATAGACATAGGTTGGGATGTTATAGGGGGTTGTTGAGATAGTTACCCCTATAGTGTAATGTACAATTAGATGCTATGAAGGAATGGAAGACTCAACCTATTTAGCCTTTTTGATTTCTATGATAGATTTTAAGATAAGAGTATGATCTCAAGGTTGTTCCCTAAGTCTTTATCAAAAAAAATTTAGGATAAAATATTTGTTGAGGACAACTTCATTATAAATAATAGGTGGAATTGGATCAAGAGTCTAATATGGTGGGTCATGAACATCAACTTTTGTATCATCATTATTATTCTCATTTTGTTCATTGTCAAAATTATTCTCATGGAAATTGGTGTAATTTGGATGTGTAAGATCTATAAAAGGAACTTGAGCTAGTTGTTTATCCATGGTACATATATGGTCAGGATGAAGGAATCTAGGTGAGTTTAGGAGGGTTGCCACTAAGTATTGCACTTCATCTCAAAGTAAGAGATGCAAGGAGCTTAGGTGTCATAAGGAAAATAATTATAATAATGGAAGAAAAGATTAAACAAATGTAATCTAAACAATAAACTAGAATATGCATAAGAAGGATACAAAGCTCACAAACATGTAAGGTGATACCTCAAAATCCTTGGGACCTAGTATATGCAACTGGGGTTTTGAAAATGATTATTTTTAAAATTTAGTAAGGAATTTTAAAATTTAATGTGAATTTTTAATTTAAATATGTAAGTAAAAAATTAGAAAATTATTGGAAAATTTTTGATTTGAAGGGCCCTAGTATGTGCAACTAGGGTTTGGAAGAAAATTATTTTTTTAAATTTACTATAGAATTTTAAAATTTAAAGTGAATTTTTTATTTAAATATGTAAGTAAAATACCATAAAAATATTGTAAAAGTTAGTAAGGAATTTTCTCAGGGGTTTCTAGGGTTTTTATGTGTAAATGAAGTAATTTTGGTTTACCAAATGATTTAACTATTTTGGGAATACTGGAGTCTTATTACTAATTTAGTTAAAGGTCTAAGTTAATTTAATTAGTAAATAATATTGCAATAATTAAGCTACTAATTTGTATAATTTATTTGTAATTTTAACCTTTTTAAAAATAGTAATAAATGTGGAGATAATAAGACTTAGTTGGAAATAGACTGAGATGACTAAGATAGGGTCTCAAATTTACTATGCAAGACTAGGACAATGCCAAAAATCAAGATCTAGGTTTCATTTTATGAAAGGATAGGAGCCCCAAAATACAACACCTTAGGGTATAATGTTGTATTCCTCTTTAGCAATTGTTTGCTACCTAAGCTTTTTGAGTTTTGTTTGCTACCCCTATGTGATCCTACTTATGAATTTTTAGATGCTAAATGTCTATACAACTCCCTATAGAGCTGATTTAGCCTTCAAACACTAGACTCCATTGTGATTTGACATAATTTAAGAAAGAAGGGGGGGTTAGTATGTGTAAAATGAATTGAACATGGTTCAACACCCCTTATGTGGGTATGCTTCCTACATACCAATAATCTGAAGAGGGATCAAGCCATATGTAGTTCTCTCACTTGATGTACTTTATGCAATAGTGTATATGAAGATGCAAAATGCTAAAACTGGTTATATTTAAGGTGGCTAGGGATTGGTGTGAGGGTTTAAATAAGTTTTTAGTTATATTTAGAGTATAGGTAAATATTATTGATTAGTCTTGCTTGTATTCTTGCTCGATTTGTGATATTTCCCAACCCCTTCTAAATGAAATTTTAATGGGATTTTATATAGATCTATTACTTAGGGTCAAATGTATTCATGCTAGGTAGACATAATGAGGAATATGAATTAAGAGAAAATGATCATCTAGGCTCAAAATGTGATTGGATAGGAATGTCTAACTCGAACACCCTAGGGTCTGACACTATAACCTAAGTTGGATAATATTGTGTTGAGGATACATGACCTAAGGGGATGGATTTGTCATGGGAAAAGTAGTCTTGTTAAGTTGGAATCAAGTCCCAAAAGCCTATAAATGACTAGGAATAAGTGAAAATATGTCTAGAAGGGTCATGAGATCATGCAAGAGGGACTTATGGGTTGGGTGTGACAAGACACACTCGATTTTCCAATTTCCACATTTTATATGACTATAGAATCCAACCTTAGATACATAGTCTAATGAGCCCATACATATGGTGTACCTCACCACCCCAACCATCAGCTAGATGGTGGATTCAATGGCTGAGTAAACTAAGATTAAGTTCAAAAAAAGGATTCAAATCAACTAATTTGATTTAAAAAATAGATAAACAAGTAGAAAAAATTACAACAAATAATCACAATAGTCAAATATCACTAAAAAAATGAAAATCAAATCATAAATCATTTACCACTTGAAATAGCCTACTGGCATTTATGAAAGGTTTATAAAAAACAATAAGAACCAATTTAAGTCTATAATCTTAAAATTGCTCACTTGGAATAAGTACAAGTGATGTAATCCTATGAATAGATTATTTAAAATAGGAAGGAAATGGTTATAATGAATCTAAAATTTATTACCATCATCTTTGTTTCACATAAGATATAATTAAACAATTTTGTTCAGCTATAAAGAGATTCCATATATTCTATAATCTAATAATAATGTCAATGAAAAGTTCTCAACCATTAATCAATTAAATGATATATATGAATCAACATGCAAGATACCCAATGGATAATGATAAAAATACAAATTTGGGTAGTGGATTAAATAACCTCCCTTAAATAAAATCAGTAAAAAAAAATAATTCAATCAACTTTCCTAATAGTGATGGCCAAAATGGGTTATATCTCATTATTCACTTTTGTTGAATACTAGATGCATCCATCATCCCATAAATTTGGTACATAACCCAATAATTCTTTTAAGAAAAAATAATAAAGTCGTAATGGACTAAATTTAACCCATATTTATGAAGGTTTATTTTATACATGGTTTTAAAGGAATAGGAAATATAATTTGCCCCTCAAAGAGGTTAAATCTAAAATACTACAATTTATCCTATAAGGTAGTTAAAATCACACCTAATTAATTTAAAATGGGTAAAATAAATAGGTGAAATAATTTTAAAAATTCCTTATGGATTTATGATTTTAAGTAAATAAAATTTACACCAAGCTAAAATCAACTTATGCATACAATTGAAACATACTTCCTAGATTTTTTCCCTCAACTCAACTAGGTCAAATCAAACACCACTGGATAGAGCTAAGGAGACCCCCATGTTTAGAGTTAGAGTTTATTAAAAAATAATCAATGTAAAACTAATACTAACATTTACATAGTAAATTTTCAATAATATTTATAAATAAGAAGGGTTATACCCATACAATTGATTAAAGTATAAACTTTCTCAATTTCCCCATATTGATTGTGTGTAGCAATTTAATTGATGGAATGAAAGCCATAACAAACTTGAAGAATATTATAATTAATTTAATATATTTTTAGGGTCATCATGAAGTATTATTTCTTTGTAATGAACCCACAATGTAATTCCCATCAATATAAAAGTACCCTAATAGCCAAAAGTAGCCCATAGTTTTGTAATTTTAACTGATAGAGAAAAATAATTAAAGGGAGTAAATTACCCTTTGTATGGTTGAAAATTATGGAAATTACAAATCAAATGAAATTTAAACAATATCTCCCACACAAATCTTTTTCCCTTTCAAATAGTAGTTTTACTCAATCCCTACTTGCTTCCCCATCAAATCAAGAACCATTTATTTTCCAAATAAAATCACTAGGGTTTCCATAATAGCATGGAATATATATATCATAAAGTAAATCCTATAAATCAAGATTATATATATATATATAGACACACACACACACACACACACACACACACACACACACACACACACACACACACATTAAATGCTTGTTAATAAGCCTTATGGCTTATTAATATGGATGTAAATGCCTCCCCAAAACATTTGCATTCATTATCCCTGTCAACTATATCAACTTGCATGTATAAATACTAAAAAAACATTTTCCTAGCTCTTGACATTGTGGAGAAGAAAAGAATGGATGTTTTCCAAATATTGGCCTCCAACTCCATCAACCTTTCCCTAGGAATGATATTTATGCCCTAAGAAATTTGAGCCCATAGAAATAAAATAACACAAGTTGCCATATTCTAAGATAAAATTTGAGGGAAGAGACACTTCAGATTTTGTACCATCATGGCCAAATCATATTAAAATGTCAACCCCAATAACTAAAAATCTTCTATCCTTCCCCAAAAATAATAATCAAATGCATATTTTTGGGTCATAATTACTGAAACCATAAACAATGTCAACCTAAGTCATCATGCATTGGATTAATTAAAATCATGATGGTAGTGGTTGGTCTTGGCCAAAGTCCCATGCAATATTTAAAAGTGGGTTCACATCAATTTGGTTCCAAACAAGAAATAAACAAATCCCAAAAAATTAGTAAGAATTAGAGTCTCAAAAGGGTACAAGCAAATTGCATGGAGCACTAAACATCTAGATTTATAATTGAATACATTCATAGCCAAAGATCAAATTGACAACCAAGATGATCATTCAAAACATAAAAAATCATACTCAATAACTTAACGAGTCTAGGGTATAGAATTATTTCATAAATAAGATCAACAAAATAAATCCCACACAATACCATAACAAAGACATGATTCAAGACAATAACACACATGACCAAAAAAATAGTGATGGATTCAAATCAGCAATGAGACAAAAGACTTAGACTAAATAGTGGATTAGAATCCTTATTTCAAATTTTTACCTATCAGAGCCATATCTAACTATTTATATATCTCATTGATGATTTACTCTATTATTGAAGGAATTGTTGACCAACATTTGAGCCACATAAAAATATCTTCACATAAATTGATTGGATGAGAAAATTTCATGTTTAGATGGATGATCAAATGATTTTTAGAAGCTTTGATAAGCCATACCATCATCTAGACATCTTATATAACTGAATGGACCAACTCACTTATTTATTTTATAAATATACCTCAAAAATACTCATGGGTAACAATCTTATAGAACCATAGGGTCCTTCATGTCAGGGACATGCTCTACAAAATTCATGTTTGTATGAGATTTTTATCTCAATTTATGAGCATTCAAAGTCAGACATCAAGTTAGAGCTCCTTAAAGTAAATGTTTGGGTTAAAAAAACCTTAAGGAGTTTAAATTTTATCAAGATATAATGGTATGTGTGAGCTCACATACTAACACATAAGATCTAATGGTTTGTATTAGGGTTAAACAAGTCAAAAGGTCCTTGGGTTAAAATCCCTTAAATGGCTAGAAATTGGATAAGATCTTATGGTACAATTCATAAAGTTGAGATATAATGGTGAATATTAATGGATAAGAAAGTGGGCCTAAGATATGTCAATGATTAACAATCAATCATACCAATGATCTGATGGTGTGTAGGAAATGGTAGGAAAGTGGGCCCAAGTAGATCAAAGGCTCATGTTGTTTTATATATCTCGATCTAATGGTGTGTAAGCAAGTCAACATGTCAAAGGATATTTGTGGTATGACATAAATGTAATAAATTCATTTGTATCAATGAGATAAATTATTCATAGGTGGTCAAAAGGTCAAGATATGATAACAAGTATATGTGACGCCAATGGGAGTGAAGATAGATTGGAGCATTTTGATTGGCTCAAGTAATATTTGATGGATAAGGTCAAACCATAGGAACTATTTTACACTAAGGAAAAAATGACTTACAAGGTCATCCCATCACCATTAAATCTTGATAAAATACCAAAGAGTAGACATATTCATGTAATTAGGTATAAAGAACATAAACAAACCACCATTAGAGATAAATATAGACCTTTAGTTCATAAATTTTTATCATGTAAGGTAATTTATGTGACTATATATGCCATTATTAAATGATGACATATGTATAAAATGATATTTTAGCTCATGCAAAGATAGAATGGGTCTATTTGGACCTATTCAGATCTTAAAAATTGTCTATGTAGTCTATAGGTCTACACCGATATGATAACTATAGGAAAACCAATAATCTTAGATTAGTTTTTCATCTATAGAATTGACTTATGATCCATATATGGAAATGGAGTAGATATGTGATTAATGAAAAGGGTCTTATCTATCGATGTGGACCCATCCTCCACAAAATAGGTACTTATCATCTTTCATGGCATGGGACTATCAGTTTTAAGATTCTAGGATTTGATCCTCTTGAATAAATTAAGTGGGCTTAGGTTCCTAATGTGGTGAATTGGTAGTTAGAAGTGCAGTTGGAGCATTAATTCCATTCAAATAGAATTTTTTACCATGCATAATAACACATAATCTTCGAGTGGGATCTCTCATCTAATAAAAGTAGCTCAATGACTATTGAAAAAAAAGGGGGTTAGATTATTGATAAGGATTGATATTGATTGGATAAATGCATGAATAATGGAAAAGAATCAATGAACTACCACCTCACTTATTGATCATGATGACTCTTTCTCCTCTCTCTAATGGATGTTCATGTTTCTCTAGATTTTCACTAATTACATTCAAATGAGAAAGAAACTAAGGTTAAGAGGTTATGGGTTTGATGTTACCCGGATTAGTGCACACCGTATCCAAGCCTTGTGGGAGCTTCTCTTTGGCTGTGGAGGAAACACCTATAGTAAGAATGAAACTTAAAAAAGAAAAATGTTAGAAGAGGCTATGGTGGACTGCCAAGCTATGCGCTTGATCTTAGAAGTGTGAAGCTCCTTAAGGGATGACAGTCCAATATTTAAAGATAAAAGTATTGTAAAGAAAGAAATGATAAATGACTAAATAAATAGAGAAGTAGATGGTGTGTACTTGTTCCCTGTAGTTTGTGTATCTCAAAATGCTAAAGAAGGTTCGCTGAAGGTTCTATCTAGTCTAGATGGGCTATTTGGATGGTTTTCTAGTTTGTTGGTTCAGAAAATAGTCACTGACATTGGTGGGTCTACCACTGTCAATTTGAGTTGTAGATGCTGACATCAGTTGGTCTGTCGATGTCGATTGGGGTTGTTGGCCTTGGATGGCTTTTAGAGTATTTTTGGGATAGACAGAGGGGTTTCTGGAAGTTTAGAGGTTGGTTCAAGGTTGTGGGAAGGTGAATGAGATCTGAAGAAGGGTATAGGTAAAGGATTGGTGTGAAAAGGGGGTGAGAACAAGGGGAAGGCCTTTTAGCCCCTCCATAGAAGAAGTTGGGCCTATCGACAGTATTTAGAAATATCAATGAAAACTAATTGACAATATATTCTAAAACACTAAAATTAAAACTAGAGTACTTAGCTTTATAAGGTGAAGAACCAGAGGTGTCAGAATAGTGATTCCCATTGTGGCTAATGTGATCGGTGTTATGAGATAATGAAGTGAAAATGGATTGCTTCTATTCAGTAGCTCAAGGTCCTCATACAATCTTTCAATCCAATCTCTGGAATGATTTGTGTAGAGCTTCGGTAGCCAGGAGAATGATAGTCAAGTTTTAGTGCTTAAAATCTCAGAGTGTGCATGTGAATGTGTGAAAAAATAGGGTTAGCTCAATGTTAGAGCTTGGCTTATGTAACTAACATTGGTGATCCCACTGGTGTCGATGTAGAACTGTCGACATCAGCCATGGGTTGACTGACATCGATGGAGAGAGAATAGGTAAAAGGGCTATTTTTAGATCTTTGCCCATTTTTCCACTTGCCAAGTGCCTTTTCCATTAGAGAACAGTCAAAACAAGGGATTATGAGGCATGGGAGTTGGTTAGGGAGTTAATATGGGCTGAGAATAGGTCATGGGTAGTTAGGATTTGGAGGACCTAGTCTCAAGCTGACTCATAGGCTAAGAAATGATCTTAGGGTGAGGTGTCTAGGTGAGTTGTCGAATGTGAGGTCACTAATTTAAAATAAGTAGTTTTTAAATTAATAAGGTGTGCAAGTGTGGGTTAGGAGTGTTAATGTTTAGAAGGGGACCAAGGGGAGTTGACACGATATTGGTGTCTACATTTGCCCCTTTTTGTCTTATGGTTTATTCTAATGAACTGCAAGAGAAAAATAGATGTAGGTTACCCTGGGTATGGGATGAGGCATTCCCCCTCAAAGTGGGAATTAAGAGAAGGTAATCCAAAATTAGGTGTCGATTTGATAAGCAATGGATGGGTAGGGTGAGGTTTGAGTGTGAACATTGTAATAGTTGTGATTACACATATACCACTTCACTTGATAGGTAGGTCAAATTGTCGTAGGAAAGGTCGAGGAGGACTAAAATTGAAGTAACCGATCCCCAACTTATTAGTGGTAGTTGATTGGGTTAAAATGATCAAATATGTAGCTCCAATGGTTGAAGAGGACTGAAATTGAAGTAACCAGTCCCTAGCTTATTAGTGGTAGTTGATTGGGTTAAGATGATCAAAATTGTAGCTCCAATGGTCGAGGAGGACTAAAATTGAAGTAACCGGTCCCCAGCTTATTAGTGGTAGTTGATTGGGTTAAAATAATCAAAGTTGTAGCTCCAATGGTTAAGGAGGACTAAAATCAAAGTAATCGATCCCCAACTTATTAGTGGTAGCTGATTGGGTTAGATCGATCAAAGCTATAACTCCAATGGGCATCGTGTTCCAAGTATCTAGGCTAGAAAGTGATCTTGGAAAACACAAAAATGTCACAGATATTAGGGATCAACTTGTTCATGATCTGAAAATAGGTGTGAGGGGCACATATAATTTGCTAACTATTTGTGAGGTAGCATATGCAATCAAAACAACCAAGGCAAAGTTGTCTCGAAAGTGGTCGTGCTCTGAGGAGATAGTCACGATCTCTGAGGTTGTTTATCGGGTTAAGCTAAGATATAAGTTATCTCAAGTGTTGTTTGTTGTGGTTAGGGAGATGTATGTGATCTCTAATGTTCCCCATGAGAAGTCTAAGGTGACTTCTACATTGTCAAGGCTAGTTGTTTGGTCATGATTTTGGTCATGATGTTGTTTTTCATCCTTAGAAATTTTCCATATTGGTGATGGTGTATGCTAAAAATGAAATGAGTTTATTTATGCTTCAGTAGGTTTCCATATTGGTGATGGTATATGCTTGACATAAATTGTGTTTGGTTGATAGTTTCCATGTGTATTTTTTTCATAGAAACTAATGCGAATGGGCTATGATAATTTATATAACACAAATTGGTATTTGCATTAAATAAATCATGATGTTATGTTAGTGGTTAGAATATGTTTTGGTTGTATTTTATCAGAAACATGTGATGTTATTTATGATAAAATTGAGTTGAATGTTAGGTTCATAACTTTATAGTGAAAATTATGAGATGACAATATGTGAGCATATAATTTTAAGACACTGCATCCTAAAAGATAAATTGGCATGTGACGAAGGTGTGTAAGAAGTGAAAGGTGCATTGCTCTTTCATTGACAAGGACCATAATGATAGCATAGATAGGGTTTTTGCAAACAAAAGCCCTGTTCATGCATTATGTCATTGACCATTAGTTTTTGTTAGAAAAGTACCCTAATCACTTGATGTTAAGTGAGCTCAAAATCCCTTGGGTATTTTAGGGTAATAGGTGTGATTATGTGATATGTGTGGATAACGTAACCCTTTTTAGCAGGGATAACTTGCCCCTTTTATAGGTGACCCTGAGAATGACTATAGGCAAGTCCATGACTTAATAGTTTGTCAGTCAGCCAGTTTTTTTTTTTAATAGACTGATCAATGTGGGAAGTCTAATTGGGGATGTTTTTGTTTTGTGGTCATGTGAAGCTGATCGATGCAGGGAGCTTCTGAGAGGGTGCTTTTTTGTAGCAAAATTTGGGCATAGCCATCCTTCGAGGGAGTGGTCTATATTTTGATTTGTATGTTTTGATTTCTTTGAATAATTGTCCTTCAAGGGAGTAGTCTATTAATTATAGCAATAATGTAGCTATCCTTCAAGGGAGAAGTCTACATTTATAGTTTATGACCTTTTAATATTTTGTTAGGCATCCCAGTTTTATGTTTTGTATTTTTTGTTAACTAAACTTTTGGTCATGGACTAGAGTATAGAGGTTTAGGGGTTTCCCTTTTATTAAGACAAAGCATTAATGCTTAAAAAAAGGGTTAACTAATTTATTGTAAGGAAAAAGGGTTGAAATGAATAGGAAGGAGGATGATGAGGGTTGCTCAAGGGATGAGCTCAAGTTAAACATCAAGTGAATGATTACTTGGTTAATAGTAGAATGGTCACAGATGCAAGGCATTAAGGGGCTTAGGTTCTAGCTAGCCTTCGAGAGAAGATAGATGATAAGTACTTGATCCATACTTGTACATTATTATATAAGGTCTGAGCCAATTAGGAGCAAACTTGTCCCATTTGCTTCTTTCCATATTGGTCACATGTTGGTTTTCTTTAAGGATGAGATATCTGATTTTTAAATCTTGCTCTTTTAAATTTTTGTTATAGGCATGCTTGATGCGATCTTGGTAGATATGAAGATGATTAAGAGCAACAAGATGACATTCATCAAGTAGCTCGAGTTGTGTTAATTGATCTTGATGAAAGTCATCATTAGAGAGCATGTCATGCAAGGAGATGTGAAGAAAAGGTATTTGTACTTCAAGAGGCAAGATGACCTCAGTTCCATACACTAAGGAGAAAGGTGTAGCACCTGTAGGGGTTCGAATGTTAGTGTGGTAGGCCCATAAAGTGAAGGGAATGTGAGTGTGCCAATCCCTTCCAGTGTCATTGACCACCTTCATTAGGATTTTAGTTAGGATTTTGTTAAAAGCTTCTACCTGTGCATTTGCTTGTGAATAGTAAGGCGAGGAGAAGCTGAGTTTAATGCCAAAAGTGTCGTAAAGATTTTGGATGGTTTTGTTTTTGAAAGATTTACCATTATCAGTGATTATCTTATGAGGTACACTAAAATGATAGATGATGTGGTGGTTAATGAAGTTGATGATTTTGTTGGCTTTAGTGGAGATGAGGGGAATAACTTCCATCCATTTAGTGAAATATTCAGTCGCTGTGATAATAGACTAATGTCAGAGAGACAAATGAGGGTTGATCTCACTAATGAAATCTAAGCCCCATTGTGAAAATGGCCAAAAATCCTTAGAAAATTTTAAATCATGGCTAGGTACATGAAGTAGGTTAGCATGTTGTTAGAATTTGATACAATGCCAAACATAGTCACTACAGTCTTGGTTAAGAGTGGGCCAATAATATCCCAGGTAGAGGATGCACTTTGTAACTAAGTTACCACTAAAATGTCCTCCACAAATCCCATCATGGATTTGTTTGATGGCATGAGATGTCTCAGTGGTGGTTAGGCATCAAAGAAGGAGGCCATCAAAAACTCATTTTTAGAGAAGACCCCCTAGCATGGTGTTTCAAGTAGTACTCTTGATAAAATCCCACCATCCATTGCTAGAGAGGTTAGGAGGAATGATAGAATAAGTCAAGTAGTCAACAAGTTGTTTATACCAAACATCATGTGGACTAGAGTCGATATTGCCAACAAAGTTGATGTCAGTTGAGATATATGAGGGCAATGCCAAATGGTGTACCATGACATAGATTCTCAAGGAATTAGATGAAAAATAGAGACCATTGTGTTGGAAAACTTATTCATAGAGCGAGGAAGAGTTTGTAAGAGATAACGGTTGAATGACCCTAACAATGTGTCAACACGGTGTTAATATCATTGCAAAAATTTGTTTTTACAAAGATATGAACCGTTAATCTGATTAACAACTAGTTGTGAGTCACCAAAGATATTGATTGTCTTAATGCCCAAGAAAAGGGTAGTTTGAAGCCCCAAAATTAAGGCTTCATACTCAGCCATGTTATTGGTGCATTCGAAGTCAAGTCTGAAGGATAGAGGCATGGGCTCACCCTCGTGAGGGATGAGAATGACCCCTGCACCCCCACCAAATTGACATTTAGATCAATCAAAGAATATTATCATTTTATAGGGGATTCCATTAGTGGATAGCGTGGTGATAGATTCATTAAAAAATTCACAGTTAGAAGGTTAGTTATCTGGTAAAGGGGCATCTACTAATTGGTTAGTGATCGTTTGCCCCTTTGTAGACTTTTGTTGAATGAATTCCAAATCAAACTTAGTGAGAAGCATGAGCCAACGAGCCATACATTGGTTTTTGTATGGCTTGGAATGTATGTATTTGAGAGGGTCAGTGTGGGTGATGATGTAAGTCTTGTGGTTGAGGTGATAGTGGCAGAGTTTGGAGGCGGCAAAGACTATTGCCAAGAAATTTTTTTTGGTATGAGTATATTGAGTTTCATAGTCAATTAGCATTTAGCTTACATAATAAATTGCCTTCTCACAATGTCATTCATCTTGATGCACAATCATGGCACTTAAGGAATGATCTATTCTAAAATGTAAAGATAGAAGGGTTGGTCATCTTTAGGTGGAATGAGGACTGGTGGAGAGACAAGATAGCATTTAAGAGCCTCAAAAGCCTCTTGGCAATCCTTATTCCAATTAAAGGAGATGTCCTTCTTGAGGAGGTGATGGAAGGGTTGGCATCAGTCAGATAGCTATGAGATGAAGTGACAAATAGATTGAAGCTTCCCTTGTAGGCTGCAAAGTTATTTTAGGTTAGTTGGTGGGGACATCTTGAGTATGGCTCGAATCTTAGCTGGATCTACCTCAATACCATGGAGTGAAATGATGAAACCCAAAAGCTTCCCTGAGAGAACCCCAAAGACACATTTATTGGGGTTGAGTCAAACATTATATTGTAGTAGGCAAGTGAATATTATTTTGAGAATGGTTAGGTGGTCATGGCAAAGTTTGGATTTCCCTAGTAGGTCATCCACAAAGTCCTCCATGATTTTGAGGAGGAGATCATGAAAGATATAAGTCATGGCACGTTGGTATGTAGCACCTACATTTTTGAGGCCAAAAGGCATGAACCTATAGCAGAATATCCCCCATGGGGTGATGAAGGTAGTTTTATGTTGATCTTCTAAGGCAATCAAGATTTGGTTATATCCTGAAAACCCATCCATGAGGGATAGCATCTCATGACCAATCGTAAGATCAACAAGTTGGTTGATGTTTGGCTAAGGAAAGTCATCCTTTGGGAAAGCTAGGTTGAGGTCATGATAGTCAGTACAAATTTGAATTCCCCCTATTGCTTTTGTGACAAGGACAATGTTTGACACCCATTGTGGATAATCAATGGGTTAGATAAGTGAGATAGAGAGAAGATGTTGAAACTCCTCTTTGACAAGGAGTGCGATGTGAGGATGCATCTTGTAAAGCTTTTGCCTGATAGGCTTAGCTTCATGGTTTGTGATAATGTTGTGGATGACAATGTCAGGGTCAATACTAGGCATATCACTATAGGACCAAGCAAAGGCTTTGCTATGATCTGTAAGGAATGTGGTATAGTTGATTTGTTCTTAGGCATATAAAGATTGACCAATCTTTAAAATGTGAGGAACATCAAAAGATGGGAGATTAATGTCAATAGTTGATTCATTTAGCATAACCTAAATTTCTGAAGGAAGTGATCATTATATGGAGTCATTCACACCCATGTAGGTGAGTATGGCATCATCATCCAGGCATTGAACAGTGTCGATGCTAGAAGATTCATCATCTATCATGTCTAGATAAATGACAGGAAGAGACCTTGATGCCTCACCTAGTTGATAGGTCAGGGGTTCCAAGTGAATGGCATTTATGAAAAAAATTAGGAGGAATGGAGACCACCAACTCCATAGGTGAGGGTGGGGGAATAGGCGAGGTTAGAGGAGAATGTTCTACAATAGTTTCATGGTGAGGGATCTTAGAGGGTTTTGTAGGTTCTTTGAAACCCATGCCATGTTGTTTCTTGGCATTTTTTATTGCCTCATCATTTGGAGGCTCAATGGGCTTGTGGGGACCTTGTTCATAACACCCAAAACTAAAACCCTTCCATGCACACCTATGAAGATAGGTTTGAGAAAATATAGGGTTGTCAAGGAAGGATAAATCACAAGTGAATAGTTAGGGTGATGAGAGAGGATTTCCAACAGTAGGAGCCCAATCTAGCCCTCCATAGGTGAGATTAGTTTGGAGATCGGGAGGATCATATGGGATGACCATTCTAATGCAATGGTCATAGTTAGGGTGGTGATGAAGTTTTCCATATTCCTATGAAGTTTGGAACATGTCAAGGGTAATCAAATGATACTCCCCAAGTGAAAGGTCCTGCAAGGTATCTTCCATAAGATCTTTCATGGTCACTTGAGGAGTAGGCGTAGGTGTGACCGGTGTCTATGAGCTTATTAAGGCTCTTGTGGGTGGAGGTGGTGTTTGGTTGGATGTTTTCCAAGGGATGAGAACATCAATAGGTTGGTAGGTCATGTTGCATGTTTTAAAGGGTGAAGGGTCAGCATGAATGACATGAGCCTACCCCTCATGCTCAAACTTGACATAATGATGAAACGTTAAAGGGACATAGGTCATGGAATGTATCTAAGGTCATCCAAATAGCATGTTATATTGGAAATACCCCTTGATGATATAGAAGATTTCTAGAATTATCTATGGGAGAACATGAAAATGCAAGATCATAGTGCCAATGGTAGTGGTAGTGGCATTGTTGAAAAAATGAAGAATTGCGTTAGTTTTTGACATGCAGTTCTTTGAAAGGGTTAGTTGATCATATGCATGGGTAGAAATGATGTTGATGCTAGCACCTCCATCAATCATAACCCACTTAACATGAGTTTGATCAATGTAATCCATGATGAATAGGGTGGTATCTTGATCTTCTAGGTTGTAGGTAGGAATCTCAGAATCACTAAAGGTGATGGATGCAACAGTGGGTAATGATTTGACTAAAGCAACTAGTGGTTTAGGGTCTTTAGATTAGACCTCCACTGCCTGTAAATCTTTGATCAAGGCTTGGTGATGTTGTGGAGATCTTTGTATTAGGTCATATAAATACATCTTCATAGGGGTTTGGTGAAGTTGATTCCCCATGGAGTTGTGAATTGCCCCCGAAGATGTTAGTTGAGATGTGCCCAAGATAGAAATCTTGGGCTTTGGTGGTGGAGAGGGCATGGAAAAAGAATATGTCCAAGGGGTTAAAACCTACTCTTCTCCTTTATCCTTTAGGTTTTGGGACCTGGTGGCCACATTAATAGTGTTGATTTTGAATAAAGGGGGAGAAGGTGGTAGAGGGACCATAATCTCACGTTGGGATCCCGATTCAAGTGAGGAGGTTTGGGAGGCATGGGATGGTGTCGGTAGTTTGTCAAAAAGGTGGTCAAGAGAATCTTTAATGAGAAGGGTGTCCTTTTCTAGGTGTTGGTGAATGACAACCTTAAGATCATAGAAAATCTCAGTATCATGCCCAAGTGTGCGATAATACAAGCAGATTTGAGTGTCATCGAACCAAGATGGTTTTGATCTGAGAGGTCAGTATGGCTTAATGGGTGGGAGAATGATGCTAGAAGACTACAACAATCAGTGTAATAGTGAATCATAGGAACCCACTAATGGGGCTACGCTCATTATTGTAGTAGGGGTTGACAACTTTTGTTTAGGGGTTATAGGGGGAGTTTTTCGTACCACCTTTTTGGTTGGTGGTGTGGCCACATGCATATATGGCACTTTCTTGATGAGAGGTGTTGAATTGCTTGGAGGAAATATGTTTTTAATGGGTAGAGGGAGTAATGGAGGTAGTTTGTCTTTGTGAGGTGTTGGAATAGGGAGCACTCCTATTAAAGTGGAAGGATGCAGACCCAAGATAGAGGGCAATGGTGAAGGTGGGGGAGGAGTAGACCGATGTGGTTTAGCATCAACCTTTTGTATGGTGTAAGGACCACTAGTATATGGGGTAAGGTTTAAATCTAACTTCACTTATGGGTGAGTTAGTTTTGATACAGCGTGAACACTAAGAGATCTAATCTATTTCAGCATGGTGGATGCCTGCAAGGGTTTGGATTTAGATGTGGAAGGTTGAGCTTCTAATGATTTAGAAGTAAAAACCTGATCCTCATCAAAAAAATTGGGGTAAATCATCATGAAAGGGTTGGAAATATAAGGTGAAGTAGGATGTGTAGGATAAGGATCCCTAAGTGACTCCCATAATGCCTCATACTCTAGGTTCCTAGAATGGAATAATCCTAAGTTTTTTGCCAATTGAGAGAAGGGTTTAGATGATGTCATGCGAGGCCTTATAGTCGGTCCTTCAAAGGATTTGGGTAATTACAAGAGTGAAAATGTGTTAGATGTAGCAATCACGAGACAAAGGTGAGAGAGAACCATCACTGAATCTTCTTCACCTGAAGTGGGTGAGGTGGCGAGTTCTTCTCTCAGTGAATAAGGGATTGGAGAATTTGGCTCTTCAAGTGGATAGAGTGCAAAGATGATCATGCCTTCCACTTGTGGTCTAGGAGCATGGAAAGTATGATCCTCCATTGGTAATAAGAAGGATAAAGGTAGGGCCACCAGCATTGGTACCATTAAAACATCCTCTAATATGGGAGAGGTCAAAGTAGACTCTCCTACATGTGAAAGGGGGGTGGATGGAGGACTATCCTCCATTGATGGAGGAAAAATAGGAGAGGAAGGATCCTCTAAAGGGTAAATCAGAGGGATGATGGCCCCTTATACATGAGGGCATGGGGTATGAATGGTAAATTCTTCCAATGGTAGAAGAGGAGGGAAGGTGGGGGTAAAAGGAATAGGTAATATGAGTTCCTCATGAGGTAGAAGAATGGGTAGAGGAGGTGCTTGATGTCGTGGGGGTGATACAAGTGAAATGGGTTCATCCACATGAGGAAGAGGGAAAGGCAAAGGGAGTTCTTCATTGTGTGGGGGTGGTATGGGTAAAATAGGCTTTTCTACCCATGGTGGAGAAATGGGTTGACCAGCCTCTTCAAATTATGGGAGAAGTTAGATAGGAATGAAATGAAAGACTATGTTGATAATGTGTATGTTGCATAATTGAGGGTCACCAACCATGGTCTAAACATTATTCTAACTTGGGGGATGGTTAATAAATGGTTGCCTAAAGACATCCATGTTTTGGTTGGCCAGTGCATTAGGGTTATCCAAAACAAGGTCCTCTTTGTCTAACATGTCTTGAATAATGTTTTTTAGGGTTTTACAATTATCCATGTCATGACCCTTGACATGATGATAGTTAAAAAATTTATTTTTCCTATACCATGTAGGGATGGCTCATGAGGGGTCAAATTGGATAGGTGGTCAGATTTGAGGGACGTTGAGGACTCCCTGCTTCACTAATTTATCCAATATAGAAGCATATGATTCTCTTATTAGAGTGTATCATCACTATTCATACCATTGTTGGAATTATCTAGTGATGTTTTATGAAGTTGAGGGCTTAGATTGGTTGGTTGTGGTAGAAGATGATGACCTAAGGACCATAGCATTCACTGATCCCTTGGACTTGGGGTGGGAAGAAGAAGGTTTGGAAGAAGGGTCATTAGGTTTTGCATTAGTATTTTTGTTACACAATTTGACCCTATCTTCTTCAATTATGTAGAGTTCAATATTTTGAGCCATAGTGAAAGCTTCATCGAATGTGCAGAAAGTTTGAACCCATAGAGTGGATGAGATGTGCTTGGCACATGCTCTTGAAAAGAGCTCAATGAGCTCAGGTTTAGGTAGTGAGAAGGAGAGTTGGTTGATCAAACCTCTCCAATGGGTGATGAAGTCTGCTATTGACTTATCCTCAAATTGTCTAATGGAATAAAGGTCTATGATGGAGACCTTCTTGGTAATATTGATTGAGAAATGATCGAGGAATAGTTGAGCGAGTTGAATGAAGGTGAAGAGAGAATGAGTAGTAATGGAGCTATACTAGTCAAGGGTAGTGCCAAAAAGTGACATAGGGAATGTGCAAAGCAATAACACATCATCGTGCCCTATGAGGTAGCAAGTGTGTCTACTCGTAGATGTTGTTATGGGTCCTCTTTACTTTGAAAGTGAGTAAATTTTGGGATTTCCTACTAGCTAGGGTATGGTCTAATAGGAACTAAAGGGTGGATAGGTTTGTTGCAGATTTGTTCGTATGAAAGAACACTCCTCAAACCTAAAATAGATGTCTCAAGGTTAGACATCTTATCCATCAGCATCTTAATTAGATCAGTAGATGGATTGGCATGAGGGGCACCCCTTAAGTTATAAGGTACCTAGAAGGCATTGGAATGGGCATATGATGTACTTTTTTGCATTTGTGTAGGTGTAACATACTGATAGTTCATCATAGGGGCTGATGTCAAGGCCAAGGGGGCTTATGCTGTGAAGTTGGAGGGCACAACTTGACTAGATGTTGCCAAGGGTGGTTGAATGGCATCGACACTAGTTAAAGGATAAGTGGTCACTCCCATGTTTATAGGCACAAGAGTGGATGGGATAGAGATAATCAAGTTTTAGAAAGGTGTCAAACTTGGTTGAATTTTTTGCATTTGAGGGGGTACAAAAACTCCAATGAAGGTGGGGCAAGAAAGGATAGAAGGAGGGGCCAAATATTGAACATTGGCCATGGTTGGGTTACTAGTTGAGGTAGTGGCCTGAGTGACCATAGGTTGGGTAGCAGATGTTGTTGATATCATTGCCACTTTAACCAAAGAAGTTGGAATCCCATAAATAGGGTTATTGAAAGGATCTCGCATTTGGCTTCTAGCGAGATAATGTTCGAGAGCCTTGGCATTGTGGTCAGGGAATCTCTCAAAATCTTGATCCCCTTTAGGAATAATAGGAGGTTAATCGGGGGTAGGTTGGATAAGAGTATGCTCAGTGTCTGAAGTATACTCCATTATATGACTTGGCATGAAAGGTGAAGGTGGGAGTGGCTATTGACTCATGTGGTCAACAAGGAATTTGGTTTGACTGTGTGTCAGGACCATCCAAGGTGAAAGGGGTTCAGGTTCCAAAAACTATATATTTTAGTTTTAGAAAACTAGAATTTGTGTTAAATAGCAAGAAATTTGGGTTTTAAGCTTGTTGTTTGGAAATTTTTATTTATTTATTTATTGATAGTGACTGATGTTGGTTGTTTAACCAATATCGGTTAGAAAATGTTGCCAACATCGGTGGAGAAACTGATGTCAATTTCTATGTAATTCCAAAAACACAAAAGATTGATAGTATTTGAAAGAAGAAGATATTCTGAGTTATTTTGGACTTTAGAATGGTACAACCTTACTAGCTCAAACACTTAGATAAAACTAGCAGAATAGATGATTAGGCAAGCAACCTCTAAAACTTTATATTCCTAGGAATGAGTTTTAAAGTCATAGTGGCTTATGCCTTAAGAGAATGTCTTGGGAGTTGGGCTTGTAGAATAGTTCCTAGAGAGGAAGTCTATGGTTGGTTTTAGGTTGTGTTATGGTGCTCAAAGATATTTGTGTTAAGGTCAGTATGTGGCTTGGTGTTGGGGCTTGCTCCCTTCACTTCATGAACCTAGAGCTAAGCTGGGCTACTTAGCCAGAATATACCTTCCCTATAGTTTATACTCTGCCAGAGAATAGAGTGGGTCCTCCTCTTGGTGGTGAAATCCAATTAGGATCACCAAGTGGGGTAAGGTATCTGTTAGGTGATGAAATCTTAGATGGGCCTTGTCTCAAGTATGTTTATGTGTTTGATTTGAAGTGATTGTGGTTTGGTTGTGTCACATTCGTGCACTACGATTCATTCATAATGCTTTAATTACTAAGTGGGCCAAGTATGCATCCAAGAAAGAATGAAATGCAATAGTTTTTAACCCAAATCAAAATATGTTATTCAAATGCAAACAAATGGAGAAGAGGTAAAGACTATGAGTTTTTCACTACTCTATGATGCATGCAAGAAGTAACAAGAAGAAAAAGAGATGTTCTTTTTAACCTCTGCTAATGATTTCCTTTTGAAATGAAAAGATAGAAGAGGTAAAAAAAAAGGAGAGAATTAATTAAATTTATGTAAAAAAACAACAAAAAGTAAGGGAAATTATGTTTTTTATTTCTCAAGAAATAAATGCAAAGAAGAGGGGATGCAAGAAGTGAATATTTTTCTAATGCATCTACATGAAAATTTGATTTTTAAAAGAAGAAGAATGAACCCAAGGAAAAATCCAAGGGTCCCACTAGGCATGCCATAATGTTTCTCTATATTTTCACTAATTACATTCAAATGAGAAAGAAACTAAGGTTAAGAGGTTATGGGTTTGATGTTACTTAGATTTAGTGCGCACCATATCCAAGCCTTGTGGGAGCTCCTCTTTGGTTGTGGAGGAAACACCTGCAGTAAGAATGAAACTTAAACAAGAAAAATGTTAGAAGAGGCTATGGTGGACTACCAAGCTATGCACTCGGTCCCAAAAGCATGAAGCTCCTTAAGGGATGATAGTCCACTATTTAAAGATAAAAGTATTGTAAATGAAGAAATGATAAATGACTAAAGAAATAGAAAAGTAGATGGTGTGTACTTGTTCCCTGTAGTCTGTGTATCTCAGAATGCTATAAAAGGCTGGCTAAAGGTTTTGTCTAGTCTAGATGGGCTGTTTGGATGGCTTTCTAGTTTGCTAGTTCAAAAAATAGTCGCCAACATCGATGGGTCTATCGATGTCAGTTTGAGTTGTAGATGCCGACGTCAGTTGGTCTGTCGATGTCAGTTGGGGTTGTCAGCCTTGGACAACATTTAGAGTATTTTTGGGATAGACAGAGGGGTTTCTTGAAGTTCAAAGGTTGGTGTAGGGTTATGGGAAGGTGAATGAGGTCTGAGGAAGGGTATAGGTAGAGGATTGGTGTGAAAAGGGGGTGAGAACAAGGGGAAGGCCTTTTAACCCCCCCATGGAAGAAGTCGGGTGTCTCAATAGTATTTAGAAATATCAATGAAAACTAATTGACAATAAATTCTAAAACACTGAAATGAAAACCAGAGTACTTAGCTTTATAAGGTGAAGAACTAGAGGTGTCAAAATAATGATTCCCATTATAGCTGATGTGGCCGGTGTTGTGAGCCAATGAAGTGAATATGGATTACTTTAATTTAGTAGCTCAAAGTCTTTGTACAATATTTCAATCTAGTCTCTGGAATGATTTGTGCATAGCTTTGGTAGCCAAGAGAATGATAGTCAAGTTCTGGTGCTTGAAATCTTAGAGTGTGCGTGTGAATGTGCAAAAAAGTGAGGTTAGCTCAATGTTAGAGCTTGGCTTATGTAATCGACATCGGTGATCCCATCGGTGTCAGTGTATAACTATTGACATCGGCCATGGGTTGACTGACTTGATGGAGATAGAATAGGTAAAAGGGTTATTTTTAGCTTTTTGCCCATTTCTCCACCCACCAAGTGCCTTTTCCATTGGAGAACAGTCAAAACAAAGGCTTATGAGGCATGGGAGTTGGTTAGGGAGTTAATATGGGGTGATAATAGGTCATGGGTGGTTAGGATTTGGAGGACCTAGTCTCAGGCTGATTCATAGGCTAAGAAACAGTCTTAGGGTGAGGTGTCTAGGTGAGGTGTCCAAGGTGAGGTAATTAATTTAAAATAAGTAGTTTTTCAATTAATAAGGTATGAAAGTGTGGGTTAGGAGTGTTAATGTTTAGAAGGGGACCAAGGGGGGTTGACACGATATTGGTGTCTATAGTTCTCCTCTCTCTCTTTCTCCTTCTCTACTATAAATAAAGTCTTTTAAGACTAAAAAGTGATCCTTCTATTCCCTCTCTTGGGCATGACTAGACTCTACCAAAGTTGAGATTGTAACCTATTAAAATAAATACAAGACCATGTCTTATATTTCATTATGATATTTGGTGTGTTCATAATAATCGATGTGTATATGTGGTAGAAGTTTATCCCTTGTAAAGTCTTGATCTCACCTAGTTAGTAATTGTCTTGTTATGTAGGTCATGTTTAGTGTTCAAATAACTTTTGATTAGGCCTCACATATGGATACATTGATTATTTATTATCTTGAATTAGACATATCCATCACTTCCATTATATTTTGATCATTTGGTGAACCTCTGCATAACATATCAATGCATGACAGCTACATGGAATCCTAGATCTAGTATTTTGCTTGTCTCATTAGTGTTTAATAAGAACTCAAATGGAGTAGACCAAACATATTTTAGATGTATCACCATTTTTATCTTAGGTTTCCATTTCAAGTTATCTCTCTATCTATTTTACATAGTTATTAGAAGGTTTTAGTAGTCGAAATGAGCTAAAAGATGCATTAGATGAGCTAACCCTGTTAAAAATCCTAGAGGTATAACCCCATTATAGGTTACCCATAGCCTGAGGTCAGTCTCATGTTGAGCTAGATTTGTGTAGAGGACCTAAATAATACCTTGCCCAACTAGGGTGAAATCTAGATCCCCAACAATTTTGGTATGCTTGGTGGGACCAAGGTCTAAAAGAGTAGGAAGATCTTGGTGTGTCTTTCCTTTGATAAGATTTTGGAAGCAAACAACTTAACACTAAGGGTAACTTCAAAACAATGCTTCTAGTTATGAGTAGACCAAGTATGCCTCAATGAAGTTTCTAATCAATTCTTACATCTCATTTAACATATCAATTTATTATGGATAACTATGGTGAATATCCATATTATCTACCTCATTATTAATAGTCAGAATTTGGTCCTCATTATCCATATGAGCCAAATCAGACCTACTAAGAGTTTTATCAAAGATATGAGGAGGCTTGTCAAGTTTATTATGATCCTTATAATTAAGGTCATGACTCTTACCTTCCCCATGATCCCTATCATCCTTGTAATGATCATGATCAACCTTTTTATGATCCTCACCAGTAATATAAAGACCTATATGAGTCACACATGTAGGAGTATTGCCCTGATCCTTCATATGAACACCAAGCTCATCATAATATTTCCCCTCAGCAACCCTATCATGAGCCATCCATACCAATACTTAAGTGAACTTAGTAAGCCTTGATAAACATGTACTATAATTGTGTTCATAAAATTATTATGGTTAGGATGTCTCTATTCACCAGATTTATTATGTGAGGGAGTCATTGTAAAAAGTGAAATAAGAATGGACACCTTATGAGAGGGTGAATTGGAATAATCTCATAGTTGAAATGATGTATGTAGGTGGTTATATTCAAATCATTGAGGACAAACTAGAAATCCTTGAATAATAGTAGGTCCAACCTCACCAACCCTATGTTCCTTCATATACACCACCTATACCTTCGTATGTGCGACCCATTCCTTCCAAAGAGACCATTCCATGTGGCCATTTATGTATGGCATGCTCTTCATATGCTTCTTAGAACTTTTCTTCTTATAAATTTATCCAAGAAAATTATTAGAAAAATAGAGGGACTAATGTTGAAAAAGCCTACTATTGAGATCCAAAGCTAGCTCCTTCCTCAATATCCCCTTAAAAAGTCCTTCAAGGTTCCAAGATGGAATCAAGAGGTGAAGTCATAGGTCAGGCAAAGTGAGACAAATCTAGATTTGAAAGCCCAAGTTAAATGAGGATATTAACCTATGCAAACCTCTCGCATCCATCCTCAATAATCTTCTTGTGTTCCTTATCTTTGTGAAGCCACTAAACACCTTAAAGAGAAGTTATTTTAAGAGAATATAGATAAGTAGATCAAAGAGTTAGAGTTGATTAAAATGAAAGAGGAGAACCAAAATTATAAGGACAAATAATGACCTTTGTCTTTTCCATCTTGGAGTGAAATCATGTAGTCAATCAAATCCCAATATACTCAACCCCGATCCCTCCCTCAAGAATATAGGTCATTTCCATATTATAAATTCATCTACAAAAGTATGCAAAAGAATGAGGATGTCATGAATGTTAAATATAAGTAGTTAGACCAAGTAGGTGTCACATATGTCTCATCTCTCTTGGAGTCATTCCAAGAATATCTTAGGCTACTCATTGAAGAGGTAAGTAGTGAAATCCATGTTTAACTTGTAGCTGATGATGATGAATTATTAGAGTCAGAAGAGGAAATCATTATTGGAACATTAATTGGAGAGAATAATCATGTCTCAGTATTTCATAATGTTAAATAAGACATGTTTTAAGAATAATTTCAAGGGAATGTTGAGGTAAGGGCTAAGATACAAGTGTAGGAACAAATACATAATGAAGAGTTTTCTGATCTCTAATAAGAAGACACTCTAATTACACAAATTGAGTGTGTTTCCCATGATCTCCTAGATCACATAGAAGAGACCATAAGTGAATATGAGGAAGAGGTCACCATAGGAACTCCCCTTGGTGAACACAAGGGTAATTTAACCTTTTTGAATGAGGATAAATATATATAAGCTTCTTTTGCAGCTGTCCATGAGGAATATGACCAAGAATCAAATAAAAGGGAATTTGAAGAAGACTCCAAATTTTATCTTGAAGTATTGGATGACCATCTCAATTATGAAATGGACTATAGTATCAAGGATAAAGGTCATGCCACTCCTTAGGAAGTTATAGTCCTAAAAGAGTCTCATAAAACCAAGATATAAGGCATATTTGTTGGAGGTGACTCAATACCTCTATATAATTTTGAATCAACCTCAAATGCATTAGAGCATTAAAAACACTAGCTTGATGACCTCATCCCTCAAGAATAGAAGACTAACGTAGTAGTGGTTTTATATGATAAGGAGGAAGAAGATGATTGATATCTATAAATAGAGATCTTTGAAGAGCTTGAATATCTTTTCCAAATATAGGATCAAGTGCTTGAGAAGGTAGACAAAGATTTTTCCATGGAGGATAATGACCTAGATTAGGTTTACTATGTAGAGCTCATAGATAAGCTTTACGAGCTTGAAATTAATAATAATACCAATCTTACTAAAGACACTAAAGAAATAAAGAATGTATGCCTTATTTAATCAACCTTATAGGTCACAATTGAGAAGACATATAAAGAAGCTAAGTTTATCTGGATGCACATAACTGACCTATTTAGAGATGCTTAGTTCTCACTAAACATCATGCCAATGAAGTTGGTATATAAAATAGATACAAAGGAGGCATCAAGGCAAAGGGTCAAGGAGATTCATGCCTCATTCAATTCCTCATTCCAATGTGAAATAAGGTTGTCAAAATTCCCTTTTGATCTAAGAGGAAAGGTATATTTAAATTTAAGCTATATAGATTAGGGGAGTTATTAAAATTCTTCCTAGTGTTGTTCTATCACATTTATTTGTTGTCCCTATTTTGTTATAGGTTATTTTCCATTCAATAAGCTCCTTGGGAACTATATTTTATTTTTCACCTTTTAGTCTTTGTATTGTTTCAAGAGGATTTTTCAAAGATTGGCAGCTAGTGTTAGATCTAGGTCAATATATTGAACCATAGATGAGACTCCATGCCCAATGGACTAGAAAAGGATAATGTTATGGTTTCTCTTACATAGATAGGCATGTAAGCCCTATGAGTTGCCAAAAATGTTAGCCAATATTTGGCCCACATACCAAGCTCTTCACATGGATTGATCAATTGAGAAAAGTTCCTATTTACATGAATGATCAAATGATTTATATAAGCTTTGATAAGCTAGATTGTCACAAATTAATCAACCATATCACTTGTACATTTTATAAAAGCACCTCAAAAATATTTTCAAGCCAAAATCTTGTAATGTAATATATTCTTTCATTCCAGGGACATGCTTTATAAAATTCATGTTTGCATGAGATTTCTAGCTCAAGCTATGACCATTTAAAGTTGGACCTACAACATAAGATGTCCTTGCTAATTTCAAGTTTGAGCTTCATAAAGTAACCATTTAGGTTCAAAAAACCTTAATTATTTTATATTTTATCAATATATAATGGTTTGTGTGAGCTCGTATACTGACACATAAAATCTAATGATATATGTTGGGGTCAAACAACTCAAAAGGTCCCTAGGTTAAAATCCCTTTAAATGCTACAAGTTGGACAAGATCCTATAGTGTGGGTGTATTGATCTAAGATCCAATGGTGTGTATTCATTGAAAATAAGGTGGGTTTGAGCTAGATCAATGATTAGTATTAAATCATACCAATGATTTGATAGTGCATAAGAACTGATAGGAAAGTGGTCCCATATGGATCAAAGGCTTGCATTATTTCATACATCTTAATCCCATAGTGCATGAGCAAGTCAACATGTCAAAGGATATTTTTGGTAAGAAATAAATATACAACACTCATTCATACCAAGGAGATAAATGGTGCATAGGAGGTTAAAATTTCAAGATCTAATAGTGATCATCTATAAGGCTAATGGGAGTGAAGACAGATTGGAGCATTTTTATTAGCTTAAACAATATTCGATGGACAATATTGAATTAGAGGAACCATTTTTTATTGAGGAAAAAATGCTTTATAGGGTCATCACATCACCATTAAATCTTGATCAAACATGGAGTGGACATAGCCATGCATTAAAGTATAAATAACATAAAGGGACCACCATTAGAGCTAAATATAGACCTCTAATTCATAAATTTATATCATGCAGGGTTATTTCTGTTACTACGTGTGTCATTTTTGAAGGAGGACATCTATATATAATTAGATTTTGGTTTCTATGGAGAGAGAATAGGTCTATTTAGACCTATTTAGATGTAGAAAAGGGGCTATGTAGTTTATAGATTTGCATCAATATAAATATTATAGGAAAACCAATAATCTTAGATTGGTTTTCCATCTATAGAATGGACCTATGATATATATATGGAAATATAGTAGATATTTGATTAATAAAAAGGGTTTTACTTGTTTATGTGGCCCCATAATTGAAGAAAATAAGTAATTACTAGCATTTATGGCATGGCACTGTGAGTTTCAAGATTCAAGGATTTGATCTTCTTAAACAAGTCAAGTGGGCTTATGGTCCTAAGGTGGTGAATTGGTAGTTGAAGGAGCAATTGGAGCATGGATTCTATTCAATTAGACTTTTTCACCATGCATAAAAACCCCTTGTCTTATAGTGGTATCTCTTAACTAATGAAAGGAGTTTGAGGACTATTAGAACAAAAGGGGATTAGCTTATTGATAAGGATTGATTCTGATTAGAGAAAGGCATGTGTAAAGGAAAAGAATTAATGAAATGCCACCTCACTTCTTGATCATGATGACTCTTTATCCATTCTCCAATGGGTGTTCCCCTCTCTCTCTTTGTCCTTCTCTACTATAAATAAAAGCTTTTAACACTAAAAAATGATCCCTATATTCCCTCTCTTGGGCATGACTAGACTCTGCCAAGATTGAGATTGTAACCTCTTGGAATGAATACAAGACTATGTCTCAAATATCATTATTTGTATCTAGTGTGTTCATATGAATTGATTTGAATATGTGGGAGAAGTTTATCCCTTATCAGTTATTGACTTCACCTAGTTAGTAATTATCTTGTTATGCAGGTCATGATTAATGTTCAAATAGATTTTGATTGAGGCTCATATATGGATACATTGACTAGTTAGTGTCTTTCCTTAGACCTCTCCATCACTTCCCTTAGATTTTGATCATTTGTTGAACCTCTACATGAAATACTAATGCATGAAAGATACTTGGAATCCTAGATCTAGTCTTTTGATTATCTCATTAGTATTTAATAAGAGCTCAAATGGAGTGGATCAACCATATTTTAGGTGCATCACCATTTTTATCTTAGGTTTCCATTTTATGTTATCACTCACCATTTTGCCTACTCATTAGTATATTTTAGTAGTGGAAATGAGCTAAATGATCCATCAGAGGAGATAGTCTCATTAAAAATCCTAGAAGTCTGACCCCATTATAGGGTACCCACAACTTGAGGTCAGTCCCATGTTGAACTAGATTTGGGAAGAGGACCTAAATAATCTATTGCCTAGATAGGGTGAAATCTAGACCCCCAACAACAACCACTGATCCCAACTCATTATACAAGTTTATACATTCACCAAGACAAGACATCAATAGTATCTACATGACATATAATATTAATAATAATGATATTCTAAATCTAAATAAAATAGAAACATGATATAACTAGATTAATCATAATCATATATATAAATAGTGACCATGAATCATAATTAATAACAATATACCAAAAATTAACATTTGTAACATAATTATATCTTTAATAATTAGTCATCTAAGATTAGGCATCAAGAAAATATCAATATCTCATATAACAACCAGAGTGCATTAGACAGGTAGGGTTATAAGAATTTACTTTTTAATAATAAAATGATAATGGAAGTTTTTAACATTTAAGTCTACGCTTTCACTGATATTCATTAAATTTGAAAAGAATGAATCATTGGATTTTTCTATAATTATGTTTGAGTTATAAACCTATATTCTACTTTGCACAATAATAAACATTACCATGTTCTGATGGGTTTCCCAAGGAACGTTGTTAACATATTATATATAACATTCTAAGGTTTTTAACTCAAACCACACCTCCATATATTTTATCATTATGTGATCTACCATTCATCCCTCTAATACTAATATATATAGGTGTTACTAATAAAACAAAATTCTAAGTAATATTTACCACATCAATAATTCTAGTGATACTTAAGTAAATTCAACATACAATATTCTCTTATACTACCCTATCACTTTAATACAATGTTTAATCAATCATTTGACGCATATATAGATTTCTAATCACATTATTATATAATATACATGGATATTATCATTAAACATAACCACAACTATCAAACCCTAGAAGAAAATCCATGATAAAACCCTAATATGTTATATGAATAATGAAAAAATCATAGAAAGCTACTTTAAAAACATAAAACATCACCAAAACTCAAATATCATATACTAACAATCATGTACATATAAAACATCTCTGTATAAACACATATTAATCTTTCATCTCATCAAATTAAATAAACACATGACATTTAAAAGTTTATTCTCATATTTAGTTCATTTTCCAACCATGTCCCTATGACTAGATAACTTAGAATAGTGTTACTAGGTAATTATCACATGGCTAATTTTGTAATACATAGGTATGTGTGTGTGTGTGTGTGTGTGTGTGTGTGTGTGTGTGTGTGTGTGTACATACATACATACATACATACATACATACATACCCTCACCCCCCCCCCCCCCCACACACACACACACACACATACACACACACACAAAGAGACACACACATACACATACACACATACATACATACATATACATATACACATGTTTATATGCATACATAGATTTATATTTATATATACATATATGTTTACACACACACACACACACACACACACACACACACACACACACACACACACACACACACACACACACACACACACACACACACACACACACACACACACACACAAACACACACACACACATATACATATGTTTATATCCATACATAGATATATATCTATATATACATATATGTTTATATACATATATATGTATATATCCTCCACTACCTTTCCCTTATAATTTTTTGTGAATGGCCATAATCTAGGAAGATATAAAATATGTCTCTTTTATATTATTATCTTATATGATATTAGACATTATGCTCAAGTATCTTAAGGATATTCCATTTCATTCCCTATATAATTATCATATTAGTCATATCTATAATTTTCCTATGCTTATATTCTTCACATTTTAACATATTTCTCTTACACAATTTTGTTCTTCTTAATACTCAAATGTCTAAAATACATTACTCTAAATCACCCTAACACTTATCAAAATAATTAAGACTACCTTGTGTTATGAGTATTTTGATGGCCAAAATATAAATCACTAATAAAAACACACTGGTCATGGAAATTAGGTAAGATGAGTAATGAAACCCATATGGACAAGAAAATGGGACCAAATGAGTAATCAACTCTAGTTTTGTAAGCAAATGTTGATAGTTAAGTAATTAGAATGATATTGGCATAAAATTAGTGACATATAATGAATTAGTCAATATGAATATAATAGGATAGAAATTAGCTTATTAAACCAATTATAACTATTTTAATTTTAATTAATTAATTTATTTAATTTTTAAATTCAAATTTAAATTTTAAATTAAAAAATACAAAACAAATCATGGAGACAATTAAATGATGAAATTATGTCTCTGATTTCATCAAACTATATGGCACACCAAACTTAATGCTTTTTTCAATCAAAATTAAAGCACAAACTTACTTGTTATCATTTTTCAATGTTGGAGAAGAGTAAGAGACCATCTAACCTTAGATTTAAAAATTAAATGTTGACTTATCTGATTTTATTAAAAATTTAAATTATCTAAAATCAATAGTTTTATTTTGAATATTTCACTGCATAAGGTAGGAGACAAAAAAATTACTTAATAAAAAATGAAATTGAAAAATAAAAATAAATATTATCAAGCATGAAATATAAATTAATTTTATGAACATATCTTAGAAAATAAATATGCAAAAGAAGATGAATAGCTTGAAAATTAATTTTAATATTCATTCTTTTCATCCATTTTTCTAAATGTGAAGCCATATTGTTTGAAAATATATATATATATATATATATATATATTGGGATGTATTTTTCTCATGTTACTAGATTTTTTAAATTTTTAAATTTTTAAATTTTTTGGAGATGAAACTATTGTATTATGTTTTTTAAAAATACACACCAAAAATTTGAATAAATTGGATCACATATCTTACAATGAAATTTATTAGATTATATTGAAAAACATGATTACCTTATTACTCCACCATAAAATGATTTTGAATATGCACCACCCTCTAGCATTCCCACGGATTAGTAATAAGATAAAAGGGGAGTAAAAACATAAATGCTTGTTTCAATGATCATGGTTTTGTGTGTAAATATAAACTTAGTGATAATTTTCTTTCTTTTTTTAGTTATGATAAAGAATATTTAAAATCACAATGAGCTAACCCATTTATTTAGGCCACAATTTTCCAATAAAAAAATACATTATATATACTATAATGTTATTAAATACTAGAGAATTAATTCCAAGGAGGAAGACACTCCAAATAATGTGTGATGCCTTTAGGAGGTCAAAGCACATAGTGGCCAAAAATTTCAAGGATAATCTTATATAACAATGGAAGAGTCTTATTACTAGTCATTACATAATGGATGGGTGGGGAACCATTTTTTTAAAGTGTATTATGAATGAGAAAAGGAGGGGAAAAATAAATATAAAATGTAAATTTGAAGATAAAAATTAAAAGAGTTTAAAAGAAGCTAGCTATGCACGGTATAGGATAAAAATAAATAGAAAGAGTCTCTAAATAATTATTAAGATTAATAATTTCATGTATCTATATCTAACCTATTTGTTATTCTTTTTGCGTAATAAATTTTTTTTTTTATATTTGTAGATATTTGAATGCATGACCACATATAAGGAATATGATTTCATTAAATAAATGGGTTGTGTCATTTTGTCATAAAAATATATATAATATTTTATATGAAATTATGTACCTATATTTTTTCTTGTTTTTGTTTTGATTAAATTTACATGTCTAACAAATGCTACCCATTGTATTAGTGTAATAAATATGATTATACATAACAATAAATTGAATCTAAAATGATATGAAATGTGTAAAATAAATTTTAAGATAAATGAAATTTGAAAATGAGAATAATAAAAATTACTTAATTTTGAGTCAGTTATAAACTATGGAATAATAAAACTAATAAAAAAAAATATCTAGAAGCAATCATGGAGAAAACATTGAAATTTTGTACAAATCAAAGTAGTGGAGAAAAATATTAGAAATCAAATTGATCTATTTTGGTAGTGATAAATATATTTTGGTTTAATTTAGGTTTGAAATGTTCATTTTTAGAAATAAGGCTTAATTTCAATTAGTTGATGTGAAATACTATAGAAAAGTTACAAGTGCATTAGTTTATGTCTTTTGATTATAAACCTCTATAAATTTTATTAATTGAGGTTTAGATCTTTTAAAAATCATTATAAATTTCAAAACCATAATACATTCCAAGATACATTTTAATAGCATAATATGGATTAATTATGTCACTCTTGCTTCATTTAGATCTATGTTTTTAGACAATATGAAAGTAAGTACCCAAGTAATCTAACAAGTCATCTAGTTAAATTTGAATATCTCATATCTTATATCTATGTGTAATATGTAAGAAACTAGTATAATACATGTGATATTTCAGTAAATTCATTATATTTTTATACAAGGCATGCATAAAATTCATTAAATGGAAAAATGATAATCAAATAATTATGTAATATTTCTTGTGAGATTTCTTCCTATATTAATTTCATTAATATCTTTGTGTATCTATAATCTTATTAAATTAAAAATAATATGTATTGTAACACAAGATGATAATAAAAATGAAAGCAATATATTTAAAAATTCATTCTATACCAATAAATCTATTTATATGGGGCATGGGACATACAAAGACAAGTGACAAAGATTAATTAGATTGATTTAGGTTAGAGCTGAAATACTAAGACTTAATTTTAGTAGCATCCAAGAATGACAAGTTTATCTTAGTAGACTAACCTAATATCATAAAAAAAGTCTTATTACCTTTTTTAGATACTAAAATATTACTGAAGTGCCATATTTGTCTTTTATTATTAGTAAATACCTATTAAATATCTGTCCTTAAGTTATAGACCTCCCTATTGCTGAAAGTCTTGAATTTTCCATTTCATTATGCCTAACTATTTATGTTACGGTTGCACCGTATAATTATTTATGAACCAAATATCATACACTATACATAAATCATAAAACCTGATATACCACCCTCAATTTTAGTTTTAGAGCCTCAACCACTTCTTAGCATGTCATAAACTTGCATTCCACAAATGCACATTTGTATCAACACAAGTGTCTAGTCCTCAAAAGTCATCTTAATTTCAAATGTTTCAAATCATATGGGTTATTATATTTTTAGTATTTAACCCTACCATGATATATTTCCAAAAGTTTTGGTATAAATTTAATTCAAATCTTTAGCTAATACCATGCAAGCACATATTCATACTCATTTAATTGATTCCATAATTGAGTTATACTTCTCTATTTTTCTTATTTTCATATAAGTCATAGGAGTGTACATATTATAGTTATAAATATCTCAAATAACATCATGTGAGTTATATTATTAAAGTTAAAATATAGTTCATTACATGACCTTTTATATAGTATATTTCATGTTTATTATGAATTAAACACCTAAGGGAGAACTGCATGTGTCTATAGCCCTCCTTAGAGTATTGTCTACTTAATAATTTTTCACTGATATAGAGTTTATTGAGGTCATATTGATACCATGTTCCAATTAACACATTTTAGGAAATATATAAAGACCTAATGTGAAATTTTAAGGTTTGATCCATAAACATTCATTGACAACCTATGCACACAAATATAAGGCATAAAAATAAAAGATACAAAAAGCTTAAAAGGCTATAGGTGGTATCTCAGATATATAATGATATTCTATAATAAAATTTTCCTTGATATCTGGACACCTACATCAGTGCAAGTGTCCCAAGGTTGACGTAAGTGTTTAGGCTTATAGAAATAATATTTCCATAATTTGATGAGTAGATCCTAATCTTGTCCCTACTTAGTTCCATCCCTAAACTTATTATATATTCTATAACATTTTAAAACAATCTATTTATTGTATCTTCTTCATGTTTATATAACCAAGCTCCTTTTTAGTATACATTCTATTTTTATCATTACTTAATATCTTAATTCAAAATATTTGTTTATCTGAGTTTTGAATTAATTAGCTTGCTCTAAAATACTTTATTCATCATTTTATATTTTTTATTATACCAATTTAACCTAAACAAAAAATCATATTAAAAATATTTTAAAATTTAGTGAGCTTAAACTATGTGTCTTGTCATGCAAATCCTAGCTTGTTATAGGGATATAAATATTCGAGGGTTTTTTATTTCAATAATTTGTAGATCCAATTTTTTCCATTTCCTTTGGCATTTTTATTTTCATTTATCAAATATGTAAAATTTTAACAAATATATTTTTAAATGGAATATAAATAATCCTTAGTCCATCATATTTATAAGAATAAAGAATTAATTAATGCATTCTTACATGTTGTACAAGAATAAATCAATAAACATTCTAAGGTTAATACATCCACTTCCAATAATGGTGAACCCTTAGATGGTAAAAATATCTACACATATTCTATTGGAAAATTAATACTTACACTCAATTATTGGTATTAATTTCCACATCAACACAAGTGGTGTCTTCATCCCATTTGGTGGATTGTCAAAGCTTAAATCTAAATCCCAATTGGCCTACTACACAAACTCTTCTCTAATTTATTCACGATTTGGAATCTAAGCTTACCAACATGGAAAAAAATTATTTCAAATAAGATCATGCTATTTTCAAACTTGGATATCTTTACATATTTTTAAATCGATATCATGATCTTATTTTAAATCACATGAGATATCTTTACACCCTTTTCTAACTAGTTTTTTTTCACCCAAGTTCACATTTTATGATGGCGAGGGTTAACATAAAAAACATCTCTAATATTTTTATGTGACATGTCTTGATTATTATTCAAATTATAAAATTTTGACCAAATTATTTACAACAATCCTAAATAAATATTCTTTAATATGGTTCTATTAGTTACCAATCCAATTAGTGAAATCATTCATACCACTCATAGATAAATTTATAACACATTTTTCTATCAACATCTTTAAAAGATGTAAAATGCATAAATTTACAAGATAAAACAAGGAATAGATGAGCCTATTAAAGAATCTATTTTGAGGTTAAATAATTTTGGAAAAAATGACAAATCCAATGGTAGATAAATAGCTTCAAGTCATATTTAATAAAGTTTTACTTGCCTCATTACATGAGTCAAATATTTTCAAGAAGTTCAAATATTTTTATGGATTATTCCCTATCGTTTTAGATCTGAATTGAAACTTATTTCATTGAAAAATCTTATGTATGTACCAATCACACATACTACATATGTTACTGAGTTTCATATCAAACCAAGATACAAGGTAAACCTTGTAAAACCTAAAAATGAATCAACCATAAAATTTAATGCAATATCATAGCAACCTAATCAAACTATATTATCTAATTTACCTAAGAAAAAATTTAAATGATTAACTGAGTCTTTTGATTCATTAATTAATATGTGCATGGAGTTTTATCTCATATCTCTCCCTCTTCCCATAGAGATTGATATGAGTTGACCTATACCAAAAGGATATGATGTTAATTCATATTGTGACTATCACCAAGGCCTTAGGTATTATAAAAATATTTTATACCTTAAAACATAAGATCCATAACCTTAATGATAACCAAAATATTGCCTAAGATGATCCTCCATGCAATTCAAGTTTACAATTTAGATACTATTTGAAGTTGAATATATTTAACAATCCATTGCAATACCATTCTAAGAAAGATCAAGAAGTAAAAATTTCATTTAATGCACATCCCCATGTATTACATTATGGGAACTCATTGGATAGTATAGTATGAAATTATACATTAAAAATACCTCTTATCATTCAAATCCCACCTATTACATTAGATGATAGTGAAATTATGGATGACTCAAATCTTCATTTATTATTTCTTTGAGCATATCTTGATCATTAACCTATACATAATTATATGATAGATAAATGTACTAGAGATAATGTATGTAAAATTATTTTAATTACATATTTATGATATACATATTAATATTTATACCCTTCGACCAAAACATGTAGATAACTTGATGGGTCATCACCATATGTTATTAATGAGATTGATTTACCTTCACAATTTGGTCTAACACATGTGGTCACTACCTTCTCATTTATAATATACATGAGACCCTTTGAAATTATATTAGGATGACCTTGGATACATAATATTTATAGAGTAGCTTCCAGAGTGTATGAGTAGATTAATTACATTCATACCAATAAGGTAGTCATAGTTTCTAAAATATCATATGAACACCCACTTGAATAAGAGAAGTTTATTGCTAGATAGTTAATTATAAATAATGACATGGTTAATAATTTGAGAAAGGGTATGAAATAGGTAATCAAATTTCCTAATTGTTCCATACTTAAGATACCATTCACTAGAGATATAAATTAGATTCCACAGAATACTCATCTACACCCACACGAACTACCTAGTTTCTACAAGCACATAAACATGTTTTGATTATAGTTCCATTGAGGAAACCACAAATCACTAAAAATTTATTTAAATTAAAATAGACTCATAATACCTATACACAAACATATATTATTATGATACATATGTAGAGTACTATAGATTATGCAGTTCTAGATATCATACCTATATATGCTCATTAGCAATATCACATGATTGATGTACCATATTCTAAATTTTGAGATACCTATGAGAAACCCTTTGATGGGATAAAATTAAAGTTTTTATTTATTATCAATTATTCCAAAAAAATTTAAAAAAATCAAGAAAATAAACATTAAAATATATATTTTTTAAAATAATAAATCAGCATTCACATATTTATTAGCTCGTTGTCATATATGTTATTTAGTTTATGCTAGTAGATAACATTTTATTTTCTGTATACATATATGTTTCATGCATACTTGAATTTATATGTGTATAAACCATATCAATGATACATGAACATATAGATGTTGTACCTTTCCTCTTCTTCCATGGCACATTATGTTGGATGCATTTGTTTCTATGATCATGATTGATACATGTTATATAATTTTATGACCACCTTTCCATTATCATGTTGATGTTATATACTAATTTTTACACATTTATATACTCATGTTTACATACTTAAAAATGTATTTGATATTCTATATTACATAACATTATTTGCTAACACATATATGCATGGAATAATATGATATATTTATGGTGGTTAATTCTACTTAATTTATTCACATTTTCACTTTAATGACTTCATTTTTTCTTGATTTTTATTATGTTTCTTGTGAAAAAATTTATAATTTTCCTTGATTGTTTTCCCCTATGACATGTATGTTTGTTTATATTTCTATTTGGACATTTGAATATGTCATTCCTTAGAGTGTGAGACATTTGAATACACCCCTTATTTGTGGTCTCCTTAGATCTATTTTGTGTGACATTGAAAGATATTATTTGTGTGTTTCATTGTTTGTAGTGTATAATATTAATTTCTATGCATTTCCATGATCCGTATCAATAATTTTAGGACTTTTTGTGATAACATACTATTATATTCATTGATATATCTACTTGTACATTATACTCTTATATGCTACATGATTCATACATAGATTGTATAATTATATTATCCTTTTGAGTTAATGTAACTATTAGGTCCAATATTCCCCATACTCATATTTTCATATGGGGACCCTATTGTTGCATCAATTTTAGCCCTTGGGGGGAGTTCTTCAAATTCCATCTAATTAAGCTACACTATGGGAACAACCCCAGGCTATGGGTCACATATGGTGGGGTTGGACCTCTAGAGAAGGCTAAATTCCTCTTGGTGGATCACCTATACTAATGTTTATATTAAGAAAAGGGTTAGAAAGGGGCAAAATGATCTTAAGAATGATAAAAGTGTGATCCACAAAATTATTTGAGAACTCACATGAACATGAAATATACACTAGAGAAGCATACGAAAATACTAGCTCACACATCTTAAAATCTAGCTAGTTGCATAATTATTTCATGCACTAGGTTCATGAAGTAATGAATGAAGATAAGAGGAATTATAAGACTCAAACCAAGCTTACATTAATGGTAGAAAGAATTCAAATGCAAAGCTACAATCAACTAGAAAACAACCTAAACTAGTCAATAATGAAGGACAATGGGCATGAAAGATTCTTATTCACAAGGCCATCATGTACAAGATTACTAAACATAGTTAAAAATAAATAGATAGGTAAAGAAAGTATTTATTATCTTCAAGAGATTTTTCATACAAGTTTTGATAAGGTCTAGCCTTATAAAATGAGGGTCTCTACTCTTAAAGAAATAGAGAGAATTATTATAAAAACTAAGAGAGAGATTAAAAATGGTAATATGTGAGAAAAAGAGAGAGAAGATGGAGTATGAGTAGACAAATCATTGATTGATCTGCCACCTTTTTGATCAAATCAGAACTAGTTCTCTATTGATAAGTTAACCTTTTATTTGTCCCAATATCCCCTAAATCTTCTCATTAGATAATAAAAATGCACTAGAAGACAATAATTACCAAACGTGGTGAGTCATGATGCTGATTATGAATTAAAAACCTTAGGCACCCTAAAAATCTATTAAATTCTACAATTACTTTCTCTAATAACTAGATCTCCATCTTGGGACTCTATGTCATCTCCACTTACTTCATTATGAGGGCAAGGTCCTTATATCCATGTACTTGATAGGGCCATGCCCAAGTTTACCCTTATCAACTATTTATCAGATATATATATTTGTCTAAAGATGAGACACTTATCCATAATCATATATCAGCCCCTACTTCAATATCTAAGCATTGGTCTTTTTTATAGATGGAAAACCAATCTCCTATATTGATTTTCATATAGCTTTTATATCGATGCAAACCTATAGACTAAATAACATCCTTCTTGATCTCCATTAGGATTAAATAAACCTATTATGCATCTAAGAATTTATGGATACAAAGAACTCACCATATACATAGGTCTTTTTTAAATAATAGTGAACATAGTTATAGAATAATATCGTAACCCTAGAAGATGAACCTTGCATGTTACAAATTTTAAAACTAGAGGTTCATATTAAGCTTCAATGGTGTTAGAAATCCATCATTGATCATCTTAAATATATCACTATGTACTTTTAATGGTATTTGATTAAGATATAATGGTAATAGGATGATATTTGTAGGATTTTCTTCTATTTTGACATAGGTCACAATTGTTTTCCACTTAAAATATCTTGTCTTTTGACCTTTAAAATTGATCATCTATTTAATTCATCATGATTGAATGAGTGCCATTGATTTACTTAGATCCAATATATTTTATTTCTAATACTGACCATTGATCTTGATACACATTAGATGAGCACCATTAGATATTGACTATCACACATTGTTGATCTTCTTCTATATGAATGAATGTGAGCTGTAGATCTTAGGTTAGTTTAACATGGTTGAGACACTTATCACCTACACATTTCTCTTTGAGATTAACTGACATTTTAACCCCTCACTCATCATTATATCTAATTATATGATTGATCATACACCATTGATCTACATGGGCCCATTGACATATATAAAAATATTTCTCACCATTAGATTTGATTTGAGTTCCTATGATCTTGCCACTTATCAACCATACATTTACCCTAGAGATCATTTGACCTTTTAAATTGATACTTAACATTGATCTAGAATCTAAAGTCAAATTCATTAAATTATATCTTTAGGATCCATAACATCTATTATATTATTGATCATCACTAGAATTCGATTCAATCAAATACTTACCATTGATCTTGGAACATTTCACTCTGCAAGTCTAACTTTGAAGCTTTATATTCTGATATAGAAAGCTCATCAACACATGGAATTTGTAGAGAATGTTCAAGGCATGAAAAAAATCATGTTCATGTGGTCTTTTATCCTAAGAATATTTCATAATTATATTTGTTAAATGTATAATCAAGTTGATCTATCCATTTCTACATGACATTCTAATGATAGTCTGACTTTTCTATGCTTGTGCACAAACTTTCAAGGCTAAAAAATGAGATTCTAAGACTTGTTAAACCTAATTTATATCCATGAAGGTCATAATCACCATGAAAACCTTTTTCATCTCTTCCCTTGCAACTATAGACCTATTTCAAGACTTACTTCCTAAAGATCAACAAATTGTACTTTAAGCTTACTTAAAGTGTTTCAAAAGATTTACAAGAAATATGTGATCTTTGGACCACTCATTCCATCCATAACTCTATTCAACTCATCACTCCATACCAAGACCTCTATAAACTAGTCCATCTAGGAATATTTCCGTATATAAGCCAAAATTGGCCAACATTTTTGGTGATGTCCTAGGGTTGCATGCCTATTATGTAAGAAACTAGTGGCCTTAAACTGATCCATTGGGAATGGAGTCTCAAGGTTTCTTCTCAACCAAAACTATTATGAGATTGATAAAGGATGACCCTTTTTAAACTTTCCTTTTGAAGGAAAAATGAATAACAGAGAAAAATAAATAAATGTTCCCCATAAATTATTGAGCAAGAAACATAAAACTAAAGAAATGTGCTTAAAGCACTAGTGAAAAGCATGAAAAAATAATATAATATGTTATAATATCATACAAAAAATGTAAAATCTTCTAATAAAATAGCTTTTAAATTAATGTCATTGACTAGGATGGCTAATACCTCTCCATCTAGTTGGGCAAGCTAAAATACATTATATTATTTACATCCATAAATCAAATAGGGACCACTCTACAAGCTATCAAATTTGGTATGGCTACTTGGCTTGGCCTTATTTGAGTCTCATTTTAAGACTAGGTCCCCTTTACTGAAGTCCCTTTTTTGGATCTCTTTTCAAAGGCTTTTTTAACCTATTCTTGGTGTGGCTCTACTGTCTTCATTACAAGGTCACTGATTCTTTCAATCTTCATGAGCTCTATCATCCTCACATTCATAGGTTCACTCTCCATCAACTCAGGCTAATAGGCTAACTCCAATGCATACAATTTAATAAAAATGGGAAATTTGGCTTCCCTTCCATATATAAGGGCATATGGATAAATTATAATGGTAGCTTTGAGTGTCACTCTATCAACCCATAAGGCTGTACTTAGCTTTGTATGCCACACTCTTTGATTTTCTTCCATAATTCTCTTGATAATATTTATCAAGTCCTTGTTTGTGGACTTTACCAATCTATTTCTTAGAGGGTTGTAATTAGAAGATGTGTTAAGATAGATGCCTATCTTAAGTGCCCATTCACTTATCTTCATGCTAACAAATGCTAAGGGATTATCTAAAATTATAGTAGTTGGGACCCCAAAAATGGTCACTATGTTATCATAAAAGTCCAACACTATTTTTTCATTATCTTATTTTAAGGAAATTGCTTCCACCCACCTAGTTAAGTAATCAGTTGTAGTGAGAACCTATTTATGTGCTGCACTTGAAGGTGGATTGTTCATACCTATGAAGTTTAACACCCATTATATGAAGAGTTGTTCCACCTAGATTGGGTTGATTAAAAGAGTTATTAATCTATGCTTTCCTAGAAATAGAGCACACTTTCAAAATTTCATAACCAATGTATAGGCATCCTTGAAGAGGCTAGGCTAGTAATAACCATCTCTCAATACCTTTTCTACTATTTTTCTTAGAACATAATGGCATCCTACAAGTTCATCATGAAACTTCTCCAAGATCTTTGTCACTTTACTTTCATCAATGCACTGAAGAAGTACCCTATTGAGGTCCATTCTAAAAATAACACCAGCAACTAATGCATAAGGTATGGATTAGAGTTTTAAATACCTTCTTTTTACTCTATTTAAACCTTGGGGGTATTCTCCTATCATCAAGAAATGTGTCATAACTTGGAGCCAAATATTATAAAGTGGAGGTGCATCTACCTATGAGTTGTCTTGTGTCACCAAAATAACTTCTTTGTCTTCTTGAGGGTCATCCACCATATGCTCACATAAGCCTTTGCCTCTTACCATCTTGGTGACTTTGATCTCCACATTATAATCCCTAACTTTAGAAATCTAGCTTGCTCTTTTCTCATTTAAATCATTTTTTAGGAGGAAGTCCCTAACTCTAGGATGAGACACCTTAAGATAAAGCTTACTATTGGAATGCATTGGCTTAAAAATTTTAAGGCTTCTCAAAACATCAAAAAATTGATTTTCTATAAAAGCATACCTCACCTCATATCCTTCTAGCCCTTGAATAAAAAAATCAATTAGATACTCAAGTCCTTCACCATTCTTTTACATCATCATAGCTAATATGATTTCAATATTGGCAAAGGTGTATAATATGAAATCCTTTGAGAAATCAGGATTCATGACTGATGGTGCTTCAGTAATGGCTTATTTGATGGCCCCAAATGTTTCTTTATCTTCATTTGACCAAGCAAACACTTAGCTCTTCTTCATCATGGAGGTGATGGGTTTGACCAGGTTTGTAAAACTAGGAATAAACCTTCTCATAAATTTTATCTTCTTAAGGAATCTTTTGATTCCCTTTTTATGCTTGGGTAAAGATAGTTCTAAGATAATACTTATTCTATCAAGGTTAATGAATAACCCTTCATTTGAGATAATGTGACCCAAAATTTTTTCTTTATGAGCAAAAAACTCACATATCTTGGGTTTTAAATAGATCCCATACTCTATACATATTTGGAAGATCAACCTTAGATGGTACATGTGCTCACTATCCTTTTTGGATAAAACTACGATGTCATCCAAATAGACTAGTACCATTTGATTCAACAACCCTTAGAAATCCTTTTTCGTGGCTCTTTGGAAAGTTGCCCCTACATTTGGTAACCCAAAAGGAATATTTTAGTAAGCATATGTGCCCTACTTTTTGGTTAAGGTAGTCTTATATTTATCTTCTTCTCTCATCAGCACTAGGTTATATCCTAGATACCCATCCAAGAGGGATAATCATTCGAAACTAGAAACTATCTAAGGTAGTTGCTCCATGGATGGAAAAGGATAGTGATCCTTCAATGAGAGCCTATTTGAATCCCTAAATTCAACACACAATTTGATCTCCCCACTCTTCTTTCTCATAGGTGCCGAATTGGCTACCCATGAGGAATGCCTAATGGGAAAGATGATCTTGGATTCAATCATCTTGGTCAATTATTTCTTCATAAGCTCTTCAATTTTGGGGTTTATAGGCCTCTATTTCTTCCTGATAGGCTTGGCATTAACATCTAGTTCTATAGTGTGTTGGGACAACTTGGGCTCAAACCCTCTTAGGTCACTATATTCCCATTCAAAGTTATTTGCATATTTTTTACAAAGTCCTATGATAGCATGAATTTTAGGTTTAGTTCTTACCTTTCCAAGATTGAGGAGCTTGCCTTTGAATATAAGGACTCTTTCATAGTTCTCTTCACTTGTTGACATTACTACCTTGTCTTTTCTCATATGATCTCCCTTATAGAAAAGACCTTCAATGGTGACAAGCCCTTTAAAAAGATTGTTAGATCTCAATTGAATAATTTTCTCCTCATACTGATGTTGAAACATTTCTTAGTTTATGGAGGAAAACTCTAATTCTTAATATAAGAGACATGAAATTTACTTTTCATTCTCAAAGACCTACCAATGAGCTTCATTATTTGGCATTGATGGTATTATTACTACTTTGACATATGGTTATACCTTGGTCTGTTTTAATTCATTCAGGATATCAAATTGAGTTCTCAAAATTTCTAACCTATCAACATGGCCATTTTGGCTCCTTGGTACTACTTGGATGTTAAAGGCCTCAAAATATTCAATTAGGTCCCACACTCCATGTTTTTAAGACTTCATCAAAGGATTCTTGGTGATATTTTTACCTCTAACCTGGTGCACTATCATCTCACTATCCCCATAAAATTTAACTACTTGATCCCTCTCTTACTAGCCCTTGAAAATAAATTGGAACCTGTAAAAAAAAACTTGTCATTAGAAGGGTATACTAGAATTTCACCTTCACCCACTCCATGTTTTCTCCTTGAACCATCAAGAACCAATTTTAATAAGCCACTAGGATCTTCTTTAGGTCTAATAAGGGATTCCATGGACTAATTCTCTTCATGTAAGTAATAGGCACCCATGTCCCTCTCTTCAACTCCTTCCAAGGGATAAACCAAATTATTGGCATTCCATAGTTCATCCAAGAACATGTTTGGTATCTCCATAGGGTGAGTTTTTAATTCTTGACCAACCATATGTTCATCCTCATCTATGATGGTGTAATTGATGTTTATGTTATTTGGACCATAAGGTTCCTTGTGGAATTGTGTAATATGCTTAGCCTTAATAGATACCTTAGTCCCATATCTTGTTTTGAATTATATGTATGACCAATTTATTAAATCTTTAATATTTCTAATGAATTACATAGAAATAGGTCAAAATAAGGAGGTACATATATGATCAATACATCTTGAACCAATGAGACACTAGGACAAACATTCAAGGTTAGGTGGAGATTTTTGATTATGTCAGATGGATTGGTGGAAAAACCATCAGGATACAACACTCATTTAAACTCAATCTCATATATATACCAAGCTAATCCACTATGGGCTTTAGCATTACAAAAGTGATAGCCCCACTGTCTACCAACAAATTATGCACTAAAGAGTCACTAATGATTATTAAAATATATAAGGGAGGAGGTTTGACCACCTTACCTAATTTCCCTTCATTAATACATTTAGTTGCATTGGTGAGAACCACATTCTCCTTGATTGGTTATTTTTTATGAACCTTGATTATTAACAACCCTTCTTGAAGTATGTCCACCTGACTAGGCATGGAGAGCATATCCCATATTTGCACACTCATATTGTATAATTTCATTTGTTCCACAATGTTGATGGGTGACCAACCAAACTTTGGTTGTACTTTAGGAACCACAACTATACTTTAAATTTATGAGATTTTGGGACCCAAGACATTCCCCTAATTTTGATTCCTTGGAGAAATTGAAACCTTTGGAATAACAAGTCCATTTGGATTTGATATTTAAGAAGTAATGGTAGGAGGTTCTTCAAATACTTCATAATTACAATCCATTTCCTTCTCTTGAACCTTGTATTTTATACCATTATAATGTATGCATATATAGAACTAGCCTACTAATTGAGTGCATAACACTCTTCTTTCTCATAATTCACCAGTTTAGCACCCAACTGGCTTGGTCCTTGATCATGTTTTTGACCTTGTTGAGGTTCTTCTAATTTTATCATGGGAATCTCTATGTTTTGAGCCATAAGATCTTGATTATACCCATAATTAGAATCTTGCTACCATTGATCATTGAAATATTGATTGAAATCAATTTTTGGGATAATGGACTGACCAAAAGACTAATTCCAAGGCATGGTCCCCTCAGCTTCTTGAGCAAAATTATTTTGAATAGGGACCAAGGTGTTAGAAGTACTTATAGCTTTCAGATTAAAATTACTCTATCTATTATAGTTAGGCTAACCTTGTCCTTTGCTTGATAATATTGCTACTGAGGTTGATATGAGGCTTAATAAGGCATATTGAAATCTTTTTGCCTCTTAATATTCACTATCTCATTTCCCAAGGATTGAAGCATGCTCTTAAGCTCTTGAAAGTTCATATGTTCTTTGGAATCACTAGATTGACTAGTGGAAGCATTTTCATAATTTAGTGATGGTATAACAATAATTATGGGCATAGTAGGAATGACATCAAGTGGAGGAATATAAATAAGGGATGGTTTAATCTCAAGAAACAAAGGCATTGGTGGTCTAGGCATTAGCTTACCAACTTGGACTAGATAATTTTCTTCTCTAATAGCAACCTCATATGCATTTGATAATGTGTTCCCTCCCATAGATTGGATCATTACTGAAACATCATTATTAAGGGATTTAAAATAGTATAGGAAGGCAAATTTAGGGTTAGGCCTCACAAATACTAGGATTCTATCCAATGTTTTTTTGAACCTTGTGTTAATGTCTTGCATAAATTCATGATGGGCCCTTTTTATTATGGTTAATTACTATATAAGTGACAAATGGTCACTTTTATATTCTAATCTTTTTACACAAGTCCTCTCTTAATTAGCCCCATATGGAAATGGAATTAACAAATCTTCTATATTAGTCTAGGGCTTTATCTTTGAAGGATATGGTTAATAATCCAATTGCTACATTTTCCTGGTTTATATCATGAATGTTGCAAAAGTTGGATATATCCATAAGGTGCTCATAAGGGGTTGTAACTTGGTCTACAGTAAAATAAGAGACACTCTTAAGAGATTTTACTGGAATAGGATCATATTTATGGAGGGTTAGAGGACTTTGGCCATTAAAAACCATAAAAGCTCTAGGAAATACCATGGAAATAAAAGAGTTTAACAAAGATCTTCTTGAAGGGGTAAGCCTTGAAAGTGATTAGGAACAAAGTTACCTTTATATCGATGTGTATTATAAAACCTTAACCTTTTGACTAAATCTAAAGGAAATTCAAGAAATTCAAAGGGAATACCTCTTGAAGTTGACCTTGTTATCACCTTTGGTATGAGATGAAGTCATTGATATGTTACCATAATGTTGAATGTTCTTTTGGAGTCACCAGATGTTATTTCTTGGAATATATAACTACTATAAATTGATCAAACTAGCATCAAACTCTGACCAATATTATTTGAAATTTATCCCACTAGGTATGATATAAACTATTATAGCATCAATTTGCACTCTTAAGGGGGAAGTTCTTCAAGATCCATCGAATTGAGCTACACTATGGAAATATCTCTAGGTTTTGGGTCACCTATGGTTGGTTTGTACCTCAATATAAGGCCAAATTTCTCTTGATGGATCATCTATACAAATGTTTGTATTAATAAAAGGGTTAGAAAGGGGGAAAGGGCTCTTAGGAAGGCTAAAATTGTGATGCACCAAATTAAGTAGGAACTCAAATGAGCATGAAATATACATTAGAGAAGTGTAAAATAATACTAGCTCACACAATCTCAAAATATAGCTAGTTGCATAAGTATTTCATACACTAGGTTCAAGAAGCAATGAATGAAGCTAGGAGGAATTCTAAGACTCACACCAAGCTTACATTAGTGGTATAAATTACACAAATGTAGACTTGAAATCAACTAAAAACACACTAAGATAATAAATAAAGAAGGATAATGGGCATGGAAGATTATCCTTCACAATTCCATCATGCACAAACTTACTAAACATAGTTTAAAATCAAGAGATAGGCAAAGAAAGTCTTTATTAGCTTCAAGAGGTCTTTTATACAATTTTTGACAAGGTCTATCCTTATCAAATGAGTTTCTCTTCTCTTACATAATTTACGCAAAATTATCATTAAAATTGAGAGAGAGCTTATAAAATGGAAATAATGGGTAATATATGAGAAAAAGAGAGATAAGAGGGAGCATGAGTACAAAAATCATTGATTGAGCTACCACCTTTTTGATCAAATCAGCACTAGTTCTCTATTGAGAAGTTAAATTTTAATTTATCCCAATATCCCCCAAATCTTCTCATTAGCTAAGAAAAATGCACTAGAAGACAATATTTGCCAAAGGTGGTGAGTCATGATCTTGCTTATGAAGGAAAACCCTTAGGCACCCTAAAAATCTATTAAATGTTATAATTTCTTTCTCTGATAACCAAATCTCCATCTTGGGACTTTATGTCATCTCCACTTTTTTCATTATGAGGGCAAGGTCATTATATCCATGTAATTGATAGTTCCATGACCAATTTTACCCTTATCAAGTATTTGTTATAAATATATATTTTTATAAAGATGAGACACTTCTCCATAACCATATATTTGACCCTACTTCAATATCTAAGCATAGATCTTTTCTATAGATGGAAAACCAATCTCCTTTATTGGTTTTCTTATAGATTTTATATCGATGCAGACTTGCATAGCCACCTTCTTGATCTCTATTATGTTATATAGACCTATCCTACATTTAATCAATTATTAAAATTGAGAACTCACCATATACATAGGTCTTATTTAAAGAGTAGCAAACACAGTTTCAAAATAATATCATGAACCTGGAAGATGAACCCTACATGTTACAAATATTTGAACTATAGGTTAATATTTAACTTTAATGGCATTATAAATCCATAATTGATCATCTTGTCTCTATTAATGTGTCCTTTTAATGGTATTTTATTTATCTCTAATAGAGATAGGATGATCCTTGCAGGAATTGATTATATTTTGACCTAGGTCACAATTGTTCTCCACTTAAAATATATTATCTTTTGACCTTTAATATTGATCATAAATCTACTTTCTTATGATTGAATTATCACCATTAATCTTCTTATACCTAATTTTTTTGACTTTTAATAATGATCGTTGATCTTGATCCACATTGGATGAGTACCATTAGATCTTTACTATCATACTCCATCAATATTCATGTATACAAATGAACATGAGTTGTAGAACTTCTTTTAGTTTAACATGGTTTAGAAACTTATCACCCATGTATTTGTCTTCAATATCTGTTGACCTTTGACCCCTCACTCATCATTAGATCTACTTGTATGATTGATCACACACCACATATCTACTTGGGTCCACTAACATCTATCATATTTCTAATCACCATTATATTTTATTTCAGCTCCCATGATCTTGCCACTTATTAGTGACATATTTACCCTATATATCCTTTGACCTTTTGACTTGATGCTCACCACTGATCTAGAATCTTTGATCAAATCTATGTTGTTGGATCTTTTAGACCCATTAACATCTATCAAATTATAATTTACCATTAGATTTGATCCAATATAATTATGTCCATTGATCTTGGAACATTTGAATTCAAATATATAGATCACTAATCTTAAAATTGACATCCCTATACATGTTTCCCTTTGCAAGTCTAACTTTGAAGCTTTATATCTTGAGATAGAAAACTCATCAAGACATGAAATTTATAGAGAATTTTCAAGGCATGAAAAACATCATGTTCATGTGGTCTTTTATCTTGAGAGATTTTCCAAAGTGAATTTATTAAATCCACAATCAAGTTTATCTATCCATTTTTACATGACATATTGATGCTAGTCTATCTCTTTTGTGCTTGTGTAGAAACTTTTAAGGCTCAAAAATGAGTTTTTGAGAACTAGGAAGCCTATTTTATGTCCATAAAGGTCATGATCACTATGATAACCTATTTTATATCTTCCCTTATAGCTCTAGACCTATTTTAAGACTTCCTTCTTAAATATGAACAAATTTGATTTTAAGATTTCTTAAAGTGTTTCAAATGATTTGCAAGTAATATGTGATCTTTGGACCACTCATTCCATCCATAACTATATTCAACTCATAATTCCATACCAAGACCTATAAAAATTTATCCATCTAGGAAAATTTCCATAAGTAGGCTAAAATTGGCCAACAGACCCTCTTTCTATATCATATTTGATTTATTCATATTCTTCCTTACTTAGATGACTTCATTTTGGGTGTTACATAATTCCTAAGTATGGAATTTAACTCATAACTTGGTTATGATTATTTTGATCTACTTATACTTGGTCAATCATTCATAATGACTAAGAATACTCATCTAAGGTTTAATAATAGAGGTTGGTATAACTAAAGTATCATTTTGGTGATTTGAACATTATTTCCTTAGACATATCAATAACATATATATCATGTTAAGATCAATGTTTAAAGCTAGATGATACTAACAATGTTTGAGATCTTGTTTAATTTTTTCATTATACTTAAGGTCTTGTGAAATATTTGGATTTTAATTTGTAGGTCATGAATTATCCTATATGGGAAATTTGAGATGGATCCTAATTTAAAAGACTAGTTTTATTTGGTCACTATTTGGCAATTTTTTATGTTTTATTAGGTTTGATTAATGCATTTTCTAACCTTTGCATATACAAACTATTGTGTTTATTGATAGTTTATTCAGAGGAATTTTGATTGAATTATTAATGGTTTTAATGTCTTTTGATATGTTTTCTTTATATACCTAAAGTATCTCATAAGCTATGAGATCTTGGAAACTATTGAAATATCATTTCCTCACTAAGTAGTGGTTTTAAAAGGTCTTTCATAGCCAATAAAATCTCCAAGATCCTAAGATAAAAATACATGTCTAGACCCCATTTACTCTTTTGGTCTAAGTCCATAAAGAACATTTTTTAGTTCATGTTATGAGGTCTAGAAGACTCCACAATAGCTCCAAGGCATCCATATGAAATTAGATCATAAATCAAGGTTATGCCTAAGTAAATTAATATTCTAAAGTATTCCCAATATTGACTTACCAAGATCATGAAAAGTGTCATAATCTCAGGCACTCATAGTTTAAAAAATAAGGAACACTTGGTTCATAAGCTCTCTACTGACCTGACTTCTTGATTCATGACATGTATCATAATCATGGGTATTTAAGGCATATAAGATGTGAAAATATCATGTAAAATATGCCCCTTGAACCCAAAATCCTATGATGGCACCATGTGGTAACATCAAGAAAGCTCAAACTTAGTAAATACATAATCTATAGTTAATAAGAGGTAATATACATGAATCTTAATACCATGCCACTTGGAATGAACTCATGGACTTGGTCTTTAGGATAAATATTCATTCAATAGCCTAATAGTTTCATCATCATTGGGACAAGTGGTAGTCAGACTGATAGGTGGTGAGCTATAAAAGTTTTAGGTGGTGGTTAATAAAATAGATAGGTAGAGTCAAAATTCTAGGTGATAAGTCATGGTCAACAAGATAGGTGGTGAACTCAGAGTTGGGGGTATAGCCATTTGCATAGTTAAAATTTCTTTATCCCTTAAATACCATGATTATGATATGTGGTCACATCATGTCCAGTTAGAGATTTAGGAGCCCTGAGTAGTTTTACAAAGATCATCCTTTGAACCCTAAAGTTTTGAGATGTCACCATGTGGTGACATCCTATGCATTCAAAGTCCAAAGAGTGATGAAAGATGTAAGTAGCCTATTCCTGAGGATCAAAGAGATGTTGAATGAATAATAATGGACACACATAAAGCCTAGGTCACTTGAATACTGACAAGTATCATCTATAGAATATAGACAAAGAGTTTGAATCTGACATTTTGCTTTATGAGATCCACCAAACACATGTAGGTGCCACATCAATGATCCCCAAGCATGAATTAGATGGTGAAAGGGAATCCTAAAAGTAAAAAAAAGATAGTTTTTAAAATGAAAATAGATTATTCCTCACACTAATAACATTCAATGATGTGATATTTAAAAATTTGGTAAATTTAGTCTTAAAACCACTCATTTTAAAATAAGTCCATAAGATGTTATCAAATGGTATTGTATTCCCTAAATGCCATTCAACAATGTGTCAAACCTAGTACCTATGACGAAAAATGGATAAATTTATCTATATGTAGCTTTTATAAATATCAATCATGTATTGGACAAAGACAATGATCCCATGCTTTCACTCAATGAGGGCATTCAACAAGTTAGTGTTTATAAGATGATGTCACTTATATATGGATTCTCAAATTAAAATTAGATCTTAATGGACAAAGTAGACAAATCTAAAATAATAGTCACTACCAATTGGTACACCTACACCTATAATAAAATGCAATTGATTTTACTTAATGATATTACAAAATTTCAATGAGATATGGACATGACTTTCAAATGCATATTTGGTAAGTGAAAAATAATATACATGGATGACCTGATTATACTTTCCAAATGTAGATCAAATCACTTGAATCATATAGATAAGGTATTTATATTTTTTATAATGTTTTTAATATCACTTAATATTAAAAACATTGTATTATATGCAACTAAATTTAATATCTTAGGCAATATTATTACCAAATAAGGTATGCCAATCAATCCAAAGTAAGCTAGTGCTATTTCAAAACTTTAGCTGCCAAATAGTAGGAAAGAATGAAAATATTTTTTTGGCAAAATAATTTTTTTATGAAAGTTTATTTTTGTTTTTATTGAGATAAATAATCGTTTATATTCCATGTTAAAATAAGGAGCCAATTTAGAATTAAATATTTCTTCTAAGAAGGTGTTTCAAGAAATCAAGAATGTAATTATGCAAGATCCTATGTTGGTTAGCCTTTATTATGTTAAATATTTATATCTCTACTCTTTTGCCTCTAGCCATATTATTTTATTTGTTTTGAAACAATAATTTAATTATTAAGATCACCCTATAGCCTTTATGAGCACATATTTGATAGAAGTTGAAATGAAGTTCCCTACTCTAGATAAACAAGCCTATGCATTGGGAAAAGAAGTTAAATTTTTGTATCATTACATATTGAGAAACAAACTTCATTCCATAGGTATATATCATTTGTTAAATTAAATTATAATATGGAATGATATGGATGAATGAAGAGGACACTAGTTTGTTAAGCTCCAAGAATATAACATCAAAGTAAAACCTAAAAAATTGGTACATGGCTAAGGTTTGTCCAAGTTATTTTCAGAAGTTGATCCTATCATATCCATTAAGGAATTTAATGATTACTTATTTTAATTTAGTCCATGGTATGATTTAGTTTTATATTATCAAAATCAATTAAAGAAGATCACTAAGGCTGAAATTTATGATATAATTTAAAGAAGATCACTAAGGCTGAAATTTGAATGTTATATGTTGCAATCATTAGTTTTGTATTATTAAAATCATGAAGGATTTTACTTGATATGTTTTTCCAAGGCATAAGCATAAGAGGTGATGAATTAATTTCATGATAAGATTGTAAGTGGTCATTCTTATAGTAATGTGACAACATACATGATTCTCATAACTAGTTATTATTATTCAAGGATGATTCTACACATGTGAAGACTTGTTATTCATTCCAAATCTTTGATAAAATAGAGATTCATGACCCAATGTTTCAACAACTAGTAATAGAGGAAAGTCCCTTTGTTTAGTGGGGTATAGAATTTATTAGAGTCATAATTCCTAACTCACTAGTTTGTCAATACTTAGTTCTTACCACCACTAACTATTGTACAAGATGGATTGAAGATAAAGTGACAAGAAATAGTATGTTGCTTGGTCTAAAATATTATCCTCAAATACTTATGATATTAAGTGTTTGGGATAAATTTTTGGACAATAAGGGACATTCATCCTCCATTTTAGGATTGAAGATAATTCAATACAAGGAATGGATATAGGTATTGGTCTCCATGATGTATCTTAATTGAAATGTCTTTGAGAGATGCAGTGCTACCACTAGGGCTTAGATACTAGTTGGAGATAACTATTACAATCCTTAACTTGAATAAATTCCAATTCCAAGCATTGTTGGTTTTCATTTCACAAATTTTTAAATGAAGGGGATGGACTTGATCAAATTCATATAATAAACATAAAAAATACAAGTAGGCCAAGGCATAAAATTATGTTTTTAGCATCAAAAGGGTATTAATGCTTCAAGAATCAAGTTATGTACCTAGTCGTATTTAGACCATTATGTGCCAAGTTTCACCATGTGATCAAACTCATCATCACATGGGTCAAGAGTCTAAGGAAAACAAAATTAAATGCTTATTTCACAAATTATTGACTAAAATCAAACATAGAAAAGGGCCTATAATAAGTTACATAATGGGTTTTTGACTATAATCTTTAGCTTTAAGTACTAAAATTATATGTGTTGTAATGAAAATGAGAATAATTCATAAATAAGTTAAAAAAACAAATAAAATTTCAACTACTACATTCATTCTTAATAACCAATCACATGATTATTTCTTTAGAATAAACATTTCATTAAAATGAAAAAGGTTGGACTACATTCATAATTAAACAAAACATAGTCTAACAGAAAGCATGAAATTTTCATTCAATTTTAATAGAGTTTCTTTACATATGTAATGTCAACCCTTAAAAGTAATTTTAGTTTACAATATATAGAGGATGGATATATCCTCAAAGGATCACAAGATTTAAATCTTTGTATATGATTATCTCTCAAAGTTATTACAACTGTAAATATTCAAAACAAATAGAATATTCTCAACTATTCCTAAAAGATGCCTGGGCACACAGTCAATCTATATGCTAAATATTTGGAGTAAAATTATCTACAAATTTATTATGATGTAAATCCTTGGTAGACAATACAACTTCCACTAGATCAAACTCCCTATCTAACTTGGCTAGGTTCATAAGAGACTCATAGAATATTACCTCTAATTGGGTTATAAGTCTTTGATGTAACTAGAATGGGGCCTCAAGATAAACATTAAATTTTAAAACCTTGATAATACTATGCATGGATGGGGTCAAGAGATCTATAATCTCCTTGGCCCCAACCTTATTAGCCTTAGATACCCTCCTCCTCATGACCTGGTCCAAGTCACCCAATTAGAACTCAAACTCACCTTTATCAAGTAGTGTGCCATCTAAATGGAATAACACAATGATGTTAACTTACTTGAAGTAAGTAAAAATATCTTAACTACCTTATTATATAGGTTCCATGATCATCTCCACCAATTCCAAGTATTACTCAATTTAGTCTCTCATACTTGTGGCATATGTCTAATACAAGCGGTTAGAGAGAGGCATGAGATTCAACACTGAGAACATACCCTTATTAATAACCAAAATAATTATTTTAAACTTGATGTCAATGCAATTGGTCTTATCCAAATATGCCAAGGCTTACTAGAGCTACTTGATGCTAGTAGTCAAGGTCTTGATTACTTACTCTAAAGTTGTGAAGAGTTGTAAAAGGGCCTATTTTACTTAGCCAATTAGTTCTGTGGTAAATGTGCTCTTCACCTACACCTAAAACACCTATAAATAATTCTTAATTTCCTCCATAATATTTTAAAACATGTCATAAGTGTCTTGGAGTATGGACATTGAATCTTCAACAATCCTCTCCTCTCTGCTAGACATTCTCACTTTTATCAAAGAGAAGAGGTCATGTTTGATCTACTAAACCACTAAGTCTCCTACTTGAGTAAATTTATATTGGATGAATATGGGGAATTGTAGAACCGCAAAGTATAATATAAGGACACATGTGTGAAGTATGTGATTTTAACTCTCTTAAAACTTTTGTATGTATTTAGCCTTGTAAGATTAGTTAGGAAATAGAAGAATGTAAAGAGTCTTTACTTTTCAATCTCAAAAGTTTGTAATGTGAAGAGATAATAGATTATAAAATACTATATATATCACTTTGCTATAACATAATATGGTTCTAACATATCGATAGATATTAATAGAATCATTCTGTTATGGTTTTTCCTAATATTCTTTTATATCTAACTAATTTTTAGTGAGTAATATGGTTTACTCTAATTTAAATTTCAAATGTTATGCCAATTATGTTTTACCTTTTGTTTATAGCTAAGTTATTCTTACTTATTAGGTGCATATTTGTAAATTTGAGATGGAATGTAATAATATAATCTCATTTTTGCCTTTTTTAACTCTCCATTATGCAATTTATCCCTATAATTAGCATGTTCTAGAGTATTTCCATCAACCATTATTAATAATGGTGTTGTGAACAAGGAACCTATTTGGATGAAATATGTTGAGATGGTTGCCATGATTTAGATACATAAAAATATGGTTAGATGAGAGAATATAAATCTTGGAGAATTAAAAAGATAGTAGAGGGTATTATCTAAGAGAACATCTATGGTGAAATTTATGAACTTTTATGATGCAAATTTCAGTTTTTTAGTTGTGTGGATAGCTAGATTAAAATACTATTGCTTTAATTTGAGAAGAAAATAAATTATAGTCTAGAGTAAGGAAAAAATATAAATACTAGGAAGCAAACAATTCCTAAAATTAAATTACATAATGTGCAACCCTAGAACAATATGAATCTTTAACAACAATAGGAAAATTGGACTCCAAGTTCCCCTCAATGCCAATACGGGGGATATGATGCATAGATAAACTAAAAATGAGGATATACTAGACAATAATGAAAAGGGTTGGCATATCAATAAAATAGAGGTATATATATAGAGGGATATAGGGGTATATATCATGGTGGATATCAAGAAGCTCATAACAATGATAATTGACAAATTCAAACCCTATGAAATATTATCTATGTGGCACATATAATCATTATGTGGTGAACTACGGCACAAACCCTTAGAGACAAGTCTATTGCATATACTATATGGTTGAAGGTCAACATCAAACATAATATTTACCGATTTTGTAGAAACAAAGAAAGGAGAATCTAGTGCACAATGTGAATATGATCAATGTGAAGCAAAAGGAAAAAAGTATTTGTGTATGCCATCAAAATGAAATATAGAAATAAACAAGGCTTACCTCCTTTAAAAATGATTCAGGATAATGACATTAGAAAAGTTTAGTAGGATAAATATCTTGATCCTACTACAAAAAATAATTTAGTGTATCAATTTGTGCAAGTATTACAACAAACACAACATAGATTAATTTATTCGGATGATAACATAACTATTGATGCTTAGATGTATGGGTGATTTATTATGATAATGAGGCAAGAAGGTGTTGTGACTACTTTAAAAAAATATAATGAAACTACCCAGTACTCTACACAATGAGGATATATCTTAAAAATCACTAATCTCTTCCATAATGTCATAGAGTGTGCATAGTGAGGACAAACAAGGGCTAATAAGTTAGTTTGGTATGTTAAGACAAGGAAGCCTTGGGATGTGGATTTGTAAATGGATATTGGGTTGATTGGGTATGAAATTATAAATAATGTATTTGATTTTGGAATCATTTCCAATATGATTCCATGATCAATATCAAAATCCATTAGTCAAACAACCTTGAGCTACAATCTAGTAACATTGAGTCTGGTAGATTATGGTAGAGTCAAACCTATTGATAGGTTAGAATATGTTGAAATTAAAGTGGATGAGCTAAACCTACAAGGAGAATTTAAGGTCATCGACATGAAGATAATAGATTCTTGTTACCCTACCTTAACAATTAAAAAGTGGAAATATAATGGCTATATGACCATTAATACTATGCAAAATCAGTTATAAGTGCATCATAAAGATAAAATAGTGGTCATACCCCTAAATAAGTCTAGAAAAAGCCATATATCATCCCAAAAGAGTCATAATCTCCTTATGCCTATGGGGCCAATAGTTATTTTAAAGTGGGGATAAATGAAATAAAAAATGGGGTGCAATCTGTAAACTAGGAATTTGACTCAAGAGAGGTTATTATTTTTTTAGTGACAAAATGAAATGAAATTTAAAAACCAACACACTAGCTAGCATACATCTCTAGGCCTAGTTACTAGGGAGAGCTTAGTGAGGGAAAGGCATTTTTAGAACACAACTAAAAATGGAAAGAAATAAGAAATATGAATACCAAACACCAATTTCTTACCAAATATTTGATTGTTCCAAAAGGCTCCTTCTTTGGCTTTCTCAACATGTGCTTTAAGAGATCTTTTTCAATGGAGTGTGGCTACCTTCATCTCCTCTTGGAACCTTTGGCTTGGTATTGGCTTGGATAAATAACACTAAGATGCAATGATTTTTGAATGCATTTGGGAATTATAATTTTGGCATAAAAGAGCTTAAAATTCAATAGGCAAGGCCTCTTATTTATAGATTTTTGGAATGGTTTGAGGATCAACCATGACCGTCCATCTCAAGATTGAGATGTGTGGGCATGAATAAATCCAAATATGAACTTTAGTATAAAAATATTCCCTTTAATATTTGGGATAGAGGGGTATCTTATAGGCACGAAGGGTCTTGGTGAGGTATAGGAGACTTATAATCCTGATATTTTATGCATTTATGACTTATGGATGCCAACCCATATGATGATGTCATCTAATGATCTAGTTAACAAAAATAAATTTTTAATAAAGATTTATTCAAAAATTTCCATGACAAATTAAATTAAATCCCTAATTTGGTTTAATTATCCTAAAATATGATTAGTCAACTTTGGTGCAAATTTTGGCTCTTGGTGCACAAATTAATCAAATTGGTCAAAATTTCTTATTATTGGTCCAAAATTTGATTGGATTAGAATTGGAAGTCAATGTTAAATGTGTTGGATCCATTATTTCATTTAAGATGTTACCAAAACCAAATAACAAAGGCACATGTCTTGTATAAGAGATTTGGTAGAAAAGAGCAATCAAGGGCACCCAAGTGCAAAATTGGCAATTTGACTCGAAATGATTTGATCAAAGTTAGCTATCCCATAAATTATATTACCCTATTTAATGATACTCTAGCCAAAATCAGCACTTTAATATATCCATTTCAACTCATTTAATATGCTTTAGTGTTTTTAGGCCAAATTGTGCACTTTGGTGGAAATTGGTCAAAAACCTTGTTGGAGGTTATCAGTGGCCAGATTTAGGTGTCTACATAATCTGTCAAGTATCAAGATTATAAATCATATACTTTGCAGCCTAAATAATGACTATCATTCAAACCTATTATAATAAAGTCTCTGATTAGGTAGGTTCACATCAAATATTATGTTTCTCCTTCAATCCACTCTCTGACAAGATATGAAATAAACTTCTTATATAATACTAGTGCAACTATGATAGACTATATTTAACCAACCCTAGAAGGTATTCTACCTTGGAAATCTACATCATCCATAAGTGGTGACTTGGACATGTACATATTGAATTCTTCTCACAAAGATTATGAGTTATGAACTTTGTAAATTGTGTTCACTATAGAATTCCAAATACCTCAATACTTTAAGATAGAGGATCTCAATCCATTTATATTAAGTATTGAACAACATGTACCAAATATGGATCAACATGTTAGTACACTTAGATGTTCACTAAAAAGAACTACTACAATATTGTGGGAATTACATCAAAACATAGAAATGTAGTGGGAGGAAGTATGTGAAGTCTTGCATATAAGGTTTCATCTACCATTTAGTGTCAAATCAAAATGGACTTTATTTTAATAAAGTCAATGCCTAGAATTTCACATCCACTAGTGTATGGATATATGGACCACATAAGGAGTAAAACCATGTAATTGGGTGCACATATTCAACCACACCCTAACACCTCTACCAACAATTTGGTATATACATGAAGAGTGTAGAAGGGAAACCAAACATTAGGCACAACTTTAACAAGATTTCATTGAAAATTTTGTGTTTAAAGATGATAATCCATTATTACATAATGCCTTGCATAAAATCAAATAAAATCATGGATGAACATAAAATTTAACATCTATAACTAAATAATAATCTCATTAGGTGTTTATGCAAGACTTGCATCTCGTATTGTGTAATTACAAAGCCAACGAAAAAGAACTTGTTTATAAATGTAATAGAATAATCAATGATTTGATATAATCAAGTGATAGTGATAGTGATGGATATATCAATCTTGAAGGTTTATTTGAACCAAAATGTGAAGATGAACCCAAACTGGTGTGAATCATAGAGTAAGTGGAAGAGGAAAAACTACACAACATCAACATTCTATAACATGAAGGTAAGAACATTCTTCAAGATACTTTGCCTAGTGGATCAAGATAGATATATTAAGAACCTTTAAAAAATATTTGAGGGACTATTAGGATAGAATCAACTCCTAAAATAACAATAGTGGGAGATTACTAGGGACAAGAGCAAATTTGTGAGGCCTTATAGCTATTAAGGGATTATCAAGATATGTTCCAACCATATTTTTAGAGGTAAAAGGCATAGATCCATCTCTAAGACAAATGTACATATAATTAAAAGAATGTGCACACCCTATAAAAAAGTGACCTTATAGGTTCAATCTTAATATGAAAATCAAAGTAACAACTAATCAAATATAAAATAATTTATTTAGTTGAAAAGGTAGGGTGAGTCCCATGGTTGTTCAACCTAATAAAACATGAGAGATTTGTGTGTGTGGACTACCGTGCACTCAATGATACTTTCATTAATGATCCATTTATAATTCCTTTTATAAATGAATTCCTTGAATCCACTACTAGGCATGAAGTATATTCATTTATGGATGGATTCAATGGATATCACTAGATTTTGATCACAAAGGATGATCAAGTTTAGACTACCTTTGCTATTGAATGGGGGTAATTTTCATACAATGCAAATCCATTTGGTTTAAATAATGCACTTGTTATATTCTCTAGAGCTATGGTAAATGTATTCAAATATTTCATTCATGATTTCTTGTAAGTCTATTTGGATTATTGGGATATATTTTATATGTTTAAAGAACACTTTCCAAAACAAAGATTGATTTTGGAGAAGTGTTGAGCTTTGTGCATCACTTTAAATTTAAATAAGTGTCTATTCTTTACACCTTCTGATGTCTTGCTAGGATATGTTATATATAATGATGGTATTTTGGTCATCCCAGCTAAATTTTTTACTACAATACGCATGCTACCTCATAATAAGTCAATTAAAGTGTGCACACTCTGGTCATACATGATATTATCAAAATTTTATATAAAGGGTATGAATTTATATTTGCATCCATGGATAAATTATTATAAAAGGATACCAAATTCAAAAGGACACTATAATGCGAAAGAAAATTCATTGAGTTAAATCAAATATTGATAACAACATTGATCTTTGTGTTTTCTAACTAGAAGAAGCCATTCCACATACATGTGGATGTTTTTGGCACTATAGTAAGAGTTGTCTTAACACATCTAGGTGAAGGTGGGTTAGACCACTTAATCCATTTTTCTAGTTAAACACTATTAGCTACCTAAAATAATTACATGACCATAGAGAGAGAATCACTAGCCATGGTATTCTCACTCCAAAATTTTTGGCATTAATTATTATCTACACCATTTGAGTTCTTCATGAATCAACAAGCATTGTGCCATTGATTTAACTATCTTAGGAATATTGGAGTATTATTCCTAATTTAGTTAAAGGTCTAGAATAACAAATCTATAAATAATATTGTAATAATTAGAATACTAATTTGTATAATTTATTATGCCTTTTAAACCTTTCTAAAAATAGTAATAAATAAAAATAAATGCAATTTAGCTTAAAATTGGAGTAAGATAGTTGAGACAAAGGTTGAAACTAGATATGCAGGATTAGGATAGTTTCATGAACCTATATCTAGATTTCATTTAGCTAAAGGATAGGAGCACTAAAAATAGGACACTTAGGGTCTTAAGTTATAGTCAAGGTTAGGTTGTTGTCCAAACTAGTCATAAAGATCTATGTTTTTATGGGTTTTATTTGTTGTCCTTATGTGAGCTTGCTTATGAAATTTTGGATCTTGAATATTAACAAAGCTCCTTGAAGAGATGATTTAATCTCAAATTGTAGATATTCATTATGCTTGAATAAAAATTGAGAAAGAGGGAGGGTTAGTGTGTGTAAGATGCACTGAATGTGTATCCACACCCCTTATGTGAGCAAACTATTTACATACTAATACTCTAAAAAGGGATCAAGCCTTATGTAGTTCTCTTACTTGATGTTCTTTATGAAATAGTGCTATGTAGATGCAAAAATTACAAACTAAGAGTGATTAAGGTGGCTAGGGACTAATGTCAGGGTTTGAATATGTTGGTAGATGTATTGGATGGTTGTATGCAAATAATAGGGAAATTTGACTTAGTGGTCTTGATTATATTCTTACTTGCTTTTGTAATATTTTCCAACTCATTCTAATTAAGATTTGAATGGGTTTTTATAGAGATCTATTGGTCATGGGTTAAATGTACTCATGCTAGGCCAACACAATGAATAAGAGGAATCAAAAGGAAAAAATCATTTGGGATCAAAATTTGATTAAACAAAAGTGCTATAAATGGGAAACCCTAAAGTCCAATGCTATAGTCCAACCCTAACACTCCTATCCTATAGGATCAGGACCTATGGGATGGAGATAACATGGGAAATATAGCTTGATTGAGCTATAATTAGGTCTCAAAATTCTACAGATGACTAAGAATATGTAAAAAGGTGTTTGTAAGGGTCATGAGAGCATGTAAGAGGGACCTATGGGTTGGGTGTCACAAGCCACACTCAAGATACCAATTTTGATATTTTATATGACTACATTTCCCCCCCTTTATTCTAGTGATGTAAAAAAGTGAAATAATAGGATAAAGTAAAATTAGAAAGCATACTTGAACCTACCTATAAGGGTAAAGCTCATGAAGCTATCTAATGCTTGGTGTGCATAGAGAGAGTACATTTTGAAGTGTAAATATGCAAGAGAAAACAAAGAGTAAATTAGTTATTACTAGATACACTATATCTAAAATAAAAACATATAAATTTTGGTAAGAGAGAGAGGAAGAGAATGGAATGAATATACCTCACTGGGTATGTGAACCAATACAAAACCTATTATGATTCTAAGTGATGCTAGATTATGTTGAGTAGTGCTAGGTATGCATTGTACTAGGAGTAATATCATGAATGGAGCTAAGTGCTCAATTTCTTGAGAGTGGCTCAAGAATGCAAAGGTTTTCCCTTTGGATCCCTTACCACCTACTAAGTGAATCTATGTGATCATGTGTGTACTAATTTATGTTTGGACTATGTGTCCAATACCTTTGAGTAGGTGGCTCAAGAATATAAAGGCTAGATAGTCCTTTGGCTCCATCATTTCCCACTAAGTGAAGTTATAAATTTATACTGATATAAATGTCTATCATATGATATGGCTCATGAATCCCATGAATGCTATATAATCTAATAATGTGGCATGGATAGACAAATGTGTACTAGAAACTAGGCCACTCTTGGCCACTCTAGAAGGACAAGATTTAGGCTTGTATGAAAGCCACTCTAAAATGATTCCAACCACCCAAAGATATAATAAGGCACATAAATACTAAGAATTCATGGGTAATATACTAAGCTTATAAATAAAAGAGGTTAAATGTACTACACACATTACCCCCAATCACTAGTGTCTATAACATGGGTTATGATATAGAAGTTATACCAATTGCCCAATCTAAAACTAAAAATGAGAACCATCAGTGCATGATACCCCCTATATCTAGATTCTCTAAGAAAAATTATATTAAAACTAATGGATCTAAATTGATTTATATGTGATAAAACTATAGCTAAGCTTACCTTTCTACCTATTTCTCGAAAATCTAGGTTTTTTGTTATTTGGATAAGAGTGCTAAAAATAGGACACCCTAGTGTTCTATGTTATTTTCCATATCTAGCATTCTTGTCCTTTTTGAATTTGATGACTATTTTGTAATCATCACTATTTTCTAGTCTATTTTGCTTGGTTTAACATCTGATTGTTGTTTTAAGTGTTTTAAAAATTGTTTTTTTAATCAATAGGATCTCTAATCTTTGTGACAAAACCCCTATTTTTTCCCACCACTCTTAAGGGTAAGAATGAAGACCCTACAATGACTGGCCTTAAAAGAAAGATCCTTATAAGTGTGTTATGCTATAAAATACATGATATAGAAAGCAAAAAGATGTCTCAAGATATATCATGGTTTATATGAGATATTTTTAGGTTAATAGGGGTATGCGTAGGAAGTTATAATAATGTAATAACATAGGCAATGTATTTAATTAAAACTAAAAATTCTAGTTAGTTTTTAGTTTTCAAGGATAGATGGAGCATGATGTCCATCATGGCATCCAAGAAAGTGAGATAATGCATGATGTGGATTATGTCATTGCAAACAATGAGAAGCAAACAAATAACAAGCACATAAGGCAAGAATAAAGCAACATACAATAATGGATAAGGTTCCAAGAAAATAAGGGACATGGGCACATGCCACTCAAACTAGAAATCATGCATACAAAACATGTTAAAATTACATAAACACATACAATTAGAAATAAGCCAGGTTTAAATGATGGCCAAAAGTAATAGAAGAGTACAAGCAAAGGACATTGGAAAATGTCCTAGGGTATACACAGGAATGGAAGCAAAAGACATTGGCAAATGTTCTAAGGCACACACAAGAGATAAAATAAGAACTGAGAAATGTAATTACATCTAACTATGCAAAGAAAGAAAGGAAGACATGTAAATGCTAGAATTATGATCACATCTAACTAATCAAAGCAAGAAGTGAAAGTATTTAAATCATGGAGTACAATAATATGTAGATGATAAGAAATACATGAGTGTTATATACTAGTGAGTGTCGATAGAGTAATCTTTGTAAGCTAGTAAGTAATGCACATGATCATGATAACTAGAGTGTGTGGTGTAGGAATGACATAACCTAGATAGTGTGTCATATAAAAGATTCCCCAAATGGGTAAATATATTGATGTATGTCTCAAATGTAGAAGTAGGATGCCCCCTTAATGGGTAGAGTGAAGCAATCATAGATATAGATGTCACTGTGCACACTCAAAGAAGATCAATTAAAGCATGGTAATGTAGTTAAATCAACAAATAATAGCATAGAACAACAAATGTAAGTCTAATATGGTATTATAAATGTAAATCATGTATAATGTATATAATAATAAAAAATTGTATTTTTTGATTTATTTGAATGTTTTTGGATTTTGAAATATTTGAATGTTTTTGTATTTTTGTAATATTTGAATGGTTTTTAATTTTTGACATAAGCAATCTACAATCAATCATGAGGAAACTATGTAAAATAAATTAAAAAGAATATATGTACAAGCAAGACTAATAATAAATGATAATAATTGATGAGTTTCATGGGAGACTCCCTATCATGGTGTTCAATATGAAAGAGAGGGATTGTGCATGATCATGAAGCATAATGGAAGGGCTAAGACTATGGCTATAAAAGATGTATATACTATAAATGCTCTAAAATATCTATAATGGAAACTAACTATGGTGTCCCCCTATAACTTTTACAAGTGGATGTAACTATAGGGATCTTAGGTACCCATCTGCTAGTAGGAGAAGCTATCTAAACATGTGATGTATGTGTAGAGGTAGGAGACATCAATGATACTAGCATAGGTGTGAGCATTATAGCTCAAAATTATCTATAGTCATAAAATTTTGGTTGCTCTAAAAGAGGCCTCTATGGACATGTATAAACTTTTTGCGATGGTGAGAAAAACTTTGACTATGTCTGAATGAAACTAGTGGAGAAATTGAAACTAGTGGAGAAATTGAAACTAGTGGTGTAACTAAAACTAGTGGCGGAACTAAAATTGGTGACTACAAAATAATAGATGGTTCTAAAGTTGGGAGTGGTAACTCAAATGGAACTCCACCAACTATAACAACTTGATTAGCATGAATGAATTTCATGCATCTATGAACTATAAAAGGTATTGCTCAAAGTTTTTGAATCCATGGTTGACCAAGTGACATGTCAAAAGCTCCTATACTAGGAACTATAGTAAATGGTGTGGCCACATGTCTTATACCAATCTATAAAGTAAGCACAATCTCACCCAATGAAATATATATGTGCCCACTGAGTCTACTAATATTTATGTCCATCAGGGTAATATCCTACTTTGAATATCCCAAATATTGTAATAATGTCATAGTGCACATGTTTATACTAGATCCATTGTCTCTGAGAACACTATGAATTGGATGATGATTAATGTAAGATTTGATAAAGAGAGCATGAAAATCTAAATCATCCTCAATGATATCCTACTTTGAGAAGGAGATGGAAGGTCTAGATGGAAATATGTAATTATACACACCAATCACGTTGATCAAAGGGTATAACTCAATTGAAGTTGTTTGGTATGTAGCTAGTGGGGGATGTGCATGATATACATGGTGAACACCTGATGTATCCCCTATATCTTATTTAAAATGTTGTGGCAAAGGATCTAAGAATATTTTTAAAGCTTTGTCATTTGTTTACTTTGCTTGAGGAGTCTCAACTAGAGTACCAAGATCAATAATGTTTTTATTTATCAAGTTTTGTATCTTGTGTTTCAAATTGATGCATTTATTTTTTTTTTGGCTTAGTGCCCTTTGAAAATCACAAAATGTATTCTAATCATACCCCCATGGAAAAGGCTTTGTTGGATCAAATTCCCAATAGGAAGGAGAGATATGATATTACATTCTAATAACTATTGTAAGACTCTAGCTAGAGATACTGGTAGATTGGGAAAAGTTCACCAAGGAGGTGTTGATAAAACCACTCATTGAGGGGGATCTAAAGCCATAATAGCTATTGGTTGATTTTAAATTTTTTTATCATTAACCTTTACTTTGTATGGGACTTTGTTGTTACTCTTATTTTTTCTTTCTGATATACACATGTACTTGAGTTTGCCCATTGAAACTAGTTTGACTTCCCTTTCCTTTAGTGTATGACATAACTCAATGAATCAATAGATATTTTGAACATTATTAATTCATGTAAGGCTAGTAGAAGACTTTGTTTGAATAGTTCTTGTAACTCTTAATTGGCCATGGGGCCAATCATCTTAGCCAAGATAGTTTTATATCAAAGAGCATAATCTATGAGATGCTCATTTGACCTTTGTTTTTGCTATACAACTTGGGCATATGAAACTTTATCACTAACGTTAATGCTGAAAAGAGCTAGGAATATGTCAGCTAAAAGATTAAATGCATTGATCGATTGATTAAGTAGACTATAGAACCATTGAAAGTATAAAGCTTTAGACTTCATGGAAATAACTTAATTAGTAGCATTCATTTCGAACATAGTCTAAACATGCTACATGAAAATCCCTCAAGTATGTCTCTAGATCACCCTTGCCATCATATAGAGTGATTTTGGGTTGAACAAAACCTTATGGAAAGGGTGTCTAAGTAATAGTCTATGAAGTAGAGAAAAATAATCCAAAGCTTACATTGGTCCAGAAGCACCTTGCTCAAGATGTAGCACCTTGGATTGAAGATATTTTATCTCTTGCACAAGAACAACCACATCAAGAGACAAAGATGTAATAACCATAGATAGTGGTGGCATAGGGGAAGGTTTGGCTACTATAGGGGGTTGTTGAGACATAATTTATCCCATAGTATCATTTGAAATTGGTTTCTCTATGTTTTGATAGGATTAACCATTGTTTACTTTTTATTTCTCTTCTTATAGTATTTTAAGCATATCCTCTTGAATGTCAAGGTGTTTATTTAAAAGTTCCTGAAGTTCTATTTTATCAGTTTAATCAAAACCCTTGTATTGGGCCATTGTTAAAGTAGGAAAACAAATTCAAAATTGATTAATTTTTTTGTAATAATTTATAATAAGCAAAGTGTTATGGAAGGAAAGTACTAAATATAGGAAATGTAAAGTCCTAAAATAACAAACTGGAATAAGTATAAAAAGGATATGAAGCTTACAAACATGTAAGGTGATACCTCAAAATCAATGGGACATAGTATATGCAAGGTTTTAAAAAAAATTGATTTTTAAAAAATTTACTATGAAATTTTAAACATGAAAGTAAATTTTTGAATTTAAATATGCAAGTAAAAAATCAAAAAATTATTGGAAAAAAAAGGTTTAAAGGGACCTAGTATATGCAACTAGGGTTTGAAAGAAAATTGATTTTTTTAAAAATTACTATGGAATTTTAAAAATTAATGTGAAATTTTAATTTATATATGCAAGTAAAAACCAGAAAAATATTGAAAAAATTAGATGTAAATGGACCTAGTATATGCAACTAGGGTTTGACTTTTTTTTAAAAAAATTACTATGGAATTTTAAAAATTAATGTGAATTTTTTATTTAAATATGCAAGTAAAAAATAAGAAAATTAAAGGAAAAATCATATTTAAATGGACCTAGTATATGCAACTACGTTTTGAAAGATTTTTTTTAAATTACTATGAAATTTAAAAAATTAATGTGAATTTTTTATTTAAATATGTAGGTAAGAAACTAGAAAAATCAGAAAGGAATTTACTCTAGAGTTTTTATGAGTAAACAAATTAAGTTGTATTCACCAAATGATTTAACTATTTTGGGAATATTGGAGTATTATTCCTAATTTAGATAAGGATTTGAAACAATTAATTATTAAATAATATTTAAATAATTAGAAAAGTGATTTGTATAATTTACTATGCCTTTTAAACCTTTCTAAAAATATCAATAAGGGGAAATGTAACTTAGCTTAAAAAAAGACTGAGATGGTTGGGATAGAGGTTGAAACTAGCTCTGTAAGATTGGGATAGTGTCATGAACTTGGATCTAGGTTTTATTTAGTGAAAGGATAGGAGCACTAAAAATAAGACACTTCAAATTCCAACACTATAGTCTAGGTCTTACCACTATTATCCAAACTAGTCACAAGGATTTGAGTTTTTTGGGTTTTATCTTTTGTCCCTAGTTTAGGCTACTTATAAAATTTTGGATCTTTAATGTTGATAGAGCTCCTTGTAGATCTAATTATATATCAAACTCTTAACCTTCATTATGCTTGAATAAAACTTGAGAAGGAGGTGGGTTAGTGTGTGTAAGATGTATTAAAGCTGTATCCACACCCCTTGTGTGGGCACATTTCATACATACCAATACTTCAAAGAGGGATCAATCCATATGTAGTTTTACCACTAGATTTTATTTGTGCAATAGTGTTATGTGGATTCAAAAATGTAAAACTGAGAGTGCTTGGGGTGGCAAGGGACTGGTGTGAGGGTTTGAATATACTAGTAGCTATATTTAATGGTTGTATACAAAGAATAATGAAATTTTACTTAGTGGTATTTCTTATATTCTTGCTTGCTTTTTAAATATTTATCAACCCCTTCTAAATGAAATTTAAATGGGATTTTATAAGGATCTGTTGGTCATGGATTAAATGTATTCATGCTAGGCTAACACATTGAAGAATATGAATCAAAAGGAAATGGTAATTTGTGCTTAAAATGTGATTAGACAAGAGCAATATAAATGGGACATGCTAGGGTTTAGTGATATATTCCAACCCTAGTGCTCCTATCCTATAAGCTTGGGACATAGGGGATGGAACTAGAATGCAAAATGCAATTAACTAAGTAAGAATTAGGTCTTAGAAGTCTACGAATGACTAATAATAAGTAAAAAGTTATTTAGAAGGGTCATGATATCATGAAATAGGGACCTATGGGTTGGGTGTCACAAGCCACACTCAAGCTACTAATTTTTACATTTTATATGAGTACATATACTTGGTTAATAAGGTATTACTAGGATGACATATATCAGGTGGTTAATGATCTTTTATAAATTTAAATTTTTGATTAATGTTAAAATAGGTTGAGAGAATGTTAGACCAAATCACCTTAGCAAACCTCATAATGGGTAGGAACTAGAGGAACTTGAAGATGAATCCCTAGATGTGCATTTATTTAGAACTTTTATAGTTCTTGATAAAATAGAAGACATTACAAATTTCTTGGAATAAGTATTTTTTCCTACACACTATAATGAGCATGATAAGAAGAAAATAGTAACCCGAGCCTTACCATGAAGCCATATTAGTGGATTCTTGTACAAGCTCAATAAAGTTGATGTATTAGATAGAGTAGCTTTAGAGCATGAATGACCATAAATTATTCAATAGGATCATCAAGGAATTGTAGGGGGTCATTTCATAGGATAATTTACTACAAGGAAAATATTACATAGTGGTATCTAATGGCCTACATTATTTTAGGATGCATATAGAGTTGATAAACATTGTGATGTTAGTCAATGAATGGGCAAGATAAATTAGTGTGATGAAATACCTTTAGTACCCATGATTGCAAAGAAACCCTTTGAAAATTTGGGAATTGACTTCATTGGACATATAACTCCTTTAATTAAGTGAATTCATGTCTAATATATTATTAATATGATAGATTATTTCACTAATGTGTGGAAGTTGATGTCACTCCAAGCTATGGTGTGAAATATTCTACAAATTTCTTATATGAAAACATCATCATATGGTTTTTATGTCTAGTTAAGATGGTAAGTGATATATGCATGCATTTCATAAATAGTACTATCTAGAATATCACTGAAGACTTCATGATATTGCATCAAAAAATCATGGCTTACCATTTGTAGGCAAACAAATAGGTAAAATCATCTAATAGAGTGTTGGGGAAAATGTTAATTTTATTTTTATTGTTTAAAGGGATGATTGAGAAGATTGAATACCTTTAATTATGTGGGATTATATAAAATATTAAAAGAGAGCTAGAGGGTTCAAACCATTTCAATTGGTATATGGAATTGAGGTGGTAATGCCTATGGAGTATATTATTCCTATTATGTGCATTGTGATGGTTGTGAGATTAGGAGATTAGGATTAATTAAAGGAATGGTTGATGGATTTCACAAAGATGGAAGAAAATAGATAAAGGGAATAGTGGATATGATAGATTAACATGTAGAGTCAGAAAGAATGACATGATCATAACTTATGATCCAAGTAATTTTATCTGGTATAAATAGTACTACTTTATGAGAGAAAATTTAAAGCATTCCTAGGAAAGATGCACATTTGATGGAAAGGACCCTATATTATTTATGAATTATCACCATAGGGTAACATAGTGTTAAAATATTTTTAGGGAACCATATTACTAGGATGTATAAATGGTTGTAGTGTTAAGACATATCATCTTTAATCTATATCATTAAATAAAACAAATCAAGTGGATGTTGAGTAACCCCATGTAGTCATGATTTTAATTAATGTTTTTAGTTTAATTTTTGTTTTATTAGGTTAGAATGTTTGTATATCATGTTTATTTCATCACAACACATTATAACTGCCAAGAAGTAGTTATCATGGTAGGGTGTGATCACATTCTAGAGATAGCTCATAGAAGATAGTTGGATGCAACTACATTGAGCATATTGATTAAGTCTAAAAAGGAAATTAAAAGATAGGTATGGAAAACAAAAGGTTAATGGTTAGGTCATAACATTAATGATGCAACATTTCAAAAAGATTACAAAATTTTTGGAGTAGATTTAATAGTAAATGGATAAGTGGATTCATAAGGCAAATTGATTAAATGAAAGGATATCTACTCATATATAATAATTACCAAAGAAGCTAATCAAATATTCTAATCACAAAATGTCCTTGTCAAGGTAACTTCTAGTAAGTAATATTAATTGAAAAAGTAACATTCATGCATACATAATTAATGCATTCAAAGTAGTCAATGACACAAAATTGGGTGACAATAACTATATAAGAGAAGGGTATGGACAATGCCAAAACATTACAGACTTTAGCTAATAAGAGGATTCTATTATTATATTTTATAATACCTATTCATGAATTGATATTAAGCTAGGTTACAACTAAACAAAGTAATCACTCATTTTAGACCACCAATATAGTTATGGAGAGAGGTTAGTTGTTAATTTTTCTATCATATGCATAAAATTTTGAAATAGGGATTAGGTTAGGTCTTCACCAAAATAATTAAAATGATCAATATCTATTTAATTTTATATATGAAATATAATTACTCTTTTTGCCTAGGATACTTAAAGAGAAACACAAGTAGGAACACTCACACTTCAACATCCACTATGAGGCTTCAACACTAAAATATTGGTTAGGGGACCTACTTTTGGGTAGTTATATGAGGTCATGATGAATTTTAAGAGCCATGTAAATCAAGTGGATATCTATTTTTATCAATATGTTACAATTTGGATCACTTCACACACCATGGCATGAGCCACTAACCTTCCCAATTGCAATAAATCTCTCTTCCCTTATAAGTATACAACACCACCAATCCATTTAGATATCAAGGAAAAATTTACCACAAGGGTAGGGTAAGGAACACCCTTTGACTTAATTGAGGATGATTTAATGCACATAATGGTACAATGCATCACAAAAATATTTTGTAAAACCACCAAGAAAGTTCAAAAAGTAATAAGAGGCATAATTTATATTGCCTATTGCATGAAAAATATATGAGATGAATTCACTTAGCCTAAAGTTTTGGTATATAAGCTCACCATTAACATATAATGATTTGAGTAATATGGTAAATTGCAATAGTGATATTACATTCTAAATCTACACTAATGGAGTAAGAGTAAACTAGTATAGAGGAGAAAGATGAATTTGGGAAACCTGATAGTATGGATATGTTTTCCCTCACTAAAAAGAATTAAAATTTATGTCATGATTTAATTACTCTTTTAGGATATGATCTAGGTAGATTGGGAAATTTTAAGTGCCAAGGAGAAGTACTACATCCACATTTTTTATAAGATTTCTTGAGTTAATTTTTGTTGTATCACATGATGGTAGGCATCATGAAATAAAACACCATGATAAATGAACCAAAATATGCATAAGGACTAACACGTAATCTAGTAAATAATTAAAAACAAGGCACCAATGATAAAAACCATGATGATAATTTTGATGTATGAATATGGATGGAATTAAGTATAATGCATAAGGAATTACCCAATACATGCATAGATACTAAGTCAAGGCACACCAATGAAAAAAGTAGATAGGAAAACAAGAAAACAAAAACAAAACAAGACACTAGGAAATGGAATATAAAGATAAAATAAAACAAAATAATGAGAACAAAATGAAACAAACACAAACACTGGTTAATCACAATGTTAGCACAAATAAAGAAAAAATATGATGACAAAGATTTCCCTTAAGTTATTAGAGATAATGAAATAAATAAACAAAATGGTGGAATAGATGAAAAAGAAAGGGTAGCCTAATTGATTCTAGATGCACTAGGCAAGTGGTTATTACCTACATAGTTTCATGGACTCAAGATCTAACATAAAATTCAAGCCAAATGTAGTTATCCCAAGAAATAGGATATAATAAAATGATGTGTGAGGAAACATGATTAAATTTTTAGAGTAATATGAGAATGGTCCTAAAAAATGGAAAGTGCATGGGATGTAAGGCTAGTAAGGATGAGCTGCTAAAGGACAAGTGGTTTATTGTGAAATAACTAAGGTTCCTAGAGGCAAAGAAGTTGTTGATGTGGTGATTTTTTGGATTTTTAAAGATATTTTACAAATGTTTTTGGAATTTTATCTATATCTCAACTTCATGGAGGATTATGAGAGACTAAATGCTCTAACTAACAAAAAAGAAAGATTTTTTAACTTAAAATTGATCACAAAATGGATAGATCATGGAAAAGGGTGACTGAGCTGACCTCATTATGAATTATACACTACCTACATAGTCTCATTAGGACCTCAAGTCATTCTAGTTCTACCTTAAAGTGGAGCAATCTAACTAGGTAGCAGTAAGTTCAATAAAGGAGGCAAATTAGGAAAATGGCACAACACATCATAAGAATGAAAAAGTGGTCCATCAAATCATGATAAAGGTATTGTTTAATATTTTCCCATAAGTCATTATAATTAGAAAATAATTTCATAGGTCAATGATATTAATTTTACCACATGTGGTTATAATTAGTAGCACAATATGAGACACTAATTTTCCCAAAGGTAGTTATAATTAGGAACATGTAGAATGAAATGAAATAAAAAATGAAAGATGCAACTACCAAAACACTATCATACTAGTCCAAAATACATCTTCTATCTAGAATAATTAATCAAATGATGGAACTTAATCTAAATCCCTTCATTGAACATTCCTAAAGAACTAATGGAATGAAACCAAGGTTAAAGGGTTGGCTAGGGAGGGTAAAACAATTGTGTTCAACAAGAAAGGCATGGTAGAATGGTATATATTATGGTAAAACTAAGGTCATAATATGGTACAATAAAAATGGGCCTCATATATAATATTTAAAATATCTTAATCAAAGTAATGCTTGAAGTGTATAATGTTCATTGGCTCATCAAGTTCTTCCCCATCCTACATAGCGAGTATTTATGCTCTGGAGCCATAATTTTCAATAATGATATAGGGGCCTATCCAATTGGGTTTGAAATAACCCTTGTGATTTTTCTTGGCCATTGTATTCTATTGGTTTTATTTGAGAATAATATCCCCTAATTTGAAGTCTCTATATTTAACCCACTAGTTATAGTGGCCATAGAGTCAGTTCTAATATACTTGAAGGCTATTGATAGTTGCCATGCATTTTTCATCAAGTAATTCTAGCTCTTGAAGGTGATATACTCGTTAATCTTCATCATCCAAGACATGTTTCAATAAGATGTGTAGAGAAGGTAACTTGACCTCAATGGGAAGAATGGCCTTAGTACCATAAAATAAGGAATATGGAGTGGATCTCATTAGGGTATGGTAATTAGTGAAATATTCCCATGGGGAACATATGATTTGGAGGTGAAAATTGTGGTTAGTATCATTGATAATCTTTGTAAGGATTTTGACAATTTTTTTTTAGATGCTTCTGCTTTGCCATTATCTTGTGGGTAATATGTAGTAGAAAAATGTTGAGTAATTTTGTACTCAACATACAATATTTTTACATCCTTATTCTTAAATGATCTACCATTATTAGATATAATATAATGTGGGATACCATAAAGGAAAATTAGATGGTTGAATATGAACTTGGAAATTTTTTTTTGGCCATATAAGTGAGGCATATATCTTTGACCCACTTAGTGAAACATTTGGTAGTGATAAAGATGTCTTTATGGCCATCAGATGAGGTTGGGTTAATCTTCCTAATGAGATAAAGGACACATATATAAAATAACCATGGTGTAAGCATTAGTTTTAGAGTCTTGGTTGGGGCATGAATCATATTGGCATGCCTTTGACATTTGTCACACTTTTTAACATATGCAACTCAATCTATATTCATAATTGGCCAATAATACTCAATACATAGGAAATTTTTTCTAGGACAACCCCACTTATGTGGGCTCCACATATTTTTTCATTAACCTCCTATAATTCTAATATTGATTATGCTAAATTTAAATAATGAATTAGAGTTCCATCAAAACTACAGTGGTAAAGGGTTGGTCTAAGTAAGGTATATCATGAGGTTTGGTGGGTAAAGGCCTTTTATTTCTTGTGTGATACGTCAAGTGGCATAATTTGGTCAAGAAGGTAGGCAAAGTTTTCTAAATATCATATAGAACTAGGACCAGTAATATGATAAATAATTGTGATGATTAAAAGTTTGTGAGTAGACACTAGAAGATTTTCAATGAGGAATTGATATTATTTTACCTTATCAATATGACAAATCAAAGAGCCAATGGTGGTCATAGCATCTGCTATTCTATTACTGGCCCTTGGAATATGTTAATATTTTATATTTATAAACTATTTTTTTAGATTGTTTTTCATTGCCTTGCATGGAACTAGCTTGTCATCTTTGGTCTAAAATTAGTTTGTAACTTAATTGATGATTAATTGAGAATCATCATAAACCTTATGATATTGGATATTCAATTTTACTTCCTATTAAATCCCTATGATGTGTGTTTCATATTCAACTATGTTATTAGTATAAAGAAAGCTGATACAGAATAATTTAGTGATAATATTCCCCTATGGTGTAATAAATAATAGGCATTCCCTTGATCCATGTGATGTGAATTATACACTAAAATATAGCTTCCAATGTTACTCCTCAAGTGGTGTTTTAGTTATGGTCATAATGGACTCATTTGGGAATATAAAATGTAGTGATTTTGTATCTACAATGGGTGCTTCAAAAAGCTAATTTGCAAGTACTTATCCCTTGATAGCCTTTTGGTTGACATATTTTATCTTAAACTCACTTAGAGTCATGAACCATTTATCCATGCAACCTTGTAAAGTTATCTTGGATAGTAGATACTTGAGTGGATATACTTTTGAAATAACTAGGGTCTTGCTATTTAACATGTAATGCCATGGTTTTTGAGCTATAAAGACCATAGATAAATAAGATATTTTAATAGGAGTATAGTTATGTTCATATGTAACTAGTGTATGACTTAGATATTACATGACATGTTCTTTTACACTATCATAATTTTAAGTTAGAAATTCCCCCAAGGCTTTATCTGTGGTAGATAAATATAGTAAGAACTACTTTGTTGGCATAGATGGAAACAAAATAGGTAGATTTGAAAGATATTCTTTGAGGTGCTAAAAGAATTTGTGGCATTCTTAATTCCAATAAAATGTGACACCCTTCTTCAATAATTGTGTAAATATATGGCATTTTTAACTAATTAGAAAATGAATCTCCTAATAGATTAAATCTTATCATGCAAACTTTGGAGTTACTTCAAATTAGATGGTGGTGACATCTTTGTAAAGGCTCATACTTTGGTAGCATCAATTTTAATGCCTCTACGAGAGATGCTAAATCCTAATAGTTTTCCTAAGGTGACACTAAAAATTAAATTATTAGGATTAATTATGACCTTGTGTTCACACAACCTCTCAAATATTTTCTAGAGTGTGACTAGAAGATTGGCCCTAGTCTTTGATTTACCTAATATATCATTAACATAGTCTTCAACAATGTCATGTATCATATCATGAAATATGATGGTCATGGATCTTAGGTATGTGGCCTCAACATTCTTGAGACCAAATGACATAACTTGATAACAAAATTTTCCCCATTGAGTGGTGAACATTATCTTATGTTGGTGTTCTAATGATATCTATATCTAGTTGTATCCTTAGAATCCATCCATAAATGAGAGAATTTCATACCCCATTATGGAGTAGACAATCATGTGAATGTTTGGTAAAGTAAAGTCATCCTTAGGGTAGGCCTTTCTTATATCTCTAAAATCAGTGCAAATTTTGATTCCTTTGGGCTTCTTACTAACTATCATAACATTTAAGATCCATTCTAAGTAGTTGATTGGTTGAATACATCTTACTTCTAAGAGTTTCTCCAACTCTTTATTTAATAATATAGTAATACAAGGATGTATTTTGTGAAATTTATACTTCACATGTCTAGCATCAAGATATATAATAAGATGGTGTATAACTAAGGTAGGATCCAAACTTGGCTTGTCTAAATAGGCAAAAGAAAATATGTCAACAAATTCCCTCAAAGGGGATATAAATATGTCACATTCCTCCTTAATGAGGGATGTACCTAATTTTATCGAATTTGGGTCATATGGAGTTTTGATATCAACTTATGTATTTTTTTCTATGAGGAGAGTTGAACCATCTTCTAGTATAGTTGGCAATGTATTAAATTTGACTGCAATTGTAAAGTCCCCTATTTAGACTGGATCTTCCATTTGTCCTTGATAATATGAATCTGAATCTCCCAATGGTATACATGGGCATGCTATAAACACTATTGTGAACTCTTGGATGATTTGGTTAAATACATGCTACTCTTTAGAACTAAACTCAAACCCAAAAGCAATTTCATCATTGGTGGTCTCCTAAGCTTCATTAGGGGAAAGGTGAACACCCCCATATAATTACACCTAACATAGCTTTTCACCACTAGACTAGTGTTTCTCTTTATTTTTACCCTAGTTAAAAAGTGCCTCAAATAGGTTTTTGCTTTAGGACCCCAACATTTTATATAATTGTTTATGGCTAAGGGTGTTCACCCAATCTCTAAAATATGATACAAGATCTATTTTGATTGTGAACCCTTATTTTTTATCTCCTAATGGAATATTTTATCTTCAACCTAGAAAATCATAAAAGGAATTATCATTATCAAACTTTTCTATAGGCACTGTGGATTCTTGTTGGTCTTAGGCTATAAGTTGAGAGTAATAAAGAGGAAGTAAATTATTATGAATAACTAGGGCAAGGGTATAAATGGCATGGGTGTCAAATAGATTGGTATTGGAAAGATCTTTGTAAATTTTATGATCAGACTCTTCTTTACTATCAACATAATCATCACTTGTTTTTGGCATTGGAACATAAGTAAAATACATGGGGTCACCCCTAGGCAGTTTAAATCAAAAACCATAATTTCCTTTATACTAAGTTATATAAATTGGCTCAAGCATATCATGTTGATTTTTTAGACACCTAATTCTAGCCATTGATAACCTCTAATCAAGCTTTTGACCAATTTCCACCAAAATGCATAATTTGGCCTAAGAACGCTAAAATCCATTAAATGAGTTTAAATTGACATATTAAAGTGCAAATTTTGGTTAGGGTATCACTAAATGGGGCAATTCAATTTATGGGCTAGCTAAATTTGATCAGATCATTTTGAGTCAAAATGCCAATTTTGCACCTAGGTGTTTTGGATTTCTCTTTCCTATCAAATCTCTTTCATGAGACACATGCATTTGTTATTTTGTGTTGGTAACATCTTAAATGGGATAGTGGATATAACACATCTGGCATTGCCTTCTAATTCTAATCTAGTCAAATTTTGGACCAATAAAAAGACATTCTGATCAATTTGAGTAATGTGTGCATAAAGTTATTAATCATGCTTCGAGATAATTAATCCAAGTTATATCCTAATTAATAATTCCATAGAAACTTGTTGAATAATTTATTTTGAAAATAAATATTAAATATCTACATCATCAAGTGGCCTCATTTCTTGGAAAGACATTCCTAGGCCATAAATACCATAAATATTAAGATTCATGCCTCTCATGCCTAATCAAAACCCTTCATGTCTCTTAATTTATCCTCTATCTCAAATATTTATGAGCCTATTTATGGATTTTAATTACATAATTGGATTAATCCTTAGCCACACATCTCAATCTTGAGATGGACGGTTTAGGTTGATTCTGATAAATCTCAAAAATTTATAAATATAGAGGCCATGGGCATCATTTTGAAGACTTGATAATAAAAATTTATAATGTAAAAATGATTCCAAAATCCATTTAAATTAGTTGTAACATGCCAAATTGATTCCAAGCCAAGCCACAAGCCAAAGGTGCCAAGGAGAAATGTAGGTAGCCAAGCTTCCATTGCCAAGGACTTTATGAGCATGAGCTGAGAAAGCCACTACAACAAAAATTTTGAAGCATCCAAGGGATTTAAAAGAAGGTTTCTTTTTAATTTTAGTTTTGTGTTTTATTCATGTTTTTTAACTAAGCTCTCCCTAGTGTCTAGGCCTAGAGATGTTAGTGTGTTTCTTTTATTTTGTTTTCATTTTAGACCTAACACCATACTAACCATCCTATCTTGAGTCAAATTCCTAGATCACATTGTGGAACACAAACAAAACAACAAATAATCAAACAAATAAACACTCAATAGAAAACATATGAACATTTCCCATAGAAAATAGGTGACAACTTAAGAAATAAAAAAAATGGGGGAATAGAAGAAAAAGAAGGGGGTGGCCAAGCTGTCTCCATATGAACTAGGCAAGTGTACATTGCCTACATAGTTCCATGGATGTAATATCTAATAAAAAACTTCAATCCAAATGTAGTTCTCCCAAGGAATGGGAAGAATGTGATAACTGATGAAAAAATAGAATGGATGTGATAGAAGAAGATAAATGGTCTTGAAAAATGGCAAGTGCAGGAGAGAAAAGGCCAAAAAGGATGGAGAAACTAAATGATAAGTGTTTTTCTTGTAACTTAGTAAGGGTTCCCAAAATCCTTAAGGCAAAGAAGTGGTCAATGTTTTTGTTCTTTTCTAATGATTTTTCAAATGTTTTTAGAATTGTTTTGGAGTATCTCAACTTAATTAATAATGACAAGACACTAAATGATTTAATATCATAAAATGACAATATCAAGGCTTAGGTTGCTGTGATCTAGGAATTTAACTCAAGAGAGGATGGTTTGTATGGTTTTATTTTCAAAATGAAAACAAATTGAAAGAAACACACTAACTAGCATAACATCTCTAGGCCTAACCACTAAGGAGAGATTAGTTAACAAACATGAATAAAACACACAAATAAAATGCAAAATAAATAATATTTTACCTCCCTTGGATGCTTCAAAATGCTTGTTGTAGTGGCTTGCTCGGCTTGTGCTCACGAAGTCCTTGGCAATGGAAGCTTGACTACCTCCATTTCTCCTTGGTACCTTTGGCTTGTGGATTGGCTTGGATTAGAATCAATTAGGCATGGGAACACTAATTGAAATGTATTTTGGAATCATTTTTTCATTATAAATTTTCATTATCAAGTCTTCAAAATTATGTTCATGGCCTCTCTATTTATAGATTTTTGAGATTGATCAAAATTAACCTGAATCATCCATCTCAAGATTGAGATGTGTGGCTAAGTATCAATCCAATTATGTAATGAAAATCCATAAATAATATCACCAATATTTGGGATATAGGAGAAATAAAGAGGCATGGAGGGCTTTTATGGGGCATGGGAGGCATGAATCTTGATATTTGTGGCATTTATGGTCTAGGGATGTCTTCCCAAGAAATGAGGTCACCTGATGATGTAGATATTAAATATTCATTTTCAAAACAAATTATTCAACATGTTTCTATGGAATTATTAATTAGGATCTAACTTGGATTAATTAGCTATAATCATGATTAAGAGCTTTGTGCACAAATTACTCAAATTGATCAGAATGCCTTATTATTGGTCTAAAATTTGACTGGATTAGAATTAAAAGGAAATGTTAGATGTGTTGGATCTGTTATCATAATTAGGATGTTACCAAAAACAAATAATAAAGGCATGTGTCTCATGTAATATATTTGAGATAAAACAACAATCTAGAGCACTTAGGTGCAAAAATGGCATTTTGACTTGAAATGATCTGATCAAAATTAGCTAGCCCATAAATTGCATTACTTTATTTAGTGATACCCTAGCCAAAATTGGCACTTGAATATTTCAATTTCAACTCATTTAATGAAGTTTACTATTTTTATGCCAAATTATGCATTTTGGTAGAAATTGGTCAAAAGCCTAATTGGGGGTTATCAGTGGCTAGAATTAGTTGTCTATAATTTGCCCCTATTTGTTAAGGTGTTTCAAGCTATTAGCATAGTAACATCTTCTAAAATAATGAGATATGGTTTGTATGCCAAAAATAAGATTGTGGTTGAAGAACAAAGCTCTAAATGGTTTTGGGAAGCCTATACTGATGCTCTTTTGAGGGAGTGGCCATCACATTTGTTGATGGACGGTCCCTTAAAAAGAAATAAGAAGAAAGGTGGAATTAACTCATGGTTGAGATTAATCCACATGAGAAAATGCTTATATGCATTGATGTAAAAAATATTTTTATTTGCCCAAATGTGGTTATAATCAGGAATAAAAGTCAAAATAATGATTTGCCTATAGGTGGTTATAATCATTAAGCAAACGTAGATTGGCTAAAACTGATGGTGCCACAATTAGGGATGATTAACAAGCATAACTTAAGGATATAACCTGATATATATATTGAGGATGAGTGAATTCAAATTGATGAAATAGATGAATAGAAGAATAAGATTGATCAGTGTAAATGATTCAGTTGTTCCTATGAATGAGGAGATGCTCATCCTGATTAATAATGATAAAACTAGAATGGTCAAATGAGTTATATTGATCAGGGTGGGTGGGAGGATTTTATAAGGTACCAAGGAGAAAATTATATGGATCCATTAATTTTATACCTTCTTGAAGCTAATTCTTGTTGTAGCATGTGATGGTAGGCTTTATGATAGAACACCATGAGGACTATCCCAAAATATGCATAAGGACTAACTCCTGATCTAATAAACACTTGAAAATAATGCACTAATGATAAAAACCATGATGAAAATATTTACCTATTAATATGGATGTACTCAAGAATAATTTCCTCAAGGAATCACCTAATGAATGCATATAGACTGAGTCAAGGCAACAATGTTGAAAACAAACAAACATGCAAGTGAACAAAATATAAATAAATATAAACAAAAAATTAAAAAACAAAAATATAAATAAACAACCTAAAATAAACAAATAAATAGAAAGGCTAAAAACAAAAGGAAAATAAAGCATCCTAATAATGATAATGCCCTAGTAAGCTGGATCAAGGATAATTGACTAGGCTTAGATAAGACAAATATTTTTGGTATTTTTGAAATGTTATGAATTTTTTTGGAATTTTGAGGTATCTTAACTCATTAGAGATTGACAAGATACATGCTCATAAAATGGTGAGAGTGTTTGGCTTAGGTTGCTTACAAAATGGTGAGAGCATATGGAAAGGAGGACTGAGGTGACCTCAACATGAATTAATCATGACCCACATAGTCCTCAAATGACCTCAAGTCATAATAATTCTATCCACACAAAATTTGAGGTAAAGCCAACTAGGTCCCAACAAGTTCTCAAATCTAGAAAATGGCCAGTAAAATGAAAATAATAATGGCAAGGTGATGTGGCAACACATGATAAACAAGTGTTACCCCTAGTTTACCCATAGGTAGTTATAAATAGGATACAACATTATAGGTCAATGATACTAATTTTCCCATAGGTAGCTATAATTAGTATCAAGATTGGTGAGAAATTGATTTGCCCATAAGTGGTTATAATTAGTAGCAAGACTGGTGAGACATTGATTTGCACATAGGTAATTATAATCAAGCTCTCATAAACAAACTTGATACATGATGGAAAATAAAAGATACCTTGCCAGATCAACTTTCACACTACTTTCATAGATTGTCATTGAAACATATATTGGATTGATTGTTGAAAATTGATCAAAATACTCTCACAAAAGGTACAAGAAGAACCAAATTAACCACTATCAAAATAATATTGGGTAGGTTAACTAAAAATAGGCCTTAGTCTAGATAGGAATGGAATGATATGATGGTATGGTCTTGTTCTATGATTTTGATGGACCAGTAGGATGGTATAATGATAAAATGGTTTCTCCCAAGTGGTAAGGTAAGGTAAATGGAAGGGAATTACAATAATGGAAAATGGATATGTAACAATGACAATGGCAATGCAAAATGATATGGTACATGATTTTGGTCTAGGTGTGGTTTTTGATTCTATTATTCTTGTTGATGGGGATATGCATGTACTAATCAACAAATGATATAAATAAAATACTTGATCATGTTAATTTATAGCCCACATATTGTCTAAATAGTTACTCTATCAAGAACTAGTTGCAAATTTGGATTTTGAGAATGCTTGTATGATCTTCTTTGGTCGTTGATTTTGATTTCTTCAAATGTTGATACAAGGTATCTTTGTAGCCTCTACAAAGGAAAGTGAAACCATGGATGGTAAATAAGGAAAAATAATGGATGGTAGGTTTGATTGTGAAATGGAATGGAAGATGATAATGGAATGTGGAATGGTGGAGAAACAAATGTGGATCAGGACTTTTAGTCAAACATAATTTTGTTGATGCCAGATTCAACATAACTTTAGATGTGATAGGGATGAAGACTTGTTCTCTCAATAGGAACACTATATTTTTTTTTGTTTGATCTTGAGAGTAGTTACTATCTGATTAGGCTATAAATTGGAAGTGATTTTGATTTGATCTTTGATTTTGTCTTCATCAAGTAGTGAAGAAATTTTGTGCTCAGCTATTGGTGCCTCAAAAAGGTTTTCACCAATGGAATTATCTTGATTTTCCCATAGTACCTTCAAGAAGGTTTCAATAAGGAATGTGGAATTTTGACTTTGATTATCTTCTAGTGCTTTCAAAAAAGTTTCACTAGAAGATGCTAAGTTATGACTTTGATTGTCCCCTAGTGCCTCAAAAAATGTTTCACTAAGAGAGAGTTCTTCTACTATATGAATGTGGTCTTGGCCTGTTTGCTCTTCTTCAACTGCTATGTCACCATGGATGTAGTTTAATAAAGTATGATTTTTTCAATCCTAATTAACACTTATGGGAGATGGAATGTCAATGATATATCTATTTTTGTTGATGGTAATGGCCTATGGAATGGTAATAGAATCAGTGTTGGCATCATAATCCTTATAGAAGATACTAGGAGAACTTATGTCAAAGCTGAAGTAATCATACTCAAAAACCATATAAGGATCACAAATTTATTAAAATTGATCTAAAAGGCATACATAACCAATGTTATAATAGCCATGAACATATTTTTCTTTTGAATCTAATTCTAACTCTAAATCTGAGGTCGAGACTAATGTTGATTCTGATTTTGATGCTAAATTTGATGTCAGTTCAAGAATAAAACCTAACTCTACTTTTGATTCTTAATTTGATGAGTACTCTATTACAATGATGTCTTATTAAATATTTGGTATTGGACAAGTAATAGCTTCTGATGGCATAATGGGCTTCACAAAAATTGGTTTGTCAAAGTGAGACTCCTCTAAGATGGAAAATATATCAAGAGACAACTCCTCAGAGACTATCTTATCAATAAGATGCTCTTGAAAAATAGGCACATGGTTGAGGTAATGATTTTCCTAAAGGTAGTTATAATCATTAACAAGTGACTTAGTAAAGACGGGCTCATCAGTGTGAGACTCCTCAATAATTGGTATAGGATGAATAGGTAAATTATCACAAGTTGACTTATCACAAATGGTTGATTAAACAAAAACATATTGGATTGGTTGGTTCTCTTGGCCTTGGTTTCCAGTAAGTTAGAAAATACTAATTTTGAACACATCTTGGTCTTCAAAGGATTGGACTAGTTAAGGTTTGGATGGGATTGTTTCTAGATGAGGAATGGCTTATGGTTGGACAATGGTAGGGTGTTAGGGAGCATGATTTATCATATGAGCCAAAGGATGAAGTCCTAAAATGGTAATGATAGGGCATTGTGGGGCTTGATTGATCACATAAGTCAAAGGAATAGGTATTGGAATGATGAAGGGGTGTTGTGGAGATTGATTGCTTTCACAAACCAAAGGATGACATCTTGGTATAGAAATGGTTTAGTATTATGGAATTTTATTGATCACACAAACCAAAGGATGAGGTCTTGGTATGGGAATGACGAAATATTATGGTCTTGGTATAGAAATGGTATGATGTGGTGGAGCCTAATTACTAACATAAGCCAAAGCATCCAAGACTTCCTCATAAACCATACCATCCCAGTTGTGAGTTGGTTCATAAGCTGGTTTTTGACTGTGTTCCATATACTAATTATTATAAAGAGGGTATGGATCTGTATTGCAAACAACATTATCTATAGTTCAGTCTTTAAAGTCCTTCTCATAAGCCTCTTCATGCCAATCAAGGTTTTGATTTGGATTTTGTGGATTTTGACTATGTTTCCCATATGGAGTATTGTATGGAGAATAATAAAACTCCTTAGAAAATATTTCTCTATAGGGGTTCCTAGTGGGATTTTCTATAACCATTCTATCATAAGCTAGATTATACATGATTCCACCATAAGTGCAGCTAGACATATCCATGTGAATGATGAAATCTATAAAATAAAAAGGATTAGAGTTGTATAAAATCTAATAAAACTATTTCCAAAGGAAAAATGGTTCAATCTTGGTCTAACATGGTTGAAGGGGTCGAGTTGTATCTCCAATGTGGTCTGAAAGTGGAGTTGTATCTTTGAAATGGTTTTAAAGTAGATTTGTATCTCCAATGTGGTTTGTGCTAAGACTTGGCATGAAATAGCCTAATTTCAAATATCTAACATCAAGTGTCATACACATGAAAGTTCAATCATCTAAATAAAAATTGGCATGCCAAAGGTCTAGGTCAAAGTGTTCCAAACAAGGTCTAAACTAGGAAATGAAAAAGTTGGGCTACTAGGTCTTTTGTCTAAATTTGGAGTTAAAATCTAGGCTCAAATAAATAGGCATATGCTAGAAATTTTGGCCAAATGACATAAAAATCTAGACTTGAAACAAAGGTTGATGTGATTTTATTTAATTTAAAAAGTTTGGAAACAACTTTGACATAGACCCAACACATAGAATCAAACATAAACATGATAAGTTAACATAAGTCATAAGACAAAAGGCTCTTTGAGAAAGGTTTTGTTCTCTCAAATAAAGGCACAAACAATGATGAGGATAGGCTTTAAAAAAACAAACCATCAATAGGTTTCAAATTTAGGTAATTGACTAATCGAAGTTATGTAACCCAAAAGAGAAATATCTATGTATTAGCTCCATAAATTGAGGCTTAAATATAAATTAATCAATGTTTAGATCAAAACTTGACAAGGTTAACTAAAAACTCAATTTTGAAAACTAGGATTTGACCAAACAAGCTAGACAAGATTGGATAGCTTGACGGCACAAGATAAAGGTCCAAATGGTATACACAAAATGGTTTGAAACAAATGGTTTTTGGTATAATGTGAAAAAAGTCTTGAAATAAATTGAGTAGCCTAATAGTGTAAGCATGCTTGAATGATGTGATCTATGTTATTCTTTAAAAATACTTAAAGGTAAAATGATTTGACATGATTTGGGTAGCATAACATTACCGTTCGCAACTCAAATGACATACACAAATAAGTTTTATAAAAAAATTTAAGGCACAAGTGTGGTGTAAAATGGATAGCATAATGACTCTTTAGACAAAAGAGTGATGTATAGACAAATCGGTTTTGACATGGCTTATGAACAAAAAAACAAGTTTTAGTCTTAAAACACCAAGTAAGATAATGAGAAGAATACACTAAGTATAATAGTCCAAATCCTAGCAAGGGTATGGCAAAATGGGGTTGACTAAACTATCAAACTTTAAATGTCTCTAGGTGAATCAATTACACAATGACTTTCATGTCAAAAAATACAAAAGAAAAGCATAGAAATTTGGTGACCATGGTATTGGCTAGTTATAAAAAAGTGGTCCTTTTTACAACCACTTTATTCCACTGTCATTCACTGTATTGTGATGTCTAAATGTAGATATGTCCCATGTGTAACTCAAATTAGGAGCCAAATGAAGTCAATGTTGGGAGGTGAAACCCTCAGTCAAAGCTTCCCTAGAGAACTTGTGCGAGGTAATGCCATCTCCCTCACAATCCAATTTTTCATGAAAATAAAATACTAGGAGAAAGACTTTAGGGTCATTTTTAAAGTCACCCAAACTTTGATGAGTTTTTGGGGAGTGCATTACACAACTTTCTTTCTAAGCCTTGGACTAGGCTATTTAAAATAGGAATGGAACTTTTGATTCTAAGGGTTCTGTAAAGGGGATAAATGGAAGAGAATACATGTGACACCCCTCTATTTTATAAACAAAATTATATCAAATAACTATTGAAGACAAAAATGACAAGTGTGTTCAATGTTATGTCCAAATGAAAGATTTGGTGGTGTTCATTTGACCCCTTGGTCTTAAGATTTTGAACTTTGAAAATTGATTCTAAAAACTTATGTAAGAACCTAAATATTACATTAATCACAAAACTAATGTTCCTAGTTCATTTTAAAGTCATGCCAAATATTCCTTAATATTATGTTTTAACATGTTCCAAGTCCATTAGTTACCTATCTACCCTTAAGGCATCACCCCAAAATAAAATATGTTAGATTAGAAATATTTTAAATAGATTTTTCAAATTTTGTAAAAAATCTATGAAAGGTGAAGCTAAAATAATGTCAAATTCTAAAAATTTAAGAGAAAACGTATGGTTTAAAAAAAAATCATCCAAAAAGGAGTTCGTATGACCCCAAACCAAGCATTTTAAAATAGCTCTTAGGTTTATGTTTTTAAGAAAACATAGTGAATGATGTCAGTTACACTTATTAACTGATGATGGTTATCTAACCAACATTAGTTACATAGATAATGATCAATGATAGCTATGCCAACTAATGATAGTTTTACTAACTGACGTTGGTTATTATGTAAACCTATGACAAATAAAAACGGGAAAAAAAGTTAGAAAATCAATTTGAAAGAGTTTTAATGATCCAAATGAGTATTTTAAAGATTAAAAATGATCTTCTTCATGTGTGTGATGCATCTAGTCCCACTGGGTATGCCTTAATGTGATCTAGCAATTTGACTCAAGAGAGGATGGTTAGTATGATGTTAGTTCCAAAATGAAAACAAAATGAAAGAAACACACTAACTAGCATAACATCTTTAGGCCTAGACACTAGGGAGAGCTTAGTTAATAAAAATGAATAAAAAACACAACTAAATGCAAAATAAACCTTCTTTTACCTCCCTTGGATGCTTCAAAATGCTTGTTGTAGTGGCTTGCTTAGCTTGTACTCATGAAGTCCTTGGTAATGGAAGATTGGCTACCTCCATTTCTCCTTGGCACCTTTGGCTTATGGATTGGAGTCAATTTGGCATAGTAAAACTAGTTTCATGAAGATTTTTAAGCAATTATTCATTATAAATTTTCATAATCATGTCTTATAAATGATGTGGTAAGGCTTCCTATTTATAAATTTTTGAGATTGGTCAGAATCAACCTAAACTATCCATCTTGAGATTGAGATGTGTGGCTAAGGATTAATCCAATTTTTGGAATTAAATTTATACTTATCCTCATAATGAAATTGGAAGAATGGGAACTTAATAGGCATGTAGGGTATCATGTAAGGCATTGATGAGGCATGGAGGGCATGAATCCCGATATGTGTAGCATTTATGGCCTAGGGATGTCTTCCTAAGAAATGAGGTCACCTGATGATGTAGATATTCAATATTCATTTCAAAAACAAAGTATTCAATAATTTTTCATGTAATTCTAGATTAGTCTCTAATTTTTTTGATTAGATCTTAAGCATGATTAAGTACTTTATGCATAAATTACTCAAATTGATCAGAATGCCTTGTCATTGGTCTAAAATTTGACTAGATTGGAATTGGAAGGTAATGTCAGATGCATTGGATCCATTATCCCATTTAGGAAGTTACTGATAATAAATAACAAAGGCATGCATCTTGTGAAAGAGATTTAATAGGAAAGAGTAATCTAGAGCACCTAGGTACAAATTTGGCATTTTGGCTTCAAATGATCTGATCAAAGTTAGTTGCCCCATAGATTGCAATATTTAATTTAGGGATACCCTAGCCAAAATTGGCACTTTAATATATCATTTTAACATTGTTTAGTGTGTTTTAGTAATTTTAGGCCAAATTGTGCATTTCAGATGGAAATTGGTCAAAATCCTGATTGGAGGTTATCAATAGCTAGTTTTAGGTGTCTACATATTTAGCCTGAGGAATCTTCCTTCATAGGCTTGGTTCTCTATGATCATATTAGGAATGGGGTATTGGGCATTTTTATAAAAATCAACTAGATTGTCTCTATATAACTAGGTTTCATCTTTTGCATGTGGTTCTTACTCTTGGCTAGTGGCTGGTTTAAAAATGATAGGAGGTGGACTCTGAAGTTTTCCTTTTCCCTTTAATTTCCATTCCATGTAAGTTACACTAGATTTATGTCTTCCATAATAATTTGGGTTTTATGGTAAATTGGACATGTGGAATGTGTCATCGATCAAATATTCTCATAGGCCATTGGTTGTGATGGTAAAATGATTGGATATTTTAGGAGGTGGAATATGGGAAGAGTAATCAAGACTATATGGGTCTATGTAATTAGCCTCTGGTAAATCCATAATATTTTCCTTACCTTTATCTTTTTTTGAATTATATTTAGGCAAAATTTATAGTTGTGGATTTTGTACTCAACTTATAAATGTTTACAATGTTCATAGGGCTACAAATCTCCCTTGATGGTGACCTCCATACCTAAGTGAGAGAACTTGAGAAACTGATGTAATGTTGAAGGGATTGCATGAATTTCATGTATTCAAGGTCTACCCAAGATCAAATTATATGATAGGTCTAGGTTTAACACATATCAAAGTGTATTGTGGGTTAGAGGCCCAATGATAACTAACAAGCTTATAGTGACTTATGATTTTTGATCTTCACTATCATAGGCCTTTATAGTGATTATTTTTGGATGGAGATTGGATTTCATAAATCCAAGATACTTGATGAGATTTAAAGACATAATATTCAGTCCTAATCCATTGTTTATGAGGACATGTTTAATTTTGTGCCACATTATGATAACTTCAATGTAAAATAGATGGTTATGGAGAGGGTTAAGGGATGACATATCACTTTGGCCAAAGGCTATTATCATGGGGCTATATGTCCAAATAAAGATTGGAATTTATCTATGGATATGTCATTGGGAACTTGGGATTATACTAAGAACTCTATTAGGATGTTCTTATGCATCATACACATATGCAACAAATCCAAAATGGAGATTTGTCAAGTATATTCTGAAGTTATTCCACAATATCAAATGTATTTTTCTTCACAATAGTATATGGTTTGTTCCTAGTTAGAAAATTAGATTAGATGGGTTCATTGGTATATGGTTGTGGGACAAGAATGGTAATCTTTGATTTCTAAGTTGTGATTGAATAATTAAGATTAGGTACAAGACCATTGTTACTAGAAAATGATGATTATGGGGGGATAAACATGATAAGTCTCAATTATAGATGAACTTATATGTGGTCACAAGGTAATGATGATTTATTGGTATAAGGTATACAATTATTAATCCTTGATTATTAGTATGCCTTTATGATGTCCTAGATCAAAGAAGTATCATTGACATAGATGGGTTGATTGGAATTATTTATCAATGGTCGTGTTTAGTTAATACTTAGTCTTCAATTAATTGTGATGGTTTAAACATGACCTCTCATAATATGACCTAAAAATTCATTTTATTCATGTGAAACTACATGGTAAGTGTATGCAATAATAAATGCAACATGTCTATAAATCAGTCCTAACTTGGAGAATTTATATCATACCATACACTTCCAATTGGGGACACATTTGTTAAGTGAGAATATGACTAATATGGGGATCCACTAGACCCAATTAGGGGATATCTTACTGAAATACACCATGATAGGGAGGGTTAAAAAACCTTCAATCAAGCACAATCATGAAATAATGCTAAGGGAGTCATGTGTTTTGATATCTCATTAAATTAATAACAAGTAAAATAAATCTAATTTAGTGCTCACCAAAGTTTGTGCCAAAAAGTGGGAGTTATAAATAATAAAATTAAACATGCATAGAATATAAATACTCACATTAATGTATAAAAATTCTTAATGGATGGAAAATAAGTACAAATGCATATCTATCTACTCTTACAAAGGGGGAACAAAGTTAATAATACTTACCATTAAAGATAAACCTGTCGAGCCTCAATCTCTCCCATAGCCAAGGCACTTTTCACAAGAGGTTATTATGGTATGTAATAATGATAAATATAAATCATATCTTGGATACATAACCTATCAATGAATCTAAAAGACTTATTCATAAGATAAAATCTGCATCTACAAATAAATTATAAAACCCTAAGCTTTCTCTTCAAGTAGATTTGTGGATAAGCAAATGTGTAATAGCTATTACTTCTTCTCTTCTCTAAATAATGGTAAAATTAAATTATATATATAGGTGGATTTGAACCTAAACCCTTTTTAAAATATCTCCCAACAGGGTCAACCTAGTATAATTTTGGATAATAATTCACTAGGTCATGAGCTAGGTCAGCTAAGAGCTAAACTAGTTCCTAAGTGAAAATCACCCAAAACTATATAGTGTCAACCCAATCAACCTCGTATAACTGACTAACAAAAGGGGATTAAAGTGAATAAAATGAGTATACAATTTTGGAAATGAATGGATATAATAAAATATAGAATAATAAGCTTAGGGATAATGTTTTTAGGAGATAATTGTGTAGATAACAAGTGGAAAAAGGGACAATAATCTTGTGAAACATGAATGGTCTTCCCACCCCTTTCCCAGTACACCCCTTGAAGCGTGAACTTAGATAGATTGAGACTTTGTGGGTTCCTACAAGATAAAAATTTGTAGTAATCAATAAATTTTTGAAAATATTATGTGTATACATATGCCCCACTTTAATCTAATCACATGTCACATGAGTGTAACACGAGATGGTGCTTTAGGAAATAGAACATGATAACACATAACATTGATGCTAAGTAAATTATAGTAAGTAAAAAATAATATAAATTAAAGGATAGAATTCAAAAAAACATACCTTTACTTAAATTAGTGATGCAGATAATGAAGTAAAATACAAGAGAAGTGAAGGCGTCTAAATATGAAGAACATTAGGTGAACCTATAGAAATTAGTGCAAAATAGCCAAAAATCTAAAGTTTTGGAATATAGACATATAGTTGTGTAAAATATTATCTACATCATCATGATTATAGAACACTTTATGGTTTGAAAAATGGATTATTAAAAATAAAGATATGGTAAAAACAAATAACTAGAATAATAACTAGGTAGAAACAACTAGATCAACCCAGTTGACCTAGTAAGCTAGAATTTTTCTAAATCCATACTGCAAACCTAGTGTGATTTTTAGATTAACCAATTACTACATGATTTCTGACCTAGTAGAAAAATGCACTCTACACACTTAGTACTAAAAGGGTAAAAATTAAAGGGTTTACTTAGTTTGTTAAGTTAACCTAGTCAAAATGAGGATAATTTGGTTAACCTAGTGTTTGTTAATGAAATATTAAAATATTTAAGTCAAATAAATGATATAATTATAGTAAATGAATGATAAATGATTGTATAAAAAAAAATTGTGGAAAGAATTTAAAGCATAAGGAATATTAATGCAAGAAAACTCTAACAAATATATGTAAGCAAGTGAAACATAACCCCATGTAAGATAAGCATTCCAAATAAAAATGATTAAAAGCATGAGTGTCTAAAAATTGAAAAGTAATGAAAGGTGTGAGACAAACATGAATAAGTCATACACAAATAAAAACATGTAATAATGCTAAATTCCATATGTAATATAAGTGAAGCCTACAAAAATCAAACAAAAACATGATGGATAAATGAATAGTATGAGAATAAGACGATGTGGTAAGAAAATGGTGTAAGGGTGTTTGTGATAAAGGCCTATTCTAATCTAAAGTCTTACAATGTAACTCACAAACCATAAAACAAGAAGCATAATAATGTAGATGTGATCAAGGATGTGATAAGATAAAATCAATACCAAAAAAGGGGAATATAAGGAAAATATGATGTAAAATAAGGAATGTGAGGTGCCACATGGTGATGTGAACATCCTTAGCAAGAATGAGACACACTAGGCAAGTGAGAAAGACTAAGAACTATCAACACCAAGGAATTTAGGTAAATTTGACTAATGAACACAAATCTTGGGCTAACAAGTGAAGTATATAGATCATCCCATGAAGTTTATATTCATGAAAATTAAAATGTACCTACCTTCCCATAACTTTAGGACCCCTTATAAAGCCATTAGTCTCCTAAAAATATTGGTTACTTCCATGAGAAAGTAGGCACCACTAAAATATTTTTTTATTCTCCTTTTATAATCTAATGGCCTACCACACCCCAATGGACCTTGACTCTATTGTGAGGCCAAATGTGAGGTTTTTTATTCAACTAGAAAAAGGAGATGTGTTTTGAATCATGTCTTTAGTGTGATTGAACTTTTAAGAATTTTAAAATGTTTTTTCCTTTAAAATCATTGCCTTTAATTAAATGATGTCTTTTAAATTTTTTTAAGTACTTTTAATATTCATCCTCAATATGGACTTGGAATGACCAATCATGAGAGATATATTGATACACATGAACGAGATTTAGGCTTAGGTTAAAAGAAGCTAGTGACCAAAGACAAGACTGACTAGAACACTTAGGCTTAACGATAAACCAACATGTTATCTCAAGTCATAACCATGTATATGCTTAGTTTTGAAAAAGGGAATAAAGAAAAAGAGTAAATCCAAAGTGGTCCAATATAAAGAGAGTATAAATGAGAGTAATTGTTTTCAAACTGATCACATGGTAAAGAAGGAATAACTAAAGAAACAAAGTTTGTATAACCAAGTCACAATGATAATTATTTGTGTATATATAGATAAGAAAGAAAGTAATTATGGAATGAAATAAGGGATTTTATAAGAAATAAACTTAAGAATAAAGTAAAAGAAATGATAAATAATAAATTTATAAAAAAACATAAATGACATTGTAAGTAATATAGAGTGCAAAAGTAAAAGTCACCATGTAAGAAAATAAGAATTAACACAATGTCAAATGATATTACAAATAGATAAAGATAAGATTGGATCACACATCCAATCTAAAATTAAAATGTAAGAACACCATATATGTGTTCATAAGTACTGATAGATATAATGACACACATTATCTAGAACATTTGATAAATCCCTATGAATTTGGATTTGAACTACAACTAATGTTTCATCTATTTTTAGTGAAAATTGGGAAAATACTTCACATCTAATATCCTCAATATAAAATGTAGGAATACTTGATGGATCATGTTGAGGAAGTATATAAGGTGAGGGATGGTCAAAATAATTCATGGGAGTAGACTCTATAGGATATGAAGGGATCATTGGTGTGGAAGGATCTACAAGTGAAGGACTCATAGGTGGGGAAGGATTCACAAGTGAGGGAAGGTCCATCAATGAAGGATTCATATGTGTAGGAATAAAAGGTGATGAAGGGACAACATGAGGGGATAAAACCATAGGATGTGGAACCATGGGAAAAGAATAGGAACCCTTCTTTTAAGAATGACCTTTATTAGGAATGATAAAAGGTCTGAGAATAACTATAAGGTGATCTTTAATATTTTGTTGAAAGATATGATAAAGATCAATGTGATGGGTGCCATATTAGTGTCAAAGATAATACACCTCTCCATACTTATGAGTATACTAAAATTGTAACTCTTTGGGAGGCATGGCCTTGTTTGAGGACTGAGGGTTAGAAGGATGAAATGTCTCAATATATTATCGTATCTTAAGATAATGTGTGGATGAATAATTATTTAGTTTGTGGAAGAAACATATATACTTGTGAGTAGGCTTGGTAGAGGTATTCATAAGAGGAGGTGTAAAAAAATGTAATGATCTTGGGAAGGCTTGTCCGCCCATTTGGTTGGAAATAGAGCCATTTATGGTAAAGGAAGAAAACCATCACCAAATGAAGGTGGTGCTAGTGAAAGAACGTGACCAGGCTCAATAGAAGGAGTAATTGGATTTGAAGTAGGAATAGACTCATCTAAATTAAGATAAAGAATGGAGTCTAAAGTAGGCTCTACTGAGTGAGCATTGGGGTCTAAAAAATGTCAAATGAGGGTTACATTCATCTCAAATATAAACAAGCTATAGGGGTCTAGGTAACTAGTAAAGTGGTAAGGCTCAGTCATAACACAGTCTATAAGCATACTCCTACATGGTTATTTAGAGACTAGAGGTGTCTGCACCATCTCTACACTATGCCAAAGAGGAAAAATACTAAAATTAGGAACTATAAATTATGTAATATAGGAAGATACACAAAAATACTAAAGCAAAGAGGAATGATAATGTATAATCTCAACATCATGGATTTGAACAAAACCACCAAAAAAGGGATTGTCTAAGGTATAACCATCATCATAATTAGGTGTGTGAAGATCAATGATGTAGGTAGGGATGAAATTATCATTTGGTGATGTGTGATAAACGGAATGCCAAGTCTTAGTCAAGATAATGGGTATATCATCATAAGGGCGTTTGTAAGAATGAGGTTGTAAATAAGTAGGAATATAAGAAATGAGATGGGGTGAGAGATAAATTTTTTTAATCTTGATATTTATCTCATCAAGATCATCATCATTGGAATATAAGAGGTTAGGGGGAATATTCCTAATGAGTTTTGGATGACCATTATAACCTTGAGTTGAATTAACAAGAAATTTAAATGATTGAGACTCATGGAATGGAATACTAGGTAAAGGCTCAAGAGTAGGAATCTTGAAGACACCATGATCTTGGAATTATTTAAAATTCTAAGGTTTAGTGTCACCATAAATAATATAGATGGATATATTGTGAGGTAATTTAATGCATTGGCAAGCATAAGTAACTACCATTGTATAATGAGTCCATGTCCTACAAAGCAAGATGTTAGAAGATAAATTAAAATTAAATACCATCACCTTTACATGAATGATGACAAATGAGATGGTAATGGGAAGACACACAACCTAAAAGAGTAATTTATTATCAATCATATCCTTGGCATGTGGATTTGAGATTACATTTTGAATATCCTAGGGCTTTGATAAAATCAAGAAAGGCAACACAGGTATTAGAACCCTTATCAATAAATGCATGATTGACTTGGATATCACCAATTTGGAAACTAATAAATAGAGGAGTATCATCTGCATGAAGAAAAATCTCATTGAGAATCATAGAAGTGATGTAAAATTTTAATGAAAGAGAAGTGTCCATTATTTCATCAACATGGATGGACATATCTTCACATTTTTATAAAATGCTATCTTCTAATCCAAATAAGGTTTCTTTGTGTCCTACTAGGGAGGATGAGGGATGTTCATTTCAAATAATAGTTTCATAAGATGGTTTTAATGACATGGAGAGGTATTTATAAGATCAAGAAATAAAATATCGAATGAGAAATTATTGAGTTTCATGATGGGATCCCACTCGTCATAACCCATAAGAAGGTTAGTATAAATAGGTGAATAATGTTGGAGGAGGTCCTTAGAAGGAGGATTAGAAGTGAATTTGAATTTGTGTTGATAAGAATAATAATTTTTAGAACAAGATTGTAAATAATGTTGATAAGATGAAGCAATTGGTTCAAGTTGGTTTTGAGAATTAGTATAAGTGTTGATAGAAGCTTAACTATCATTACTATTAGGTAAATAAGATAGAGGGATGGTATAAATAGATTGGGAAGTGTTATCAAAAGGAGGATTTGAAATTGGGTTATCTAAAGTGAGAAGGTCATCTTGCCCCAACTCATTTAAGTGAGCTATAGAAGAATCTTAGATAACCTGAAATGTGTGAGACAATGGAGGAGTGTAGATAGGTTGAGGATCAATAAAAGAAACCACCCTTCACATATTAGTCATATTAACCACATTATATTCAGGAGTAAGGTCAACAAAAATTTCTACATTATTGGTGGAAGGGGTGGGATTATCTTGGGTATCTTGATTAGGTTGGTGATTAAGAAGAGGGTCTTGATAGATATCCAAATAAGAATTGGCTTGATGCAAATATTAAGATTTAGTATGTGTTTCATGATCCTTAAAATCAATGTCATAATCTTGTTGATGTTTTTGAATGATAGATTCATGATCAAAATTAAGAACAAGAAGAAAATACATGGCTAAAATACAAAGCTACCTACATGTCTCATTAGAATGACCCTAAATAGCATGAAACCAATAAAATTTGTTTGGATCATACCAAGATTTCATAAAATGAGTGGGATCAAGTTCTAATGGAAGAGACCTAGGTAGATGTTTAAGTAATTTAGTTGAGAATAAAGGTTTGTGAACATTGATGTTATTAGGTGAAGATAAATGAGGATTTGTGAATTGTTGAGAAGGGGGAGCTAGTTTTAAATTTTGGTTAGGAACAATATCTTGAATAGTGTGAATGGTATCATAAGAGTATGTGACACCATCATTAGTAGCATTACAATTTTTTTAAGTAAAATATGAGTACCTACAAAAATTTTGGGTGGCTTGAATTGACATATAAGGAAATCTTGACATTTAGCTTGGTCAATAACCTCTTCCAAAGTACGTGGAGAGAGAGTGAAAACTTGATATTGTAATTTGGGAAAAAGAGCATTGGTAAAGAGATGGCAAAGGTTATTATTGGCCATATTTTAATTAGATTTTTTAGATAATGTTTTCCACTTTTTAACAAAATCTTGGGTAGTTTTATTTTCAATTTTTTTATAATTTATAAAGTGGGCCAAAGTATTCTCAGGAAGATTACTAGTTTGGAACTCTTGGACTAAAGCATTCACTAAATATTCCAAACTAGTAATAGAATGAGTTTTAATTTAGTTATACCAATCTAAATAATCACCCATAAGGGTTATGACTAATATTTTGGTAGAGAAAAAGGTATTTAATTTGGTTATACCAATCTAAATAATCACGCATGAGGGTTATGGCTAATAGTTTGGTAGCGACAAAGGTATTTAATTTCACCCAATCTTTATAGGGGTTTCCAAATTTTTTGAGATGAAGAGTAGGATTAGTGAATCCATTATAAGAAATGGTAGGGGTGATGAATCTTATATAAATATTAGTAATTTGAGTGGTAAGAGGTTCATTTTGAATATCTTTAATTATCTTGTTGACAAGAGGTGGTTGAGGGATGAGATTTCTATGGAAATATTGAAGAGGAGGTGGTGTAACATTATGATTATGCATGCCCCAAGGAATTGGTTAAAGGTGGGTTTAAAGATAGAGAAGGTGATTTTGCATTCTCATCATTTTATTTGTATTATGAGCTTGAAAATTATTCATTTTATTAAGTTTTTTAATAAGAGTTGATGGGTTTAATTAGCATTTTTAGCATTACTTAAATCATTATAGTTGGTGTTAGTGGATTTGGTACTCCTATTGGTATTGGTATAATCTTGAGAGGAATTGTTAGAATGTGAGGCACTAGTGGCAAAATTTGCTTATGTGGAAAAATATGAACTAGTGAAGGGATGAGAAGAAGAACCACTAGAAGCATGATTACCTTAGGTAGCAAATGATGCACTAGTAGAAAAGTTAAGGAGAGTGGGTCTTAAGAGAGGCCCGCTAGATGTAGAACCTACCTTGTTAGTGGATATACTAGGCATAGAGGTAGAATAAGTTAAATAAGAAGTAGTCATGGTATGAGAAGGGGTCATAATAGAGGGAAGAGGCTGAGAATCATAGTAATTAGTATCCCCAAATCCTTGTGAGAATGTTGGATAAGGTTAATGAGGATATTCAACTTAACCTCTAATCATGAGGTGGTAAATGGTAGAGGGATTCTTTCCTCAATGTTGAGGAAATTTGGAGATAAAGAACAACATTTCAAGAGTATACTCTAATTCGGGTTGATCTTTTAGTGAGAAGAGAGGATTATACAATGAAGAGGAATAAGGAGGGGTCCCATAGTTCATCATATGAGTGGATATATGAACATTACTCTCATCTAAGAGAAGATCCCTAATTTTCTTATGGGAGACCCTATGAGGGTTGGAAAACTCATCATGTTTAATAAACTCAACTCAATATTGTCTTCAAGTAGAAAGTTCATGATGAAGAAAAAGGACCAAACAAGGAAAGAGAGATGCAAAAGTAAGGAAATAAAAAATGACAAAAAACTATACAGAGTCGATTGGGTCAACATAGTATAAAAATAGGTCCTAAAAATTGTACATAGTCAACTGGGTCAACATAGTATAGGTAACAGGGGTTAGAAATCATATAGAGTTGACAGGGTCAACCTAGTATAGGAAATAAGGAAAATAGATAGCCTATAAAATATTATGTTGATATAAATGACTATGTACTAAAACAATAAAAAAATTGACTAGTATTTTTCAAAGAAATAAATTAAGGGAAACACACAATCAATTGGGTCAATGAGGTTGATCCAATTGAGGCACACATCATAAAACCTTGCACCAATGCTGGCTAATGCATGTTTTTGCAATAAAACATCCTATTAAGTAAATTCAAATTAATCAACTTGGAAAGTAAAAACTAACTAAGTGGTCATCTTAAATTTTGTTAAATTATTAGAGTATAATTTTAGATGTGATAAGAAGTTGGTAGTAATCAAGGAACTATAAAGCAATCTAAGGATGGTTTCAAGATGTTTAGGTTGAAAGGGATATATATTTTCTATGGTATCAAATTTGTATTGGGGCCTACCCCCTCACTTCACACATTAAAACAATAAGGGTGTTAGGTGCTTACCCAAAATATACCATTAACCATGTGTTTATATTTGGCTAAAAAACCAAGTCAGCTTCCCCCTTGGTGATGAAATCCAAGTAGGTTAGACTTAGGTAGATAATTGTTAAAATGATTTTTTGAGATTTTATGATTTGGTAGTGTGCTCATAAAAGATAAAATAGTGAAACTAAATGGTATATTAAAAACCACCTAATTAGATTATGTGATTTATTTTAAGCATGCAAGAAATAAAAATTAAAAGTGTGATCTAATTACTAGAATATAAGGGTTAATGCCAACTTTGAAACATATTATAGTGTTTATTTAGTTGATAGTTCATATAGAGAATACAAAATAGGGTTTATAGTGTCACCTCTATAGTATGAAATCAAGGGTCTAAACATGAAATACATCAACAGAATTAACCTAACTTTCTAGACATAACATCAAATATAGAACTATGTTGATAGGGTTGAATTAGTTGACTGTATAAGGAAATTTTAAAGACTATAAATTATGAAAAATAGAACTATAACAAATGCTAGAAATGAAAAAATAAGGATAGAAAGTAACCTTGGTGGGTTGGAGGATATACAGAAATATGAGATTGTTGTTAAAGAACCTTGATTTGTACTTGCAAATTCTACCAACTATTTCAACTAGGTTGACCTAGATTTATAGATCTTGTTTGTTAAAAACCTAAAAATGTTTAGGGTCAATTGGGTCAACCTAGTATGTTAAACTAGATGTATGAAAATTTATATGGTTGATTGGGTCGACCTAGTAGCTTGAACCTAGTAAAAATCCTACACATATAGAACATAGTCATATCAATGAGACTGTATGTTAAACTTGTGCACATAAGTTAGAAATTTATCAATACATTCAACCCAAGTATCACAAATATATGATAATAAAAATGAAAAAATAATGAAAAATATGAAATAATACCTAAAATGGTTATATTCACATTAGGTTCATCAGAATGTATTCAATTGGAAATGCATCATGTCTATAAATTAATCCCAACTCAGAGAGGATAGATCATACCATACACTTCTAATTAGGGACACATTTGTTAAGCACAGGACCAATATGGAGTTCCACTAGACTTGACTAGCGATATCTTACCATAATACACCATGATATGGAGGGTTCCAAATCCTCCAGTCAAGCACAATCACACAATAAACTTAATGGAGTCATGTGTTTAGATATCTCACTAAACTAACAAAAAGTAAAGTAAATATAATCTAGTGATCAATAAAGCTTGTGGCACAAAGTGGGGATTAGAAATAGTGAAATTAAACATGCATAGAAGACATATACTCAAGTTAATATATATATATATATATATTCATAATTTATGGAAGATAAATACAAATTCATATCTATCTACTCTTGCAAAGGAGGAATAGAGTTAGGAATACTTACCTTTGAAGACAAACTCACCGAGCCTCCCTCTTTCACTTGGCTAAGGTGCTTCATAAGAGGTTGTTCTGGTATGTAAGTATGACAAACATAAAATATATCTAGGCTACACAACCTATTAATACATCAAAAATAATTCTTTGTAAGACAATATTTGTATCTCTAAAGAAAGTATGAAACCCTAATCTTGCTCCTCAAGTATAATGATTGATAAGCAAATGCACAATATCTCTTCCTCTTTTCTTCTATAAATAATGGAGAAATTAACTTATATATATATATATAGGCATATTTAACCCTAAACCCTCCCCAAAATACTAGATGATCAGGTTGACTTAGTTGACCTAAAATAATTTTGGATAATAATTCACTAGGTCATAAGTTAGGTCAGCTAAGAGACAAACTAGTTCCTAAGTGAAAATCACCCAAAACTATATAGGGTCAACCCAATCAACCTAGAATAACTAACTAATAAAATGGGATTAAGGTGAATAAAAGGAGGATAAAATGAAAGAAATGATTTGGGAGGGTACAATAGAGAACAACAAGATTAGGGATAAGGTTTTTAGGAAACAAGTGTGTGGATAACATGTGGCAAAAGGGACAACAATCTTGCAAAGCACCAATGGTCTACCCACACCTTTATCAGTACACCCCTTAAGGCATACACATATATATTGAGACTTGATAGGTTCTTTCAAAATACAAAGTTAAATAATCTATAGAATTTCAAAAATATAATGTGTACACTAAGTTTGTTGGGTATTGGAATCATTCTAGCCTTGGTTTCATCCATTCGATTGATATTATTGTTGTTTCTTCTAGAATTATTATTATTATCACTATTGATATTATTTTTTTTTGTTATTTTAGACTTTTTTGTTGTTGATTGTTGTTATTTTTATGTTGTGGAAGAAGGTTTTGATAGATACCTAGGTTATGATTAGATGTAGATGTTTTATCATCCAATTTAATCTCCCCATTTTCAACCATATTTTGAAAGAGATGTTTGATTTTCACACAATGGTGTAAATTATGTCCATGAACATGATGATATTCATATAAATTAATCTCTGTCATGTCCCCTTTTTCATGGACATTGACAGGCTTGATGATTAGCTTATTATGCGACCTTCGCAGGCTAATATGATGGATCGAGGGTCATAATGGAGCTTGGCTTGACTTTGATTCGCAGAATTTCTACATTTGGTTTTCATTCAGGGTCTTTCAGACATGTTTGATTGATGCTCCTATTATTTAGGGATATTTGACATGCAGCGGAACACCTTTATTTTGGTATAGTCATATGCGGAATCACTCCCTGATTCACCTGCTTCGATTGGTTTGAGGATCTGACGTATATTGAGGGAGATATTAATATTTGATTGATTTAATCAAATATTAATTATTTGGTCTCATTAATAATTAATTATTAATTATTAATTATTTGCTCTAATTTTAAATTAGAAACCCTAATGCTAATTTAAGAAAACCCTAATTAGGGCAACCATATCTTTTGAGGGTATAAGGGTTTCACATGGAGGCCATTATTGATTATGCATAGATTATTGATTATTGATTTGAAGAAATTCTTCTGTGAAGACTGAGCCAAGGGTTCCAGGATTCCATTGCAGTGGAGAATGTTCCCTCTTCATTGTGTGTGATTTAGAGGCTGTGAGATATCAGCTAATTTATTGCCAAATTGAGAGATAGCTTCATCCAGAAGTTATCACAGAGATACAGATCTGAGAGATAGCTTCATCCAGAAGTTATCACAGAATTCCAGGGTTGAGAGATAACTTCACACAGAAGTTTATCACAGAGCTTTCCAAGTATTTTCTTTATTTAGTTTTGATCTAATAAGTTATACAGAGATAGATCTTGTGTTAGAATCTATATTCGTGAGATCAGGCTGTTCAGCTATCAGGGGTTAAGAAGAGACAGGTTGGCAGCCGTACCAAGTCCATACAGGTCCGTACAGAGCGCATCAGGCACCGACCTCGGTAGAGAAAGGGCTACAGTGACCGACATCAGTCGACTGAAGATCGACGTCGGCAGAAAGCCGACCGACAGTGACCGACGTCGATGATATATCGACCGACGACGGTGCCTGTGTGTCGACACAAAAGGCCGAGACTTCCAGAATTGCAAGTTATTTCCCAGTTTGCATGAATTCAGGGTTTTTAAGACCAGATCTGTAATATTCTTTGATTTGCACAAGAGAGGACTGTAATTGTACTCATCTGAACTAGTGATAAGATCTTTGATCTGCTATTGTAAGATTTACTATGGTTATTATTTATCTGTAATCTGAATTTATTTTGGAAAAATTGGATCTTTGACCAGAGTTTTATAGTTTATATATTCCCTGTTTGAAGGGGATATTACAGTGGTATCAGAGCTTTGGTCTTTCGTATCATAGTTTGCATCTTTCATATATCTCTATTGGTAAGGGATATTACAGTGGTATCAGAGCTTTGGTCTTTGGTATCAGAGTTTGTGTCTTTCATATATCCCTGTTTGAAGGGGATATTACAGTGGTATCAGAGCTTTGGTCTTTGGTATCAGAGTTTTGCGTCTTTCATATATCTCTATTGGTAGGGGATATTACAGTGGTATCAGAGCTAAATTTCTGCCATCCTGTTGGGCACATCAGAACTAATGTCTTGCCATCCTGTTGGGTAGTTCCAGGTTCAATTTGATTATCAGTATGGCTCTAAGAGGAGTCAAAGATTTGGAAGAACGCATGCACAATGCAAAGAAGAAATTAGATCATCCATTTCAGCAAGCAGATGACACTCTAAAAATTTTGGAGGAGTTGGACACTTATTTAGGCAAGGTTGAGCATTCAAATACTTATGAGATGCAAACAACGTTATTTCTAGCGTTTGATTCATTGGTGAAGCCCCGATTATTGAGACATCATGATGAGGTGGTAAGACTTGCAACTCTCTCTTGCATTAGTGAAATGATGAGGATCATAGCTGGCTTTGATTTTCATGATGATCAGATTATGAGAGAGGTACTTTATGCCATGGTAAAAAGCTTCGAAAAGTTGGATAACATGAGAGACCCTCATTTCTCAAGGAGGGCAAGATTACTTGAAACATTTGCAAGGTATGGATTTGAAATTGTTATGATGTTAGTAGGTTGTATTGGTGAAATTCGCATGATGTTTAAAATATTTTGGAATATTTTAGATGAGTTTCATTCTAGCAATATATTAGCATCAATGCACTCTATTATGTTCACAATCTTGTTTGAGGAGGAGGATAAAATTTCCAAACTCTTGGCAGAAGATTTATGGTATGTCTGGACAGAAGGGAGAAACGTCTCACCTAGAGCTTGCATGTGGTTAAAGAATTTAATTAATAGGCCCAAGGATCGTAGTGCTTTCCCTATGACATGCAGCCACTTGCATGATGAGTTTGACAATTATGTTGATCCAGTACAGGGTGAGATTAACACATCTTCAGGTAATGATTTATCTGCATTATCTTCACCGGTAGGGGTAGTTGAGGATGTTGTGGATGAGTTTTGTCTTAAGGTGAGTTCAGCACAGGTGTTAGACAGTGAGGATGAGCCTGATGTTTGTATTCAGAGTGTGGAGGTATACTCAGAGGTTAGTACATTGAGTATTGCTGATGAGTATGTTTTTGTAGCTGATGATGAGGACCATGTGGTTGAGGCTCACACTCATATTCAAGATTTGGGAGTACCTGATTCTGAGGAGTTTCAAATACCAGTGGAGTTGAATCTCCATATTGATTATTCTCATACAGATGATAGTGTGGTATAGTTGGTTGTGCCGCCTTTACAGCGAGATCAGTTATGGGATGGATTGGCACCATCTTTTGTAGATGGAATTTGCAGTTGCCAAGTACACAGTCTACAGTATCGACACATCCAGGGCAGTTGTGATTTTAGAGATTGGTTGAGTTGTGTTCGCCAATTTGATTATGGGTTCCTCTTTGTTTTACTTCTATTGATGTTACAGGTACTTGCATTGATTCACAGCAGTGCAGAGCATAACTACATTTGGGATCCAGGTGGATCGATTAGTTCATTGTTCCGAGATTGCTTGGGGACAAGCAATTTCTGGAGGGGCGGATTGTCATGTCCCCTTTTTCGTGGACATTAACAAGCTTGATGATTAACTTATTATGTGACCTTCGTAGGCTAATATGATGGATCGAGGGTCATAATGGAGCTTGGCTTGACTTTGATTCGCAGAATTTCTACATTTGGTTTTCATTCAGGGTCTTTCAGACATGTTTGATTGATGCTCCTATTATTTAGGGATATTTGACATGCAGTAGAGCACCTTTATTTTGGTATAGTCATATGCGGAATCACTCCCTGATTCACCTGCTTCGATCGGTTTGAGGATCCGACGTATATTGAGGGAGATATTAATATTTGATTGATTTAATCAAATATTAATTATTTGGTCTCATTAATAATTAATTATTAATTATTAATTATTTGCTCTAATTTTAAATTAGAAACCCTAATGCTAATTTAAGAAAACCCTAATTAGGGCAAGCATATCTTTTGAGGGTATAAGGGTTTCACATGGAGGCCATTATTGATTATGCATAGATTATTGATTATTGATTTGAAGAAATTCTTCTGTGAAGACTGAGCCAAGGGTTCCAAGATTCCATTGCAGTGGAGAACATTCCCTCTTCATTGTGTGTGATTTAGAGGTTGTGAGATATCAGCTGATTTATTGCCAAATTGAGAGATAGCTTCATCCAGAAGTTATCACAGAGATACAGATCTGAGAGATAGCTTCATCCAGAAGTTATCACAGAATTCCAGGGTTGAGAGATAACTTCACACAAAAGTTTATCACAAAGCTTTCTAGGTATTTTCTTTATTTAGTTTTGATCTAATAAGTTATACAGAGATAGATCTTGTGTTAGAATCTATATTCATGAGATCAGGCTGTTCAGCTATCAGGGGTTAAGAAGAGACAGGTTGGTGGCCATACCAAGTCCGTACAGGTCCGTACAGAGCGCATTAGGCACCGACCTCGGTAGAGAAAGGGCTACAGTGACCGACATCGGTCGACTGAAGACCGACGTTGGCAGAAAGCCAACCGACAGTGACCGACGTCGGTGATATATCGACCGACGGCGGTGCCTGTGTGTCGACACAAAAGGCCGAGACTTCAAGAATTGCAAGTTATTTCCCAGTTTGCATGAATTCAGGGTTTTTAAGACCAGATCTATAATATTCTTTGATTTGCACAAGAGAGGACTGTAATTGTACTCATCTGAACTAGTGATAAGATCTTTGATCTACTATTGTAAGATTTACTATGGTTATTGTTTATCTGTAATCTGAATTTATGTTGCAAAAATTGGATCTTTGACCAGAGTTTTATAGTTTATATATTCCCTGTTTGAAGGGGATATTACAGTGGTATCAGAGCTTTGGTCTTTGGTATCATAGTTTGCGTCTTTCATATATCTCTATTGGTAAGGGATATTACAGTGGTATCAGAGCTTTGGTCTTTGGTATCAGAGTTTGTGTCTTTCATATATCCCTGTTTGAAGGGGATATTACAGTGGTATCAGAGCTTTGGTCTTTGGTATCAGAGTTTTGCGTCTTTCATATATCTCTATTGGTAGGGGATATTACAATCTCCCTATATTAATATGGATAAAGAATGCCCTTAGGGTAGTGTTTTATTATTATCTAAATAATTAGGTTAGAAGCACATAGCTTGAAAAACAAGACTTCAATATGTTCTCCAAGGTCACTAAAGATGTGATGAATAAGCACATTTTTCCTTGGATGAAGGGTTTGCAAAGGTATGGTTTACTATATTTATTGAGCTAGTCTAGGTTGTTATAAAGGTTGCACATGCTAAATAGGTTATTGGTGAGGACTAATTTGCTTTTGTGGTGTAGGTTGAGAAAATGATGTTTTCACCATTTGGATAGATGTGATTCGATTACTCCATTTATAAAAAGATTCTTTGTTGTGATTGAACTTGTATTTTTCATAATTACTAGCTTGGGCTAGTGCTGATGTCTGCACTTGGACCTTTTTTGGTTCTAATTTTGGCTATTTCCTTGGTTTTGATTCTAATTTTTATTAGATAAGTTGATCTTGATAACCCCTTTATTAATAAGGGCCCTTTGAATTATCAAATATTTGTTGATGATCTCTTTAAAAGTGTGTGAACATTGTAACTCTAGAAGGTAAGATATGTCATTATGTAATTTTTTTGTAAACACAGTGGCTAATTTTTTTATCTTATAAGCTATGAGTGAAATGACTAGCTAGTGATATCCATCATTGTAGATAACTTGTGAAGATTTCATCAGATTTAAATTGGCTTGGATCAAATCTACCACCAAAATATCATGTTTAAGATTATAGGAAAAATGTTACACAAACTTGTCTAAAAGGTCATCAAAATTAGATACTAAATTATTTGGAAATTTCAAGAACCACTCCAAATATTCGTTATAAAGTAAAAAATAATTATATCAAATGGAACTTTAGGTCTCCTTTACCCTTTTATTTGTCATACTTCAATGGTCTGTACCCTGGAGGAAATGGTATTTGTAGATACTCAATTTTTGAATGGGTAGGAACAAATATCATCTAACTTAAACTTCTTGGTATGTTTCCTATCTTGGATGGTAGCAATTGCATCCTTTATTTTCTACAATTATTATACCAATAAACTAGCTATAACATTGGCCTAAGGTTGAGGATAGTTAGTCAAAATCATATTAGTCTTACTTAGGTACAATAGAGGAATGGTTTTTTGTAAAATGTTGGTTTGGATAGGGAACTAACCAAGAATATACATTTGTAGATTCAGATGCGATTGTTGGAATTTCATGCATTGTGGTTCTATATTTTGTTTTGGATTATCTATATAGGTCTAGTTTTGGGGAAATTATGGCTAATATGGAAGGATATAGATTTTAATGGAGTACTATGCCTGTTATAGTTGAGTAGGGGCTTGTTCTCAACTAGTTAAATCTCACTGAATAAAGAGAACTTGTTGTGAAACAAGGCCCTATCATTGAATTTATGGCATGTTTGCAATAAAAGGCAATTGTTTCTTGATTGGTACTTGTGGAATAACATTACCTCTTTATTTCACAAACACTTATTGTTTATTGGATATTCAACATTTGTTATTAACCAATATACATATGTTTTTTATTAGACAATGTTTATGAAGACATATTGGTCTGTGACTATTGAGGTGTACTTGTCACTACCTAATGAGGTGAAACATTGGCTTCCCCTTATGGAGGTGATGTAAGGTTATACCTATACTATGTTGGTATACTATATTGTACTTATTATGGTGGAATGCTTGTTGTCACCTATTATGGTGGAGTAACATTTGTTACATGTTGTTGAGGTAAGGCACTAGTTTGTGTTTGACTACTTAATCCTTGAAATTGCATGCTTGACAAAGTAGATGGTTAATGATTAAAAGTATCTTTTTATGTTTAGGATTGAGGAGTTCCTATCCCATATTATTGTGAGCCAAGATTCATCCACTAGGCACAAAAATCTCTAATGTCTCTACAAAATATCAAACAATAGAGGATGTACAAATCTTAATGTCATAATAATAAAAATGCATTCCTAAATAATGTTAAAATTTTATGAATAACTACTTTATCTTCTTTTATGATTTTTTTATAGTTTTTTAATTTTTATACACAATCAACCTATTTGATACTAAATCATCCCAGTCATAGTCTTGTCATACTACATCATTCCAGCACTATGTAGTCATCTCTATTATTTAATATTATATTAGCCTATTTGATAATAAATTATCCCTCTTCTACTTTTAGAATACTAAATCAGCCCTATAGTACATAGTCATCCCCTTTTATAAAAATATATCATCCACCTAATACAAACTACATCATCTAAAAAGTACCATGCTAGCCATCTTCCTCTTTCAACCTATATCATCCTACTGCATGTAGTTGACCATCTTTAGTGATAATATATCAGCCAATTATTATGTAATTGGACCCTATTTATCTCTCACTTTATGTACTAATTTGTGAGGGTTGACTCTATTCTTTGTTTACAATGAATTTTTTAGCATTCACCATAAATTCCTTAGGCATTTGTTAGTTTAATATTTCCCTTCCTAGTACCCTGTTCTACCCCTAGTCTAGCTAAAAAAATTTGAGGGTTAGTTTAGGTGTCTAAAATTATCCTACCATCCAATTCTCTCTATTTAGCTTAATTTAAATTAAAATTTCTTAAAAAATTGAAATTAATGATTTCTTACTTGTGTTTCACCTAATGTAACCATTATACATCCTCCATCTCTTAGTTATCATCTCCCAACCATGGTCTCTCTAGTCTCAAATTGGGTCTAGTAGAGAAATACTTTCTCATAATAGTAAAAATAACAAATGAATGATTTTTACCCTATTTATATTTACTATTAAAATTATTTACCTATCAATTATTTATAATGATATTCCCATTTTAAATCATATATTTGTTTCCATTATCTCTTCTTCTAAACCATAATGTTTTCTATAATATTAACATTGTATAGAATCTTTTCACATATTACATGTATATTTTTCAAAACTTTTAATTTTTTACAATTTTTCACTAATTTATTAGGTTTACAAAATTTTCCCTACATTGGACACCTATACATCTCTTTCACTTCATTATTTATCTACAACACTAAGATAAGTAAAGGTATGTGTTTTTTAATTCCATCCTTTCATTTATCTTATTCCCTTCTTACTATACTTTATTTATCTTTAGCATTATGTTGTGCTATGTTATTTTCACAAATCACCATCCCCTATTACACCTACATAACATGTGATTAGATTCAAGTGGGGCATATGTATATACATAATATTTTCAATACTCTATCAATTACTAATGATTTTACTCTTGTAGGAACCCATTTATTCTCAATATCTCTAAATGCACACCTTAAAGGGTGCATCAAGAAAGGGATGGGAAGACCATTGGTGTTTCATAAGATTATTGTCTTTTATACCATCACTTAATATCTAAACCACCATCTCCTATAAACTTCCCTAATATTTTCTTCCTCTATTACACACCCCTCTAAGTAATTCACTACCTTACTTAGCCCCTAACTAATTCTAAAAATCTTTTTGACATTTATCAAATAATGTCAGTGTAGGATGACCATATATCCTAATTGATATTTGTACATTATGGGTCTATGTTAGACAAGGGCCTAACTTTTGTTTGTTAATAAATGATACAACTTCAAATTATGCTGACCTTGTCAGTCAAACTTTCAAAAATTTATAGGGTTAGATTCATATATATATATATATATATATACAAATCAATTTAGACCATCTATTGAGGAAGATAAGAAGAAGATTATATCATGAATCTACTACTCCAAAATTCTACTTGAGGAGAATTATTTAGGGTCTTAATACTTTCTTTAGAGATACATACTTGTCCTGTGGAGAAGTGTTTTAGATGCATATATAAGTTGTGTAACCTAAGTATGACTTATCCTTATTATCTTTACATACCACAACAACCTCTTACAATTTACCTTGGCTAAGGGAGAGATTACGGCTTTATGGGTTTGTATTCAAAGGTAATTATTCATAGATTTATTACTCCTTTGTTAAAGTTGATATATTAGCATTTGTACTTCACTCCCATGGATTAGGATTTACTATACATTGAATTGAGTATAGAAATTATATGCATGTTTAATTTTTATGTTTATTACCCCCACTTCATGCCACAAGTTGTGGTGAGTAATAGATTATATTTTATTTTAATTGTCATTTATTTAGTGAATATGAAAACATAGGGCCTACCTATGGTTTATTCATAGTGTTTCTTGAATAAAGTCTTTAAAACCCTCTCTAGTGATGTTATTATGGTAAGATACACCTTAGTTAGGTCTAGTGGATCCATCTTGGTCATGAACCTGAGTATATAATGTATCAACAAATGAAAGTGTAAGTAGGATTTATCTTATCTAAGCTAGGATTGATTAATAGGTTAGATATATTTTCCTTTATATACATCATATATCATTGATCCTTTCCAGTAGTACTTGGATAGTACTACAACATTATATCCAAAAACTACTGGGTTAACTACTATGAGTATTATTCCTACCACTTCCTAGGTATTATAAAGAACTATTAGGGCTATAAAGGTCCATTTCAAGTAAAAAACAAAAGACTCTATGTTGGCTCAAAGTGCACAATTGACTATTCCATATACTCAGTTAGATTTTAATATGCCACATTCTACTTCAACTTAGCCAACATTAATTATATCATCTATTATATCCAATGGTATGGTAACCTATATTGTACACCCAATTCCCTAGGTGGGAAACTTGGATTATAGAAAATAATTTTTCCATATTTGTCGGATCCATTAAAAATAAGTGAACTCATGATTTCTTTGGTATAAGTTTTCTCTAAGACCACTACTCAAGGTAAGTAGTCACTTGACCAAGGCAATTGGTGATTCCCTAGTGGGATATAGACTTGAAATATTAGGTAGCCCAAAAACCCAATATGGTGATCATAGAGCTTCTCACTATTTTCTCCCTTTTTGATAAATAAACAAGTTTAGTCTATAAGTTTAGGAAAAGTAAATTTCAAGATGAATTTGGTAGGTGCTTAATCCTTGAGTATATAAAGGATGTCTTCTCCTTATCTAAAAGGAATAATAAGAGAGTCTCCCTACAATGAAGATTTTACAATTTAATTGGGAATACATACTAAACCCTTAATGGAACTCCATAGAGTCATCAAGCAAGCTAGGGAAGAGATTTATTAGGAATTGAAATAATTGATAGAAAAAACAAATTATTTTAGTTCCCTATGAAATAGAGGATGATGTCCATAATTCTTAGGATATAAAACATTTTGGACACTATCAATATAAAGAAAATAAATATGTGTCCCCATTTTATTGAGACATAAATTATTTAATTCTTTGAAAGAAGATGAGAATATGTTAAATTTTATTATAACCTACACTACCAATAAGATATTTAGCCATCTGAATTTGATGACTACTCTAGAGGAAATAAATTCCCTCAATTTGGTGGTTATCAAGACCAAAGAAGCTAAATGTTATGATCCTAGTGGGAGGATTTCACTAACACCTCAAGATTTTGGTGTAATGGTTTGTTATATTTGGTATCAGAGCCTTCACCTAGGTCCAAGTCACTGAGTGGGTAGCTATGCTAGAATTGTAGTGTTTATTAAGGGTTCATACATGTAGGGGATCCTAGTATATTGGCACAAATATAGTCCAAAATCTAGGCTTCATAAGCATGGTGGGATGTTATGATCCTAATGTTGGTATTTTACTAATGCCTCAAGATTTTGGTGTAACACTTCATTTAATTTGGTATCAAATCCTCCAACTATTTTCAAGTCATAGAGTGGGTGGATGTGCCAACATGATAGTGTTCATCTAGGTCTCATACATGCTGGGGATCTTGGTATATGATCACCAATCCAAACCAAAGTCTAGACTTTAGAAGCATGGTGGGATGTTATGATCCTAATGGGTAGATTTCACTAACACCTCAAGGTTTTAAGGTAATAGTTCATAATATTTATTTCTAAATTTGATCGATCATGAGAAATAAGTCATTCAAATTTTTAAATAATTAAAATTTTCTCAAGTTAGAGACACTTTAGTAAAGTTGATAGATAGAGATGGTTTTGATAACCTAATCTATTAATCATCTAAAAAATATAGATAGGGTCTTAAGGGTGTATATTGGAAGAGACTGAGAAGGAAATTTTATTCACTAGGAAGAAGTTAACAGAAGTATAGATATTTTGAGTGGAGTTCATAAATACAAAATTAGAGCATGGATTCCTATTGATGGAAGTCTCTACAGTATACAAGATGTCCCTTCTAAATATGGTCTTAATTAAGACTCAATATGATTGATGACTTAAGTGTTATTAGGAAAGATAGTTAAAGATGTAGGCCATAGCTAGGAATTTTAGTTCAACTCCACCTACCATTCCAAATCCATCAACAACTTCAGGTGCTACTCCCTCAATATCACAAACACAAATGATGAGTAAATATTAGTCTATTCAATTAGAGTTATATACATTGTTTACATGAGATTTAACATATGTAACTAAGGTTTACATATATTTATATGTTATTCACATTTCATGCAAAAATTAATTGTAGAGATGTATAATATGCATGTATTACATAATTTTTTAAATGTGTATCTTATTATAAAGATATATCTTTGACCACATCTAATTATACATGTAAAGTTTGCATTCAAGTAGAATATTAATTATAGTCATTGGAATGTAATTATAACTTTATGAATGATTTGAAGGATGAAGTGGCCCCTTCCCCAAATCATATATACATGTAATTTTCCCATTTCAAGTGTCTCAAAAATTTTATCAATACAGGAAGACATATTTCGATTGTCCTAAAACTATGTAACTACAAGCTTCATGTGATTTGATTGTGAATTTATTTCAAGTTGATAAATTAGTATTTTGTTATATGTCAAAAAAATTTAAGTTTATTATTTACTTAATTATTGAAGGTTTATGAATTTATATTAGCAAAAGTTGTATTGAATTGAAATATATCTTGATCATTAAGCAAGACTGTTGAGTGGTTTTAAATTTTGTAAAAGGGTCTCTTTGATATAGTCTCCTAGTTTTTTTAACAACATAATTATGTAATTTTGGTGTTTTATTCATAAAATCTCACTTCAATTTTACAACAACAGGCTTGGTGATAGAAACATTTTACCATAATCTATGAGTTAATTGTGTCATTTTTATAATATTCCTCATTGTGTTTATGGGTTAGTATGAAACAATAAATAAGTACAAACATTAGTTTAAGAACCATGTCCCCTTTGAAATTAGATTGAGTAAAATAACATTATTGAATCATGAATCTCATTTTTACCTTAATCTTGTTACCCTTTTTATGTTTCTTTTGGAAACTACCCACCATAGTTAGATTATCACTCATACAACCCAAATAGGATTTTAATATTATTTTAGGTATCACTCACCCATACACACATGGTTAAAAACCTACATACTAGGTTGAATATTTCACCACTTGGTTGTTTAACCCATACCTAAAATTCATGCCTTAGAGTGGAGTTTTCCTCTATAGATATCCAAAAATGTTAGAGGATACATCATTCATAAATTAAGTGCACATAAAATTACATCAATAATACGAAGAGGGCTGATGTATTGAGATTGATACATGTGGCATGATATTATGTAGACATTTGGTCATTATATTTCATAACTTAATTTTCTTTTAAGACCTACAATCAAACAAGATTGAGACAATTAGCATGATCTCATGTAGTCACCTAGTCATATAGAAATTTATCTTAAAACATTATCCTAAATTTTAGATGTAATGAAATCTTGACATTTAACATGATATCATTTAGTCGTAATATAAAAAAGATTTTGAATGGTCATGAAAAATTTATGAATAATACTCATAGAAAATACATTGACTTGTAAAGTATAAAAATGACAAACTTGACAAATAATAATTAGTTTAATTAGTAATAAAGACCAAAACACGCATAATATATATCACAAATCCCTCATCCACTACCATATCTATTCATGATGTTGGAACATGTTTCCCCTTGTCCATATTATTGTCATTAGTCAAAATATAGGAAATAATAAAAATAATAGCATAAATCAACAAAAACCAAAAAAAACTTTTTTCTTGTCTTTAGTCCTGTTAAGAACCTTATTCAACATTAAAAAAATCATTACATATTTATGAGAATATATCATTCCTAATACAACCCCTCACATATATCATTTCTCAGGAAAAAAATATAGCATTATCATTGATCATCAACTATTATGTTTTTAACTTGATAAGGGACTACACATACTTGTTTATTTTTAGTGTGTATGTGTTCTTGTTTATTTTGTGTATTTTATTATGCATTAAATTAGTGTTATTCCTAATACATATTGAAATAATTTCAACATGGTTTTCCATAGTATGGTGCATCTTGTCATATGTTTTAGTAAATATTGGGTTTATCAAACATTTGTAATTTTGCTCAATATTAACAACATTCATCATGACATTGTCATCATATCATTCCTAGACATTCATTCTAGCTAATTATTTATAATTATCATTCACTCCTATTTCCTAAGTATGTATCATAAGAAAATGAATTACAATCCATCCACCACATCACACAATACCATACATCTATTAAAACCCATAACATCTATATTAATTAATTATTAGAGTAAAAATGACCTCAATTTTACCATTCCCTGTACATTGATTCACACCCACCCCACCATTTTTTCCTAATTATTCCAATATAACCCATCTTATCAACTATATATTATATTCATTTATTTCATCCCCACATGCCATACTGATGGGCCATCTCCATAACCAAACTTGCCACTAGGGGTATCTTTTTGCACATGTTTATTTATTTGTACATTATTTAAAAAGTCATTACTTTTGACAATTGAAATTCCATTTCAAAACTGGGAAAATGTAGAAATAATAATTATACCACCTTAATTCCACATCAAAACCATATTTAATTCACTTTCACTAACATCTCCATAATTACAACATGACCCCCATCTTACATTACCACACTAATCAGATAAACCCATTTAATCCCACTAACATCATCCCATAAAAATAAATAAAATAATCATTATTAGTTATTTAATTTACTCTTAAATAATATCATTCACATAAAATTAATAAAAATAAATAAATAAATTACATCATCTAACTCATTAAACTAGGAAACCAAAACTATTCAAACAACTCCATTAATTCTTTGAACCAACTCATTAAATCAATCAACCAATTCCCAAAACTCCCTCAAACACCTCATTAATCAATCAAATGCATAAACTTATTTATTAAATTAAAATCAAATATCATCCATCTAAAATCAAAATATCCAAATCAATCCTTATTAATCCCAACTGTCCTTTCTAAAATCCATAAATCTATAAGAAAACCCTTAATCCTTCATTTTCACATATTTGGGAATATTATGATATATATTGAGATATTTTTGACCTATTTAGTCTCTTTTTCTTATTATTTATCACTCTTCGTAAGTGCATGATGAAAAAATTATTTCACAAGTCCATTAAACAATGACAATCCTTCAACATTACATGAGAAAATCTACTCAAAAGACGAGATTCTTCACTTGGTAAGGTGAAGCTAAATTGTTTTATTTTTATTTTCCAAATCATATGTTAATGTTATGATTTATATTAGGAACTAGATTTGTTATTATATTATTTAGTAGGTATAGTTTTTATTATACACACTTTCAAATGACAATTTCCTTTTTCTTCCTTACCTTATGTTCCTTTATTTTTTTTTAATTTTTGAGATCTAAATCACTTTAGTAGGGTTCATACACGAATAAGACCACAATAAGATTAAAATTAATTAGTCAATTTTATATTATAGTGACCTTTATTAAATCCTTAGGTGATAAAAAACTAACTTACATAAATTGGTATCACACCATCACTACATAAGAGAGTCACAACCTACAAGTCATGCCTTGGAGTGGGTAACATATTATCCCAAAATAAGATGGATTTATCCCATAAATATATCAAAGTATATTTTCACAACATACATCAACAAATAATGTTGGATATATAATTAAGGCTCTATACTTTTGATAAAATCATCTGAGTCAAAATCAGATTGGATTTACCATGGAGACTAATTAGGTAAAATTATGAGTTTGAATTGTTGTTATTATAACCTATAGAGGTTCACCATACACCAAGATTAGATAGGGAGACCGTAAGATTTTCAATAACACATCTTAATTAAAATAATGAATTCATATCTTATTTGTAAATAAAAATGGCCTTAATCTTTTGATCAACTATTAATAGGCTTGGTGTTGTTAATGATTTACCATGAAATCCTAAGAAGTATCTTCCTTTGTTGATTTTTTTAGAGGATGAACAACTAAAAAGGATAAAGTATTTTAAATGTATTAATACTTCTGAATTTCATTTATGAAGATGTGAAATTTAATATTTTCCCATTTATCTTACATGATGTTGCATATGATTTGTGTAGATGAAATCTGAGATTTATATGGATTTAAACAATGTAAATTTAAACCCAAAGATCAAACTAATAGGTAAAGTGATTTAACCATTAAAATTCAATGAAAATATATGAATAAACCATTAAAAATAGCATTGCAATCCTAAAGCTAATTGCTTTACACCATGATCAAATGGATGAAAGAAAATAAGAAAAGATTGAGATTGGATTGATATACCTTGGACTCAGATTTTGACACTATGATATTGTTTGATCAAGTAAGTTGGTGATGATGGATTAAATGACTAACTAGACATGGATTTGTTATGAATTTATAATTTTATAATTAGAAAGAGATTCCTCATAAGCTTTTTGGATGGCATTCCATAGAGGAATGGAGTGGTTTAAGTAGATTTTGGAGGGAGAGATCTATGGTTGAGGTTCAAAATTGGTTGGAGGATATCAAGGGATAGGAATTATCTAAGGAATTTAAAATTCCTTGGAAGCCTCTAGATTTAGAGGCTTCTAAAGAGAATGGGTTAGAATATAGATGATTCTAGAATCCTTTTAGGGATTAAATAGGATTATGTATGGGATTAGATAGGGATTAGGTAGGTTATGAGGGAATATGGGTGTAGTATAACCTAGGGATAGGCTAGTGTAGGTGGTTAGGTGTGTTCATGGGAATTTAAAATTCCCAAATAATAGTTAAATAAGATTAGAATGGGATAATAGGGATTTAAGAGAATTAATAATGAGATGGGATAGAATACGGTTAGTAAATGAATAAATATTGAGGGAGGACATTAGATTAATTATTATAAAAGGGGGATAAATTAGTGGGATAAATTAGAGTAATCAGAATTAATGTTGACTAATAGGAATATTAGTGATAATAATATAATCAAGAGAATTTGGATGCATAAAAATTATTTTCAAACCTACATGGATTTTTATTACTGATTATACATAATAAAATGACACATTTATAGCTGAATTTGGATAGGTCACTAAACTAGGTGTATATACACATAATATGTTTCACTTCATCATAACTACTATACATTGACCTACTCTATGTGTATATCAATCTACCTCTCATCTATGTCTCTCATCCAAATTTTATATATTCCCTATATCTTATGGTATTGGCATAGATGATACATTATATTTAGTGCCTTTTACCCTTAATATATTATTTAAACCAACCCACTATAGTTAAAAGTCTATGCTCTAAAATTTGTATTATATTAGCTCAGTTAATACCATTATATGTCAATCAAATTGTGTCAACTATATTAGCTAGGCCAATAACATTATATTTATGTTTAGGTTTATTTTTGGGTATTTAATAAGTGTATATAGGGGTTATATTTCATTCATATCAGATCATATAAACTTTATTCAAAATTTTTTGACTTGTACTTCTATCACAAGTCCATTCTAGATAGTTAGTGGTGTAAAACCCTATTTTGAAGCATCTTAAATTACGGTGTCTATTACCACCAAATATCACACATTATATGATGGTTTTCAATCCTAATATAATATTTAGGAAATATTTGAATACCTCTAGGCCTGTGGGTTGCCTATAGTAGAGGTAGACCTCCAAGTTTAAGGGCTAGCTCCCTAGATTGATCCTTAGGTGCTTACCACCTACACCAGTGGATTGATTGGATGAAAATATGTATAGATATACATGAAATTAAAATAAAATAATGGGGTGATAATCCATAAACATATAAAAAATAATATCACACTCTTACACTAAGATACATGACCTACAACACTAATTTCATAGTCCTAGAATACTCTAACATTATATTTTTAAATATAGAGGTGATATGGATGAAACTACTCAAGGTAAGTGGACCAAAGGTCATTTTAAAACACTAAGGATAATTTTATAATTTAATGGATTAAAACACACCAGCTACACTCCATATGAGTTGTTATAATGAGAACATCTTTCACTAGACATGAAAGGGTAAAGAGAAGAAAGGATAGAAGCTTATCACTAGACCTCACCACACATCACTTTACATATAAAATATATTTATGAAATAAAACATATATTAAAAATATTATTTAAAATAAAATTTAAAAATAAAACTAGTAGGGATTCACCATACTAGGTGTGGAATTAGAATACAAGAGCCAAAACGGCTAGCATTTATAGAATGTGTGAAAAGAGAGAGAGGGATGGAGCTCAAGGGTTATAGTGACACATATCAAGGCATGAGAATGAGTTATTTTGTATATTAATGGAGTATTAAATATACCATGAAATGTATCTTTGGATAAATGTCCATCAAAATCATGAAAACTCCTCAAAACTAGTGTAAGACCCTCTTAGCTGGCTTCTTAGAAACTACCTTCATGATTAGGCATATTTTTTCTAATCCAAAAAATAATTGGGAGATACAACACATGTGTAATATCAAGGATGTTTCATAATCATTCAAAACCAATCATCGTATATATCCCTAACTATTGGTCTTCTTCTAGACACTTGCTCTCACCATTTATTGTCACCATCACTAGCTTTACAGGTTTGTCTTCACATTTAACACCAAAATGGCCTTAATTTTCTCAATAAAATTAGTTTAATGGGTGATATGACACATATAAAGAGTATTTTTACATCCTAATCCATTATATATACCTTAAAACTCCCCCTAATTAGAATTATCACTTTCTTACTTGGTGGTCACACTCCATTCTCATTATCTTCCATAGACTGCCTGAAGTGAATGAGCTTGAAAAAGTATTTACTTAGAAAATTTATATGATAAATGATCATGGAGAGTTAGGTAATGTCCCAATTTACATCCCATAATTATCCTCATCCTTCAATTTTCTCTTGCACTTGAAAAACACACAAAATCTTATAAGAAACCTTGTTTTCACCCTATCCATAGAATTAAGGTTCACACAAATCATGTTGGGAAGAGAATGGGAGATTCATATACATGTTAAAAATAATTTTTAGACCAAAATATCTCTCTTTCATGAATTTTCAGCCATTTCTTTCCAATAAGGTCTTAGGCAAGGGTTTTGGGGATTTTTAGGTGGTTTAAACTCTTAAGGATTGTTCATACAGTCATGAAATTGAAAACTTAGAAAAATTTGACTAAAATCATGTTTAGGATCTCATTAAAATTTCCCCAACACCTTGGGTATCCATGATAAGTTTTCATATTGGTCTAATCATCTAAATATGGCTTCTTGAGCTTGAGAGTGTATTTTGAGCAAGCCTAAAGTGAAAAAGGTTAAGTTTGACCAAATTATGTTATTTATATTCACATCAATGTATCTAAATAATATAATCCCTTCTACCAAAGGTTATCATATGTATTTTAATGGTCCTCTTGCCTTAGAAGTGAGATTGAACTCCTTTAGGGCCTTAGGCCTAGTATAGGCCTAATAGGCTTGATTGTGCATATTTAATCCTAACCAAAATTTAGTGGTTTATCAATATTATTCATGTTAAATACATCCTTCATACCCTTCTACACTATTCCAACACTTCCAAACACATCCTCTCATTATTTTCATGTCAAACTTATAGTTATTTTATTTCCTGCAGTGCCCTCTATCTAAGATAGAACAAAGGGAGTATTCCATATCTTCTTAGTAAATGTGAAGGTATAAGAGGCTCAAATAGGTAATAAAGGTATTATATACCAATTTTTGGAGCTAGATAACACTAATATGCCCCTTAACACACTAAAAAATCCAAGACAAACTCCTTAAAGCTAGTAAGTGTGCAAGGTTTATGTATTGGTTATATGTTAAGGGTTGAAACTCAATTTCTATCTTGATTAACTACCTTGAGCATCAAATTATATGGATATAACCATAGTGAAGGTAGTATAACATCTCAATTCATCATCATCCATGCTAATGTATGTTAGAGGTAAAATCACTAAGAAGGTGAGGGGGTGAATCAGTGAGACCAAATAATCCAACTTTATTTCTAATATTTATAAATACTTAATTAGATACCACAAGCATTCATGAAACATATAAAACATTCATAATAAAGAGAAAGAGAGACAATGTAAGATAAATCACATAACACATGACATACATGGGAAACCCTCTTAGGGAATAACAACCACTAGAACCCTTAATTGGACTATTGTCCTATAATAACAAGATCCAATTTAGACCATATCCAAATGATCAAGGAACTATAATCCCTATTTAGTAAGACTACAATCCCAAAAGGTAATTTCATACTTGTTTAGGTGAGCTATAATAACAACTAGACCATTTAACAAGATTCACCTTATAAAGAGGCTAAAACCACCTTAGATGTTGAGTACCCATAATAACACCTATGAACACATCCACCTCTAAACTTATGTCTACAAAACCTGATAATAGACCTATGCTTATCATTATTCACCTTCAATCACTCTCAATTTATAAGATCACTATTCTACTAATAGAATTATGACCAATATGTCATACAAAAAGTCTTCAAATTGATCTATTCTTTAGCTCATCCTTAGGGCACTCTACCCTCCTTCACTCCATAAGACACACACAAGCCTCTCTCAAAACTCTCCCAATTCCATCACACAAACTCTAGAAATCACCATTTTTGATTTCACTATCTATAAAGCAATCTTGATAATCAAAACCTTGGTTAGCCATTAGGCATGCCTTATCCCTTGAGGCATCTCTAACAATAATACATATATCAATATTAATTGTATAGGTCATCCATATCATCTATGTGTCATGTTTAAGAAGCTACACCTTCTAATAAGGCCCTTTTACCTCTTATAGGTCTTGTGGAGAACTATTTACTGATATCAAACAAACTAAGAATATATGACCACTTTCAAATACATGGGTCCACTCCTTAGTCCCCTTTCACATCCTTAAATAATCACAATCAACTTAGCTCACATCTATGTATGTTTAATAAACTAAAACAAAGACCTTATACTTAGGAGCACTATTACCAAACATACAATCAACTTTGTAAGCATTGTTCATACTCAAGGTAGATTGATCACACCTCCAAAATCTACACAAATCATCCTTATGGAGTCTATAGTACTCCTTAATGGCCAATTCATCATCAAACATAGAAACAACATTTACATAAACTTAATTATCCTTCTCAAGTCATTTTCAAAATAAGAATAAACACACTCAACTTCTAGGCTAAATATCTTTTACTATACTTAGTTTTATATCTTCGAATCTATATTTCCATATGCACTTTGGAATCCTATACAACTTTGATTTTATAACACCAAAATTTTTGACTTTTATCAAAAGATATGGATAAAATACAAAGCTCTTATTTTTCCTTGTATTAAATTCAAAAATTTAAATTCAAATAGTCATAGTTATCCTTCAAACACAATACTCAAATATCATGTCCTCTTAGCTCAAATCGAATACACACCATCGATCTTGATTGATATTGAAAACATAGGCACCAATGCTTAGACATTAACATTTAGTCACATTGACCTTATCTCATGTCATCTTGAAATGTTGACTCGATATGATCTATCAATCTCAATGGAACAACTAGGTATTTAATGATAAATGTTCACTATTTGATCAATATGTACGAATGGTTGATCACCATTAGATCCTTATCTTATACCTTTACTTGGTCATTAAACATCATGTACCTATCTTCATCTTTCTACTTCCTGAATTCTTGGAGAAATGCATATCATTGATCTTACTCAAAACTTAACTCTTTCAAAAATGACTAAGTATGGAGACCCTTTCAATATTCCCAAGTATCCATTTTTGAACCTTAATAACTTCTATGCTTCGACACATGATCTCAAAATTAGAACAAATTATATCCTCACATAAGAGAATATAACCATGTGACAAAATTGTCTTTCACTCTTATACATGTCAGATATAATTCCATTAAAATGCCTTCTCAAAGTATTCTATCATAGAGCCAATTATGTCAAAATATGCTTGATAGGCCAACTTTGAGCATACATAAATTTTGTCATGCTTTAGCGCATGATCTTAAATTTAATGCAAATCATCTATACTAAAAACTAGAAAAAACCATTTTTTTATTTTCTCTTTACACCTTCACACATGAAATATATAACACCATAAAAATTATCACTTGGCACTTCTTTCCATATTGCAAAATTGGCTAAGTATGAGAAAACATAGTCAAACTGCTTAGAAGCCCAACTTTGCATATGAATATATTTTGATGCACTACATTACATGATCTAAAATTTAAAAACAATAAACTAAGAAAAAAAATGAACAAACCTATATGATCACCTTCTCTTTAAATTTCCATACATGTGAGATATTCCATAAACAAACTACTTGGCTCTTTCTAGCCACATTACAAATTTGGCTAAGTATGGGAAAACAATGAATTTTGATTGAGAACCCAAATTTTCAAAATTATATCTTTTACCAGGCTTTGATGAATGCCCTAAGATATAATGTATAACAACTAGGGACTAATGTGATCAAAACACTATGACCAACTCCCCTTGACTCATTCCCATGTGATAATGGTGATGTCATGAAACTACCTACTCAGATTTTTTACCACTAGACCTAAAGTGTCTACATGAAAACTATGATCACCCAAATGAATTCCAATTATTCACATAAAAAATCAAATCATTCTTGATATTATATAGGACCCCTTTTACATGCTCAAATCACCATACTCATCCATCATCTCTGTCCATGTCAACATTGAATATCAATTGAGCCACTTTTAAGCATACTTAGGACAAACACATTACACACTTTGTCATTATCACATACACTATCAATGTTGTTAATCCAATCACTAGGAAACCTCCATGAAATCACCATTACATCATTTAAAATACTCCAAATATCTCCCTCTTTGTCAGCGATGTCAACAACCATCATATATAGCAATATACAAATCACCTTCTCTATCTTGAAGCACTCCCACAACAAGAACATTCTCCCTCTTTCACACAATGAAAATGTGGGAACCAACTGATCCTAATTAAATTAAAATATATTAAAATAGTAAATTAACATCTTATAAAGATGATACAAACTCTCCCTTACCTTGATCCAACCTCTTCTTGTCTTGATAACTTCCTCTTACTCAATGCCAACACTTTTCTTTAACCAAGCAGTGCAACCAAAGAAGAAAGAACACACAAAACAAATAAAATCTGATGTAAATAACCCAAAAACATCTGAGAGGGACTCCCCATAATAAATTTGATTAATGACATCTTATAAACATATTTCTATCTCCACACACCATGAAGACTTACCATATATGCTTATTAGCCTTCTCTCTCAAGATACCATAAGAACCACCAACAAAACATCATGCCACTCATTGAATAGGAAATATGTGCTAAAAAAACTTAATAAATCACCTTAAAACACATATACCTTTCTCTTTTAGATAAACTAAGTAAAAATCACTCTTCTTCAAATTCGGCCTATCTAGCCTCCTTGTAACCCTACCTGAAACTTGTAGAGCCCACAATTTTTATTAGACATAAATTCAAGACCTAAAAATTCATATATGGATCACTCTAATATTCCCCCTCAATAACACAATTTTTCATCACTAGTATCATCTTATACAACAAACTTCCTTCACAAACCTACTAGCTAATTAGCCCTCCATATTGACAAAAACATGAATAAATAAAGAATCACAAACCTTCAAACATCTAAGAAGTTTTATTTGACCACCCATTTGGCCCATTAAACACATTAATAATCCTTAGACCTCAAATCATAATACAAAACAATTTCTTAGCATAGCCCAAACCTCTATAATCTAAAAACAATCAAAGTCAACAAACCTCATTCTAGTCAATGCACACCTATAAAACTTCTTGCACACTTGGAGAAATCCATCACACACTTATAGACCAAAAAATTGATCCTTCACAAAATTGGAAGCCTTGACATCCTATAACCCATTTGAAGCATGTTTGCCTTTAAGCTAAAAACTAAGAAAACTGAGAGCACTCATAATTCTCTAATTTGACTTCAACATACCTTTAGACCATAAAAGAACCTAGAATATATTACAAATAAGTGCATATACATTTTTGAGAATAAATATCTTCTTGATAATGCAAAAAACTCATTATGCCACTTGGAACCACCCATTATGACCCATTACTATAGCTCCTTCACAAACCTCTAGAGCAAACACATGAACTTGTTGATCCCCCTTAACTAAAGACCTTCTCTAATTGGAATTATCATCTTAAACACACATAATTTATTATCCACACCTTCTTACTCAAATTTAACTACTCATTCCTCTGATCCTATGACTTGACCAATTAGAAAGCTCCCCCTAACTTCATGCTTCATTAGGAACATGACATCTTCAACAAGTCTTCATATAATTTATTCTAGAACATCCAAACCATGATCAACAAACTAAATCATTTTCAATAAAAGACCACTAATATTCTTCACAAAATTATTTTCTCATATAGATAGATATATAAAAATAATGCACAAACATACCTTGTTTCCATACCTTCTCACCAAACAATATCTTATAGCCACCAAGCTTACTCTAACTAACAAGTGTCTCTTTAAAGCCTAGATAAAGACACCCATTTTACATAGAGACATTAAATGTCCCAAAAATCAAGAGACTTCCATATCTCCATATCTGTCTCTAAATTTTAGTCATGCTTGACTTTAAGTAAATCATTGACTTCATTCTTTTATTTAGATTTGTCAATAAAAGCTATCAATAAAAACTCTTGACTCTCCTTCATTTCTGATCCTTTTTCTTCCTTGGTAAGTAATCAAACAAGACTCCTAGAATTAACAAAGTTAATCTCCTTAGTATTTAATGCCTTGGGTCTCTAAACCATATTTTTAATCTTCTCATCTTCTGTAGCCAACTTACCAACTTGACCTCTGAGTTTAGACTTATCTACAACACATTTTTCTAAATCAACTTTCTTATCAACCTTTGGACTAGTGTGATTAAAATTTATAATATTTCATAACCAAGAATGACCTTTATTATTCACAATTAAAGATTCAAGTCCTTTGAGATACCTTGAGTACCTATTACCTCCACTTGGATAGACTTTAGTAGAGTGTCCAACCTTATGACAATTGAAACAAGTAATGTCTTTCATACCTTTCAATAGATTTGAACTATGATCAATCTTTGGCCAAATACTCCTTCTATCATGGTTCTATGAATATCAATACTTGATTGAATTCCTTCTACAGTCCTTATCTCTATTATCATACGTATTACATGTATAAAAAATAACTTAAAAATAACTTTCATACCTTATTGTATTAGGTTATATAATTGGCCTTCTTTCATTGCTCTTGACCTGATCTAACTTGTTTTTATCTTCTTCAAACTTGTTTATCTTGACAACAAATTTGGCATGCTCATCTATCAATGAACCTATCTTGGTTTCCAATTGAAATATATCATACTCTTTAGCTCTTATAATTGAAATTTTAACCACTAATCTATGTATAAGAACTTAGATAGTCTCCTTATCACTCATAGCTTCTTTTTCTATGTCATCCTTTAATCTACATGATTTTTCTATCAAACTTCCCTCAAGATAACTGACTTGTGATTCAATACATTTGATCATATTTCTCATCTTATGATTCGTCTTCTTTTTCTCCTTCAATTCACCAATTTCACCCATGAGCTCAACTTATATATAAACTTATTTGTCATGGAAAACTTCTTCATCACATATGATGTCATTTTATTTTGAACACAAACTTGTCTTGGCATCTACTAGTTGAACCTTGAGATCATTGATATATTCTCATCCTCTTTGGCATCTTTCTTAAAATTAAATATATCTTATTCAAGTTCTTTGATCATAAACTTCCACTATTTATTTTTTTCTACAATTTATTATCCATCTATGTAGCTACTTACGATCACCTTCTAGCTATTAGGATTAATCCAAAGGACCCACTCTGATACATATTATTAGAGGTACAATCACTAAGAGTGGGGGTCAATTAGTGAGCCCAAATAATTCAACTTAAATTCTGATCTTTATAAATACTTAATCATATACCAGAAGCATTTATGAAGTATATACAACATTCATACCAAAAATCAAGAGAGACAATGCAAGATCAATCACATAATACATGACATACATTGGAAACCCTCTTGGGCAATAAAACCCACTCGTACCTATAATTGGACCACTATCATATAATAAAAATTTCTAATTTAGACCATCTCCAAATGATCAAGGAACTATAATTTCTATTTATTGAGACTACAATCCCACAAGGTGCTTCCACACCTATCTAGTTTTGCTACAACAATAACCAGACCATTTATCAAGTTTCACCTTGAAAAAAGGCTACAACCACCTTAGATTTTGAGCACCCACAAGAACACCTATGAACACATCCACCTCTAAAATAATGTCTACAACACTTGATGATGGACCTTTGCTTATCACTCTTCACCTTCACTCACCCTTAATCTGCATGAACACTATTCCAATAATAGGTCATAAAAATAGTCTTCAAATTGATCTACTCTTCAACTCATCCTTAGTGCACTTTACCCCTCCTTCACTCCATAAAACACACATAATCCTCTCTCAAAACTCTCCCAAGTCTCTCACACAAAGTATAGAAATCACCATCTTTGATTTCACTATTTATAGATAAATATTAATAATCAAAACCTTGGCCATCCATTAGGCATGAATTATCCCTTAATACATCCCTCATATGAAAACATAGCTTAATACAAACTTCATAGGTCAGCTATAGCATCTATGGGTCAACCTTAAGAAACTACACCCATATGTTGACCCATTCACCCATATTAAACAAACTAAGAACATAAGACAACTTTCAAATACATGGGTTCACTCCTTATTTTTCATTTGACATCCTCAAATGATCACAGTCAACTTAGCTCACCTTTGTGTAAGATTAATCAACTAAAATAGAGACCTTATACTCAGGAGCACCATTACTAAACATATAATCAACTTCTTAAGCATTATTAATACTCAATATAGATTGATCACACCTCAAAAATCCACATAAAACATCCTTATGGAGTTTGAAACAATTCCCAATATTTAATTCATCATGAGACATTAAAACATCTACGTAATCTCAATTATCCTTTTCGGGTCATTTTCAGAACAAGCATGAACACATAGTCAATTTATAAGCTCAATATATTTGACTTTACTCACTTTTAGATATAAAAATCTATATATCTAGATGCACCTTAAAGTCCTCTCCCACTTTGCTTTTTATAGCACTAGTAAATTAGTCTTTTATCAAAAGATATGGATAAAATACATAGCTCTAGGTTTTCCTTATGTTAAATTCAAATATTTGAATTCAAACGGTCATAGTTATCCTTCAAACATAATGGTTGAATCTTGTGTCCTCTCAACTTAGATCAAATACACACCATTAACCTTGCTCAATATTTAACACATAGGCACCAATGTTTAAGTGTTAATCTTTAGTCATGTTGACCTCATCTTGTGTCATCTTGAAATGTTGACCCAACATGATCCATCAATCTCTACAAATCAACTAGGTCTTTAATGATCAATATTTACCATTTGATCATTTTTTATGAATGCACACTTGCTATTAGATCCTTATGATGTACCTTTGCTTAGTTGTTAAACATAAATCACCTATCCTCATCTCTCTACTTCTTAACTTCTTAGATCAATGCACACCATAGATCTTGCTTGAGATTTAACTCTTTCAAAACTGATTATGGGATCCCTTTTAATATGCCTGAGTAGACATTTTTAAACATTAATAACTTCTTTTATGCTTTGACACATGATCTCAAAATTGGACTTGATGATATCCTCACATAGGATAATCCAACCATGTGACATACTTCTCCTATAACTCTTGTGTGTGTGTGAGTTATAACACCATTAAAATTCTTTCTCAAAATCTTCTATCATAGAGCCAACTATGTCAAAATCTACTCAAGAGGCCAATTTTGAGCATACATAACTTTTTCTATGATTCAGTGCATAATCTCAAATTTATCATAAATCATCTATACTAAAAACTAAAAAATATATGATTAGTTTATATTGACACCTTCACATGTCAAAGATATAACAACATCAAAATTTTGACTTGGTGCTTCTTTCCATATTTAAAATTTGGCTAAGTATGGTAAAACATAGTCAAACTACCTAGGAGACCAACTTTACATATGCATATCTTTTAACACACTACATTGAATGATATAAAATTTAGTGAAATAAAACTAGGATAAAAATTAATCCATATGATCACCTTCTCCTAAAACTTCCACTTGTGTGAGATATTCCATCATCAAACTACTTACTCAACTCTTTCTGGTGACATTACAAATTTGGCTAAGTATGGGAAAACAATGAATTCTAACTAAGAAGCTAAATTTTTTACCTAATATCTTTGACCATATTTTGATGCATGACTTAAGATATAGATCATAATAACTATGTTCTAATATGATCACAACCATATGACTAACTCCCTTGACTCAATCCCATGTGGTAATGGTGATACCATCAAACTACCTACTAAGATTTTTTGCCACTAGACCCAAAGTGCTTAGATGTAAACTATGATTAACTAGATGAATTACACTTATGCACATAAGCACTAAAAGTATTATTGACTTCATACAAGGCCCATTTATATGATCAAAACACCATACTCATCCTTGATCATCTCTATCCATGTCAACATTGAAGATCAACCAAGACTCCTTCAAACATACTTAGAACATGCACATTGCACACTTTGTCATTGTCACATATGTTATCAAGTTAATTCATCCAATCACTAGGAATCCTCCATGACATCACCATAATATCATTTAAAATACTCCAACAATATCCTCTATCCCACTCTCTCTACTTGACTAGGCCTAATCAAGCTTACTATAACAAACTATTTTACTTAGGAAAGGGAAATACATGTAGGTGTATTATATGATAGAACCTTATGTCTTATTAATTTTTATATTATTTAAATATTTTAACTCATTTCATGTTTATTTTAGTTCATTCATGCTGTGTATTAGGGCTTTTGCACATTACTCTTCCATCATATTGGCCTGAGTTGGTTTCTCTTTCACATCAAGCTGTAGATGGCTATATTTTATGCCATAGAGACCCCTGTAGGATGTCATACATAATCTATTTCATTCTTAGGATTTATTAGAAATATTTGATTTCACCTTTTTATTCAAACACACTCATAACATAATCTAAGTTAAACCAACACTCAAATTGTTATCTTCAACTTCTACTATCACTCAACATTCAACTATAAGTAACAGTTTTAGACCAAAAATGGCCCCTATGGGTGGTGATATGGGTCAAGACCCTATACTTAAAATACATTAAATTTTATTTAGTCCACTAGTACCACCTTGATTGAAAATAATTTAGTTTTATGCAAGCTATCCTACCATTATGTCATAATGCACCATGAGACTGTTTAGGTTTTAGGAATATTGTAGATGATTGAGTGTCTATAATGGTAAATGGATTAAATTCAAAACCTTCATATATCAACTTCCCATGGTTAATAAATATATCTTATGTATCAAATCATTACTCCTAAGCCTGGGATATATCATGAAATATCTAGTTTGGCACAAACCTCAAGATACTCTAGAATGAGATGGTCAGGAATAAGGCATAATCCTTATTTTAGAGATGTTAAGGTAACATGTCCCTCAAGTAACTCTCTCAAAATATGGACATGGTGTAAAGTTTATTTGACACATTATGATAAAATTATTGATTATGTGAAACTCTTAATGTTCTCAAACTTGATTGGGTTCTCAAACAAGTTCCAACACTTATGTTCTAACTCTAGTCACCATCTGTTGGGACCACCTATAGATGCACATACAATATATGGAACTATAAAGGTATGATATAAGACTACGTGCATGATGAATTAGTTTTACAAACAATCTTAGATCTCCTATCAATCTAAACTGATCTTATCCACCTTAGGAGGCTTCAAACAAGTTCAAATTCTTTCATTATAATATGTTTTGTCTTTTGTGGGGAACCTATAGGTAAATATCAAGGCTAAGAACTATGTATATGTAATAACTAGTTGTCGTAGCTAATCAAACATCATTTAAATAGTTCAACTTGATTAATCATGCTTTAATAATGTATTTAACATCTTGAAAAATATTCATTCCATCTTCATCATGACTATGCAAGCTTCAATTCTAGTTGATTGTGATGACTACTTGCAAAGAAGTCTCATTATGTTTCATAATGTGACTATGTTCTTCATCAATATTTATCTTTGAGACAAAACCTTCAAATAATATATTGGTCACTATGGAGTGAGAGGTCAAAACACAATTTGTTAAATTGCCTCACCATTGTTATGAATGTCAACATAGGTAGATAAACTTCCACAACTGGTGAAACTATCTATAGACTAGCCATAAAATTCTCAACTAGCACACTAAGATAGATTTTCTTATCAATTCACCTCCACACATAAAACCAAGGTTTTAAACCATGAGAGAAGTATGTTCATGCTCATAAAAATAATGTACAATAACTAATTTGTATAAACTAATCCAAACTAAGAATAAACCTGAAGGTGATGGGGATAAGCATGCAGAAAAGGTAGTAAACTTGTTGGCATTGGTTCATTGAGGACAAGTGGCCAATCCTATAACTCTTTCCATGAACCAAAAGAAGACAAAGCATAATATATAATACCAAGTGAATTTGATCTAAACTAACTCTTGTTATCTATACTAAACCAAAATTGATTGACCTTTCTTATATGCCTAAGAGAGTATTCAAAGAATGAAATGGTTTTATGCCATTTTTAGGTGTTTCAAATCTAACCAAGTGTAAAAGTGATATCAAGGGATCTAAAAAATCATTTCAAATATTTTCAAACATGCCACACTCTTTCACAAGACATATAACCAACTAAAATATGCCTTTAACTATCCTCTTTTCTTGTTCTGACATTGAAACCTAAAGTTTATTAGTTATGACATAATATCTATGACTTCCACAAACATAAGGGATTTTTAATAACCTCTTGTAAAATTTGTCTACTTAGTAAAATCGTAAAAACCTCATAAATGACTCAAATATGACCCCTAAAATGATATAAGACTAAATATGAATGTGACAAAGCTAATGACACATCAAATTACATCACTAGGACCATGTTACACCGTATTAAACCTTATAAGTCCCCTATATCATGTTTTCAACTATAATGGGTTGACCTATTTTGACTTGTGGTTAAAATAGTCAATAGTGTCATCAAATATCAATAGGAAGAGTCATTGGGAATTCCTAGTTGAGGATATCTTTGGTCTACATTTATCCATTTTAGATATTTAACCTAAAAAATCTCTTTGTAATCTCCACTTGAGTAGAGAGGAAAATTTATGTATCGATAAGTCCACCAAAATTAAGCATATTTTATCCATATACTCTTTCATTTGTTACATGGTATATTATATTTTTCTTTTTTCTTTGAGAATATATGTATGTCTAACATTTTTAGGCCTTCTCCACGTGAAATAAGTGGGTGTAGCTACAAAATTGATTAGACTCACCATAACAACTTCAAGTTTCCTAGACCCCCATTTGGTTGACCATAAAACATTACATTTATGATCATTCTAATATATCACTAGTTTAGTCTAACTTATACAACCATTTAGTTTAAAATAATAGTATATATTTATTAAGATCTAGTGAGAACTACATCCTTGTGCCATATGATCAAGATTTTGAACCATTTCCTATTGGCATTCACATTGTAAGTAACCATTCATTATATCTACATAATTCATTTAATCCATAATCAATTATCTTAGTATCACATGATCTATTTGATTAACCTTATTTAAGTCTTAGTTTGTTGAGAGAAAGAGGATAGTTTAGGTTAATCCTATCCCATGCATACATTCTTGTGAACCTTATGCAAATCATATTATACCTCAACCTAGATTAGATTCATGTTTTTATATAGATAGTAAAAATCATCAAAATAAACATATTTATTCCATTTAAACTGTATCGACCCACCCAATATAGTTTTATATAAGTTTACTAATAGTATCATCCAACCTTATATAATTAAGTATGTTTATATCCATATAAAATGTCATTTTAATGAAATAAATGTCACTTGAGACTACCTTGTCCTTAGCTTAGCCCTAGACCTATATTATGGCTTGTTTTGATCATTTTCTAATTTTTATTTATGTCTAGCCCATGCCCAAATCTATTAAAAGTAGCATTGAGTCATCACCTAGGTATTTATGACACTTTTTCACCCATTCCAACCACCAAGATAATAGAGTGACCCTTTGGTCTATATTGACTATGCTAATGGCAAAGGGACAATGTTATTAATCCTCAACCTTATTTAACCCTAATGAATATATTTACATTTCCCAAAGCATATTAGGGTCAACCTAGATTCATTTCATGTCTCAATAAACACTAGAACACTATATATATATATTTATCTCATTAATTTATCCCCTATATGGGAAATAAATGTAATTTTCATGAACAAACTCAAAAATAATTGAGAAAATCAATGTCACTAATCCTTACTATATATTAATTATGAATACACCCATATATATTAGTATGATCTTAGATTACTTAGGTTTTTAGTCTCACTACAAAATCAAAACATTCAATCTAGCATTCATACTATCATCCACTTGCACTTTCACTAGTAGTTAGATTTAGATAACTATATTAGGCTTGATCCCCTTTCGAGGTGTTGATATATAAGAAATCCTCATCACATGTGGTGTTGAGTTCATGTCTAACCTACCCAAATAATTCCATTATAATTCTAATTATGTTCCTAAAAACCATAGAAATCAAGAAGGATTAGGGTTTCACATCAAGATTAGTAATAAATAAAAAGAGAAAACATTGACTCAAGACTTGGTCATATATACATTTTATAACAAGGTGAACATCTTCCTAGACTTTCATTACCTTACTTGCATAGTGATGTTAGTAAAACATGGGAGGATACAAGCATAGTGTGCTATTAGAAAATGGATTGTGTTATCAGTTTAAGAGGACTATAACACTTGTTTCCTATTGATGACACCTTGTTCTATTCTTGTAAAAATTTATATCTTGCCACTTATCTATCTCTATCATTTTTTAGCTAAGTACATCTATTTTAATTCATTTTTATTTGTAAGATAACAAAAAAAATTAGTTATTATATAAATTAGTGGTTATTGATATTTTTATATTTATTCCTTGATTTATTACTTGACTCTTTTATCTACTAAGGGTTTAACATTGCATAGTTCCTGACATAGTTAAATCATTTGATGAACTTGACTTAATTCAAACATATTGCTTAAAACCTTTGTGTACCATTAATATTATTTTCGCTTCTTATTTAAAAAAAATTCTCATATTTTAGTTGTCATAATGATGGAATCCATTTCCTACTTTCTAGTACAAAGTCTTATGGTTTGTTTTGCATGTTTATTACCTATTATTTATAGAATGTAGCACATGTATGTCATTCCTCTCATAGATCATGTTATAATTAAACTTATTTCATACATTGGTCCACCTAATATTGAGCCTCCCTTATATGGAGATCTTTTTTGCATGGAAAATATTGAGTTACCTTTAATTACTACTCAATGACTGAAATCCTAAATGATTCATTTTGTTACTCCACCTAGACCTATTGACTACCTTCTCTCACATCCCACCTATACTACTCACCCTCGATAAATAATAAATTCCATAGTTTGTATTGTTATTATATGAAACCAAGTGCTTACTTAGCCTATATAGGAATGCCTTATTCCCACCATACCTCTTCATCCCTAGAACAATCAAATAGGACCTATGGATCAACACAAAGCATATGATATTGTTGATTAGTTGATAAATACATCAACCAAGATTTCTATATTAGAACTACTTCAACAAGAAATTGTCTTCAAATATATTATTTTTCAAACACTCAATCACACATATTTTTTGTGTGATATAGATATGACATATTTTACATCCATCATGAACACTATAAAGGACATTCAGGATGTTATATCTTATATCAATGAGGACTATCTCTCACAAATAGTTATTGATCATAATCTACCACTCTTAGTTTAGGCAAATATTAAAACAACCGCTATTAAATGAATTGTAATTGATAGTAGTTCTAGTCTTAACATATGCAACCTCACATTTTTATCAACTATGGGGTTTGGTATAACATCCATTTAAAATACATATAAGAACATTCAAGGTTTTGATGGCATTCCTTTATAGGTATTGTGTTATATTACTTTGGATATCATGGTTAGGACAAAAACCCTATCCACATAGTTTTAGTGATGCTTAATCATTTAAATTATAATTTATGACTTACGAGACCTTGGATACATGCCATGGAGGTAGTACCCTATACCTTGCATATATGTGTCAAGTTTTTACATGATTGATACTAATACACTTATCCAACTGATAACCAACCATTTAAATATTATAGAGTCATAGAGACCATTAACCTATGTGTATCTTTAGATGGGGCACTCATCTTATTATATATCCCCCACCTCATCTCATTCCTATGAAACAAATGCATACATATGATGTTGGGGAATCTAGCATCATGATTCCCACACCTATTATATATCCTCCTATAGCGTAGTTATATTCAACCATGATGGATAATGATCTTCCTACAACATAATTATCTTTAACCATAATGGATAATGATCCTCATAGAACACAATTACCCCTACCAATGATGGGTGATGAGACCTTCATAGTACAGGTGTCATTACTTGTTAACATAAAGGAAGTATAGATCAAAAACATAGATGTAGTTCATAGACCACCATAAAAGATAATAAGGCACCCACAAACATTAATTATTACTTGTAGATTGAGATTCACATCATTAGGCCATAAAGAGTATCGAGATGATTCTAAGGAATCATACCTTTCCCCATATAGGCATTACCACTAGTTCATAATTCCCAAGATATAGGACTAGGCACTCACTTAAAATTAGAGGAACATTATTTAATAGACTTAGTACATATGGTTACATCTATGGAAATTGAACTAATTATATGGATTAACGCATGTATTACACATGATAAACCTCAACTAATCTTATATATATTACTTGACAGAGGATTCATAACATTAGCCATAGTTCACCATAGATACATTAGCAAATTATCATGATATGATGATATAACTTTTTGTATTTTTCATTAAATTACCAGACATGATATAAATACATTCTCAAGATTACAACAAAAATTGAATAAACTCAAAACTAAGGTCACTATCCATATCACATAGCCTCTACTTCCATTGTTATAGTAACTAAGACTTTTCAATGAGCTCATAATTTAAAGAATGATCCATTAACTATCAAGGTTTCATCAAGGACCAATACATCTCTAGTGTTATTATAGATAATGATTATAATCCCAATGCTTATACTTTGGTATTCTTATATCACATAGGGGATTAGGAGATAGAGCTAAAATATGCAATACATTTTTAGAACTCCTTAGGACATATCACATTACCATTTTAATGTGACCCTAAGGTGTTTAACACACAATTTTTTTTAAATATCACAGGTACCCACATATAGGTTACACTTGGCATTACATAGATATAGGACATGGATGCCATAATTGATTAAATAGACATATGTTTTACTTTTAGTTATGATGAACACATAGTTCACATTTTATGTGATGGCCCCAATGAAAATCATATATATATATATATATATATATATATATATATATATATATATATATATCCAATGGTCTAATGTGGCCTACCCTAGGACCACATAGGAATCATCCTACATAGTAGAGTAACATGATATCTAAATACATAGATTCTATAGTAAAATCAATGATAAGGCTAAACTTATGTATCCAAAATAGTATGATGATTACAATGATGATGATTTATTTGAGATTGATCATATTCAATATCCAACATTGGAATACCTCCCACTAGATCCACCATTTGACTATCCACATCTTACAGATGTGATCTTAGGTATTTAGAGTTACCACATTTCACTTGTATATAATATTTTTTATTTCCAATATTAACTATACATAGTTTCTCTTATCTTTCTCCATTAGTTCCATTTTAATGTTACTTTTACATAACTTATTCTCCAAAAATAAAAAATAATATAATATTTTTGAAATACAAAAACCTTCAAATATTGCTAAAAAACAAATACAACTTTTAAATTTTATGAATTGCCATGTCTAAATTCCTTCTATTTTATAGGTAATACATATTGTTTTATTCTTTTAAAAAATTAATTGGTTTTGATTACTAATTAAATAAAGGGTCTAAGTATAGTAATCGGTAAATAAATATGCTTTTATTAACATACTAATTTGTGGAAATAGATAGTATTTTACCTCTTTCTAAATATAGAAATAAGAAAGAGAATATTCAAATTCACTCATTTTTTACTATTCTATACTGAGATGAAGTTTGATACTAGTGGTATAGTCTATTTTTGAAGCTAGTGTCCTAAGGGTAGGAGGATTTTAGGTTTTATTAAAAATGTCTATTTTACCTTGCCACTAAAATTTAAGGGTCTAAGACCTCATGAATCTCATTATATGCATGTTTCAATCCTTGATCCTCTTAAGAGCTCCTAGTACTTGAAATTAAATGCAAAATTGGGAAAAGAGAGGGGGTTTAGTGTGTAAAAGATACACTAGATGCACTTCACATCTAATGTGTGGGAACTCTACCTACATACTAATACTCTGAAGAGGAATCAAGCTATTGTGGTTTTCCAATTGAAGTGCTTGGTGTAAATACTGTGTGATGTATGCAACTAGATGTCAAAATGGATGTAATTTATATGACTAGGGACTATTTTTGATGCTTGAATGAGCTTGGAATAGTCCTGGAAGGTTATATGTAGATAAAAGGGAAGCGTGATTAACTTTAATTGCTTGTATGCTTGCTTCTTTCCTATGAATGAGTACCAACCCTTATAAATGGACAATGAATGGCCTTTTATAAGGAAACTAATGTTTGTGGGTTAGATGAGCTTATGTTAGGCTGATAGGGGAAAATATATTTATTTGGGAAAATTTAATCATTTAAGGGTAAAGTAGATTTGGATAATAGCATCAAAAATAGAACACTCTAGGTTTTGGTGCTAGTGTCCAACTTTGGTGGTAATTTCCTAGAAGGATGAGACCTAGGGGGATAGATCTAGGTCTGAGAGGACTACATGGGTCTCAAAGAAATAAGCCTAGGAAGCTATGAATGAATGGGAATCAATGAAAACCTATCTTATATGGGTTTTTTGAGAAAGAGAGAAGACCTATAGGTTACGTGTTATTATCCGTACCTAATCATCCAATTTTGCATTTTATATGACTATATTTACCCCCCTCTATTTTAGTGATGTAAAGCATAATACTAAGATAAATTAAAAATAAAAGTACAGCTAAAATTGCCTATTAAGGGAGAAGCTAATGAGGTTTGTGTGATGTTGGATGTGCTTAAAGAGAGCATAGTGTGAAGTGTGAATCTAAAAAATGAAAATATAGAGTAGATTAGTTTTTAATAGATATGTTATATCTAAAATAATAACATACAAAAGCTGAGTAAGGATTAAAAAAGGAATGAATACACCTCATTGGGTATGTAAAGTAATACCAAACCTATTATGATGCTAAGTAAGGATGAGGAATGCTAGATGTGTTGAGTGATACTATACTAAAAGTAATAACATGAACAGAGCTAAGTGCTCAATTCCTTGAAAAGTTGCTCAAAAATGCAAAGTTTATCCTTTAATCTCTATCATCCCCCAATAAGTGAAGCTATATGATCTTGTATGTGATAATCGATGTCTAGGTTGTGTGTCCAATCCCTATGAATAGGTGGCTCAAGAATACAAAGGTTAGCTAGACCGTTGGATCCATCATTTCCCCTTGATGTGAAGATCATGAAATAATACTAGTATAGAATGGATGTCATACTATATGGATCTTAAATACCATGAATGTAATATGATCTAATAATGTGGCATAGATATCATGAATGTATACTAGAAACTAGGCCACTTTTGACCATTTCAAAAGATGGAGGTTAGGCTTGTATGAAAGCCACTTTGAAATTGATGTACTGGGCTTATATGAAATCCAAATCAAGAACTCAAGTACTCAAAAAGATAAACTTATAATAAAGTTTAATTTTAATTTGATGTCGACCACCTAGAGATGGAGTAAGTCACACAACTATTGAGAATGCCTGGAATAAATTAAATTTAGAAATGAGAAAGAAGATCAATGTGCCATGGACATTTCACCTAATTACTGATGTTTGGAAGATGGATTCTAATCTAAAATTTATTTCAATTACCTAATCTAAATTGGAAGTGAGAACCATCATGTTACACATGATAACCCCCATATATTTGATAAAATTGTATTTGAAACTACTGAATTTGACTGATCTGGAAGTTCCAAAACTATCGTTAAACTAAACTTTTTGCCTATTTTTGGAAACCTTGAGAATTTTTATTCCTAGATAGAAGTTCCAAAATGTGGACACCCATATTTTTGGCTCTACTATCTATTTTTATAGCTACAATACATTTTTTGTGCTACTATCCTATGTGAAATTTGATTGCTAAACTAAAACTATGACTATTTTCTATTCTAATTTGATCGATTTAACCTCTAGATTTTATGCTCAGTGTTTTAAGTGCTACTATTTTAACTATTAGGATATTTTATCTCTATAACAAACCCTTGTTTGATTCCCCCTCTTCTAAGGGTAGGAATGATGAACCTATAATGACTACCCTAAGAATAGAAAGAGTCCTATAAGTGTGTTAATTTGTATAGATATAACATTGATATTTTGACAAGATGTTTTTAGATATAGCAATATTTATATTTGATAGATTATTGGTTCAAAAGGAGTATGCCTAGATAGATTTAATAATGTATAAGCATGTGTATGATACTAAACTAGATTTGAAAAAGTTAGATGTTAGTTGTTAGTTGGAGGGATGGAGCATGATTTCCATCATGACATCCAAGAAATCAAGGTAAATGCATGATATGGATCATGACAATGCACATAGTTGAAGATTCAAACAAGAAAAAAGGTATGTGAATCAATAATTAAGAAGAAATCAAAAGAGTGGCCAAGGGGGCAAGCAAATAAGGGACATGAACACATGTCACTCAAACTAGAAGACAAGCATGAAAGGCATGTTAAAATGCCACATACACATACAAGTGAAGCAAACAATGTTAGCACAAGGACTGAAAACACATGGAAGAGTACAAACAAAGGACATTGGCAAATGTCCTAAGGCACACACATGACTAGAATTAAAAGACATTGGTAAATTTCCTAAGTCATAAGCAAGAGACAATCTAGAATTAGAAATGTAATCACACAAGCTATGCTAAGCAAGAAGAGAAAGCTTGTAAATAACTAAGAAGAAATACAAACACATCTAACTAATCAAAGAAAATGTGAAAGTATGAAAAATATGTATAGTAGAAGACTAGGTATATGATAAGAGATAAATAAGTCCTACATATTAGTGAAATGTTGATATAGAGATTTGTGTAAATTATAAAGTAATTTACATCAACATGATAACTTAGAGTGTGCAGTGTAAGAATGACATAACCTAGATGGTGTAGTCATGTATAAGATGATCACAGTGGGTGTATATATCATTATATGTCTCAACTATATATAAGTAAGAATGACCCCTCTATAGATAGAATGAATCAAATCATGTATCTGGATATCAATGCACACACTCTAAAGAGATCAAGTGAATCATGGTAATGTAGAAAATCAACATACAATAGCATGAAACAACAAATGTATGTCCTAGCATGATATTAGTAATGTAAAACATGGAGGATGCATACAATCAAAATGTTTTTCATATATTTGAATGTTTTTTTTTAAATATTTGAAGCTATGTATAAGCAATCAAGAAAGATGATTTACAATCAATACTTAAAATAAATTATGTACAATCAAGTAGGAAAGATTATGTAATATGTACATGGTATAAAAGACTAGGTTAGAGGGAGGGATGGGTCCAAAGATGGGGTTCATATGGGATTCAAATAGAGTAAATGGTCTTGACCTTAATCAAATGCCTCAAGATCATCATCATAAGTATCATCATATGTTATATGTACATGTTGTCATTACATCGAAGGTGAGCTGAAGGTTGCTCTAGTGGTGGAAATGCAGACTCTATTCTAGGAAATTTAGTCATGTGACTAGACAATTGATATGGAAGTGATGTGACTAGTGTTTTTGGTGGTATTATAATCTAAATAATACATTATTCCTATAATTTATTCAATCTCTAATATAAAGTTGTGCATGAAGTGGTATCATGGCCTATAATGATATGCAAAGTATATAATGGGCAACCATCTTGATGTGACAATCAATTGATGGATCTATGTACTAATATGAGTAATGTGATCAATACATGATCAAGAAATATATTTAACATCAAGTGTGTCTTATGATGTGTGGTGCCTACCTAAATCTAAATAACTAGCTTTGTATATGTGGAGATGACCATGTGAACTATATGTGCCAAGTGATATGTCTATGTATATGAGTGTGGATTATGTCTTATGCATGTAGGATGCAAAATGGTATCTATAAAATCATTTCAATATACTTTTGGGCTGATTGGTTTGAATCTCAATCCATGCAAGTAGTCATTTTTGAGTGTGGGTGTTACATCATCATCTAAAGAAGCCTGTGAATCTATATCAACATCATGTACATATGGTAACTCAAAATTTACCACAAGGGGTAACTATAATATAAGAGTCTCATCAATAGTATACGTGAAACATGATACTACTATGAAAGTATTTATAACTAGTGGTGTAATTATGGGATCAACTAGAACTAATAGTACTATTGTCAGTGATGGAGGATGTATAATAGGTGTCAGAACTATGACCAATGAAGTAGTTGGAATCGTTGAAGCTTCCATAACTGGAAGAAGAGTTGGTGTTGAATTTACAACTATAAGTGGAGTACTTTGAGAAGTTTTGGTCTCTCCAAACTCATATATATGTATATGATCTAGATAAATGTTATAAGGTGGTGGCTATACTATGAGATATGGTGTCCCATTTGGTGAAATAGTCAAAGATGACTCTATAACTCAAAAATATCTAAATGGAAAATTGTCTATTGGAAATATGTATAGATATCCCTCATGAAGAAACTTAATAAATTGATGAAGAGTGGAAGGGATGGCCCCCATGGTATGGATCCAAGGTCATCCAAGTAAGAGATTATAATAGAGAGGACTAGGAATGACTTGGAACTATAAAGAGAGGGTTTTGGGTCCACCATCATATCTAAAGTAATAATAACCAATGTTTGTCATGGTATATCATCAAATCCATATATTTTCTTATAATATTTTTGCATTGATTGCATATGTATACCCATGGCCTATAAGAATGTGATATTACACATATTGAGTATAGAACCACTATCAATAAGAACTCTCTTGATTGAAATGGTTTTTACTTGTATTTGTATGAATAGTGGAAAGTTTTGATCAATAACTATCTAAGAAGGCATATCTTCACTATCAAAATAAATATCATCTTCTATAGTTTTTAAAATGTTCAACACTGATGTACAATAAGTAAGTTCTAAATCAATGGACAAAAAAGTTGAAGTGAGTGCCTGATAAAGGATGTCCTTGAATACATTTCTTTATAATGTAGTTATAACATGAAATCTTAGCTAGAGTGTTTGAAAAATGATCAACAATGTCATATACATTATGAAAATATACCTATGTGGGTGGGCTGGGTTTAGGATATGTGGGAATAGTAGGTTGATAGGGCTCTTGATTAGGTAGAGTAGGAAAAGTAGCACATCGAGTAATATCGCTAACTTCATTATCTATGATATGTATAGGAGTAGTAGTAGCTATAGGAGGAGAGTGAAGATAATCAATGGGTCAAGTTGGTGGAGGGATAAGAGGTATCAATTGGGCTCTCTAGTGATGGGTAGTAACTTGGGGGAGAGTAAAATGGACCATGAAACATGACTCAACATGAATTAGGGGCTTTAAGGGAGGTGAAGTATAAGATATATTAACATTTTTAAGAATAATTTTTTTAACATCATCCCATATAATGAAAAATAAGCTTAGAATGCAAAGGATGAAACTCTGTACTAATATATGATAATCTTCATCATTCATGTAAATGATAGGGCCTATTATGGTTTCCTTATTATTTGTAAGAAATTTAAGAAAAAATTATAAATAACTAAGCATCATGTTTGAAATATAGTTACACATGTAAGGTGATACCTCAAATAGTATATTAGGAGCTAGTACATGCAACTAGGGCTTTGAATGTATTTTTTCAAATTTATTGAAGTAATTCAAGAAATTTATACAAAACTCATAGTTTCAATTTTGAAAATTTTGAGAAAAATCTAAAAATATTCCTAAAATTAGAAATATATTTTTCCTATTGGTTTGAAACTGGTTTTGTTCAGAAAGGACCTAGTATGTGCAAACTAGGGTTTGAGTGAGTTTATTATAAAATATTTCAATTAAATTATAGTTTTTTAATTTTAAAATTTAGGAAAAAATATGAAAATATTATAAAAAATTATAAATAATTATCCTTAGGGTTTTTAAGGTTTTTGTACAAAATTTGACATAAGACAGGATCACCAAATGTTTTATCCTTTTAAGAAATTAATTGGTTTAATTGCTAATTAAATAAAGGGTATATGTATAGTAAATAAATAAATAAAGATACTTTGATTAACCTACTAATTTTTGGAAATATATAGTATTTTACCTTTTTCTAAATATAGCAATAGGAAAGAGAATATTGAACTTAGCTTATTTTTTATTGTTCTGGACTAAGATGAAGTTTGATACTAGATGAGTAGGACTAGGAGATAGGTTGTAATAGGTTTATAAACTTTGTTTCTTAGCTGGATAGTAGTGCCATAAAGTGGACACCCTATTATCTAGCACTATAGTCCTTCTCTAGTGATAGTGTCCTAAGGGTAAGAGCTTTTTAGGTTCTATTTAGAATATTTGTGTTACCCTGTCACTAGAATTTTAGGGTCTAGGACCTTACAGATCTTGTTATGTGCTTATTTCAATAATTGATCCTCTTAAGAGTTCCTAGTACTTGAACTTGAATGCAAACTTGGGAAAATAGAGGGGGGTTAGTGTGTAAAAGATAAGTTAGATGCACTTCACACCCCATGTGTGGGTGCGTTGCCTACATACCAATACTCTAAAGAGGGATCAAGATAATGTAGTTCTCCCATTAAATTTCTTGGTGAAAATTCTATGTGATGTATGAAACTAGATGTACTTTGGATGACTAGGGACTCATTTTGATTCTTGAATGAGCTTGTCATAGTCTTGAAATGTTGTATGCAGAGAATAGGGAACAATGCTTAAGTGTAATTACTTGTATGCTTGCTTATTTCCTGTGAATGAGTGTCAACCCTTATAAATAGATAGTGAATGGGCTTTTATAGGGAAACTAATGTTTTTGGGTTAGATGAGCTTGTATTATGCCAACAAGGGAATAGATAAGGATTAGGTAAAATCTGATCATTTGAGGCTAAAGTGGATTTAGAACATATCACCAAAAATAAGACACCTTGGGTTTTGGCACTTGTGTCCAAATTTGGTGTAAATGTCCTAGAAAGATGAGACTTAGGGGGATGGATTTGGGTTTGAGAGGGCTACCTAGGTATCAAATAACTAAGTTTGTGAAGCTACATATTATTGGGAATCAGTGAAAACCTAGCTGAGAAGGGTTGTGTGAGAAAGAGAGAGGACCTATAGGTTAGGTGCTATTATCCATGCCTAAGTCATCTAGTTTTTCATTTTATATTACTACACATATGTTTTCTATGTATGTATAGTCAATTTTATCATACATGCATGTTTCACTTATTCCCTTCGAATGTTTATAGATTATTATAGGACTTAGATCCTCCACATAGATATAGATTTGGACCTATTCACCCATTGGGGGAACATACACATATTCAACATTGACATATGATCCCATTAGGGGCATCATACTACAAAACATATAATTTGCTAGGTTATATCTTTATATACTCCATATCATAGATTTTTCATTACTTATATCTTGATATTGATCATCTTATAATACACTATTTTTTTATTAACTACTACTACTATGGACTTAGATTATGTACATCTTTTCTCTTATAAATATTTGTACCACATGTTATGCATACATTCATTTCAATCTTTAGTATTTTAAATTCTATTGTATCTCTTTGATTTTGTATCTATTTGATTGAATTTGACTATACCATTGTTTTATGACTCTATGCCAATTTCTTCCATTATATGTATGTTTTAGACATGTACCCATGTTCTTGTGTGTGTTTATTGATTGTGTATGTGGACATTTGAACATGTCCTTCCATGTGGATCTAATCCAACATTCTATGCTCTTTTCATATGTGTACATTTGAGCATGCCATTATATGTATTTTTTTCTCAAACTTAGTGACATATGCCCATGTCCCTTGTATTGTGTCCCCTTGGCCTACTTTATATGCCTCTTTTGTTTATATGTATTATTTCATGTATGTATCATGGCCATGACACTTATATCTTACTTGTTTCTTTCACATCTAGTTTGTAATTCCATGAGGGACCTCATGCATCTTCTCTTCCTCTTCGAGCGCCTTGATGGACATCATGCCCGATCCCCCCAAGTAGTTTGATCATATTATATTTAGATTTATTGTTATTTTACATGATTACATTATTATATCTATCTTGAAAATATCTTGAATGTTAGATCTAACATACAATGTACATTTCTAACTTATGCTCAATCTATTTACATTCTGATGACATGTATACACATTATATTCACTTGACATGAATATACTAGAATAAATATCTTAGATAAATCTATGTCAAATAAAATGATATATGTCACGTATATTATATAGAATTTGAGTGCCTCTTATCTGTGTATTTTACATAGATTTATCTAAGATATGTATGCTAGTATCACTTATTTTCGCATAAGGTAAAGGTAAATTTTTATTTTTCATAAAAAACACTCAATATAAATATTTAATGCAATTTTAAAATGGTAAATGGAGAGAAACATGGTATTTATTTATTATGATGTGTATGGTAAAGTCTATATATTACCTATCAATTAGTTCTGATTATTTGTATATTATTTATTTATTTATTATCACGTGGCGATATTTTTTATGATAATTTATTTTTAAAAAAATATTTTTATGATTATTTATAAATGTGTTGTGGTAAAATCTATATATTAACTATAAATTAAATATGATTATCTATGTATTATCTATTTCTTTATTATGATGTGGTGATATGTTTTATGATATTTTGTTTTTATAATTTCATTGTTATAATTATTCATAAATATGATGTGGTAAAATCTATATATGACCTATAAATTAGTTACGATTATCTATATATTATTTATTTATTATCACATGGTGATATTTTTATGATAATTTATTTTTAAAATTATATTTTTATGATTATTTATAAATATATTTTAGTAAAATTATATATTATCTAAAAATTAATTATGATTATCTATATTATCTATTTATTTATTATTATGTAAAAATGTTTTGTTATGATAATTTATTTTTGTGGTTATTTATAATATAATGTGGTAAAATATATATATTAAATATAAATTATTTATGATTATTTATATATAATTTATTTATTTATTATCATGTGTTGATATTTTTTATGATGATTTATTTTTAAAATTTTATTATTATTATTATTATTATTATTATTATTATTATTATTTATAAATATGTTGCTGGAAAATCTATATATCACTTATCTATATATTATTTATTTATTATCATGTGGTGATATTTTTATGATAATTTATTTTTAAAAATTTATTGTTATGATTCTTTATAAATATGATGTAGTAAAATCTATATATTACCTATAAATTAATTATAATTATCTTTATATTATCTATTATTTATTATGATATGGTAATATTTTTTATGATAATTTATTTCTATAATTCTATTTTTATAATAAATATGATGTGATAAAATCTATATATTACCTATTAATTAGTTATGATTATATAATTATTTATAAATATATTGTAGTAAAATTTGTATATTATACATAAATTAATTATGATTATATATAAATATGATGTGATAAAATCTATATATTATCTATAAATTAGTTATGATTATCTAAGTATCTATAATGATAATGTCATAAAAATATATATAGCTCGTAAATTAATTATGATTCTCTATATATTATCTTTTAATATTTTTTATGATAATTTATTTTTAAAATTTCATTGTTATGGAGTGATGAAGCCAGGTATGAAATATTAATGAAGCAATAATGTTTGGGTATAAGGACCATTTACTTATTCTATCTACCATTTGATGTTTGGAGAAATGAGCATTCTTGAAACACATATAATCTTGGATGGTATCAAATTTCTTTTTGAAGAATGATATAAAATAGATGTTGTAAAGTCTTGGTAAGACATGATACATTTGAGGCCTCTTCAAGTTTTGTATACTTCAATTTAAAGTGCATGGAGGGAGATAAACTACTATTTAGATAGATGTTTTGGAATAATATGTCTAGGTCTCAGTTGTTAAGTATGAGCCATCATTGACACTAGTTTTCAAGAGTTTTGGCCTTAATTAATTTTCACCATGCACAATTATTTCCTTGTGAATGAATTTATTTCTTGAACAAGTGCCTTCGAGAAATTGATGAATTGAGGATAAAATTATCATAGTTGCACATAGTCAATGGAACCATAAATTTTTTAATTAGTTACCTTTGTAATCGAGTGCCTCTTTTCCTAGATTGGCTGAGGTAAATTTTATACTAAAGTAATAGAATTTGATGAGGTCTTCATCATACATGTTGAGTTTTGTAGAAATCTAGCAATAGACTACTCCTTTTGTTATTTGATTTAGAAATTAATAAATGACTATCTCAATATCTCATTCATAAGATCAAGGTGTTTTTATGAATCTCTCTATACCTGATAGATAGTAGATAGAGTTTATCATCCTTGTAGAAGTTTATTCGAGAATATAAAAGAAGTCAAGTATTCTAAATATTTGATAACCTGTAATAATAAATGCATGTGACAAATTCTATCTAGAGAATCAACAACTAATTAAGTTAATAAAAAGGATAGATTGGATTCATTTGTATGGATGTTTTATTCTAAAGTTGATTGTATTAAAAATATTTTATTATGAGGATTGAGATTAGTAAGGTAGATTTAAATTGATTGTTTCTTGATACAAGTGACCTTAGGATTCCCATCATCTTTGGTATCAGAGCTTGGTATAATCTCTTTGAAAAATGTTTAAAATATTTTTTTGTTAGTGATTTAATTGAAGGAGACTATAGAGCACAAATTGTAGAGCACATATCTCTCTTATTCAAGATTAAAAAATTAGGGAGAGGTAGTCAAAGCCTAAAAAGTCTTAAGAATAATTTGGAAAATCTAGGGAGGATTGAAGAGGTGAATATCTAGTAGATCTCAAGAAAAGAGCATAGATTTTGATCTAATAGAAATCCAAGAATTAATCTTAGATAAATTATCAAAAGGCCAAGGTGAAAAATACTTGGATGAGACAGGAAAGATGGAGGAAGAAGACTTGATCAAGATAGTGAAATATATGTTTAAGTAACTACCAATAGGTAAGGACCAAAATAAAGAGAAATAAATAATGAAGAAACATAGGGAGGAAGAGTTACATGGAGAAGTAGATCAAATAAAGCAGAAGCTAGCCATGATAAAACATTATGGAAAAAAGTATATGACCCATGGAATGGATGTGTCATGAAGAAGAAGAAAGTGAGATGGCCCATTGAATAGATAAGAAATAGAAGAAAAAGGTAAAGGTTAAGAATTTCCTTGAAGACAGAATTGAAGATGCAGTGTAAGAAAGAAGAAAAACTCAAAAAAGAGGAACTTTTTAAAGAAATTCAAAAAGTAGGAGAACAAAAGCAATAGATAGCTACCACCACTCAAGATTTTTAGTGGCCCAAAAATTTTATATTTAATATTTTTTTTTGTGTTTTGTTTTTTAGGTAAATTATTTAGTCATGAAGATGGAGATCGAGTCATGAAGAATGAAGAATGAAGGAGGATCACTTGCAAAATTATTTATTATGATAGTGCATAAAGACATAGAGGCTTATTTTAAGGCCTCAATAGTTGAATATGATCATGTATATTATCTTGACATCCATCTAAATTAATTAAACAAACAAGAAGACTCAATCCTCACTCAAGAGGATCACAAAAATGAAGACCCTAAAAATGGAGACAAAGAGTTGTAGAGTGAAAAATTAAGGTATAATACAAAGCAATCAAGTTTTCATTTTAATGTTGCTATTGAATTTGAACAAGATTTGTGGACTCCTAATGAAGAAATGGAGATAAGGCTAAATTTTAAGCCTTGAATATTGAAGAATATCTATTGAGGGAGATAGAAAGTTATGAGAAACAAGTTGCAGGTGAAGGAAGGTTTCTAGGAGAGAAACAAAACAATATTTTTGTATATAGAGATATGAAACAACTAATGTAGGAGATGATAGCTTTGGATAATGTCATAAATATTGAAGTATAGGACAAGATATGTCCTAAAATAAAAATCCAATAATATGACAAATGGGTTGAGACCATTGAGTCTCAAAATGATGATATTAATGTTGTGTGGATAAAGGCCTCTAGGTCTCAAATTTTTGTCTCTAAAATTTTATTTGAGTATATATATACAAGTTTGATAGAAGAGGAGGTAAATAACATTGAGAAGAGATATCTTCTAAGAGATCATGATAGGAGAATATAATTTGATATCCTCATTCAAAAGGATAAACATGGAAAGAAGAATACTAAAAGGAAGAGGAGACATCAAAGCATAGTATGGGTAGATAAAACAACAAGCAAGAAAAAACACAAGTGTCATAGCCAAAAACATGCACACTTTTATGAAAAAACCAAGAAGATTATTTGTAAAATATTTCTAGTTTTATTTGGCAATATAAACAAAAGCTCCTGAGCAGGAGCTCATGAAACATTTTGAGCCTAGGAGTTTAATGCAAGAGCATCAAATAAAGTTTGTAAATCTTGTATACTTGGTATGTACTAGTCCTTTGTAGACAAATAAGTCCTGTTGAGTGGACATGGAGCCATGAAAATTTTCATATTGTATTGTAAAAGCCTTAGAAGGCCCTAGGTAGGATAGTAAGTATTATCTAGATGATGTCAAGGTTCTAAACCATTGAGAGTCCTAAAAGGTTTAAATAATGTTGTAAAAAGATATATTTACTTATGTAATCATGATAAACCACTCATCATGTCTCTATAAGGTTTAATTGTATGTTGGAAAAGGAAAACTAGCCATATTATATGGAGGAGAATTTGTGTTCTTGTTTACCGACAAGCATATGTAGGTCCATTAGTTGAGAAAAGATAGGATTCATGCCTATCAAGAAGGGCCTAATAAATACACCTACATAAAAATGGATACGGGGTGGAGAAGAGGTCCATAGGCCTCATTATTTATAGGATTGAAAGTAGGGTTGGAGGTTTGTAAGAAGGTCTGTAACAAGCAGACAACAAAAAGATTCTATGTTCATGTAAATATGGGTGAAATAGTGTATTTTTTTAAGATAATAGTTTATTAAATTCCCTTCCTAATGTCTATATTTTTATTCTATTTGTGAAATAATAATGGGATTTATTGCATAAATGAAGAGACTAGTGAGTCAAGTCACTAATCTCATAGGTTCATTCAGTATATGATCTAGATTCATTCTATTTTGTAGTAGATTCATATTGGTTTGAATGTATTAATGATATAACAAAATAAATCATCTTTGCATGAATAAATACATATAGTTAGGTAGAAGCACATATTTATTGTTGTATGAGCTTCTGTATAGGATTGGGAGCTAAGGGAATATAGGCTATACGTGATTCTATGAAGACTATAATTTATTTTTGAGATTTAGGAAGGAAAGATACATGAAAAATTAAATGTGAAGGGAATTATTTCAATTCATGATTTCTTGGGTTTTCTTAGACTAATCTATGCATAGTCGGTTCAAAATGAAAATGAATAATTATTTATCAATGCAAGCCCATTAGAGTGTGAATGGAGTGATGAAGTTAGGTAAGAAATATTAATGAAGTAATAATTTTTGGTTTGAAGGACAATTTATTTATTCTATTTTACATTTGATGTTTGGAGAAATGAACATTCTTGAAACACATATAATCTTGGATGGCATCAAAGTTATTTTGGAAGAATGATATAAGGAAGATGTCATAAAGTATTGATAAGACATGATACATTTGAGGCCTTTTCAATTTATATATACTTCAATTTAAAATACACAGTGGGAGAAAAATTACTATTTAGATGAACTTTTTGGAATAAGACATCTATGTCTCAGTTGTTAAATATGAGCCATCATCGACACTAGTTTATGGGAATTATTGTCTTCACTAATGTTCACCATACATGACTATTTCCATGGGAATGAATTGATTGATTGAAGTGTCTTTGAGATGATGATGAATTGAGGATAAAATTATCATAGTCACAAATAGTCGATGGAATCATAATATTTTTAAGTAGTTGACTTTGTAATCGAGTGCCTTCCTTCTCAGATTGGCTAAGGTATGCTTTATAATAAAGTAAGTGAAGTCAATGGGGACTTCATCATACAGGATGCATTTTGCATAACTTTCATAATAGACTACTCCTTTAGTTATTTGATTTATAAATTAATAAGTGATTGTCTCAATATCTCATTCATAAGATCAAGGTCTTTTTACAAATCTCTTTATACCTGATATATAGTAGATGCAATTTATTAGCCCTATAGAAGTTTATTCAAGAAGATAAAATAAGTTGAGTATTCTAAATACTTGATAACCTATAATAAGAAATGTATGTGATGACTTCCATTTAGGAAATAAACCAACAATTAAGATGATAGAAAGATAGCTTGGGTTCATTTGTATGGGTGTTTTATTCTAAAGTTGATTGTATTAAAACTATTTTATTCTTAGAACTAAGAGTATAAAGGTAGATTTAAATTGATTGTTTATTGACAAAAGTGACCCTAGGATTGCCATCATAAATATGTCTTAATTTTCCTCAAAAATAATATATTAGGTCAATAATGTAGTAAAATGGTCTATAACATAGTGCACTATTGGAAAAAGTGACTGTGATACTATTTAGTATCCCTAAAAATAGAAAATTCTATAAATATCTGAAAGATACATAGGTACGATTTAGATTTTCATAGTCTCAATTACATATTATTAGATATATTAAGTATATATTCAATTTTTACACATTATTACACATGCTTGCTTAAATTGGGGGCATCATGGATGACATGATCACTCCCATTTAAATTTAAAATATGCACATACATAGATTAATATGACTCATTCCTAAATCCATATGCACAGAAATCAAAAATGGGGGCATGTGCATGACACATTACTTCCATATTATCAATTTTGCACTAGCTATCTTGGATGGAATTTTAAATCCAAGTCATTCTTAATTTTACTTACTTTATAAATTATATGCATCAATTTTGCACTAATTTTACACAAGATTGATACCTCATTCCATCTATAGTATTTGGAAATCTTGAGTGGCCTAGAGCTATTTTTCAAACCTAAGTGTCTGAGTGGCCCCTAAGCTATTTTACATATCAAAGTTTACAAATGACCCAAATACATCTTATAAAATTTCATGACATCACATAGTTTCAATTTTAGAGGCATCTACTACACATAGGTAGGAAATGATGGAGTCATAGCCTACTTGTGTTCTCAATCCACCTATATGAAAGGGTTGGCAAAATCATTATTCTAATCCATATTATTTATAGATTATGATCCACTGATTAGGTGTGGGCAATGATGGAATCAAGACTAGATTGAGTTCTTGATCCATCAACACATGGGGATTTGATAATCCATCACCCCAATCCAAGTTATTCACCATTTTATCACCATCTACACACATAGGATATCACTAAGTTTTTGCATTTCTTTATGTACCCATTAAGTTCTATTCATTCGTTTCCTTTCTCTCATCTCTTTACTTATTTTTACCTTTACTTTTGATATTTATTAATTAAGGATTCATTCATATATGTTTCATTATTAGGACATGTAATGGAGCATAGTCCATAGACTTAGACCCACATTCATATGCTTTACCTCTTAGGTAAGTCTAGGTATGTCTCTCTTTCCTTTATCCTAGTCATTTCACTTTAGAGTATATATATATATATATATATATATATATATATATATATATATATATATATATATATATATAGATATGTATCCATCTAAAATATCATTTTAATGCAATGAGTGTCACTTGAGACCACCCTATCCTTAGCTTAGACCTAAACCTATCATAGGGCCTATTTTGATAATTTTCTAAATTTTATGCATATTTAGCCCATGCCCATATCTATCAAAATAGCATTGATTCATCACTTAGGCATGTAGGACCTTTTTTCACCCACTCTAGCCACATGGATAATAGCACAACCCTTTGGTCTATAATACATTACACTATTGGCAAAGGGTCAGTGTTATTGACCCATCAACCTTATTTACCCTTATTTAACATCTTTACACTTCCCAAAGCATATTATGGTCAAACTAAACTCATTTAATGTTTTGAAAAGCTCCAAAACACTATATAAATACCACTCATTCATTTACCCCCTAGATGGAAAATAGATGTAATTCTTAAGAACAAACTCAAAAAATAATTATGTAAATCAAGTTCATTGATCCCTATTATTCCCTATTTTTAAATACACCCATATAAAACAACCCAGATCTTAGATTACTCAAGTTTATAGTCTCAATATACACTCAAATAATTCAAACTAACATTCATACTAAATTTCACTTACACTTGCACCAATACTTAGATTGGGAGAACTACATCAGTCTTAGCCAACTTCAAGGTATTGGTATGTAGGCAATGCTTAACACATGGGGTGTTGAGGTCACATCTATCCTACCCCACTAATTCCACTCTACTTCTACTTGTGTTCCCAAAAACCTTAGTAAGCATGGAGGCTTATAATCTCACATTATGGTTAGTCAAACAATGAATAACAAATAGTGATTTAATACTCAGTCATAGAGACACAAGATTCCTTGAATAAGGTAAACATCCTCCCATATTTTCACTACCTTATTTACATAGGGAAATTAAAAAAACACAAGAGGATGTTAACATAATGTGATATTGGCCAAGGGACCATGTTACTATACAAAAGAGGAATCTGACACCTATTTCCTATTAATGACACACTTCATTATTCTTATACCAATTTCTAGCCTACGACTTGTTCATCTCAATCATTTTTCATCTAAGTACATCTTTTCTAAAGCATTATTTTTTATAGGCTAAGCAAACAAATCAATTATTTCACAAATCACTGGTTGTTAATATTTATATATTTATTTCTTGATTCATTACTCATCTTTTTTATCTACTTATTGTTTTGCATTCCATAATTCCAAAAATAGTTAAATCATTTTTCTAGACTATGTTATCTAACTTGATATAGTCTTATTTTAGTATCCTCCATTAATAGAATATTTTTGCAAAATTTATTTATCAACTTGATACAATCTATTTTCTAGATCTAGTAAGTCATTGTATTAGCTTAGTCAATTCCATTAGTTTCTTATAGCTAGTTATAACTATTATGTCATCTTTTTATTCCTCATTTTCCAATTATTATATTCCATTTTTCTTGGGTTAGGATCATAATGATAATTTTACCATTTATGATGATACTTCTAATGAGACTAAAGTTTATGAATATGGTCTTGTATATAATGAAGATCCTAGTGATAACACTTATAGTTGAAGTGATAATTATTAGTATCATATCCAACCAAAATTGATACTTTTGGCATTGGTGAATATTCCCCTGATGATATCCCCCCATGACTCTAAATATCCTTACCCTTATAGTTATTATCTTGTGCATGACATGGATAAAAATACGCCTTATTATTTTCAAATATTTTCATATAACTAAACAATTATGAGAATGGTTTCCTTGATGTATACCCATAATTCAACTTCTCATTGAGTGTCATTAAGAGGATGAGACATAAAACCTCTACTTATATTGAACCAATTTCTATCAACTCACTAGCTTATGAATAATATATAATCCAAATCCTACTAAATTAAGCACTATAGGTGATTTTGATCCTTGATCTTGTATGAATATTAAAATATGACATACTTAAACCTATTCCTATCTACCCATATCACCATAAAAATAATTTATTTATAATGGTAATCACCAACCTGATACCATTTAGTTATAACCATCTACATTCAACAACATTAACCATGACATATAATATGCCAATAAAGTTATTTTATCTAAAACTAATTATAATAGAGATGACTTAGAAAGTGATCATAAATTTCAAACTTATCTCATGATATAATATCAACTAGGGTGATATAATCCATTATAGTCTTATTTCATCATAATATTATATGAACCTAGCTTATACATCCCCTTTCAATCTTATTTCATCTAACTATATTGACTTAGTTGATATTTTTGATTTAACTTATATTATATCATTAGACTATATTGAGCTAGTAAATATAGTTCCTTTTATTCATGTTTCATAACATTATATCAACCTAGATGAAATAATTTATTTACTCCTGTTTATCTATATACTATATTATTTTGGTCGATACCAAATATCAAAATTTTCTATCACCTCCAAAATATCTTTATATTGCCTTAGATTCCACATTTTCTATTCTAAAACCAATTTACATATATTTTTAAATAATTATTAGGCCCATCACTCTTAAGATTGAATATAGTCCATATCTTGTATGTTTTTATTTAATCCTAAATTAAGATGGATAAATATAATATAGGGTTAATAATCTAGAAATGAATAAGTGCAAGGGTGATAAATAGATATATAGTAGGTTGATTAATTTTCAAACCAAGATAAACAATAGTATGAATTTATAATACTTAGATATGCCAAAAATATAAAGTACACCTACTGATTGATTTTTGAATAAATTGAAAAAAAGAGTAATTAGCTCATTTATTATCCAAATGTAAATCTAATATGGAACATGCTAGAAGTAGACTATATCTAAAATTTTTATCGATCACTAGATTATATAATTTTTGACTCTATTTCCTCAAATACTAGTGTCAAATATAAATAATTTCATTGATGTTAGTGTTTGAGTTGGATGTTGGTGCCTAGAAGGACTATTTTAGATAATTTAGACTTATCTATAATCTAACTAAAAAACAAATATCAATAATACACCTACATTATTCAAAATTTTATAATTTTAAATTCCCTCCAATCTAATAAATTTTTAATATATCAAAATTATTACCATACTCTTCACATGTAACTTGCATAGAACCCAAACAATATTCATTTTCAAAGATCATCTCCCATCTAATTTAGGGACATAAGTCTAGATTATCTAAAATAGTCCTTCTAGTATGAAATAGTGACTACATCTAGGTGAAAAAATTTGTAAAGTTTTGGGTTTAATATCACATTTATTCAAGTGGGATCAGATAATTCATACATGATATCTCTCTTTCTCAAATTAATAAACCCTAATTTCCTCACACTTAGCGTTACTATGGGAAAAATGGGTTAGCAGGCACGTGGTGACGAGCTACCCCAAGGACCCCTTATGAATGGATATTTCCTACATATACAATACTCTAAAGAGGGACTTATACTCATGCAGTTATCACCTATGTGTTTTATTTTGTGTGCATAAGGATGAAATCTATGATAATGAATTACATAAATTGACCTATCTTGTAACTTGGATGCTCATGGGATTTTATTTTAGTATTAAAAACCTATAGGAATATTGATCCTATGCATGATATGTAAATATAGACAAATATTAAATATTTTATGACTTGAATGCTTGATTAAGTGATTTTGTTTCCTTTTGAGTTTTTAGGTGAGGAATGAATGAGGATTGATCATGCATATATACCAATCCATTCTCTAAATAGATATCAAATAGGACAACCATAAGTATATGTTAAAATCCAAAATTTGATGAGTTTATGGCATTGAACACTTAGTTTGGCACATGAAACTTATATTGATGTAGGTGTCTAGTTGAGATGCAAGTGTTTAGGAAGCTAGAAAATAGGTACAATTCCAAAACATGCAAAGGATGATAATAATTAGGTTTATATTATTTTTCATAATATAAAAGGCCTAATAATTAAAATAGCATATGATGGGACTAAGAGATAATAAATAGGCACAATAAATAATGAATGTGAGCCTTTCAGCTATGGGAAGGTCTAGGAACTGAAGGGTGGAACCATGAAAAGTAAATTTTAAGTACATAAGAATGAGGTTCTATATAATTTATTTTTACTATATACATTTTTCCATTTTTAATATATTAATGAAAATTCAAGTTTAAAAGAAAATAAATGTGTACCTAGGTGTGTATAACACACTTTATCTTTGTGTTATTCTAACTTGAGTGCTTTACTAGTGAGTGGCATGAAACCAAGAGCATTTTATAGTATATAATCAATGCATATAATCTAAAATCGAAAGAAGTTGAAATGTTTGAATGTAAAGAGATCAAAGTTATTATTACACATGTGTATTAATGAAACCATCTTTCCTTTCTAATAATTTGATTTGAAAATATGTTTCATTAATAAGATTTTAAATAGAGATTAGGACTAGTGTAAAACTTGTAAGTGAATATATATATTGGAGGATAACTTACCCCTAACCTTGGAAAAAAGTTTAGTTTCCACATGGTAGTTGAGGTTACTCAATAATATAACCCAATTATAGTTATAACCAAGTGACTATGATTGATACATGTCAACTCACACTATAAATTTAGTGAGGTTTAAAATTTTTATCAATAACTAATGTTTGGGATAAGCATTAGAATCGATGTGTCTTGACCCAACATAAGTGTTTAGTACCCTAAAGTCATACAATTTTGAAATGAAATGTATCTTAATGGTCATCCTAAGTGATTTAATTTAAGTTATTAATCCAAAGATATTGATATAAATAAAATATCAACCCTTATTCATTCCTCACTTGGCAACCTATAAAAAGTACAAAGATACCAAGACAACTTATCAAAAGAATTCTACTAATTATTCAATTGAAGTGAGAAAGTTATAAGGGTTGATACATCATATTAGCAAGATCATAATTTTTTTTTTCATTTTATAAATAGCTATCCATGGTTAAGGAGGTGAGTATATCATGTTGGATATAACAAAGGTTGGTATTATTTTCATTACAAGGTGTTATGCCATCTAAAATGTTATGAGGATCATCACATGGTTTTTTTTCATTTTGTAAATGTGTATCCATGGTGAAAGAGGTGATTATATCATGTTAGATATCACAAAGGTTGGTATTCTTTTAATTACAAGGTGTTATTCCATTTAAAATGTATTGACATTAAACATGAGTAGAGGTAATCACTACACTTTTAATCATTTGGTTTTTTGTATCAAAAAGTGCAAAGGAGGTAAAAAATGAAAAAAAATATATTTCAATGGTAACCTCATAAAAGAGAATAATGTAATGTTAACTTTCAAGTTTACTTTGTAAACAAGGGAGAGAAGATGCAATGCTAGTTTTGATTTTCTTTGTATTATATGACTTTATCTTTACAAATGATACATGAAATTTACTTGGGATTTTTTTTTTCCCCAAACAAATCATGTTCTGTGAGTAATTAATTATTATTTTCATATGAAATCTCATTATTTTCCTCATGTAAGACAAGGGGATACATAGGACATACATTTTTCTCTTCGCCAACTAGAGGGGAAGGACAAATTTGGTTGTTTTCATTTAGATCATCCAAATGGGGAAAATAATTTTCAACATTAATATTAATTGAAAAATAAGGATCACACTTGATTTCATCAAGATTTTCATTATGAAATATAAATGATTAAAATTCAACTTTTTTGACATTTTCACCATTGGAAAGGGAATAATCAAACTCACTTTGTGCAATAATTAAAGAGGGTATGGATCCAATATTTTGATTTTCAACATTAGGAATGGTATAATTTTGTATATCAGTTGGTTCTTCATTATCATAAAATATATGAATAGGATAAGTTTCATAACCAAGAGGAATTTCATGACAATCATAACCAAGAGTATAAATAGAATGATCACTACTTTTCTCATTTATACTCACATTTGTGTCATTGGTTTTTTTCATTATCATAGTTGTAAAAAAAAGAGGATTTATCTTATTTTTTATATTCTAAAAGATATTCAAATTAAATACATTGTTCAAGACATGGATTAAAGAAATGATCATATTGGATATTCCATGCATGGCATTATACTAGTGATGTCATGAGGTTTCCAATGTTCAAGACAAATATAAAGAACATAACCACTAGGGCCAAAGAAAATATGTAACTACACATTACTAAGTTATGCTCTTATAATTAATATAGAAATTATATCTGAAAATAAAATATAGAAATTTGAAATGAATTTTTAAAGAATTTGAAAACCCTAATATGAAAACTAGGGTTTGGGTTCAACAAATAGAGGATGGGTTGACCGATTATTTAATCCTAAGATGTATATCTATGGTGATTTTATCATTAAACCTATATTTTATTAAATGGGTATACATAAATGAAATGACACAAGGGTGATAATTAGATTTATAACAACCAAATTATATGCTAAACTCAGATATAAGCATACACTAAATTTATTATGTTGAGATAGTCTAAATATGGAAAGTACAACTATGTTATATGTGGAAATCACAAAGAAGTAACTTAAATATCTTGTTATGATGTTGATTTAGTTTTAGATCTAGAAAAAGAAAAAAATTAGCATATAATAATATTATATAATAGTCATTAGATTCTATATAAGATGTTTCTAGAGCTCTAAACACTAACCTCATCTTGGGATGGTTGCATTGATTCTATTATTTGGGTTTGATGCAAGTGCTCTGTATGTAATACCTAATATAAAATAGACCTTTTAATGAAAATAATAGCAACCTTTGTGATAAAAACATTATATACTCACATATTTAACCATGTATACTCATTTAAAAAAATAAAAAAATCCAAGTGATGATCCTCCTAACCCTAATAATGGTGATACCTCTCATCCCTTTATCCAAGTCCAGACTATAACTTATCCAAATATTAAGGTGGACCACCCTATAATTTTAAATAAAGGAAATATATTTGAATTACCTATGGTTTGCAATTTTGAAGCCCTAAAATACAAAATAAATAGTATGAGAAAGTTAATAAATGAGTTACAAAATAAAGTCATATACCTACATAATCCAACACATGCTATCATCAATCATGTGTTTTCATCCTCATCTACCAATGTTATTCCAAATAAAGTTTTTGATACAAATAAAAAGTAAAAGAAAACCAAAATCAAAATTTGCGATTCAAAAAATGACTAAAAGGATACTAATAGTCGAAGTGAAATCCTTAGAGACATGCTTTGAAACAAAGTGATCAAATTACCTCCTCCACAAACTATAAAGAGATCTAAGTATTACTATACATATCATAAAATGGATATACATCATAACTACTATTTTTTTATATTAAATAATGGAATTCAAAGTCAAAAATATAGTGGTGATCCTATCATTGATAAATTAACCAAGAAAACCACTAAAAATATATGTACCTCTCCAAAACTACAAGTACCAAAACAACAAATGTGGGTACCAAAGAAAAATTTAGATAAAAAATAGTTGTAAATATCAAACTTAGAGATATAAAGGTTCAAAATAATAATTCAAATAAATAAAAGGATACAAATTTACCTCTCAGTAATGATACTCAATTTTATAAACAATATAATTTTGGAATGAAATATTTACAAAAAAGTGGTTATCATGGTCAAGTATTGGAAAAACATTCCCAAGGCATTATTCATCCTATTTCCACATATGATCAGAATGATCATCAAGGCTTGGTCTATATTGTAAATACAGATAAAAATCATTCAAAGATACATTTGGAAAATGCAAAAGAACTACAAATTATAAATGAGAACAAGTCAAAAAATAAAGCACAAATAAAAAAGGCACCTTTACAAAAAGAGCAATGGGCACATCAAGTATTCAAATTAGGATTTATAATAGAAAAGGACACAAATAAAGAAACACTTGAAAAATATGAATTTATAAATGTGGTTCCAAATGGGGAAACCATAATCCCTTCCTTATATTAAAACACTTCTACACTCACTACTCATATATATGGTGCAAAATCTATATATGAATAATTTAGAAAACCATGTTCTAATCTACTCGATAACTTACCACATGATCATTGTAATATAGATTTCTTGTTTCCAAATGGCTTTCATTGCATATAATGATTACCTCAGTTATCATTACATCAATGCCAAAGATCCAACTTAAGGTTTAAAAGTTTAAAACATATCTAAAATAAATAAAAAACATTATAAAAATTTAAAAACATTTTCATCACCTACATATTCTACTAACTCCTTGGCATCTACGTGTTAGATTCATGTTAATGGATAGCATGTTAAATTACTCCTACATACTGATGTGTGTCAAATTTATATTTGAATATGATACAAGCATACACAAATAAATGATATACTCCTATTTTGAAATGTTGGGTTTTCCATCTACTCATGTCACATGGACATTGAGAGCATCCACTTCTTTGATCTTGATATACAAAGTTTATATGACTCAATGATCACTATAAACTATCATGTTTGAGCTTACATATGTACTCACATATTCTTTTATCCATGAATATATTTTACACAAGGTACTTGATATGTTATAGACTTTACATTTTTTTCCTAACACATTTGATCCATGGGCTACTATGACATGTTTATGTTGGTTTCTTATGTTTTCACTTTATGCACTTCCTTGAGTGTCTTGCCTTGATATTATATTCCATATTAAATCATTTGAATATGGTCCCTTGTTTTTATCCATCATTCATATATATTATTTCATTGACATTTGCATATGTCATTATTTGTTGTATGGATATTTGACTAAGTCATGTCTCTTAGATTATGTAGCATTTGAACATGCCCCTTGTTTGTTCTCCTTAGACCATTGCCTTTTAACTTGATTTTAAGTGCTCTTATATGTGTGGTTTTTTTAGATTGAGCTTATACTATTAGTATCTATAAATTTATGTGATCCTTATCATGCATCTTTGGCCTTCATGTGATCACATTAAAACTAGGCATTTTAATGTTATATCTACCTAGACATGTTTCTTATATATGTTACATGGTTAGATTCATAGATTATTAAGTTGTATTATACATTTGAGCTGAGGTAAATAATATTTCTCATCTTTACCTCACCTTAAAATTGGGCATATTAGTAGTGTCATATCATACAAGTATATTCTCCATACATTTCATAATTGTAAAATTCATTGGGGGCATGCTTTGGAAGTATGTTCTCCAAACTCATTACATATATGGTACTTATAACATCTAAGAGGGATTTACTAGAATAATGAATTATTATTTTTTAAATTTATATAAAACTTATTCCTTCATTAGATTACACCAAAATAATCTAATTAGTGATCTTAACATACTACTAAGCATATTAAACATATGTAAACATGTAACAATAATAGTTACTAATCACTAGCATAAAATTTAACATAACATAGCTACATAAGGAAAGTAATTACATTAATCTAACCATAAATGGTACAATAATACATCCACTACTATCAAAGTATAGTAATTAATCAATTACATTTCCAAATGGTATTGTGCCTCAACATAAATCAATAATAGATATGATTCTCCATAGTGTTTGAATTACTCTAACTCTAGTATCTCTAATAATCTCAAGTGTAGTCTCCAAGTAAGTACTATAGTGGTGAGGTAGAGCATCATCTGAGTGATTTTCCACACCAATAATAGGCCATATACCCCTATGTAATCCCCCAAATAGGGAATGGCCCTCCCTTCATGGATGGGTAGATAGTGGCAGTACAGGAAGTCAGCGAGACATGCTAGTACCCATGTGCTATAAGATTCTACTACATGATGTGTACCATAAATAAAATATGTTCTAAAAGTATATCACACAAACATGTAAATCATAACTATGAAATGATAATGTATATCTAAACATTTATTTGGACAAAGTTTTCATATAGCTATTGATCTCTAGCATTAGTCGAATTGATACACACCACTTGATCAGATTACCTTCATCTAGCATTGGTGGAGCTAAGTAAGCTAATGAAGTCCATCTCACTACTTAGTACCAAAAATTTGAGATCTGATTAAAATCTATATAACCAATGGATTCATATCGATTAATTCCTACTATAAAGTATAACTTAAGTTAAATAAAGGAATAATCACTTTACATCTATTTAGTTTGTCAAATTTATGAATGAATCTTATTCTTATTATTCATCACATAAACAATAGTCATAACAAGTAAGTTTATTTACAAATGGGTAAAATACAAACTCATGTATAAAATCTTGTTTCTATATGTAAATGTAGATGTAATAAAATCAACATTCTAAAAATGTATAGTAGACATACTACTCTATTATAGTAGCAACATTAATAAATTAACTTATAAATTTAAAGTATAATATTCCATTTCATTATACCTATTGGGAAGCTTTATACATAAAATTAAAGAACCATATCCTTTAAGTTTTTGACTTCATTATTTTATCAAAACTATAACAATAGGTATTCATCCAATATATTCATACCCTTTATATATGTATGGGGACCTAAGTTCACATATAAATATATAACATGTATATTTATACACTATTCATAAATATATATATATATATATATATATATATATATATATATATATATATATATATATATATATATATATATATTGTTTTGTCATGCTATGGTATTTTACATTTATTTCAAAACTATATGGTTCAAAACTTTTTTATAAACAAACATATAAATCTAAAAAGAGTATCACTATTATTTTTAGCTCCTAACTAAATTTGTAATAAACTTCATATTATATGTGGTACGATTTTGACCCCAAAATCTTTCCAAATCTAATAATCTATTTTACATGAATACCCAAATCCATATATCCTATTTCATACTCTTAGATATAAATTTTTTTCCATAGTTCGTTAGGGTATATACTCATAATGTTTCTAGTCATATAACTAAACATATATACTCATAAAAATCTTGAAATTATAGTATTTATCACATGCAAATTATATATATTTAAATCAATCTTGTTAGAGTAAAAATACATAATCATTGGTTTATATGTATACACCCTATTAAAACATATTCTCATTATTTAACTTGTTCAAGTTTATATCATAGTATCATGTATTTATATACATAGTCATCATAGCATACTATATTTCAAAAGATAACACACAACTGATACATATATTACATACACACACACACACACACACACACACACACACACACACACACACACACACACACACACACACACACATATGTATACTTTTTTCATAATTAGATTAAACACACTCATAGTTGATGTATATGCATACATATATGTATATTACTTTTTTAATGATAACTTGAAAACATAATTGACACAAGTATAAATGTATACTCATTCTATCACATAATACATAGTTTGACTATATGTCCATTTGTAATTTTAAAAACATACAATTATGGCTTCGACATAATTATTTATGTTCTATGTTTTGAGCAATAGATATTTATATATTTCTATATACATTTATATTGATTTATGTCCTATTCTAATATATACATAGGTCATATATGAGTATATATTTACCTTGCATCTATATTATTCCTGAATACCCAAACCCTATATATGTAAAAAATATTCCAATTTTGTTCATAGTTTTATCTATCAAAATTTACACAATTTTTTTATCAAGTTGACAATCCATACATCAACTTCTTTATGTATGTATAAAATTGAAATGATAGTTTGTAAACCTATCTATTAAACCATTTGAAAACCATTTCAACTTAGACCTAATTAGTATATAAATTCTAGACCTGTATATATCCATATACACAAATATATATCCATATATGTGTATATAGGTATATATATGTTAGTAGTTACTATATTTTTTAATTTATAAATATATATATACAAATATATATTTATTTTAAATATACTACACCCATGTATATATCTCGAAGGATTCAAAAAATCAATTACAAATATATACATAGCATTATCATATGCCCAAGGTTTTGATTTAAACTAAGGAATTGTATATCCATGAAACTAAAACCATTATACCTTAATAAATCAACACCCAAAAATAAACTAGTTTGTAATCTTAGGGATTTAGAAGTTATTTTCTCTTAGTTATGTAGATAGTTGAGCCATCCATAGGGATAAGCCTATGTTCTATAAAATTTTGCATACATTTCTAAACAATATGAATTCAAACCATAAATACTAAATTACAAGCAAATAAAATTCATTACTTCACCAACCTGGTAGGTCACTTTCAAATCTAAGATAATATAAACTTGTATTCTTTTTCCTCTTTGATTTTTGTATTCATTCATTTCTTAGTCATACCCCATTCTCCTCTCGACTTGCCTCTTATTCTATTATACTTGCCCATTGATCCTTCCATGAAATCTCTCCTAAATTCTAGTCATGTGATAACTATGTTTTTACATTTTAATAATGACTTAAAACTAGTTAACTACCATTAACAAAACTTAAGAAACTCCCTAATTCTAATTTACTCAAACTATCCCCAATTTTCTAATTATTCTTATATTGATTTAAAATTTATGATTGTCAACCTACATTTCATGACTGAGTATTCCACTCAAAAATCCCCTTTTAATAATTTTACAAAATGATAACTATACTTTCAAATCTTAACATAGTCCATGCATATTTAGAAAAATTAGAATTATATCTTAGGATAGTATTTAGGATAATTCAACCTCTTTCAATAAATAATGAATGTAATTATCTCATTTTATTATGGTAATATGGCTAACATAATGTTACTTATCTTCTTATATCAAAATGATAGACTAGTCAATTACTTATTTCAATCGTAACAAGATAATCGTGTGTCATTACTAGTGTATATAGGCTATTTGTGTCTTTCAATTTTTTTTAGTAATTTGGCATATATTGATATTATTTAATATCAATAATAGTAATCTTAACATTATAAAATGTTATAAATACATTTTGTTAGTCTGTATATAATATTAACTAGATATTATTTACATGGGTTACGTTCCCATAATTATAAATAAACTAAGTAAAGAAACCTTATAAAATCATATTACTAAATTAGGCACTAAGTCTATGTAAAATATACAAAATGCAATTACATACAATTTTTTTTCATATCTATGTACTAACATTTATAACATGTAAACTTTAAATTTCTAACTATAATTAACTTTAAAAACATATAATAATCCAAACACACAATGCATATATCATATAAAATTTAATTTGGTGTGTGCATGGGTTTAGTGGTTCCTATGTCATCCTTCACCATCTCCATCTACATCACCTTCTTTGATGATTTTCTCCTTATATCATGATCTAAGGGATGAACTCTCCTGCATCCAACTCATGACAATAAAGTAGTTAGTACAATACATCAATATATATATATATATCATTATTGTAATATCAAATGTAACATAATCATGAATTTATAATTAGATAACTCATGAAATCATGAAATTCAAGTCATACAGCTATCCCATAATAGTATATGACTTCAATTTTGGTTAAAAAGTAATAAATCAATTTAAGAACTATAATAATCTATGGATAATTAGGTAAATTAGTTTAGTAAAAAATTGGGATGTAACATCCTTCCCCCTAAAATCTAGTCATCATCCTAATGACAGTCATTCAAATAATAGTTTTAAATAACAAAGAGAGTTTAGTAGAAAAATAACATAGTATATAGTATCAAATCAAGAAAACACATGTGGAAATATCTTGTAGAACTCATCATAATCCTCTTAAGTACCACTATCCTTAGAGTATTAGTTCCAAATGACCTTACATTATGACACCTCTCTATTACATAAATAAAGTTTTCTAGTGGTAATTATTCTGATTAGTTCTATCATGACCACCCCAGGATCTATAACCTACAAAGTATTCTAATCCAATACATGTAAATGATAAACTATGTACATTTTAAGATAAAATACATGGAAGACATTATGTAATAGAGCTAAGGCTAGTGGTAATGCAAGCCTATACACTAAGGATTGATCACTTATAATACTTTGAAGGGTCCCACATATATCAATGAAAATTTTGATGACTTTCCAAATTTAATCAAGCTCTTTTGTGTCTTAACTCATAAGAATACTTTATCACCTACTAAAAATTGCCTAGTTGTTCTCTTTAGATAAGCATAGATCTTCTGACTATCATTGGACTCAGCCAATGTTTGCCTAAATATTTTTACTTGATCTTTTAGTTTTGAAAGCATCTAAGCTCTAAATACTACCTTATCTTCCATCCTATCCCAACCGATTAGTGTCATGCACCTTCTCCCATAAAGTGATTCAAATAGTGCCATATTTAAAGTAGATTGGTTTGATTTCTTATATGAAAACTCAACCAATAAAAGGCATATTTCCATTTTAATTTATAATCCATGTAATACATATAAATAATATCCTCTAATACCTAGTTAAATTGCTTAGTTTGATTGTTAGTCTGAGGGTGATATGTAGTACTGATGTTTAGTCTCATACGCAATGCTGAATTCAAAGTTAACCAAAATCTAGAAGTCATTCTAAAATAATGATCTAATATGATCTTGTCTAGAAATCCATGTGATCGATACACTTCCTTTGTGAATATATTTGCAAGATTGGGTGCATCATCTATAAAATTGCCTAGTATAAAATATGCTACCTTGGTTAGTTTATCAACAACAACCAAGATCATGTCATGCTTATTCTATGATAATGGTAATCCTTGGAAAAATTCTATATTGATCACCTATTATTTATATTTTGGTATATCATGTGGATATAACAATCCAACCAAGTGCACATGTTTAGATTTCACTCATTGACATTCTAAACAATTTGCCATAAAGTTTGTTTTATCTTTATTGATTCCCTTATATAAATAAAGTTTTCTAAGCTTTGATATGAGCTTGGTTTCTCTTGGATGTCCTAAATATGGGGCATTGTGTTGTTTCTTTAACACTATTATCCTTAGATTCTCTTAATCTTACACATACGTCCTTTCATTGTATCTTAAAAGACCATCACTCTCTAAGCTATATCCTTTATACCTAGAATTCTAAGCATTTTTAGACAAATATTTTCTAACATGATCATATAATTCATCTCTTGATGATAATTTAGTCACACAATCCTTTAAAGTACTCTTGATAATAGCCATAGTTGCTATGTACCTTCTATGACTTAAGGTGTTAGTTATTTTGTTCTCCTTGCCTTTGATGTAATTGATATCAAAGTCATAGTTATATAATAAATCAAACTAGCACATCTGATAAACATTCAAATTTGGTTGGGTGAAGATGTATTTGAGTCCCAAGTTATCATTCTTGATCTCAAATGATTTTCCCAAAAAATGTCTCCAAACTTGTAAAGCTTGAAAATTTTCTACAAGTTCAAGATCATGAGTGGCATAATTCAAATCATAAGGCTTCACCTTCCTTGACTCATAAGCTACCACTACACCATCTTACATAAGGAATTATCCTATTTCATCCCCAAATGCATCTATGATCACTAAAAAATTAATGATTGGGATGAGTAACTCTTAATATAGGTGTTGAAGTAAGCCTTCTTTCCAATTCTTGAAAAGCTATTTCAAATTTATCTAACTAGATAAAATTTTGATTCTTACATTGTAGAGAGGTATCAAATTAACTATCTTAGAAAATTTTGAAATGAATTTCTTGCAATAGCCTACAATCCCATGAAAATTCTTACCTCATGGGCATTCTTTGGTGCTGGCCACTCTATAATGGCACTTATCTTAGCCAGATCAACATAATGCAATATACTAAGATTGTATGTCCAAATATTACACTTTATTTTGGAAAAATGTACACTTGGAAAATTTTTCATACAAATTATCATTTTCCAGACATTACAAAACTAGATCCAGATGTTGAAGATGTTCTTTTTCATCCTTAGAATATATAATAATTTTATGTAAAAAGATAAATACCAAATGACATAGGTAATCTTTAAACACACCGTTCATGAGATTTATAAATGTTTTAGGTGTATTCATCAACCCAAATGGTAAAACTATAATATCATAATGCCCGTAGTGATTTATAAATATTGTATTTAGAATATCCTCATCTTTTATTCTTAACTGATAATATCCATCTCTAAGATCAATATCATAAAATACTATTTCTAATCTCATCTAATAAAAAAGATCATCTATTCGACGTAGTGGATACTTATTTTTTATGGTCACTTTATTCAACATTATATAATCCATACAAAGTTGAAGAGTGTCATAATTCTTATTAACAAAGACAATTGGTGCACCCCATAGTGACACAGATGGTATAATCAATACTTTGGACAATAATTTATAATGTTTTACCTTTAATTCAACCAATTCAATGGTTTTCATTCCATATAGTGCCTTAGATTAAGGTTTTGATCCTAGTTTGATATCAATAGAGAAATCAAACTCCCATTTAAGAGGCAATCCTAGAAATTCCTCTAGAACACATCATGGAAATTCCTAAGGAAAGGATAATTTTTTATTTATGTTTCCTTATCTTTTTCCATTTCATTTATATTAATGATAAATGTTTTATGTCCTTTTCCTTGGGCCTTCCTAAGTTGTATTACAGAAATTTGTTTAAGCCCTAACTCCCTTTTCTCACCCTGAGTTAATATTTGATTTCCATAATCATCTAGACACTCAACCATTTTTAGATAATAGTCAACCTTGGCCTTATGATTCAAAATCTAATTCACTCCTAGTATCACATCAAATGACTCTAGTGGTGCTACATAAAGATCCATTATTATTATGAATTTTGGTAACCTAATTTTTGATTCAATTAAACACTTGTAGAATTGGACTTTAGAATCATTTGCATATTGTATTGAACATGTATTTTCCATTAAACCAACTTTTAAAGAGAACTTATTTAGAATTTTAGGAGATATAAAATATTATGGAGAACCTGTATCTATCAAAATAGAAACTAAATGTTCAAATAAAATATCTAATAGTTCTAAAGTCAAAGCTTGGAATTTGGCTTATTAATTATCAATTATTGTATGAATACATTAATAAAAATTTACTTGTTGAAGGCTATAATTTTTTTCCTCAACTTATCTTGGGTACATTCACACATAAAATGGTATCCTCCATAGATGAAACAACCTCCTAGTTGTCCCTTCCTATCAGACTATTGGATTCCCTTGAAACTACCTTTGGAACCATTACCTAGTTTCTTGCTAATTAAAGCATTATTGAATCTATTACTCTTGGAATATCCACTCCTCTTATTCTAGTTCTTCTTTTCAAAATTTGTCTTAGAACTTCCAAACTTTTTCTTAAACTTATCCCTGGCTTGAGAAAGTGATTTTAACTTTTGCTCATGTTTGACTGCTTTCTCAAAGACATGGTCCATGAACATACACCTCTCCACCAATTTGGGTTTTTAATCCCATGATGAACTTCCTAATACAAAAACTCTCATATTCCTGATGGTGTAGGTATATATTTCAAAATTTTACTGAATTATTCCCAATACTCATTCATATATAAGTCTCCTTACTTTATATTCTCAAAATCTATAAGCTTTTGGTTAAAATATAACTATAGAAGCCACCATGATCTAAATAGTTTCACAAACCACTCCTAAGTAGTGATGGTTAAGTTCAGATTCATATACAACTTCTTGTTGGCCCACCATGTAGTTCATACAACTGATAAGCTCCTAAAATAGCTTTGGTGACCTCATAATAGTTTTGAATACTCAACTACTTCTCCATTTTGGTCAATAATGGTTCATCTCCATCTCCTATAATGGCTCAATGAAACTTAAGTGGACTGACCTTTTTAATATCCCTTCCTAATTCCAAAACTACACATGCTCATGCATCTCAAGACACTTCCTCATGTCTCTAATATTGAGGGATTTCTTATTTAGTAGAGACAGTATGATAATTCCCTCAAGAGTATAAAGATGTAGCTCTTGCATCTTGATGGGATTCTTCCTAATGTCCATGAATTTCCTATTCTAGGGCTACAATTTTGTGCCTAGTCTCATTCATGGTTGTAATAATCTAAATTAACTTTGATGCTTGTTCAATAGAAATTTAGTTAGGATCAAAAAAAGAGTTATTATCATTAACATTCAAAGGACCCTCACCTGATACTCTTTCTCACACCATTATTCTTTTTGATATCAGAAGAATACAAATATGTTAGTGGATTCATTAAGTTCTAGAGTATGAGCCAAAACTCTGATACCACAATATAACATCTCCATAAATATTTATTATAATAATACAATAATTTAGAAAAAAATACATAACACTTATTATTTCATTATATCACACCATGAGAATATAATTAGTTATATTAACATAGTAATAAACATATTAAACATATGTAAATCTATAACAATAACATCTACTAATCATTAGAGTAATATGTAATGTAACATAACTACAAAAGGAAAGTAATTGCATTAAAATCTATCCATAGTTAGTATAGTAATACATCAACTATTATTAATATACATACTCTCAAATATAACAATTTTTGCACAGTCCATTAGAGTATATACTAATAATGTTTTCAATCATATAAATAAAGACATATACTCATAAAAATCTTTAAATTCTTGTATTTGTTATATAAAAAATATATATAATTAAATCAATCTTGTTTGATTAAAATACACAGTCATTATTTTATATGTATACACTCTATTCAAATGCAATCTCATTATTTAACTTGTTCAAGCTTATATCATAGTCTCGTGTATGTGTGTGTCTATGTGTGTGTACACATACACACACACAAACACATAGTCATCATAGCATACTATGTTTCAAAAGATAAGACACAGCTAATACATATATTACATATGTATATATACACTATTCATAATTAAATTAAACACATAGAGAGTAGATGTGTATATATGTATATACATATTCATTATTTAATGATAACCTTAAACATAATCAACATAAGTATAAAAGTACACTCACTCTATCACATAATACAAAATTTGACTATATGTCCATTTTCAATGTTAAAAACTTACAATTATGGCTTCAACATAATTATTTACATTTTATGTTTAGAGATATATATATATATATATATATATATATATATATATATTAAACACACAGAGAGTAGATGTGTATATATGTATATACATATTCATTATTTAAGGATAACCTTAAAGTATAATCAATATAAGTATAAATGTACACTGATTCTATCACATAATACACAACTTGACTATATGTCCATTTTCAATTTTAAAAACTTATAATTATGGCTTCAACATAATTATTTACATTTTATGTTTTGATATATATATATATATATATATATATATATATATATATATATATATTGATACGTCTTATTTGCATATATACACATATCATATATGAATATATATGTACCCTACATATATATTATTCCTAAATACCCAAACTCTCTATAGGTAAAAATATACCAATTATGTTCATAGTTTTATCTATCAAAATTTATACAGTTTGTTATGAAGTCGACAGTTCATACATCAAATTATTTATGTACGCATAAAATTGAAACAACATTATATAGACTTTTCTATTAAACCATTTTAAATCTATTTTAACTTATACCTTATTATTATATAAATTATAGATCTGCATATATCCATATAACCAAAGATATATCCATATAGATAGGTATATACATAATAGGTCATTACTATATTTTTGATTTTATAAAAATATATATTTATTTTGAATATATTACACCCATGTATATATCTATAAGGTTTCAAAAACTCAATTATAAATATATACATAGATTTATAATCCACCCAGGGTTTTGATTTAAACTAGGGTAATGCATTTCCATGAAATTAAAACCATTGTACCCTAACAACTTAGCACCCAAAGAGAAACTAGTTTGTAGTCTTAAGGGTTTAGAAGGTATTTTGGCTTAGTTATGTGGATGGTCGAGTGATCCATAGGGATTATTCTATGTTCTATATAAATTTTCATACATTTTTAAACCCTTTGAATTCAAACCATAAATAGTAAATATATAAGCATATGAAAGTAATTACTTCACCAACCTAGTAAGTTGATTACAAAATTGAGACAAGATAAATTAAAATTCTTTTTCCTCCTTGGTTTGTATTCTCCTTCTCTTCTTCATCTTACACCATTTTCCTCTTAGATCACATCTTATTCTATTTTAATTTCCCATATATCCTTCCATGAAATCTCTCATAACTTATAGTCATCATGTAATGACCATGTTTTTCCATTTTAATAGTGACTTAAAACTAGTTAACTACCATTAACAAAACTTTAAAAAAAACCTAATTACACTTTAACGAAACATTCCCCAATTATCTAATTATTAATATATTCATTTCAAATTTATTTATGTCAAACTATGTTTCATGACCAAGTATGTTGGGGTCCCTTTTGTACCATTACGTGGCCCATGCCATCCTATCAGATCTTGGCACAGGGTGACCCTTGGAATGGCCACTCCCATTTTTGTACATTTTGGCACTAGCTATAGAAATCCTCATGGATCCCACACCAATTTTTGGGTAGTTTCATAGCATTGAATTACTCAGAGACACCCTTGCTAAGACCTAGACATGGTGGCTTGAGAAGCATGAATGCTAGAGAGTGGAGAAGGTAAAATAGTAACCCATTAATGATAGGTCAGTGTAAAGCATGTGCTCATCCTCTTGGATAGTGTAGTGGGATTGACTAACTAGTGATAGCTCAAAACTCAACATGCACCCATCCAACTTATCAAGGATACTCCTATTATCCTATAAAATAAGGCTTGCATTTGAAGAAAGGGAGAGGAAAAAAGGTGTTGTAAATCTCTTGAGAAACAAAGAGAAACCATTTAGTTTTTCTAATTATGCATGGTACTTTAAAGATTAGAATGTATAGTGAAATCTTACATGTGAGAAACTAGGTGTGAATAGAGTAAGGAAGGGTATTTGTTATAGTTTTTTTGTATTTAACTTGTTACTAAACTATATGTTATCAAAGAAATGATGTGTTGATCCTTATTTTCTAGATGGTGGAATGTTGTGCTTACTAGTTAAGTTTCTTTAAGCAATGTTTAGTTTTTATTGTATGTATGGTGAAATGGAGGTTCAACCCTAGTTGATAATGGCATATTTGTGCCATTTAACAACTTCAACCAACCTATAAATGTACCAAGTTTAGCATGATAAAATGTTGTGCACCAGACCTTGTTACCCTTGAAACTATCTCCTCTAAGTCTATAAATGACTTGGCTTGATAGCTAAGCATGTGACCAAGTTATGAATTAGCCTAGTGAACTTTTTTACAACATTTTGGTTCTATTAATAGGACCATATTGAATTTCGTTGATGTAATGGTGAAACATAGTGATGTTCCAACCATCACTCAAGAATATCAAGCTTTGGCTAGAGCAAGTGGAAGATAGTTTCACATAAAATCATCCTACATGTAGAGGATAGCAGCCATGGAAATGGGTGTAGGAAAACTTTCATGATTCTTTATATGAGGTGTTCTTATATGACCTACCTGAGCATGTGTATCGATGGTTGGTTACCTAAACCATTACTAGAAGGTGTAGTTATGGCCATCACCTCTAGTGGACCACCAAGCATGTAGAGAGTTTGGAGAGCCTAGATGAAGTTTAGATGTGCATTATAGATAAGTGGTGTATTAGAATGTTAAACAACTACATGTTATAATTTGTGGTATCAAACTTCTCATGCCTTAAATAAACATAGTATGAGTTTATTCAAAAACTAAGGTTCACATTCATCAGAGGGATTGAAATTGAACTAAAAAATCTCCTAGTGGATTACGGTATTGAAACTATGAAAATGGAAGGCTAAAGTCCTTGTGCATATGAACAAGCACAAAAGGTGAAAAATGGAAGTGTAGCTAAGGTGCAATGTAAGAGGAATAACAAATTAACACTTGAAAGATTTAGAGGATAAATTATAATAAGTGAAGGCACAAACTAATGGAGTATTTAAGATGTATAAGTGTTAAAAGGACCTATAGCGAGTGGGAAGGGCATGGGGAAGGATCCCTTCAATTACAGTAGCATGAAGAGAGAGAGAGAGGATGAATCAAGAGATTAGACTTAGTAGTTGGGTATAAGATACAATGGGTTCTTATAAGATGTGTCACTTGAGAATATGCTAAAAACACCTACCCCATTTAAACCTAAAGTGGAAGTTCATATGCTAGATTTCCCATCAGAAGATAGAAGAATGATAATTGAACCTTTTATCAACATAGACTTTGATAGGATTAAAGATTTGAATCAAGATTTTGTACTTGATAAAGTGATCCCCTATGAGTAACTAAATAATGATATGATGAATCTAGTAAGTGCCAACCTAGGAGCCTTAGACATAGGCATATGCATTCTAGTGTAGATAATGTCAACTATGACAACTAGGAAACAACCCATAGGAAGTTGCATGGTGCCACTAATAAGTAGTATTATGCTAACAACTTAAATAACACAACCTACTCCATTAGGGTTGATTCTCAACCTGATAAGTAGAGGCATACAAAGGTCACCTCCAACTCAAACCCATGTGGGGAAAGTGCTTCAAAACTTGGTACCACCCCCTTAAAATATTTACTATGAGATGGTGATGCACTTTCTTAAGTATCATGGTGTTGAAAATACCATGGAGCATATGCAAAAGTGTGATTTACAATGGCATGCTCGGGGCATCACTTAGCCTTAGTGTAAGGAAACCCATTTTATAACAAACCTACTCGATCATGCCCATTCTTGGTATCAAAAATTTGATTCAAACCAAGATTTCATTTACTATAATATGCTAAATGAATCATTCTTAAAAGAGTTTTATATCTATGAGTTCAAATAGTCAAGCATCATGACACTCAATGAAATCGGCTAAGGGTTATTCAAGATCATGTGCTTGTCTGATGTGTAATTTAAAAGTATTTTATCTAAGATATCATATGACATTCACCCCTCCTATCATATGAAATGGTATTTTAGAGGCTTGTTGTTACCATTCAGAAGAGTGTTGGCTATGAAGACCTTCATAGACCCTTACAGATCACTTGAAGATGCACTTCAGGTTGAGGTAGTAGTTAGCATCAATACTAGGACCATCCCATTCATTGAGGCATAGATTATGTTAATGGCATCCCAACTATAAAATTTAAGCAACTTTTTAGTGCATGACAATCATAGTGGGTTATGATGTACCAACTTTGAGATAGAGGGGCATAACAAGAATAACTACCCATGAATAAATATCCACAACCTACTTCTAAACTATGAGGTTTACCATGATCTGCATAACTCATGAAACTATCCTCTATTATAGTGTGGTAGATAAGTAAATACCACTATTTATTGTAAGATGTGTGATGCCTATATGCACTCCATAGTGGACTATAGAGTCATCAATAAGATGCACCATAATATGGAAAGAGGTACAAGATAAGTGTTGACATCTAATAGTCGTTAGGTAGGCCATGGAAATGAAGGATATAGATAGAACAATATAGGATATGGCACCCAACAAAGTGTATGTAGATGATGATGAGGATATGGAGGGGGAATATTCGCACCTAGATCATGCTATAAGTATGGATCAACTTAACACTATTAGCATGATTTCCCCATACACCCAATGTGTAGGTGCTTTTGAGGACCAAATTTATTCAAAGAATTCCCAAACTTATACAAGAATACAACTCAAGGTCAACTTGGTGGAGATAGGGGTGTGACAATAGTGAGGCATGAGTCTAAATAGGAAAGGTGGGATCTTAAGCCATAATAGGTTGGTAAGGAGCCACATAAGGTATAGGCTATAATAAGGAGTGGGTTCACCAATCAATTCCCCACTATGCGAGATCAATATCTATGCCTTGAATATGCTGAATCAAGTTACACTAAGCATGTAATGTGGCCAAAGCCAAAATCTATGCCATATCCTAACCCTACATGGCAAAAGGATATCTTACAAAAGTCCATGATTGTGATACAGAACTTACAGGGTCAAATTTAGTTGGCCAAAGATTTAGAGGCATGGACCACTACTTCATGTAGTAAGCAAGACCATCATGAGGCTAAATCATAGTAAGTAATCAAGATCCTAAGCATTATATAAATTGAAAGGATGTTTCCCCTACTAAAGGATTTGTTGATACATCATGCATGGAAGAAACCAAAAATAGAGGTTACACCTTAGATAATTAAAGATTTTTTACTATATATGGAGTAGGTACAATAATTAAGGCATATTCAAAATGTCAAGTATGACCATTAGTTGTTGATAGATGCCACCATCAATAGGTGGTTAGTTTGTGATTTACTAGTTGATACGGGTGTTAAGGTTAATATTTTGACTCAAAATGATTGGGAAAATATGGAGTGACCATCTTTGTAATATTCACCTCATATTTTGTTCATGGATAACAAAACCTGAGCCCAACCTATCAAAATCTTGAAAGGCACCATTTTAGATATTATGGGTGTTAAGTTCCATGTTGAATTTGACGTTATCAATTTGGTATAATAGGACAACTATCCCATGCTCTTGGGAAGGCCATAGTGTTATTCCAATAATGTAGACATATCCTTCAAAAAGTGTTATCTGACTTTTAAGAATGGCAAAGAAAGGGTAGTGAACCCCTTTTCAAGTGATAAAGGGACACCATACATAGAGAGTGTTGATCTCAAGGATAAAATCGATCACATCTATAGCATCATGGTACACGGTTCCTAGAAACTTAACCCTAATGACTAAGGCATACTTGAATGGGAGGATGGATAATTGGCCTCTTATATGATTGATAAAGCTTGCAAGTGATGAGTCAAAATATCCTATGAGGTCACTATCCAAAGGTGCTACCTAATACATTCAACCAAGCTAAGACTAGACAAGATAGGATCAGTTAGGATTGAGCACCTCAAAAAGAAATGGGTTCCCCATTCCTAGAGGATGGAGAAAAGGGTACTCTAGGTCAATAAATGGAATCTTGTATCACTTAACAAATATGAAGGGAGATATCCCATATAAAATTATGTTTAAGACATTTAATGCTACATCACAAAGGAGATAGATCAAATGGGCACACTAGTGTATACCCTAAAAAGCACTACCACTCATTGGTAAGTAGTATAAAGACCCAACTTGATAACTTGGTAGAAATTAAAGGTAGAAATATGTACTAGGTTTAGAAAGATTAATGAAAATATAGATATACTTACTTATGCCAATAATTCTAACCTAATTATGCATGTGAATCTATGCGAAGAAACTTGGACTATCTATAATAAAATTGGATTAAAAGGCTTGTTGGTGTACACATTTTATAGGACTTTCAATACATGGCTACAGACATGGTACATTGCAAGTGAGATGTGTCATGAGATAGGAAATTGAGAGATGCTCAAGGATAGGTTCATACACACTTTCTCCTTTTACTAACAAAACTTATAGCTATTAAAACCATTGTAGTTATCCATAGGGTAGTGTTTGAGGACACTAAAATATTATAGGAGTGCCTAGAGGGTATTTTTGGGGAGAAAATACTAGTAATCCCAACATTATTTGAAGAGATGACACTTACTAGTGACTCTAGCGAGGAAGATGATGAGACCTAAAAGGAGCACAATTAGAAGGATCTAATGGGTAGATAAAAGCTCATGCACCTTGTGGATGACAACACCCTAGACTATGAAGATCCAATGCATCTTCAAATTTAAAAAATAGTGGGGACAAGACAAGTTTAAAACTCTAATTAGGAGAGAAATGAACCCTACTATGCACCACTCAAGACCACTAAAGTGGACATCAGCATAGATGGTGAACTGAAGATCTCTACTATATGCACTTACTAGTCTGAGTTAGAGCTGGTACAAATTGTAAATCTCTTGAAATAATTTCAAGAATTATTCCCATGTAGCTATAGGGACATGGAGGGCACCTACCCTTATCTTGTAAAAGTGAACATCAAGCTGGTGGATGGTGTGAGGCCAGTTAAGGAGCACCCATATCAATTGAATCCCAATCTCCATGCCAAGGTAAAATTAGAGATTGATGGAATGCTAGTAGATAGCAACATCTACCCAGTATAAGAATCTAAATGGGCAAGTTTGATTGTCATCAACATCAAGAAATATAAGTACATACATATTTACATCAATTATAGGATGTTGAATGACACTTATGTCAATGATCCATTCTTAACCTCATTCATGAATAAGGTCTTAAATGGAGTCACAGGTTATGAAATTTACACTTTTACTTATGGGTTTTTTGGCTACCATCAATTGTAGATCAAGGAGGAGGATAAGCCCAAAATGACATTTATAGCTAAATGGGGTTATTTTTCCTATAATGTGATGCCCTTTGGACTAAATAATGTGCCAATCATATTATATAGGGTATTAATCACTACCTTCAAGGAATTTATCCATAGGTTACTCCAAGTATACCTCGATGATTGTACTATGTATGGTTTTGTAAAATATCACTATGACAATCTATGCCTCAAGTTTGAGAGGTGTAGGAAGCTCTAGATCTACTTAAATTTGAATAAGTGAATCTTCAAAACTCTAGTTAGGATATTGCTTGGGCACATCATCTTTAAGGATGGTTCGCTTGTTGATCTAATGAAGATTGCCACCATAATCTATTTCTAAACTCCCTCAACATAGAAAGACATTCACACATTTCTAGGCCATAGTGGTTACTAAATCAAGTTCATTCAGAGATATGAAAAAATTATGGCACCTTTAGAGGATCTCTTGTGGACGATGGCTCACTCCAATAGGGTTAGTTGTAAGAGGATGCCTTTGAGACATAAAACTGAAACTAGCCAGTGTGTTAATTCTATAATTTCTTGACTAGATGACTCTTGTTCATGTCCACATTGATGCTTCAAGATCTACCATTGGTACCATATTGGTGCCAAAAAGAGAGGGAAGGATGGACCACCCCATATTTTTTTCAAGTAGAAAATTGATGTAGGTAGAGAATAATTATACCACCACTAAGCATGAGGTGTTGGAAATGGTCTATGCCTTACAAAATTTTAGGTAGTACCTTTTGGAAACCCCATTCATCTTTTTAATAGATCATGAGGCACTCAAATACCTCATAAAAAAAGATTATTTTACATGGGTGTATATGTAGGTGGATTTTTCTCTTCTAAGAGTTTTAATTCTCTATAGTTATCAAACTTGAGAAGTAGAATTTAGGGCTAGACCATTTGTCCCACATCAATTCTAGTGATGCAATAGTATTTATTGAGGATGACATGATAGACACATAGTTGTATAGCATTTAGTGCCTTCCTAAAGATCTAGAAGATATTGACACTTTCTTAATATCATGGTTCATGCCATAAACCCTATCTACCAAGGGAAAAAACAACTTGCAGTCCATGCTACCCCATTATATCTCATCAAAGGGGAGCTATACAAACTAAGTAGGGATGAATTCCTACATAGGTGTTGTTTAGAATATGAATGTGACTGCATCCTCTAGGAAGTGTATAAAGGGATTGCAAGGGGCCATTACACTAACAATGCAATAGTGCATAAGGTGTTGTAGTCAGGCTTATGGTGGCCAAGCTTGTTCCAAGATGCTAAGGATTACATTAAGACATGTGATATATGCCATTTCACTAGAAATTCCAATCACTAGATGAGATACTTCTCATCCCTATTCTTACCTAGGCACTATTAAAAAAATGGGCCATTTATTTTATTGGGTGGATCATTCCCATAGTATGGTGCATTGGTGATAGATATATTTTAGTGGAAATTAATTATTTCACAATGTGGACCAAAGCTACACCAACCAAAGACTACATAGTTGTGACAACCACATGATTTATATGGGAGAACATATAAACTAGTATGGGTTCCCATTAAGTATGACAAGTGATAGGGGCACTCATTTCATCAATGAGATGGTGTTTATCCTCCTAATTGAATGCATGGTGGTGCACCACAAGACCACTCCATATCATCCCAAAGCTAAAAACATAGTTGAAGCTTTAAATAAAATCTTAGGAATGTTCCTAATGAATATATGTGATGTTGGTCTCAAGGATTGGGATGATCATGTTTTAGTGGTAATTTGGGCATACCATACAACCTATAAATGCCTAAATAAGGATACACCATTTCAATTGGTGTTTGGCTCTAAATTAGTTAAACCCATGGAATTCATGGTGCCCTCCTTGTGTATTGTACAAATTGGTTGCTTAAATGACTAGGAGTATGTAAATGCAAGGTTGAAAGACTTAGAGCATCTAGATGAGTAGTGTACCTAAGCTACGTGGAGTTGGTATATTGAAAAGGCATGCCATAAGAATTGGCATGATCAACATGTCAAGCATAAGGAGCTGACTAAAGGAGCATTGGTGATGCTCTATGATTCTAAGTACTTCAAGCACCCAAGTATGTTGTAAATTTGGTAGATGGGTCCCTACATCTGTACATCATCTATCACATCTTAGAAATAGGTGCATGTAATTTGTACATTTTTTTAACAAAATGATCCCTAGGCATTTCAATAACAACTAATTGAAGCCATATAGGTATTAGGTTAGCACATGCACCATGAAAACCCTAACTTCTTGGTCAATAGTCAATTTGAGTTGAGTTGACTAGAATAAATTTTGGTGCAAGCCAAACCAATAATTTATTTTAGTTTTATCCCTTGTATAGTGATATAGGTAATGAATGGCACATGATGATCATAAGAACTTTTTGTGTCAACACTTCATACATAAATTTAATTGGGTCCATCAAACACTTGCACTCATAAGTGTATGAGGCCAAAAATATAAATAGTGGATGTGTGAAGCTTACCAGGCATAAGCAGAAGTAACTAATAGCAACACTTAAAATTATAAGGATGAGGCCCTTAAGAGTAAGATATTTAACCACTCTAGCCCTACCTTTGCACTAAAATCATAAGGAGGTGTATTAATTAATCCAATGCCAAATGAAACCAAAAAAGAAGTAAAGATGCCCAAATTGGTTAAGTATAAGGTAGGTAGTGAAGATGTATGTACTAAAATTATGAAATAGCATTAGGAGAAAAACAAATCACTATAGGGATAACTCAAGGGATTTGTATGGGGTAGGATAGGCCAAGACAAGATGTTGTGCAAGAAATCAACCAAGAAATAAAATTGCATTTGAAATAGGAGCAAAACTAGAAAAGAAGTGGAACCATAGAGACTGAGTCATGTGCATGTGAGGTGTTGTATCCAGGTTACCAGAAAAAAGGTGAAGGTCATGTCAAAGGATACATGTGTATAAGGAATTCATCCAATATAGTTGGCATGAAGGAGTGGGAAGTGACTATTTAAACCACATGTCTCTTCAATATAAAATCCATTAGGAGCATTCAATGAGGTAGTGGTGGAAAACATATATGAATCTAATATGTACAAGTTAGGATATTTTTGAATGTTTTATTGGTTTTTACATTTTTTGAGAAGATCAAGGCACCTACACCATTAACCCTATATTAATAGTGGTGATTGATAAAGAAGTGTAGAAAAGAGAAAATGCTATATTTACTTAGGTTATCAAGTTTATACTAACTAATGAGTAGTGAAAACTTAGCAAGAAACTAGAGAGCAAAAATGAGAAATAACTTTGCCATAGTGAGCAATTGAATAAATTAGATACCTCAAAAGTGAATAAAAGTATGGAGAAAGGGAGTGTGTTCATAGTGAAGCTAGTGTGAGGGGTTGGAATGGGAAAATTAATACATAGAGTCATTGGAATGTAACTCTATCATCAATCCACCATTAATGACCAACAAAGTTTTAAGCTAGATGCATAGGAAAAGATCTTGTGACTATAAGAGAACAAACCATAATTAGAGGTTTTGGCCAGCCACACCTCTTGAGGTTCAATTCTAGTAGATTTAGAATGGTGAAGAATTGAAAGGTTTCAAGCTCTATGTAAGTATAGATAAAAACCAAATAGGTCAAGATCATTGAGGAGTCTTATACTACAAAGACAAAGGCATAGACAATTGAGGTGGTTAACATCATGGTGGTGAATACTGAGGTACTTAAATAAATCTCCTATCAATACATGAAATTTCCACTAGAGGTATGAGTGGGAGAATAATGGCTCTCCTTCATGCATGTATGCTAGTTGAATAATATAACCACTACACATCGAGCCATTTCTAAGACTTGACATAGGAATATATGGTGGATATGGGATGTAAGACCCCCAAAGGTGATGCTCTCTATGGTTTCTTTATTTTAGACTAGTTAAAGGCCTCAGGCACAACTCAACTCTATGAGGTACCATGCCTCAAAAATACTAAATATCTCATTTAATTCCTTCTCTCACACATCCATGAGGACCACTTATACTTCATAGATCGGTGCATGAATATCTTAGTGTAGATGAGAACATGAATAATTAGGATCCTCAATATAGGTAGAGATATCAATCAACTGATAGATGATGATGAAGAGGTAGAACAATTTATAAATATACTAAACTACTTCAAATAGGGCTATACATTCCTCATCAAAAAGTGTGAAGACCCCAACATGAGGTTGGTGGCATGCCTTATGAGCTCAAAGTTATGTCTTGGTGGCTAGTGGAAAGATGTATCATATAGTGTAGGGTGTCTAATTTAACATCATAAAATTCATTGATAAGGAATTGATTAAGAATGCACTTGAGTGCCACAACACCAAATGGACATTAAGATAGGGCTCCATCCTCATTTTGATCATAATGGAGGAGATCAAGATCCTTGAAGGAAGAGATGAAAACTTATTGGTGTTCCTAAAACACCATGAGTCCTCAATGTAAAAATATAAGGACTACACCTACCCCACTACCTTCATCTCAAAATACAAGACTCACGTAATGTGCTAGTGTGAGTAGTATATTGAAGCCTTTTGACTAGATTGGTGTATACACCAAGGACTCCCCACAAGCATGTTTGGGATAGTAAATTTTACCATGATGCAACACTACTACATCATGCACTTAACACTAAAGGATGAGAAAAAGTTAGGATGGCTAAAGATTCCCTTTGCATTCTCAACAAAATATTTTTAGGACATGCTTCACCGAATCCTAAACATGTAAATAATGGACATCCTAGTCAAGGATATTGATGTATATAGCCAAAGAATGCATCATATTTTTCCCCATGTAGATAGAGGTGTGACTAAAGATGAATAATACACATCAAATTTCCTAGACATTAATCCAATTCAAGAGGTCACCATTATGGGCTTCATCCATAAAATCTACTATGAGATGAAGCCAAGAAGGAAGGAGTCTAAAATCAGATCAAGTTCCAAACAAAAGGAAGACACCCATTCCTCATCTAAGAGGAAGGAACCCTTGTGCCCATCAAGAAGAAAAAGTCTCCTTAGAAGAAGAGAGGGGAAACTTTGGAAGAAATAATGAATGCCTAAAGATCAAAATTGTTTGAGAAAAAGAGTCATCCTCATCAGGAACTTTTAAGAAACACATCATGTTTATGCCAAAGACCTACCCCAACATGAAAAAGAAAGGAAAGGATCCCTTACTAGTGCCTAAAAATGTCATATATTAAGAAGATGAGGTAGGGGAGTCTAAAGAAGAATAATGGGGGTGGGGCACCTACATTGTGCTTGAGGATGTGAAGTCCTCATCAAGTGAAGGTACCCATTCCCCATCACCTAAGACTGAGCCAGAGAAGCCTAGATGAAGATTGAGGAGACTCAACTCTAGTTAGGCTAACACCTAAATGACATAGGAGTTGTAAGAGAATACAAAATAAATGAATAAGGTAGGGATGTGAAAGGAAGTGATATAAATGGTGGAGGCCAAAAAACAACAGTAGGAGGAAGAGTATAAGGCCTAGGTGGAGAAAGGAGGCACAAAAGGAGAAAAAGGCAAAGAGATCAAAGGGGAAACCCACTCAAGAACCCTAATATAAGAAGGGCTACAATGCCAATAGAAGTCCATGGACCTTAACTAGGTGCATATTGATATAACACTAAAATTATAGCAAAAGTGTGAGGAGATGAAAGTTAAGGGCATGTCCAAGGCTAAAATCAATTAGTTATAGGCCAAAGAGATAAGAGAACAAGAAGAGAAATGTGCCATGTAAGCTATGAGGAGTAAGGAATAAAAATAAAAGGCCAAGAAAGAAGATACAAAACAGAAAGGCTAATGAAGAGGAGGCCAAGAAGAAGGAGAGAGAAGAGAAAGTAGCCTGGGAGGAAAGGGAACAAATGTTGAAAGAAAGAGTCGAGAAGAAGGTCATTTCAAGTGTAGGACTAAGTAGAGAGAAAACACCAGAGAAGGCAATGATCACCCCCACCAATACAATATAAGAAGCCACATAATAGGTGCACCCCAGATCTAAGAGGTACCTAAGGAGTAGGAAGGTGATGTTGGCACCTTAAAGGAACAAATAGAGAAGGATAAAAAGTCCCCAATATGGTGAGAAGAAGAGAAAGGTGATGAAGCACAAGTTCATGCCATAAAACCACTACAAAAAAATATGGATGAAGGGGAAAAGAATAGAAAATAACCATTACAAGAAGAACATGATAGTGATCTGAGCACCAAAGAGGGAGTAGAAGAAGAGGGAGAAGAAGAGGAAGAAGAAAAATCTAAATAAGAAGGCACTAACATTAACACTAGCACCAAAAAGGAATAAAAACTAGGTGAGGGTGAGGAGTATGAATTGGTAAATAGGGAAAGGTCATAATAGGACTTCAAGGAGGATGAGGACTTCTACATGATAGAGTGCATGTCTTTGAATACTCCTAAAACCCTAAAGTGCCACCAATTCTCTTGGGTGCTAGATTGTTATATGGATGAGCCTAAGTTCAATGTTCCAACCAAAGTGATCTAGACTATCAAGACTATAGAAGAAGGTGATGATTACCAACTTCTCAATCCTCATGACTTGAACCCTATGTGCTCAACCAATGCTTTTATCAAGATTACCTCTTTTATCATTCACAAGAACATCATTAATGATGATCACACATATAGCTAGAAGAAAGTAGTTAATAAAGATAAAAAAGAGCTCAAGGAAATGAAACTAAAGATTTAATAGCTAGTAGAATGCATAGAAGAGGTAGATTCATCCCTCTTGGATGGTGTAGACACCTCAGAGATGAAGAAACTAGACCAAGTATGTGTGGTCATGGAGCAGATGCTTCCTAAAATAAGGTCGATGCTCATAGAATAACAAGACACTTGTGAGGCCTTGAAGAGATAATTGAATATAAATTTGGAAATAGTGGAGACCCCTTCAATATAATGAAATAATGGATAGAAAAGGTTGATAATATCTTTTACATATTCACCAACCAAGCTACAGCAATTGACACACACCTTAAGAAGTCAAAGGAGGAGAAAGATGCTTTATTCCATGACTCCTTCATGGTGACAAAAGCTGAGCATGTGTAGATAATGTCTAAGGTAAAATCCCTTAATGCTCAATTAAAAACATAAGAGTAAGACTTTTAGGTAGTCTCTCATACCTTCCAAACTAAGGCTAGTGAATGGGGAGAGATTTTGGATGGTAGTGTGAAGCACACAAAAAAAAGGCTCAAAGCCTTTAAGAGGGAACTAGAAAGCATAGACATGCTTGATCTTGAGGATATATAAACTAAGGTGAATGTTTTTATTAATGAAATTAAGGTAACTATTCAAGGATATGAAAATTTTAATGTAGATATGAAATAAGGCATGCCTGAGTTCTGCACACTTAAGGTGCCTAAAGACTAGTTCAGGGCAGACTAACAATTTTGCATGAGGTAATTTTGGGCCCCCTTTTGTACCATTATGTGGCCTATACCAACCTCTAAAATTTTAGTATGGGGTAAACCTTGGAATGGTCACTCCCCTTTTTCTCCATTTTGGCACCAGCTGGAGAAGTCCCTATGAATCCCATGTTAGCTAGAAGATAGTTTCATAGCACCAAATTAATTAAAGACACCCCTACCAAAACCTAGACATGGTAGATAAAGAAGTATATATGTCAAAGAGTGGAGTAGGTGAGATAATGACCCCTCAATGATATATTAATGTATGGCATGTGCTCATACCCATAGATAGTGTAGTGGATCCAACGAATTGGTGATAGCTCAATACTCAACATGTACCCATCAAAATTTGCAAGGAGACTCCCATTTTATTATAAAATAATGATTGCATTTGAAGAAAGGGAGAGATAAAAAGGTATAGTAAAGCTTTGGAAAAATAGAGAGATTTAGTTTTTGTAATTATGAATGCTAGTTTAGAGATTGGAATGTACAATGTAAACTTGCATGTGACCAATTGGGAATGAATAGAGTAAGGAAGGGCATTTGTTTTAGTTTTTTTATATTAAAATTGTTGATGAACTATACATTATCAAAGAAATGATGTGTTGATCCTCCTTTTCTAGTTGGTGTAATTTTGTGCTTACTAATTTTTTTTAAAGCAATATTTAGTTTTTACTGAATGTATGGTGAATGGAGGTTCAATCATAGTCAATAATGGAATCCTTGTGCCATTTAGTAACTTTAGCCAACCTATAAATGCACCAAGTCAAAACCTAAATGCTCTAAGGCCCTAAAACTCATGCTGAAAGCACTATCTTAGAGATGGGATATTGAATATAAGCTTTCCCTATGATGTGCCTAAGTCCCTGAGCCATCTTATGCTAGTCCTTTCCCTACCTTGCAATACTAAGAGCCTTGCTTAGCTAAGTATGGACTTGTACCATAGGACTTACATCATTGAGAAGGATTGCACCTATTAAACCCCCCATTTTTGATACATTAGTGCTAGATGGCCTCCAAAAACTCTTTGTCTAATGACTAAGTCCCATTAAAATCATAAGTTGTGCCATGATGCAACTAGCCTAATGAAATCTTGGTCCCTTCATTATTGTTCTTTAGGTGAGCACACAAGGATTGGGCCTTGTGTGAAACTGATGCCACTAACATATCATGATTAAATGTTTTGTGTTAGACCTTGTTACCCTCCTACCTAGCTACTCTAAGTCTAGAACCAACTTGGCTTGATAGCTAAGCGCATGACCAAGAACATGAATCAACCTAATGAAATTTTATACAGAAAGGTATTCCACTCAAAAGTCCCCTTTTAATCATTTTACAAAATGATAACTATACTTTCAAATTTTAGTGTACTCTATGCATATTTACAAAACATAGAGTTAGATCTTAGGATAGTAGTTAGGATAATTCAACCTCCTTCAGTAACTAATAAAGGTAATTATCTACTTTGTTTTTATGGTAATATGGCTAACATAATATTACTTATCTTCTTATATCAAAATGATAAACTAGTTAATTACTTATTTCAATCACCATAGATATAGTCATGGATAAAGTGTGGATATTGATCAGATAAAATGGATGTTGGGAGTCAAAAGTGAACCCAAACTTAATTACATAAGGATTGTGTGGTGCTAGCTACATAGATATATTTATTCTAAGTGACCAAGATAGCCATCATTGATAACCTATCCACTATGATATACATAACATCATTTTGGTGTTTAGTTGTTGTTCAACCCTAAAATCATCTAGATTGGGGTTATATATAATGTTAAAGGGGTACATATAAATGAAATGGCACAAGGGTGATAATCAAATCTATATCAGACCAATTAGATGTTAAACTTAGATATAAGCATACACTAAATTTATTATGTTGAGATAGTCTAAATATGGAAAGTAAAACTATGATATAAATAGAAATGATAAATAATTGGAGTACTTATCTTGTTGTAATAATAATGTAGTTCTAGATATGGAATAGGTGGAAAGTAGGTAGGGAGGAGATTCTAGAAAAACATCAAATTCTATTTTCTTTGATGCTTCTAGCTCTCTAGATAGTAATGTTAGTATAGGATGGTTGTTTCAATGGTAATATTTATGTTTAACACTAGTGTCTTATATGGAATATTAGTTAAAATAAGATTCAACCACCTAGATGTTTTTAGGTTTTAGTTCATTTTCACTCTAGTTTATTTAGATCTAGGTCATGGATAATCAATCCTTTTGAAATGGTAAAACCCTAGTTTTCCATCTTTAACATGATCTTAGGGGAAAATGGGTTAGTAGTCACATGGTGTTGAGTTGGCCCAAATACCCTCTATAAATGGTCACTACATACATAGCCAATACTTTGAAGAGGGCCTTAGACTGATGTAGTTCTCTGTCATGTCCCCTTTTTTAGTGGACATCGATAGATTTGATGATAATTATGCAACCCTCGTAAGCTGAGAGGATGGATAGGGGGTCATGATGGAGATTGGCTTGGCTTTCGTTTGGGCTCTTTCAGAGATGAATTAAGGGAGATATTAATATTTGATTGATTTAATCAAATATTAATTATTTGGTCTAATTTTAATTAAATATTAATTAATTATTAATTATTAATATTTTGGTCTAATTTTAAGACCCTAATTCTAATTTAAGAAGCCCTAAGTCTAATTTAAGGAAATCTAATTTTAGCAAGCACACCTTTGGAGAGTATAAGGGTTTCTCATGGGAGAGAGTTTATATTCATGAATTGATTATTGATCTTGCTAAGAATTCTTCTGTGAAGACTGAGCCAAGGGTTTTAGGATTCCATTTCCATTGAAGAACGTCAACTCTTCATTGTGTGTGATTCAGAGGTTGTGAGAGATCAGCCAATCTATTGCAAAATTGAGAGATAACTTCATACAAAAGTTGTCACAGGGGTTTAAAATTTTGAGAGATAACTTCATACAAAAGCTATCACAAGGGTTGACAGGTATTTCTTTATTTTGGGTTTGATTTAATTATTATCCAAATATAGATCTTTTATATTAGCCCGTAGTTCTTTAGATCAGGATCAAGCATACAGATTATATGATATTGGTGGCCGTATGAAGTTTGTATAGATCTGTGAAAAATCCATAAGCATCAACAGAAAGATCAAACACCGACATCGGTAGGAGGAGCCCTACAGAGACTAACATCGGCTGACATCTCACCAACATCGGCAGTTTAACGACCCTAGTCAACCAACGATGGTAGTATAACCAACATCAGTGACTGTTTTTGACATAGCAGGCCGAGACGTACCAAATCCATATTTCTTTCCTAGTTTGCAAAATACTTAGGCTATTAAGGCCATACTTTCAATATTCTTTGTATACTTGATAGAGGACCTCTATTGTAAGCATATGAGCAAATAAATAAGAGATTATACTGTGATTTATTTATCTATTTGAAGATATTTTGCAGAAATATCGATAAGAAATTTAGAGCTTTTGTTTTGGTATCTAAAGGGATATTACAGTGGTATTAGAGCCAAATTCTTGCCAACCTATTGGGTAAACTAGAGCCAAATTCCTGCCATCTTGTTGGGCACATCAGAGCTATGTCCTGCCATCCTGTTGGGTAGTTTGGGTAGATTGGTCTGGGCACTCAAGTTATAGAACAATAGCCAATCATCATGAGTGATAGACGTGATGGTATCCCACACTGGGGCCATAGGCATAATGATGATTAGGACACCAGAGAAGTCTACTGTGAGATGACACAAGCACTATAGGCACTCACTACTATGGTAAAGAGGATGAACACACATGTTCAATAGAATAGGGAGCAAGGAGATAATAGGAGTGCTACTGTTAATCAGAGACCACAGTTGGCCCATTCCAGGATAGTCAATAGGCCTACACTGCCTATGTTTGTTAAGAATGATTTAAAGGCCAACCCAGCAACAACATCTTTGGATCGGGAGGCTCTTAACAGTTTACGCAAGAAAAAGCTTTGCTTATACTACAAAGGTCCATATGATGCCAATCACAATTGTCATTTGAGGCCTAAGGGCAAGGCATATCATGTAATATGGGCATATTGTGAGGATTCAAAATCAGCAAATTTTGAATAATAGAATAGTTCTGAGGAGTCAAAGGTAGAGGCTTCAGAGCCTAAGGTAGAGGCAATGAAGGTGGCTCACTAGGATTTTGAGAGACATGTGGTCAAGTTTAGTCATGAGGATTTGGAATCTTAGTTAGTTGCAAGGGATGAGGGAGCTAGAGATTATGATGATGAGGTAGTTTTAGCAGTAGCTTCTTCAGAGTTAGATGAGGATGAGTCCGATGCTTGCATTCAGAGTGTGGAGGTATACTCAAAGGTTAGTACATTGAGTGTTATTGGTGAGTACATTCATATAGTTGTAGCTAAGGAACATGTTGTTGGAGCTGACACACATGTTTAGGATTTGGGAGTACCTAGTCTTGATGAGTTTGGGATACTAATGGAGTTGAGTCTCCAGATTGATTCTTCTCACATAGATGACAGTATGGTACCATTGGCTATGCCATTTTTATAGAGGGATTAGTTGTGGTGTGTGGGGGAGCATGTTGATGCTTCCTCATATAATTTTTACTACACTGAATTGTTCATGGAGTATTTGCTAGATAGTGCAGGTGTTTGTCTGGACTCGCATAAGGTGACGGAAGGTGTTCTCATTCGAGGTACTAGTGCTATTAGTAGATTAGGTGGGGAGATTTTAGTGACCCTTTCTACTATGCTACCTTACAGGGATGTTGAAGTGGGGTTTGTTGAGCAGATTGCACAGGGTCTTATCTAGCCTATAGCCCCTCAGAGTCAGAGATTAGAGCTATCTGCTAATTCCCAGTTCGGTGATGGTGAGCCAGTAGTGGAGTTTGGGGGTTCCTACTAACATTATACGGTAGGATATGCTCATTATTTTTATTTTGATTTAGAGCTAGATGATTTGATTTCATGCAAGTGTGGATCAAATTCTATTTCTTACCATCCATTATGGGATGGATTGGCACCATCTTCTGTAGATGGAATTGGTAGTAGCAAGTTACACAGATTGTGATATCGACACATCCAGGGTAGTTGTGGTTTTGGAGATTGGTTGAGTTGCATTCACCAGTTTGATTATGGATTCCTCTTGGTTATATTTGAGAGGATATTATAGGAACTTGCATTGATTGACAGTAGTCCAAAGCATAACTAAATTTAGGATCCAGGTGGATTGAGTGGTTTATTGTTTTGAGATTGCTTGGGGACAAGCAATTTCAAGAGGGGTGGATTGTCATGTCCCCTTTTTTAGTGGACATCAATAGATTTGATGATTAGCCTATTATGCAACCCTCATAGGCTAAGAGGATGGATAGGGGGTCATGATGGAGATTGGCTTGGCTTTGATTAGCAGAATTCCTATAGTTGGCTTTCATTCGGGCTCTTTTAGAGATGAATTAAGGGAGATATTAATATTTGATTGATTTAATCAAATATTAATTATTTGGTCTAATTTTAATTAAATATTAATTAATTATTAATTATTAATATTTTGGTCTAATTTTAAGACCCTAATTCTAATTTAAGAAGCCCTAAGTCTAATTTAAGGAAATCTAATTTTAGCAAGCACACCTTCAGAGGGTATAAGGGTTTCTCATGGGAGAGAGTTTATATTCATGAATTGATTATTGATTTTGCTAAGAATTCTTCTATGAAGACTGAGCCAAGGGTTTCAAGATTCCATTTGCATTGAAGAATGTTAACTCTTCATTGTGTGCGATTCAGAGGTTGTGAGAGATCAGCCAATCTATTGCCAAATTGAGAGATAACTTCATACAGAAGTTATCACAGGGGTTTACAAGTTTGAGAGATAACTTCATACAAAAGCTATCACAAGGGTTCACAGGTATTTCTTTATTTTGGGTTTGATTCAATTATTATCCAGATATAGATCTTTTGTATTAGCCCATAGTTCTTCAGATCAGGATCAAGCATATAGATTGTGTGATATTGGTGGCTACATGAAGTCTGTACAGATCCATGAAAAATCTGTAAGCATCAGTGGAAAGATCAAACACTGACATCGGCAGGAAGAGCCCTACAGAGACCGACATCGACTGATATCTCATTGACATTGGCAGTTTAACAACCCTAGTTGGCCGATGATGGTAGTATAACTGATGTTAGTGACTGTGTTTTTGACATAGTAGGCCAAGATGTACCAGATCCAAATTTCTTTCCCAGTTTGTAGAATACTCAGGCTATTAAGGCCGTACTTTCAATATTCTTTGTATACTTGATAGAGGACCTCTATTGTAAGCATATGAGAAAATAAATAACAAATTATACTATGATTTATTTATCTATTTGAATATATTTTTTAGAAATATAGATAAGCAATTCAGAGCTTTTGTTTTGGTATCCGAAGGGATATTACATTCTCCCATACATGTTGGCTTGTGCATGAATCACATAATATGTGTAAAGTAAGTACAATAGTGATATGTCTTGTAACTTGGAAAATATAGTACTTGGGCTTCTCCTTTAGTACTTAAAACTTGTATATGTGTTGTCCCTATGACTAGTATGAAAATAAGAATTAATAGGCTAGATTTATTCAACTAAGTGCTCTTTTAATGCTCTTTTATATGAATGCTTGGTGAATAATTAATGATGGTTTATCTTATATTTATATCAATCCATTTTTACTAATAACTTGCATTAAATTACTTATGTTTACCATTAATATTCATTTCACTCACAAATTGGATGACTTCAGGGCACTGGACACTAGTGCTAGGATAAGATAGTAATGTCAACACTACTATATATCTCAGATGTTAGTGTCTAGGGAGCAATAATGTAGGTAAAGGTTCTAAACTTGTATAGATGGAAAATAAAAACATTTTAAGAATTTTGGGAAAGTTTAAATACCTAGTTCATCATCATTATAATGGTCAAACTAAGATGTATAGTACAAGGGGTAGATAGAAAAAGTAAATGCGAGACTTTGTGAAAGTAGGAAAGGTAAATAACTAGGAAGAACAACCAAGGTTTGAGTTTGACAAGTGTAAAATATTTATGAATTATATAATCATAAAATATCATCTAGATTCCCTCCCCCCACTTTAATCTAATAATAAAATTTATATTTTAAAGGAGAGGAATGCATACCTAGGTGTGTGTATATAGACCTCATCTTTGTGTGTGCCCAACTTGATTGCTTTTCTAGTGACTGATCTGAAACCAAGATCATGTCATTGTATAAAATTAGTGTGAATAATATGGTTTAAAACTACTTGAAATACATTTAAATTGAAAGATAAATGTTTAAGATTACACTTGTGTGGTAATGTAACTATCTTTCCTATCAACAAGTTATTTTGAAAAAAATGTATCATTATAAGGATCTAAAACTAAGATTAGAAAAAATATAAATAAATATTTAAAGTAAACATATCCAAGGATACACACACACACACACACACACACACACACACACACACACACACACACACACACACACACACACACATAGAGAGAGAGAGAGGGGAAGAGAGTGAGAAGGCACATAACCCCAACTTTGGATCAAAAGTGAGTTTCCATGTAGTAGTTGAGATTAGCTCAACCATGAAACCCAATGATACTTATAACCTTGTGAGCTTTGATGATCAAGTCCAACCTAAAAGACTTGGAAATATTTTATGATTTGATCACCTCAACCATACCAAAAATTGAACTAAATGATGTAGTAGATTAGCTTAATAAAAGTTTGTAACAGTCCACAGGGTATTTGTATGAAAAAGTCCACGATGTGGTAATAGTCCATAAAAGAGTTATGGAATCCAAATATAATTTTTATTTTGTAATATTTGGAACATTTTTCATATAATATTAACCTTAGATATTATAATGTTGAAACTATCTATAATAATAGTACCAATGTATATAATTTTGTAATAATTGTGATTCTAAATCATATAAGTTTGTGCTTAGTCCAATTTAGATAACTATGTAAGTGTGGAGGACATGAGTCCAAATCATTCCCCCACTAATTACCAATGTGGAGGACATGTTTCCAAAACATTCCCCTCCTGTAATCTAGAGATGTTAAATATTGAATAGGTGTGGATAACATGCTTTTAAATCATGCCCCCACTTAATATGGGAACTGATATAAGAATCATATACTAAATGAGTGTGAATAACATGATTCCAAAGCATTCAACCACTAAATCTAAGAACTATGATTGTGTATAAACTATTCCCATATGTCATGCCCCCAAAGAATTTGAAAAATGATATAAGTACCATTTATTGAATGAGTGTGGAGGGCATGATTCCAAAGCATGCACTCACTAAATATTGAAACCATGCTAATTTTGGATAAAATGTCTTTATGACATACCCCCATTAATATACACACATTTTAGGTGAGGGGAAGGTAGGAACTAGTAGTTACCTCACCTCAAAAGGATAAGATAATTGTATAACCTATGAATGTAACCATATGGCATAAATAAGGGAACATGTCTAGGTAAATATCATTAAAGTGGATAGAACCAATGTGATCACATGTATCCATAAGAGTAATGATAAATATCATGGAAACATCTAGCCAATAATATTACAATATTAATAACTAAACAAACACACACACAAGAGCACTCAAAATAAAGTCAAAAGGTAGTCATCCAAGGAGACCATAAATAAGGGGTATGTTTAGATGCCACACACTTGAAGGTATATGACTTAGTCAAATGTCCATAAATTAAATAATGGCATATTGAAATCTATATACAGAAAGTAATTCCATGTGTAAATTTTAATTAAAGCATACATAAGCATGAGGGCTAAAAGTAAGGGATCATATTCACATTCTCAAACAAAGAAGACAATAACAAGGCAAGACACTCAAGGAAGTGCATAAAAAAAAGCATAATCAAACATCATAAACATTTCATATTAGCCTATTTACCTAATGTTTTAGGAAAATATGTGAATATATGCCATAGCAAATACCTGATGTAATACACAATCATGGATAATAGGGATGTGTAAGTACACATGTAAACTCAAACATGATAATGTAGAGTGATCATTGAATCATATAACCTATGTGTATCAAGATAAAATAAGAAAATGCCCATAATGTCCATATGACATGAGTAGAAGGAAGGCCCAACATCTAAAATATGAATGTATCATGTGTTTGTATATGTATATATCACACTCAAGTATAAGTGTGATAGATATGTGTTTGCAGAAGTAACTGACTATGTTGTCCATCAACATGAAAATAACACATGGATTCCAAGGAGCCAATATAACATGCAAGTACCAAAAGTGTTTTTGTGTTTTTAATGTTTTCTATTTTTGATTTTTTTTGGAATTTTTCACATAGGTTTAATCAATTAAGTCCTCATCCTCAAAAGATGAAGGTCCATGTACAAATGATTTTAAGATATGTTTATATCAATTTAGTACCAACATTTCATTGATTTTATGTAATGGTTTTCTTGGAGCCTATGGTATAGGAAAATAATCATGTCTATCATGCTATATGAAAATATCTATTCCCATATGATAAAATTTTACACACATGCTTTTAGTGTCTAGCTTAGAATTCCACTTAATTAGACTAGTTTATCTAAACTTTAGTTTTAAATGTCATTCATTTATTGATATCCATATTGTTAGGTTGTGGAGCTAAAAGCTTCAACTATTGCAGACATGGAGGAGGTTGTTGAGTTTCAGGGAGACTGGCGTCAGAAAAGTATAGTGCAGAAGGCAATCGACATCGGCAGGTGTGAACTGAAGACAACTAACATTGGCAGGAGGTCGGCTGACGTCGGTCACCTCTAGGCAGATAGGGACCAACGTCGATCACCTGTGCTAGTTCCAAAATTGTTTGTTGCACACACAGTTAGTTCATTGAACCGAGTGTTTGCATGTTAAGGGCTAATTATAGTCTTGAGCTACGTGTCTAATTATTGTAAATTAAGAGTCTAAGTTATTGTTTAAGTGTGGGATCTATTTATAGACCCATTGGCATGTATTGTAATTAAGGCAAGAAAAAGATTTCTTCTAGTTGTAGGATCTTGGTCAGTAGGTGTGCAAGGCCATGTTTGAAGACCTACATGTGTAAGTATGATCATTTGAGTTGCAGGTTGTTGCAAGCTTATGGGAGATCTACTTGAAGTACTTTGAGTACTTGTGTACTAGTAGGGTTATTACTGACTAGTTGGAGGTGAACACCAATTATGTGTGTGAGTTGTGTGTTGGGACCCTTTTTGGTAGGAGAGTGAACTCTTGAAGAAAATTACTGAACACTTGAGGTGTGGGAAGCTTCTGAGAGGTGTGGAGAAGAAGTGGCATCTTCTTTATTGTATTTTCTTTTTGGATGAGTATTAATACAAGATTGTGTATTGTCTCTCATATTCCTTGTTATTTGTGAATTCTAGTTACTTGTTACTTCTAGATAATTCTGAATGTTTAATTTCTTGTATTTGGTAATCATATTGTGCTCTTTCTGAGGAGTAAGATCCTAACAAGTGGGATTAGAACAGGTTTGTTGTTCTGGATTCCCCAACAACTGGTATTAGAGCTTTTGGTTGGGATACTAACAGGTTGTATCAGATCTGGTTAGTGTGTGTTGATTATAGGTTACTCACAAGGGTTTCTATTTTAGTGGGAATATAGCAATGGCAGAAGAAAGTAAGCTATGAATGGAGAAATTTAATGGCAAGAACTATCAATTATGGAGGATGTAGATTAAAGATTATCTGTATCAGAAAGATTTTTACTTACCGTTGGGTGGGGTTGATTGCAAGCCCCTAGATATGAAGGATGAAGAATGGGAGGTTCTTGATCGAAAGGCTTTGGGATCTATAAGGTTGAGGCTTGCATCGTCTATGATTTCCAACTTATCTCAGGCTAAGACAATAGTAGAGTTGATGGAATCTTTGGCAAATTTATATGAAAAACCCTCAGCTTCAAATAAGGTATTTCTTATGAAGCAATTATTTAATTTTCAAATGTTGGAAGGTGGATCTGTACATAGTCATCTTAGTGATTTCCATGGTTTGGTAAACTAGTTAAATTTAGTCAGTATTTTTTTTGATGATGAAATTAAGGCTCTCTTAATCTTATGCTCATTACCTAAAAGTTGGGAGAGTTTGGTAATGGCAGTTAGTAATACTGCGTCTGCTTCAAAAATCTTAAAAGTGGATGATATTGTGAGTGTAATCTTGAATGAAGAGATACGTAGGAAAAGCATAGGTGAATCATCAAGAAATGCTTTGAGTGTGGAAAGTAGGGGAAGGTAAAGAGAGAAGATCGAGCGTGGGAGATCAAGGTCAAAGATAGGCAAGAGATCTAAGTCTAGGTATGGTAGAATAACCTGCTAGAAATGTGGAAAGCAAGGGCACTTAAAGAGAGATTGTTGGTTAGGTGAAGATCAGCATGAAGGACATGAAGATGAAGTAGATGTTGTGGATTATGTTGCACAGGATGCTCTGGTATGTTCCTTAGATAAATTAGAATCTTGGGTTTTAGATTTTGGTGCCTCTTTTCATGCATCCCCAAATAGGGAATTTTTTCATGAATATGTCCAGGGAGACTTTGGAGAAATTTGTTTAGGGGATGGTAAGCCTTGTTAGATGGTTGGCAAAGGGAAAGTGAAGCTAAAATTGTAGATAGATAACACATGGGTGTTGAAGGAGGTCATGCATATCCTAGTTCTAAAGTGAAATTTGATTTTTGTTAGAAGTTAGGGTGATGAGGGTTGCACAGTAACTCTCACAGTAGACTCTTGGAAGGTTACCAAGGGTGCACTTGTTGTAGCAAGAGGTAAGAAAGTAGGTACGCTTTATCTATCTACTTGTATTATTGATTATCTTTCTAGGTTATCTACTTCAGCTGTATATTTAAAGATGTGGCTTAATAGGCTTGGTCACATGAATAAGAAGGAGATACATGTTCTTGAGTCAAAGGGTATGCTTTTGGATTTGAAGAGCATGAATTGAGATTTATATATGCGAAAGAAGAAAGTGACATTTCTTGAGGCATCTGATGTTCATGACAAGAACAAAAAAGCCTTGGTTTTCATGGAGAAGGTGACAGACAGAGATTAGCAAAAGGGGCTAAAGAATTTTGAGTAGAGCAAGGGTGATTTAGACAAGGGTTTGATCCAAAAGGAGCTCGCAGGTAAAAGTCATTTCTCACAAGAAAAACATAGAGACTGATGTCGGTTAGAAAACTAACGTCAGCATCCAGACAGGGACCAATGTTGGATATGTCCAGCCTGACATTAGTGACTCAGGGATAGATTAACACTGGCATTAGCCAGGGGGAACCAATGTCGGCGATGAGGCAGTCACATGGAATCGATGTCGATTGGGTGTAGACTGAGATGTGATTGGCATCGGTCACAGAGACAAATTTTGGGTGGACAGCAAGCTGTCAAGGAGTCTCAAGCACCCATATGGAGGACTTAAAGGGTAAGTAAGCCTCAAATTCATCATTTTCCTTCTTTACACTACTTGTTGCTCACTTATGGTAAAGAACCAGGAAGTTGTTAAAGAAGCAGAGCAGATAGATCTAGGAAACAGTAGGAGCTTGACATGGATGAAGGATGTGATTCTTTGGAGGAGAACCAAATAGGATTTTTGGGTGGAGTTGCTAGCTAGAAGAAAGCACCAAGAGACGAATGGATGTTCAAGATAAAGAAGATCAGAAATGGGCATGTGAGATGGAAGGCCAGGGTATATGGTCTTAAGTAAGCTCCAGGGTAATGGAGGTTTAACCATTGTGTTTCTCTTTACCAGGTTGGATAATATTAGCTACATTATCCTGTTATTATATGATGTGCTTGTTGCAGGGTTACATATACAGGGAGTTGCTAAACTAAAGGTAAAGCTATTTAAGAGGTGTGTCATGAGGAATCTTGGAGTAGCAATATTCTTTGGCATGAGTGTGTTCTAAGATCATGGAAGGTCATAGGTTGACTTTGTTTCAAGATGATTGTGTGAGACCGATTAGTATGCCGATGGTTGGATAGTTATATGAATAGTGTCTTGATTCACATAATGAGGTTAAGTGCATGATATGTACTAGACTTGAGATTTCCCAAGCAGTGGGAGTTGTCACAAGTTTGGAGCCAATCCAGGAAAGAAGCACTAGAGGGCAGTTCAGTGGAGTCTGAGGTATTTGAGAGGGACCAGCAGCAGGTCAACATGTTATGCAAGGTCAAGTTCTTTTCTACATGGTTTGTAGATGCGGATGTGGTAGGTGATTTGGATGATAGGGGGTGCACCACATGATTTGTGGTGGTTGGTCTTCAAGAGTGATTTTGAAGAGGGATACAAATACAAGGGGACAAACTAGATGATGTATAGGTACAGGTACAGTTGTAGCTATTTATCTCCAAGTGGGAGATTGTTAGGTTGTGGAGCTAAAAGCTTCAAATGTTGCAGACATAGAGGAGGTTGCTGAGTTCCAGGTAGACCGGCATCGGCAGAGTATAGTTCAAAAGGCAATTGACACCTGCAAGTGTGAACTGAAGACAACCGGCATCGGCAGGAGGTCAGCCAACGTCGGTCACCTCCAGGCAGACAGGGACTTACGTCGGTCTCTTGTGGTGGTTCTAGAACTATTCATTACATGGATAGTTAGTTTGTTTTACTGAGTGTTTACATGTTAAGGGCTAATTATAGTCTCGAGCTATGTGTCTAATTATTGTAAATTAGGAGTCTAAGTTATTGCTTAAGTGTGGGATCTATTTATAGACCCATTAGCATGTATTGTAATTAAGGCAATAAAAGGATTTCTTCTAGTTGTAGGATCTTGGTCAGTAGGTGTGCAAGGCCATGTTTGAAGATCTACATGTGTAAGTATGATCATTTGAGTTACAGGTTATTGCAACCTTATGGGAGATCTACTTGAAGTACTTTGAGTACTTGTGTACTGGTAGGGTTATTACTGACTGGTTAGAGGTGAACACCAATTTTGTGTGTGAGTTGTGTGTTGGGACCATTTTTGGTAGGAGAGTGAACTCTTGAAGAAAATTACTGAACACTTGAGGTGTGGGAAGCTTCTGAGAGGTGTGGAGAAGAAGTGGCATCTTCTTTATTGTATTTTATTTTTAGATGAGTATTAATACAAGATTGTGTATTATCTCTCATATTGTATGTTATTTGTGAATTCTAGTTACTTGTTACTTCTGGATAATTTCACATGTTTAATTGCTTGTAATTGGTAATCATATTGTGCTCTTTTTGAAGAGCAAGATCCTAACAAGTGGGATCAGAACAAGTTTATTGTTTTGGATTCCCCAACACATATAGTTGAAGCTTAGACACATGGGCAACAAGGAATAGGTAAGTGAATGTATCCTTGATATTCAAGATCCAAGGGAGAATATATTATTTAATTTATAGTATGTCCCAATCATGTAATAAAAATACATCCACAAATTGTATCCCGCTTGTTTGGATCAAAATGGATATTATGGTAATATACCCCCATAATTATTAGTAGTAATAGTTAAATCATCATTGTTTTATCACATTGAATTATACTTTTTATCCTAAAAGATACTAAGTATTCTTCATTTTTTCTATTGTGGAGACATTGGATATGCATCCTTCGCTCTTATTTTTTTAGACTAGATTTTGTAATGTCGCACATTGATTAGTAGTATGGATAATGATGCAATGGTAATCACAATATTGTAATCCATTTATGTGTAGTACTATACTATCTAATTTATGTATGGTAGATGGTAAATAGATCATTTTATGTTCAAGTAACAAAGATAAGATGGTATTGGTGGTATCTTGTATTGTTGTCATCTATAGTATTTGGGGTAAATCCTTTTGAGAAGATTCCACATTATTCACATTATGTACTTGAATTTAGCCATTATAAGGTTGACTGAATGCTTTTAACCAAGAGGGATGTATGTAATAATGTGCATTTACATGCTCATTTGCTATTTTTCATTTGCCCTTATCTAGATTTAATATTGTGTTTTCTATAAGTGGGTTTAGCATAGATGTGCCAAGACCCATAGGTTAAAATAAGTTATGTGACAAGTGATCAAGTGGATCAATTTTTAAGTTTTACATTTTCTTGTTTGTCATAGCATAGGTTGTATCATCATTACTTTCATAATAATCTAAAACATGGCCATTATTTTAATTAGTAATTATTAATAAAGAAAGCTCAAATTTTGTGGGCTCTTAACAAATTTATGGCTCCTTTGTGGATGGTTCTTTCTCCTTATGCATATCTATGTGTACCTTAAATCCTAATGCCTTAATTATATCTAGAGAATCCATTATACCTGACTTAATTATTTCATATGTATGTATATGTTCAAAAGGAATGGATCACTTAGGTGGTGGTGTTGGAGAGATGCCTTTAGTTTAATAGTGTATCATTTTTCCAAACTTGAAAGGTTCATCATCAACAAGCATGGATAATAAGGTTCCCTTATGTATGAATTTTACACATCAATGAAGTGTATATGGGATATATTCTATCAAATGTATCCAAGGTCTACCCAAAAGTAAATTATAATGTAAGGATTGAGACATGACCTAAAAATTAATTAAAATTTTTTTGGTCATAAGGTCACATACAATGTAATTTGACGAATTAGAGGGATATGTAAATTTTCAAACCCTTTTATGTGCATAATAGTGTTTTGAATAAGGATTTTTTTTATACCCATGGTGGTTATGAATTACATACTACAAATGTATAGACCTGATCCATTATCAATGAACACTTATACCTTTACTTTATCCTTTTACTTGTATGAATAAAGAAAATATTTTATTAATAATATTTTTTAGATGGTAAATATCTTGGATTGATTGTAATGAACTTCTTATTATTTTTAAAATCTTTCATAATAAATACAAAATAAGTATGTTCCATATCACTTGGAATTTGTGTCTCATGCGATGCCTCATATAGGATATCCTTATAAACATTAGATTGTTTTACGAGCTCAAGGATTGATATTTTTGCTTCCTTATTTCTTAATTGGTCAATAATGTCATATCCCCTAGATTTTTTAACAAGAATGGGTTTAAGTGGCACTTATTTTATATTAATAGGTGGTGAGATGGTTTGGGTAACCTTACCTCTTCAAGTAGTAACAATCATGGACCACTTAATCCAATATATTCCATTGATGAATAATAGATGTTTAATGGTAGTTGTAATTTAAATAAGATATAAGTAGGACAAATGGTTGAGAACATGTTTGTTTGCATCTATATATTGGATCTATAACATTGTAGAATCAATTATGAAAAGAGATTAATTATTGTGTCTATTTTAAAACCCTCTCATCATTGGCATATGTTTGATTATAATATTTGACAAGGAAAGTAATATAGAAACACATAACAACTATGACATAATGGAATTTTAAATGGGTGATAGATACATCCATGTTGCATGTATTTCATAAAAATGAGGGATCAACAACTAAAAAATTAAAAAACTCTAAGTGACCTAGCACTTTGACATTCAAAAATTGGGTTCACCAAAATTTTAAGCATAAAATGATCTAGATTAGGGTTATCTATAATGTAAAATGGGTATATAGAAATAGAATGCACAATGGTGATAATTAGATCTATATTAGGGAAACTAGATGCAAGCATAAAATGATTTTATTATGCTAAGATAGTCTAAATATGAAAATTACAACTATAATAGATATATAAATGACAAAGAAGTGAAGTATTTATCTTTTTATAATGTTAATGTAATTCTAGATCTAGAATAGGTGGAGAACAAGTGGGAAGGAGATTCTAGAACAATCATTATATTCTGGTTTTCATGCTTATGGATCTTTGAAAGTAACATCAACCTAGGATAGTTATGTCAATGCTAATGTTTGGGTTTGACTCTAGTGTTCTATACTAAATATCTTATGAAATGGGATGCAACCAATTGCATGTTTTTAGGTTTTAATTTCTCTAGTGTATTTAAAACTGGGTCATGGATAGTCTCTCCTTGTAAAATGGAAAAACCCTAGTTTTCCATCTTTAATGTGACCTTGGGGAAAAATGGGTTAGTTACATAATGATGTCAAACTACCCAAAAGACCCCTATATTAGTGGGTATTTCCTGCATAGCCAATACTCTAAAGAGGGCATTAGATTGATGTAGCTATCTTCTATGTGTTGGATTGTGTTTGAATCATATAATATTTTCAAATTAATTACAATAGTGACATAACTTGTAACTTAGAAAAATAGGCTCTTGGGTTGTTGATTTAGCAATTTAGACTTGTAGATGTGTAATCCCTATGATTGGTATGCATATATGAATAAATAGGGAAGCTTTGTTTAATTGAGTTCTCTTTGAATTATCTTTTATTCAAATGCTAGATGAGGAAGGAATGAGGGTTGATATTATATTTATATCAATCCCTTTAGATTAATAAATTCAATTAAATTGCTTATGCTGACCATTATGATATGTTTCATTTGAAAATTTGATGAATTTAGGGTACTAAAAAGTAACATCAAGAAATGATAGTAATAACAATGTTGTTATTTATCCACAACATTAGTGTCTAGGGAATAGGAAAGCATGTACAAGTTTTGATCATATTGATATGAAAGATAAGTACATTTTAAGCATTTTATGAAAAATATAAGACCTATGTCATCAACATAAGACTAGTTGGACCAAGAGATATAGGTGAAGGGGCACAAAGATAAAGTAGATGTGGGGCTTGTGGAAGTTGAAAAGGTAAATAATTGAGAGGAATAACCAAGGTTTGAGTTTTATAAGTGTAAAATACTGAGATACTATATAATCATAACATATCATCTCTAATTATAGGCAATCTAATAATGTATCCATGCTACTATATTCCCATTATATATATGGAACTAATAGAGGTGTTTAAAGTCATATCTTCTTAGTTATATGCTTAATGATGTAAAAAGGAATATAAAACATGATTTTTTAATCTATCTATATGGACATGTGTGACCAATATAAGTGTTAATTCAATGTGGTTAGATTCTTTGTCACACTAAAGTGTCCTGAGGTCTTGGCATACTGTGCCTGCTAGATGAGTCATTAGTAAAGTGCACCATCAAAAACACATATATGACCAAGTTTTTAGATAAGTTAGCTATAAAAATATAACTAATAAACATTTTTACCTTAAATATGGATGGCATAAATATCTATAAATACCTTATTATCTATGTAGAGGGATACTCAGTCTACAAATTTATGGTCATGTATACCCATCACTATGATGATCACATGAACTAGTTATTGATTATGGAAATATATTGCCTTAATTTGCTTCCATTTATTTCGATTTATCACAAGATGAAACTATTTAAGTTAATTCATCCTCTTCATATGAGGTGGATTCTCCATATTGACCTAAGTTTATAATAACTAAAGTGGCTTATTATCAAAATGAGCAACTATGCCATTCCCCAAGATGCACTGTCATCATTACTTAATTTTTTCATAATAACTTATAGTTATTTATCATAGGTTGAGTAAATTTTCACCATTAAATTTAATTTCTTTGAGTTTTATGATATTAAATGTCTATGATAAGTGATAACTACATTGAGTGAATATATAGATGCATTGGTGTGAAGATCAAATGAATGACAATGTTAGGATTTATGATAACAGTCACAATGTACATGTATTTCTTGAGTACATAAAAAGACATTATTATGCATTATTTTAATGAAAATTAGCTTACACACATGTTATTTATATGAATAGACAAGAGAGGTTTGAGAAACCAAGGAAGAGGCTATGGTATAATTTTGTGAATCCAAGGAATCTCCTTAATTTTTTTATATTCCATGGATTGGGCCAATCCTAAAAGACTTTGATATTATTTGGGTCTACCTAAATTCCAAAGTAATCAATGACCTATCCTAGCTAATGGATTTTCATAGTTATAAATGTAACTTTTATAAGTTGATTGGTATCTTGTGTTGATGCCATGTGTCTAAGAAAAGTGCCATATGTTTCATATGCTCCTCCTGAGTATTTATAAATATGACTATGTCATCTAAGTATAAAATTATGAATAAACTAATAAAATGTTTGATTATATCATCCATCAAGCACATGAAAGGTACTAATGCATTAATTAGGCCAAAATTATTGACCAACCATTCATACAATCTTACATATGTCCTTAATGTTGTCTTATAGATGTATTCAAGATGTACTAATACCTCATATTAACCTGACTTTAATTCAATCTTGGTGAATTATTATGCACCTCTAAGTTGGTCAAGAAGGTCATCAAAGCATGGGAATGGGTATTGATTCTTCATCATGATTTTTTAGAGTGTGAAACAGTATATCTAGAGACACTAGGACCCATAATTATTGGGTGTGAGGACTATTAGACTCCCACAAAAAGAATATCCAGGCTTGATATTTCATTGATAATGGAGCTCTTATATTTGGTGTTAGACTTTATCATTCTTCCAAACTTATCTCTGATTTAGTGAGCTATTCAAAAGAGATCTCAGAACTAAATAGATGTGGTGCATTATAATATAGTGTATTGGAAGTCCGTTAGAGTCTATGAATACATCATCATGATGCTTCATTATTTTTTTGAGTTATTTATACTATGATGTTGACCATGTGGTGTGAATTTCCATAGCTTTATTTGTATTTTATGAAGGTGTATCATGATGAGCCATGATCAACATGAACTTTTATGCATGTGATATGATTTCCATAATTGATTGGTAGAGATAAAGGTTAATTTGGCCATGGGTGGTGATTGAAAGATGTTGAAGAATATATCTTGTGAATGGGCATTCTAATGATGTGGTTTGGTGATAGTTACCCTCATGGTCATCCCAAATTGTTGCAAACCTATAGAGGTACGATGTCACAAGTCTAGGTGTCATCCATAGGCTTGAATTTATAATATAAGGTGTATTATCATCATACTTATATATCCTTACCATACTAAATCCATCTAAATGAATATGTCTTAGGATGTGCACCATTGGCAAGGCTAATGTTTGATGTTGTGAATTATGTAATGATGTTCTTCTAACTACTACTACTATGAACTAGCATACATATCCTATATAAATCTATGTAAAATACATCGATATATATCATTATCTAGGCATGTATATCACATTGAATTGTGATATTAATTAAATAGATAAATTTAAAATGATATATATTGGTGTATTTTACATAGATTTATTAAATTGAAAATGATATATATAATTAAATTATAAAATACATAAATAATTAAATTATTTTAATCTGATGTAAATAAAATAACCACAACAAAATTATAGTTCACCCATCATGTTATTAAATAATTGTAGCCCAAATAAATACATAAATAATTAAATTATTTTATTTTAAAGTAAATAAAATTACCACAACACCCACTAGCATGATAAATACATAATTAAATACTTTTGAAATAAATAAAATTTTATGTAATTAAATTCTCTCATTTCATTTATCATCACTAGTAATACTATTAGTCGATAGTAATTCTCTCCAACTCATTTAATTCCATCCAAGTATCACCCCTTTCATTAATTTGTCTAATATCCCCATTTATTGTTCTTCATTTATTAACCTTGTTCACCCCATTTCTTCATTAATTATCCTAAATTTATATTATCTTATTCTAATCCCACTTATCCATTATTTTGGAATTTTAAATTCCCATGACCCACCTACCCATCTACACTAGCCTACTCTTAGGATTTCATACAAGCCTACTCCCCTAATCATCACCTAATCACCTTATAATCCCACCCAAAAATAACATAACCTCCCTTTAATAATTGTTAACCCCTCCCAATGGATTCTAGAATTATCTAATTCTATAATCCTCTCTATTCTCACCCTTCTTCTCTAGAAGCCTCTAAATCTAGAGGCTTTCAATAAATTTTTTATTCTTTTTAATTCTTTGCCCTTCTCTATTTAAATATACCCCCCCTCCCCTCTATGGAAAAAAAAGAGATGAATCCATAATATGTCCATGTCAATCTAATCCTTCAATCCATGCATCCAACAACCTTGATCAAGAAATCATGATGTCAGAAATCTAAGTCCATAGCCATCAACCATTCACATGAACATCCTAGAAGGAGGTTAGCTGAAGTAAGGGATTGGTAAGTTTTAACCTAAGGTTATGATTTTTTTCCATAATCCTTCTTACGAGGTATTTTTTTATTTTGGGTTTTTAAATTACATGTTTTACGGTAATTTAATCTAATTTCTTGAAATTCATGCTACAAAAATTACCACAATAAAATTATAATTTATTGGGTATAGGATTTTTTTAGGTTTTTTAATAATGTCATATCTATAATAGTTAAATGTTAACACACTCACACCATTACACAAAATTATCCACCTAGATGTCACTAAAGGAACACATATTAGTCTAGTGAAGTCATGAAGTGGCTGATCTTTCATTTTATTAATTAATGGTTTAACAATTAATGCATGCCTCACATTTTCTATCAAAATCTATTTATAATGTCGATATGGAGTAGGAATAATTAATGGTTAAGTGGTGCCCTTAATATAACATTAATACATTAAATTATATCAATTAACTACATTATTATTTAAGTAGACTTTAATTAGAGTTTAGCCACTATCATATAATGAACATGGGAAATCATTAGAGCAAACCTAACTTAGATGATCAGCATGTAAGTCTAGTAGAGCTAGTTGTACAAATGAAGTTAGGGAGAAGTAAACATGGAAAAATAAGAATCCTTAGTAGATAAGAGTTGGATAAGCTCAATCATTTTGTGGATCTAAGTTATGAGCTTGATTTACAAGTTCATCAATGTGAAATGCCATAAATAGAGCTAGATTGAAAAGTGATGACCTCATGAGGGTTTGAATGCAACCATAACACATGGTAAGAAATAATAGATGAGCTTCTCTCTTCTTCCATGTAATATGAGGGTTATGGTAAAAAATAGCTTAGATATGATATCAGATGTTAGTAAAAATATTTTAAATCGTGAAAGAAAAAAAATGGAACAAAATAAAGCTATAAAAGAATAAAAAAGAATTAATATTGTTATCTATCAAGATAACACCGTAATTGAAGGCTTGGTAGATTTGGATCTGAAACCTTGACACCTAGACTAACATTGGAATGATCTAAGTTGTGGGACACCTGAACTCAGACCAAACCTCTATATTTTAGTGAGGCTAGCTCTTCTAATTTATCATTTTACACTACTTACTGAACTACTAATTGTTAGGATGAAAAGGTAGAGAAGGAAACTAAAATGGAAATCCTAGTCTATTATTGGTGATACACTTGTGTTGCTTGTTCATCCACTCTATTTGAGTTCCTAAAACACTAATTAGACAAGATTAAATCTACAACTCCAAATATATCCTATGCATTAGTAATTCATGAAGAGGTTTTTTCAAGTGATCAAAGCTCAAGGGAAATGAGGGAATAGGCCTAATTCAAGGCACTAACCAACCACTTATATCCACTGTAAGCTCAACCAAAAGACATAAAACACTAAACATGACTTGCATAATCTGACAAACTAGTAACTAGGTAAGAATTAGGATTTGACAAGGGAGATAGATCTACCACATTTGTAAATCAATTGATATAAATACACTATACCAACATAATGGAATCTGAAAATAGTCATTTTATTTTTCTAAAAAGCTTAAAATACTCAATCTTTGTAGAGTCTGGTCTTGCTAAGAGAGGGATGGCTCCTAAAAAATAGCTAAAAAGCCAACGTATATAACAAAAGCATGAAAAAATCCAAGAGATTAGTATTGAAAATAGAAGAGGAGATCAAATTCATGTCAAAATAAGTACAAAATGAGTTACAAAATGATAACAAAACTTTGAATCAATATCCTTTTGTCTCTTTGTCTTACATGATGCTTTACTTTGGCATTAGAAAATGAGTGGTGGGCCCTTTTTCAAGTCAATAATCCTTTGTATGAAAGTTATGTGAACTTGGATTCATTAATTCCACTTGAAATAATCTTTAAAGTGGTATAAATCCTTCAATTACATGATAACCAGGGATAAATGCATGGCTTGTCAACTAGTCAACTAAAGTGCAAGACTAGTCAACTCTAATTAGCCTTCCCTTGCATGAAAAGATAGTTGAAGGGAGAAAATGTTCATGATATCTCCATGTAACAATAGATAGGAAGCATTGAAAGTCACTTTTAACTCCTTGATAACCAATCAATGCCAAATTCAAACCTTGACAATTTGACCAATTAGGCCTATTAGGCCAATTAGGTTTAAAAGCCAATCTATACACTTGAACTCCATGAAACCTGAAACAAGATATTATGGATCTTTAGAAAACACTGAAATAGACGTGGAATAACTTTTATCATTACAAGATATGTGATTTTGAGGAGAAAACTTTCACCATTCAGTCAACAGGGTTGACTAGGCCCATTTGGCTCCATTTTCATACAGACTAGCCATTTTGATTGAGTTGATAAAGGCACCTTAAAGAATATTTATGAAAAATTAATACTTTAGGAAAAAATAAAATGTCTCAAGCTTCAAACTCCATCGATTGGATCCCATTGAACTACCCTATAATTTTTTCCATGTTTTTCCCACAAAAAACTTGACTTATACTCTGATCCATATAGATCCATATGTCAAATTGGCATTTATAGAATATTCTCTAAGGTTAATTTATGTTTGAAAATGTTTTAGGTTCATCCATGGTGATTTTATGTCAAGAAAAACAACTTTTTACAAAACTAGTTTTTGGAGGGTTTTAAAGTTGAATCTTCAAAATAATGATTCATGAAGTAAAAACCTAAAAATATAAAATTATTTTCATTTATGTATATCACATTTATCCCCCTAACATCCCTAAAAATATTGGGTTCCCATGCAAAATATATGCAATGTTATCAAGTGGAGGAAAATTATTTGTAGGGTTTTACTTGCATTTTGGGATGCCTACACTCTTAAAAATTGTTCATAAAGCATATCCCATCATCTAAATTCAATTATTCATGAATTATAATTGAATAGGTGTCCTCAAAACATACTAAAATAATTTAGCCAAAATTTTCATGTGGTGAAAGATACTAACATCTAAACAGGAGGCTTGGAAGGGTGTTTAGAATTCTAAAAAGCAAAAAACTTCACCAAGATGATAAAGAATCTTACCCTAATTATCATATACTAAAAAAATCATCATTAAATCTATATCATGTTATTGAAACAATCTAAAAACATCTTTTTCTTGAAAAGCCAAATTGTGTTTTTTGGCCTATACACCTATTTACTTGTAAACCCTTATATGAGCATGGCTTGCATATAATTTGAAGTTTTAAAACTATTTAATGGTATTATGATTATTTAAAACATCATACCATTATTTTTAAACTTTCACCTAGGCTTAGAAACCTTTATGGCATTTTAGAACACTACCTACTGCAATGGTGGTCTCCAAAAGACATGCCAATGACTGACAAAATAGTGAGTATATACACTTGTCCAATGGAAATGAAATTTTTTCATAATATTTTTAAATTCATGATGACCCTATGTACCAAATTTCAAGCCAAAATTCCACTTGTAGCTCCCAAAATCCTCAAATTTACTTACTATGCATAGACTGTGTGGATACTTGATTGAGTTTTAGTGTTTCTAGATGATTTAATAATGTTTGAGAGGTTTCAATGTCAAAAATAATTTTCAATTATCACAATATTCCTTTTAATAAGCTTGAAAACAACCTCTACACCTCTTTCTAGTACACTTTGACCTTCAAACAAGGTAATTAGGCCTCTCTACTAGCATATTTTGTACAATGTACTCTATACCTTCAAGCACTGATTCATATTCATTGATTTATTTATGAAATTTAACCATACTTTGATAATGTCACCTTATTTCTCCACTAACACACTCTTGAAAGTTTTAAGCATTTGAGAATAGTCCACTCCTCATGGCCTAACCCCATAGACCTTATTCATGGCTTGGTCAAAAGAAAACCTACAAGGTGAAGTTGTAAATCATCCCATTTTTCCTTATGATAGTATAGTCACCTGTAACCAAACCATAAACAACTAAAATTTATTCTCCTAAGGACCAAAATACATCAATGTGACTGCTTGATGATGATTCTTAAGACTTGTATTAACCAAATGACAATTTAAGAGCTTAGGTATTACTATTTCCCCTAGCTATAGGTGTCTTTTCATAGTTGATTTTATTTCACCTTGGTATGATCATGTTTTTAAATCTATGAGCACAATATTCAATGAAAGGTTTTATACCCATACAATAGTGACCCTTCTTAAAATCTCACCAAAATAAACTCACCTCCATTATATGCTTCACTTGATGGATGGCTATAGCATGATGCCTGAATTGGTGCTATAAACCATGTAGCTTCTTTTATGAAATTTTACCTCATATATGTCATTTACATACTTCCATGAGCCCTTTTACACTAAAGGATTTCATCATAACCCTCTTTGGAAAAGACCCTAGCACATGTTTGACTGTGTTTACCTTCTTATTAGGCTTATATGGATTGAGTTCAAGGTCTAATCCTTAAGAAACCTTGACACACATAAAATAACATGATTTGATCCCTAAATTTTTTCCTCAATAAACTTAACAATTCCCTACCTAAGGCCGATGATTTTTAGGCCTTTCTGAGGATAGTTTCCATCCTCTTGGTTGCACCACACTATTTGAGGGTGGTTATAGGTGATCCTTTCTTGATTTTAGGCTTGTTTTAAACTTGAAAAGACTTTTTATCAAATTGATTACTTTAAGTAGTTGTCTCTCTCAAAGTTATTATCTCTTTCCCAATCAAAATTGGCTTCCTTGATAGCTCCTATAAATCCCATCCATATGCAACTAGGCCTCTTACAAGGCACAAGTGTGTAAGATACTTTCATAATGGATGTAGGGTAACATTTATCTTTTGGATAGCTTAGGGTCAAAATAGGATCATCCTTTGGTGAGTATTAATATTCATAAGCTATAAATATTTTATCAAGCCTTAAACTAGCCTATTGCTAGATGAAGCATCATAGGATGCCTCCTACAACACTATAGGTAAGCATTATGACTTGGAATTTGTCTTTATTACTTACACATACTTACTCCTTTACCACTTGATGGGGATAAGACTTATTCATATTATTCCTTATTAAATAGCACCTTAGGTTTTTAACCCTTTAATAAGTCTCTTCAAAAAATTAACTCTAATCAACTCTAGCACCTTTTTTGTTAAATACAAGCCTATATGAATGATTTTGGGGCATTATAGACTATATTTGTGAAGTACAAAGCATCAATATAGGCTCCTATAGGTTATCAATTTTATGATGGAACTTGTATAAAAATTAATAACCTATATAAATGGTCAAAACCCCTTGATATTATTCAAATTATGATACTCCATCGTATAACTACCTATAGATGCTCTTTGTAGTACCATATATATAGACTATGAACTATGCTTGGGCTTGGAGACCATAGTATATCATTACCATTGATCTTAATAGATCCTTTTTAAAATGAAACTCCACATATAAAATGGTTAGAAACCACTAATTCATCTTATTACCTTGTCAAAACTTGGATAGATCATTATCCCCATGGCCATAGGTCACTGTCCCTATAGTGTATATGTTGCAAACTGAGTGCATATTCCTCTTATTCATACTCATTATGACATCCTACTTCATAGTTAATGACAAAGGATTCTCTGATATAGATGAACCTTCATGGCTAGTATTTGACTAATTTGGCTTGTTGTAGGTGTCTAAATTAGTGTCATGATATCAAAAATAGAGGTCTAATTTTCCTTTCTTATCTCCATGGTGGCTTTGTTCTCACACCATGGATTATATTCTTCCACTAGACCTTGAATAAGGCCTCTCTCTCTTCAAATATGAATTGAACCTTTATGGCTACACTTGATTATGTACCTTTTTATAAGTTTCCATTTATGACTATACTTGTGCTTCTCAAGTGATTAATACCCTCTTCTTGTGCTTATGGTGACTTCACTAGGCCCTAGATCTCTTAACAAGCTTTTATGGAATGTATATGGGTGTAAGGGTAGTGAGGGATGGATAAAAATGATGAAATGAGGATGGGGTAACACATGAAATACTGAAAACACAATGATTTGATTGTGGTTGGTAGTGGTATGGGGATAAAAGGGATGGAGGTAAAAAAGAGGGCTAAGAAGTATGGAAAGATAGAGATAAGGAGTATATGTAGACATGAGGACCTAATCATCATTCCACATAACTTTGGATACCATTGAATGAGAGGAAGGGGGTAAACATGAAACATAGTTTTCTTCAAAACCTTAAAATATGTAAAAATTCCTTAAAGAATCCTAAACTAGGCCATTTGAAACACCTTGAGAGCATAACGATAGGCTAAGAAATAGATATATTTTTTAATTTAAAGGTAATACTTTCTTAAAACATGAAATAATGAAATAAAATTATTCCATGGAGTGAAAAATGGAAACTTGAAAATTCATTCTCTTTCTTCAACCATACAACCCTTCTTTTGAAGCCTGTAAATTATAGATTTAGATTGGCTTCTTTTATGAGATTTTATGGAACCTAAATTTCATGAACTAAATATGAAGGATGATAGGACCTAAGTTCCCCAAAGCTCTGACACAACTTGTCAGAATTAAGAGCACACATGATTACCATTGTATAAGCAACTTAAGATTGTGGAAATAACCAAAAGAACAAATAACTATCAATGAGAAAACACACAGAATATGAGAGGCAACACACAAATGTATTCAACTCATTACAAAGGAAATTACAATAAAGAGATCACACTCTTCTTCCACCTCTATGAGGCTTCCTCCTTAAGGGCTCCAAGTAATCTTCCCACCTGAGTAATCTTCTCTCATAAGTCACAACTAACAACTAAACACAAGCTGATGTTCACCTCATTGTACACCTATACAACCGAGTACAAACCAGTACTCCAAGTAGATCTCACCATGATCCTGCTCCTAATGTATTGCTGTCACCTTTGATCTTGCTCCCCCACTGATCCTATTTTGACCCTCACATACACACATCTTTGCAAACCAACCTAATCTTACTCATCACATGTAGATCTCCACCATGATCCTGCAACACCCTACATATCAAACCTGATCTTACATACATGGGGAATCTTACTTGATTCCACCATGGGAAGAACTCTCCAAGTTCCACACTTGGGTTCTACAAGTTCTACATAGTTCTTCACTTAACAATACACCCCATGAGTCTATTATATAGATCTCATGCATACACCTAATTTAGACAAGCAGATCAAAGACTCAAACTGGTCTTTATCATGCAAACTCTATGTTCACTTAACTGACTATTCGTCAATAGCAGTTTTAACCACCATAGGTGACTGACATTAGTCCCTGCCTGACTGGAGATGATTGATGTCGGCCGATCTCCTACTGATGTTAATTTCCTTTTGTGCTCCCCTGACTGACATCGATTGTGGCCTGCCGATGTCGTCAACTGTCAAGCTTCGAAAACCTCCCTATTTGCCTTAGGTGAAGCTTTTAGCTCCACACTCTAACAATCTCCCACTTGGAGATAAACATCTGCACCTATACCTATACCAGTACTCTATCTAACCTGCATCCTGACTTGTATTCCTCTTCAAGCTCCCACTTGAAGATAACCCACCACACTCCTTTTGGTGTTAATCATGTGCATGAATTTCTTCACTCTCAGCTTACCTTCTTCTACCATTGCTATACTCCCACTTAATCAGAAACCCCTATGAATAAACTGTAATCAACACACACTAACTAGATCTGGGCCATCTATTAGTCAAACTCCCTCTGAGAACATCCAACCTCACTCTGATACCATTTGATAAGACCTAAGTTCCCCAAAGCTCTGACACAACTTGTCAGAATTAAGAGCACACATGATTAACATTGTATAAGCAACTTAAAATTGTAGAAATAACTAGAAGAACAAATAACTATCAATGAGAAAACACATAGAATATGAGAGGCAACACACAATTATATTCAACTCATTACAAAGGAAACTACAATAAAGAAATCACACTCTTCTTCCACCTCTATGAGGCTTTCTCCTCAATGGCTCCAAGTAATCTTCCCACCTGAGTAATCTTCTCTCATAGGTCACAACTAACAACTAAACACAAGCTATTGTTCACCTCATTATACACCTATACAACTGAGTACGAACTAGTACTCCAAGTATATCTCACGACAATCCTGCTCTTGATGTATTGTTGTCACCTTGATCTTGCTCCCCCATCGATCCTATTCTGACCCTCACATACACACATCCTTGCAAACCAACCTGATCTTACTTATCACATGTAGATCTCCACCATGATCTTGCAACACCCTACATATCAAACCTAATCTTACATACATGGGGAATCCTACTTGATTCCACCATGGGAAGAACTCTCCAAGTTCCACACTTGGGTTCTACAAGTTCTACATAGTTCTTCACTTAACAATACAACCCATGAGTCTATTATATAGATCTCATGCATACACTTAATTTATATAAGCAGCTTAAAGACTCAAACTGGTCTTTATCATGCAAATTCCATGTTCACTTAACTGACTATTCATCAACAACAGTTCTGACTGCCATAGGTGACTGACATCAGTCCCTGCCTAACTAGAGGTGACCAATGCCAATCAATCTCTTGCCGATGCTGGTTTCCTTCTATGCTCCCCTGACCGATGTTAGTTGTAGCTTGTTCACACCAGTGACTATCAAGCTCTGAAAACCTCCCTATTTGCCTTAGATGAAGCTTTTAGCTCCACACTCTAACAATCTCCCACTTGGAGATAAACAGCTACACCTGTACCTATACCAATACTCTATCTAATCTACATCCTGACTTGTATTCCTCTTCAAGCTCCCACTTGAAGACAACCCACCACACTCCTTATGGTGTTAATCATGTGCTTGAATTTCTTCATTCTCAGCTTACCTTCTTCTACCATTGCTATACTCCCACTCAATCAAAAACCCCTGTGAGTAACCTATAATCAACACACACTAACCAGATCTGGGCCATCTGTTAGTCAAACTCCCTCTAAGAACATCCAACCTCACTCTGATACCATTTGATAAGACCTAAGTTCCCCAAAGCTCTGACACAACTTGTCAGAATTAAGAGCACACATGATTAACATTGTATAAGCAACTTAAGATTGTAGAAATAACCAGAAGAACAAATAACTATCTATGAGAAAACACACAAAATATGAGAGGCAACACACAATTATATTCAACTCATTACAATAAAGAAATCACACTCTTCTTCCACCTCTGTGAGGCTTCCTCTTCAAGGGCTCTAAGTAATCTTCCCACCTGAGTAATCTTCTCTCATAGGTCACAACTAAAAACTAAACACAAGCTATTGTTCACCTCATTGTACACCTGTACAACTGAGTACAAACTAGTACTCCAAGTATATCTCACCATGATCCTACTCCTGATGTTTTGGTTGTCACCTTGATCTTGCTCCCCCACCAATCCTATTCTGACCCTCACATACACACATCCCTGCAAACTAACCTCATCTTACTTATCACATGTAGATCTCCACCATGATCCTACAACACCCTACATATCAAACCTGATCTTACATACATGGGGAATCCTACTTGATTCCACCATGGGAAGAACTCTCCAAGTTCCACACTTGGGTTCTACAAGTTCTACATAGTTCTTCACTTAACAATACAACCCATGAGTCTATTATATAGATCTCATGCATACACTTAATTTAGATAAGCAGCTCAAAGACTCGAACTGGTCTTTATCATGCAAACTCCATGTTCACTTAACTAACTATTCATCAACGACAGTTCTAACTGCCATAGGCGACTGACGTCAGTCCCTGCCTAACTAGAGGTGACCAATGCCAGTTGATCTGTTGCTGATGCCGGTTTCCTTCTATGCTCCCCTGATCGATGTCAGTTGTGGCCTGTCAACACCAGTGACTATCAAGCTCCAAAAACCTCCCTATTTGCCTTAGGTGAAGCTTTTAGCTCCACACTCTAACAATCTCCCACTTGGAGATAAATAGCTGCACCTGTACCTATACCAATACTTTATCTAATCTGCATCCTAGCTTGTATTCCTCTTCAAGCTCCCACTTGAAGACAACCCACCACACTCCTTGTGGTATTAATCTTATGCCTGAATTTCTTCATTCTCAACTTACCTTCTTCTGCCATTGCTATACTCCCACTCAATCAGAAACCCCTGTGAGTAACCTGTAATCAACACACACTAACCAGATCTGGGCCATCTGTTAGTCAAACTCCCTCTGAGAACATCCAACCTCGCTCTGATACCATTTGATAGGACCTAAGTTCCCCAAAGCTTTGACACAACTTGTCAAAATTAAGAGCACACATGATTACCATTGTATAAGCAACTTAAGATTGCGAAAATAACCAGAAGAACAAATAACTATCAATGAGAAAACACAGAGAATATGAGAGGCAACAGACAATTGTATTCAACTCATTACAAAGGAAATTACAATAAAGAGATCACACTCTTCTTCCACCTCTGTGAGGCTTCCTCCTCAAGGGCTCTAAGTAATCTTCCCACCTGAGTAATCTTCTCTCATAGGTCACAACACATAGCTAACACAAGTTGTTGTTCACCTCATTGTATACCTGTACAACGAGTATGAACCAGTACTCCAAGTAGATCTCACCATGATCTTGCTCCTGATGTATTGCTGTCACCTTGATCTTGCTCCCCCACCGATCCTATTCTGACCCTTGCATACACACATCCCTACAGACCAACCTGATCTTACTTATCACATGTAGATCTCCACCATGATCCTGCAACACCCTGCATATCAAACCTGATCTTACATACATAAAGAATCCTACTTGATTCCACCATGGGAAGAACTCTCCAAGTTCCACACTTGTTATACAAGTTCTACATAGTTCTTCACTTAACAATATAGCCCATGAGTCTATTATATAGATCTCATGCATACACTCAATTTAGACAAGCGGCTTAAAGACTTGAACTAGTCTTTATCATGCAAACTCCACATTCACTTAACTGACTATTCATCAATAGCAATTTTGACCACCACAGGTGACTGACGTCGGTCCCTACCTGACTGGAGGTGACCGACACCGATTGATCTCTTATCAATGCCAGTTTCCTTTTGCGCTCCCTTGACCGACATCTGTTGTGGCCTACTGATGTCAACGACTGTCAAGCTCTGAAAACCTCCCTATTTGCCTTAGGTATCCTATGCCTGAATTTCTTTATTCTCAGCTTACCTTCTTCTGCCGTTGCTATACTCCCACTCAATTAGAAACCCCTATGAGTAACCTGTAATCAACACACACTAATCAGATCTGGGCCATCTGTTAGTCAAACTCACTCTGATACCACTTGTTGGGGATCAACCAACAATTTGATTACACTTATGAAAGCAATAAACACATAATTAAATCAGATATATAAGTAACTAGAATGATAAATAACAAAGAATAAGAGATACAAGAAACCACCCTAAAAACTTGTATTAAACTCTTTACAGAATGAATACAATTGAAGAAACTTCTTTTCTTCCACACCTCTCTCAGATGTACAGATCTCTCTCTAGATCTCTTTCCTTCAAGAGCTCTCTCTCTCAAGTACAATCAACTCCAACAACTTGGAATGATTCACCTATACAATTCTATACTATTCTTTCTCAACATACCATTACAATAAGCTAAGAAGATCTAATTTTACATATAGAATTAGGAGACTTGAGCATCCATTTACAACCAATAGTTAAGCCTCTCTAAAAATAGTCTTACTAATAATAGAGACGCAGACTTAAGACTATGACTTAATCTCATCATGAAAACACAAGGTTTTGTCCTCAGAAATAGCTCTCTAGATGCACAAGTAACTGACGTCAGTTCCTACCTACTTGCCTATGATCAACGTCGGTTGATCCCTACTGACGCTGGCGTCTCCTGAACTACTCCTAACCGACATCGGTCACTCCTGACCGATGCCGGTGACTGTGTAAACCTACAACTGTTAAAATGTGCTCCTTGGTGAAGCTTTTAGGTTCCACACCTTAAAAAATTATACCATGGAGAGGTATATTAAGTTCTAAATATTCTAGAACAATTTGATTTTCCTTGAAAATCTACCCAGGTGAGGAGAAACTAAAGAAAACTAGTTGCCTTTCTGGTTGTAAGGATGTATAAAATTATCTGATTTCAACTAGATGGTTCATGATCATAGAGAATCAAATTTAATATCCACTTGATCCATTAGGAATACCTATAAGTATAGTTTCTTCACCCCAAATTTAAAACCCTCACTCTCCTCCAGTAAATTGTACCATCAGTAAACTCACAAACATGTGCTTTTGTGCAAAGTAGGAAAATATTAATAAAGGACTGGTTTTGGGCATGTCATGAATCCAATTGCCATAAAAATTATAATGATTCTTCACCATTCCTTTTTCTTGAAATTACTTGCCCTATATGTATGGAAACCATACAAATTTTGTGCTATTGCTTGAAAAATGAAGGAAAATAGCCATATTTTGGCCTTTCAAAGCCAACTTAAGTGTCTCCACCACCAATTTAGAATATTTGAGAAATATTACATGTCATAACATGTAAAATACACTTTATAACCTTTTTTCATGCCTTAAACATGGAAATTGGCACGTGTAAGGGTAGTAAGGGGTCTTTTCGACCTAGATTAGCATATCAAATGACCTTTTCAATTCTTGTAACTTTAGATTTATAATAAAATCATAATTTTTAATATGTTAAAATCCTTTTTGAAATGATAATGATCCTTTTTCAATCCATTTTTTTAAATTTTAGACCAAAATTTGTGTTTTTAGGCCACAATTCACTGATTTAACCAACTGTAAAGGGATATTAACCATATTTAGGAAGGTTTTGCATTTTAGGGGTAGTAATTTGGACTTGACATGCTAAATTACTAACAAATAAAATACACAAGATATATGTGGAAATATTTAAATGTGCATGGAAAAACCATGAGGCAAATTGTAGTTTCTAGACTTCTTATTACTTTAGAAACAACCTCCTCTCACAAATCTTCCTCTCCCTAGAAATAATTTTACAATGATTACATGCAAAACATACAACACATACAAGCTTACAAATCATTCAAGTTTTAACCTCCAAGCACAAAAACTAGTTACAAAGTAAAGCTTGCTTCAAGAATGCAAATCATAAAGTGAGAGTGATTATTTTATAATATTTATGAGAGAGAGAGAGAGAAGAGGGAAAGAGAAACATCATGTGGGGCCAAAAAATGTGCCACACTCCTAGTGGGTGCACTAATGATCCTTAGTGTAGTGTCTACCACTTGTGCAGAGTCTAAAAAAAAAGTGGAATTACTTTAGATAAAGTGACCACTACTTCCATGTGATAATTTATTGTTGTCTTCCACCCAACCACTAAAGTCAAAAGATGATAAATCATCTTTTGAATTTATCCAAACACTTAGATAGTATAGCTTCCATAAAAATTCACCCCACACCCACTTATTTCAATCACACCTACCCATTTCCATCACTAAAGTCAACCCTATGGGCCTTAGTGGAGTATTTCACCCCACATGCCACCTCATAATGAATATTACTTACCACCTCATCATTGTGAATTGTTCTTACCACCTCATCACATGAATAGTATCTACCAAATCATCACATAAATAGTGACTTAACTTTTTAATATTCTCCCACTTGAAGTAAATATTCAATATTTACAATCCCTGAGTATTCCATCATCCAACTCCATCAATGTTCATTGTTTCCTTATCACAACTTTGAATATCCCAAAGAAGTTTTTCACCACTCAAAATTCTTTGCCCTAACTAGATTTATCAACAACTTTTTAGTATTGTTTTTAGTGTCTATCTTCTTCAATAGGATTCTACCATCCTTAACCATGCTCTTCAGGAAGTAGTACTTGATGTCAATATGTTTTGTGTGATCAAGAAATGTTACATTCTTCACCAAGTGAATTACACATTGACTATCACAATGCAAATTAATCCTACCCTACATCTCCATGAAGTCTTACAATAATCACTCTAATCATATTACCTCCTTAAAAACTTTATTTGTAGCCACACACTCTACTTTGGTGGTCAGTAAATCCACTAGTAATTTCAACTTAGTATCACAACTTATAGCTCCACCAACAAGAGTAAAAACATATCTTGTAGTGGACTTTCATCCATCCCTATAACCACAAAATCTCAATCTATAAAACTTGTTATCTATAAATATTATCATCTATATTATATTGTATCATCTAAAGTGACTTTTATATATTTGAATCCACTTTCAAAAACTAATGCTCATTTTTAATATTCACCATGAACCTGCTCATAATTCCCATTACTTGCGAAATATCTGATATAGTGATCACCATGGCATACATGAGTCCTCCCATTGTTGATTAATATGACACATCAAAAATTTTGGTCTTATCATACTCTATTATAAGACATTTCTTAGAAGACAACTTAAAATGTGTAAGAAGTAGGTTACTAAATTGTTTAGCATTCTGGATATTAAACCATTATACAATCTTCTCAAGATATGTCTTCTAGGATAACCATATATTCCTTAATTTCCTATACATGTGCATCTTCATCCCTAATATTTGGTTTGATAATCCTAAATCATTAATCTCAAACTTCCTATCCAATTAAGCCTTCAAATCATTGATCTTCTTCATGTAAGGGCTTCTAACCAACATGCGATCAACATATAGAATCAATATTATAAAGCTCGTATCATTGAACCTTTTATGGTATGAAAAATGATCTAATTCACTTCTACTAAAGCTTTGGCTCTTTATGAAGGTGTCAAATTTACTATACCACATTTGAGGTGCCTAATTCAACCCATACAAAGATATATTCAATTTAGAAATAATTACTTTTTACCTCTTTATTCATCGCCCTCAGGTTGATCCATATATATATATATATATATATATATATATATATATATACATACATGACCATGTAAGAATATTATTTTCACATCAAGTTGCTCTGGTTATATATTATATGTCACTACAAGTGTAAGTAACATTCTGATAGGAGTTAAATTCATAAAATGAGAGAAGATTTCATTAAATTCAATACCTAACTTTTACACATAGCCTTTTACAACCAACCAAGCCTTATATCACTCCCACATCCCATTACCATTCCTCTTCATCTTGTATACCCTCTTGTTCCCAACCAAATTTATTCCATGTGTGAGATGCATAATCTCCTATGTTTCACTATTATTAAGATCTATCACTTCATCCTCCATGTCTTTCTTCCATTTTCATTAGGGTAAATTTAGATATAAAATGGGCTTCCTAAGAAATCATATAAATTTAAAATATATTTAACTATAAATGAATAAAAAACTTAACTACATGAGTTAAGTGGGGTCAAATCTTTATTTAATAAATCCATAAAATATTTTTCTAGGATACTTTCTATATTTTTATATAATTTTTGAGTTAGTTTATCTCTCACAAGTCAAACTCAAACTTATGTCAAACTTATATTTCTAAAACTTAAAATTGTTAATTTTCTATATGTAAAAAAATAACATTATACATATTTTTTATTTATATTTTATTAATAAAATTGATATTTCTAAATTAGTAAATTCTTTAATATTTCTAATTAAGAAAACTCATCCACGTCATGTTATGAATCCATCTCCTTAATCACTCAACTATATCCACATATATGTGGGCTTGTGTTTTGGTTTATTTTAATTTTTTACTTTATTTATTAGAAATAAGATCTTCTAAATTATATTGAATAAAAGTATGAAGTATTCGGTTGCATGCCTGCAGATAAAAATAAGATATTATATGGGGAAACAAAAATTCTAGAATATTGGTTGTTCTATCTATATTCAATTTATGAAATTTCTTTTATACAATTATGAATTGTATTACTATTCTCTTGCACATTTTTCATGGATTTGGGAATCAAAGAGGGTCATTGTTTTGAGGGAGCTCCTAAGGCACAATTTTTTTATTTCATGATGTATGAAAATATGCATGAGGACATCTAGGCTAAGCTTTCATTTCTTGTTCTTGTTAATAATATTTTTTTCAATTTTCATTCATATTATCAAATATTTGGTATAATATTATTTTTCTTATATTATTATTTGTAAAGTGAATACTAAAGATGCGAGAATAATAGGTCATATGATGACTTTTGACTATTATTAGGGTTTATAGACTATATAATGGTTTTCAAGGGTTTAATGCATATTATTTATATATTTTTAGGGAGTTTTTAAAGAGTGAATAAATCTTTAGTGCAATGATTTTAGGGGGGAAATAAAATTGCCTTGGATTCTCTGACTATGACTTGTTGAAGGTGTCATAGTCTAGTTAAATTAATTTATAAGTTGTAATATTTTAATATTTCATGTTAAAATTGACTATAATAATATTATTATTTAAATTAATGTGTATGTTAAAGCTAACCAAAGCAATATAATATTTAATTAATAAATAACAGTTGAATTTATTCATACACCAAGGGAAAAAAAGTATTATCTATAAATTATTCATATTAATTTTATTTGTTGAAAAAATATTTAAAATTTCTTTCACAAATATGATTTTTTCATAATTTTTGTAATTATGGTATTTCATATAGTCATGTTTCATTAAGACATTTGATTAAATATTTCATGAACCTTATTAACAATTATATATAAGGTGTGGTTGATTTACCAATAGACATTTTTTGAGTGAATTATTATTATGAAGTCAAAATTTTGTTAAGTTAATGAGCCTTCTCAATGGATTCAAATAGTAGTCAAATTCAAATATACACCTTTATCTAGTGCTAGATGGGTATCTAGCCTGTCTCATTGAAGATGAGGAATTTTTTATCATATATGGACCTACTGGTTATTTTGAAGCATTATAAACACTATCATGACTCCATTGATAATTTACTTGAATGCCAAATCAACTTAAAATAAATTCTTAGTTATTTTCATATTTATCAAGTAAAATTGAGAACATATTTTGTTATGTTTCATGCCTATTCAGACTTTTCAAAGGCTCTTAAATCACCTAAAATAAACATTGTTGTGTCTTCCAAATTTACAATATCCAATTAAGATATGCCAAAATCCCATTCAGGTTTATCACTAGCACTAAAATTGATTTGAATAGGGGTTGAGGCTATTTGAAACAAATAAGAGTTAATCAAGCTTTACGACTATGTTTACAATTGTGAAATGAATTGACTTATTTAAGACCTATTTACTTTTGAATTCTACCCATAACTATGAAGTGAGATTACCAAACTAAATATATATTTAGGGTTATCATACCCAATTTCCATTACATGAAGATAATGAAAATATAATTCATTATGATTGAAAATATAATCACCCACTTATCTTGAGATTTTAAATATTATTTAGTAGAATATGTTTGTTTTGTGGTAATAATTTTAAGGACATGATGTGTAATAGGGTTTGAGAATGTGCAAAGATTGGGATGGATTTTATGTCCAAAATATGATGGCCAAAAGTCCTTTTTCAGTGTTTACAAGTCATTGATATTCAATAAAAATGAAATTACAAAGGCATTTATAGGATCTAAAAAAAAAATAAGAGCCCTAACTATGAAGTGATAGGGAGGTACAAAAAGCATTATTTTACCATATATAATGGCTCTATCACAATAGTTTTAGAGGTAGCATCCCCCTTCATGTGTGTGTGTGTGTGTGTGTGTGTGTGTGTGTGTGTGTGTGTGTGTGTGTGTGTGTGTGTGTGTGTGTGTGTGTGTGTGTGTGTGTGTGTGTGTGTGTGTGTGTGTGTGTGTGTGTGTGTGTGTGTGTGTGTGTGTGTGTGTGTTTTATATTATATTAAAAATAAAATAGAGCTTATATTTTACTTTTCAAGTGAAGAGAAATTTTGCCACATCTAATGTAAAATTGTCAAAATTTGTTTTGGTGTTGTTGTGAAATCTAGATTAGATCAGACTTTTATGATGGGTTTAGTTATAATTGTAGATTAGATGAGTGGTGAAAATGATTCATTCTAACTAATGTTATTGGAAAGCTGCAATGACATGAATATGACAAAACCTATCTAGTTATGATTAGATTGATAGATTTTTTCCATGTTAAAGTTGGTGATATTTGTCGTTCTATAGACTTAGATAAGATTGTTTTCATAATCATAATTCTAAAATTTTCAAGTCATTATTAATTGCCTACCTAGTTATTTTTGGCTTTGGATTACCTTAATCGGGCTCACATGGTGTTGTTAGTGTTATATTCCATTTTTAGACTGGAGTGGCTCAATCCCAATGAATTGAGTTGATTAATCAATAATTTTCCCCAATGTCATCATGAATTGACCCAATCAAAGTGTTGTATAACTAGTTTGTCTCAACTGAGACCATTCTAAATTTGATTGTCAAGTAGCATTATTTGAATCATTGGCCTATTCAAATACCATTGTGAGATTTATTCTCTAATTAGTACTGAGTAAAATGTTTTTTGTCTTAGAGATCACTTGGACAAGAACATTTTTTTGATTACAAAGCATCGATCAAGTTGTAATGGCATTCTAATAAGTGATAGTAACCCTTGTTATAGCTATGAAACTTTGTTAATAAATGTATAAACCAATTTATGTTTGAAACACCTAACATATAAAGAAAAATTTTAGTTGACTATCCAAGACCATTCCAAATTCAAACACCAACACACACACACACACCCAATTAGAATTTGAGTCTCATGTAATTAAAGATGAATCTTAAAAGGAATGCTCACTATCCTATTTAGGAAATAACCCCTGAATACTATTATCAAATATCAAATGAATGCATCAAGACTAAATCATGTTGTAGATGCAAAGAATCATACCACATTTTTAAAATCCTAGTTTAGATGCTGAATAGTATGGTCAAAACCAACTTGTACCATATAAGCATGCAGTCGATGTCACTCTACAATTTTTTTGGTATCAATGCACTTCTATAAAATAGAACCATAAGTATATGCATTGGGTGGAATGTGTTGCATGTAAAAATAAAAATACCTTCTATAATAATTGAATAAAAAAATAAAAAATCTTTAAACTTTCAATTTTAAAAAATAATGGAATAAAATAAGTAAGGTTATCTTTAACTAGGTGATATAGTTTAATTTTTATATAATAAATAAAATTTATTATATTATTGCTTTACCTTAAGGGATGAAGTCATATTTTAAGTGTTTTTATTTTTTTTCATATGTCATATTTTTTATTTTTTATTTTTTATTAGGAATATGTTTAATTTAAATTTCCTCTAATGTCTACATTCTCAAATTCTCTAGCTTCTTGAACTGAACTAGGTTCACCCTCATCAATTAACAAAGCAAAAGAAGATTATACATTTTTGGAACCATGTTCGTATGAGTGGATCTTATAAATTGTGTTTGATGTACTTGGTGCTCTTCTTTCTACTCTGAATATTCAACATAATTCTTTTCATTATCTTCTTCTTGAACTACTTCAATAGCTATAATTTTAGGTGTCTTTTGTACGTCTTTCCTTTGCATTAATTTTTTATTAAACACAACATATTAACTAATAATAATGTTATCATATGTAGGATCCCACAACCTATACCACCTCACTATATCTCCATAACTAATAAAAATATATTTTCTTGATTTCAAATCAAGATTGGACCTTGTTTATTTAGGCACATGGGAAAATACTTCACAACCAAGTATACATAAATCAAAATAATCAACTAGCTTACCATATCAAACATCCTATAGAGTTCTTCCATCTAATGTAGCCATAGGTGTTCTATTAATAAGATAAAAAATAGTATTAACAACATCTACCTAGAATCCATTATTCAGTTTTGATGCACTCAACATGCTTTTTACACTCTCCATGATAGTGTAGTTCATGAACTCATTAACACCATTCTATTATGGAGTATGAAGGATAGTCTTATGATGCCTAATTATTTCCTACATAAAAAAATAATCAAACTCTTTAGAGAAATATTTTCATCTATTATCATACCTGAGACATATAATAGATTCACCCAAACCATTCTCTACATGTGCTTTAAATTATTTAAACTTATCAAAATATTTTGATTTCTTTTTCAAAAAATACACCTATACTCTTCTAGAATAATCACCTATAAATGTTATAAAATAAGTTCTACCATTTATAAACTGAGTAGGGACAGGTCCAAAAATATTTGAATGGATAAGTTTCAATAAATTAAAATATTTACCTTTGCTTGTAGTAAACGTAACCATGTTATATTTACCAAAGATAAAGTTCTCAAAATAGTCTAAATCATAAGACTTAATTCCATCTATCATACCTAGGTCATGAAATATTTTCACTAATTTTTCACTCATGTGTCCAAAGCATTGATGCCATAGCATAACAACATCCCAAGCATTCTTTGGTGTTGTTGTTGCTATAGTACTTATCATTGAATCTTTGCATAGTCAGTATGGGGAACCATAGATTCTCCTTTTGCTAACACTAGGGCTCCTTTAGTTATTGTAAATTTATCATTATCAAAGGTACAATAATACCATAACTCAACCATCATCTTTATTTAAATCATATTCTTGTTCAAATTAGGGATATCACATACATATTTTAATATTATGAATCTGGTATCATCCATCTTAATCCTTATAACCTCTCTTCCAATAATATCTAAAGGATGATCATCACCCAAATAGACTAGCCCTCTACTATATGCTTGATATAGGATAAACCAACATCTATGTGGAGACATGTGAAAATATGCTCATGAGTCAAACACCTAGGCATTTGAAAGTGATCTATTATTACTAAGGTAGAAAGTTCATGTGTTATCACTTCCTCTAAATCTACTATGGTGGCCTCAATTGGAGGTGGATTTTGATTTCCATCCTTCATTTATTTATTTAGTTGTTTGTAATCCTTTTTCAAGTGTTTTAATTTTAAGATAATGCCAAAACTTCATTTTCCACTTTAATCCTCTTTACTCTGATCTAGATAGTGATCTCATAGGTAAGGCTTCATTACGAAAGGATGAACAAGAAGAATTTATTTCATATCCACTCCAAGCAAATCCACTAGCACATCATCAAAATTAAAATCTATAGATAATGAATTACTAATGACCATCACCAAATGATTCCAACTATCAGGGACTGAACATAATAAGGTGATTACTTTATCTTCATCCTCCATCTTCAAAAATGGGGACCAAATCACTAATAAGAGTGTTGAACTCATTTAGATGATAAAAAATAGATGAACTCTTTTCCATCCTCAAGATGTATATTTATTTATTTATTTAAGAACACTTTATTTATTATTGACTTTATCTAATAAATCTTATTAAGCTTATCCCATAACTCTTCTATGATCTTCTACATAAAAACATTGAAGAGAACAAAATATACAAGGCAAATTTGGATTGTATAAGTTGATTTCATGCCCATCTTGATACCCTCTTCATCTGTCATGCTACAGAGTTTGCATTTAATACATTTTAAGGATAGATCTTGGTCATTATACACCAAGAGATCCTCCACCTTCATCTTAGATAAAGAGAAATTCCTACCATCAAAATTTTCTATCTAAAACTTGGTTACTCTTCCTATCATTTTAGTATCTCCCACTTACACAAAGCTCCCTTGTAACACAAAACCCTCAAATAAGAGTTTTTTAAAGAACCTACTTATGATACCAAATGTTAAGAAAAATATGAATTTTTCAAAGAGCTATTCCAAGCATATGTGAATTTTTTATCTTCTACTCTTGTTTATCCTACACAAAATTTAAAAAGGTTAGTAATAGTTCTTAAAAAGTATTTATTAAATCTTTGATTTAATAATTAATTAATATTCCATGTAAGAATTATGGTGGGTCCCTTCTTTGGTTGAGTTGTTTTATCAAAAAAATTAATTATTTTATTTATAAAATCATAAAATACTTATTTTACATGCATTTAATATCTTTATTTTAAAAAATATAATTAATTAAATATGCTTTAAATCCTACAACCTGCATGTGAAGTCCTATATTGGATAAAGGAAAGTGAGCTAGTGTAATTTTGGATAACTCTTGTTGATCCAAGGTCTTGAGTTCAAATCCACATCCCAATATACTTTTTGTTCAAATATAATTTATTTTATTTAAAAATAACTAATTATAAGTCCTTTTGTTAAGTTATCTAGTCTCTCATGTGTGAATCATGCAATGCATTCGACACTTCCAAAACCTTTTGACTTGTCAATTTTTTTGTCAAAGATGGTCATGTGACTAGTCAGTATTTAGGTTTTAACACATTTTATACACATCAAGATGGTCTAATGTTTGATTTGAAGCTTAATAATATGAATTTTAGTGTATAACCTATCTTTTGACACTTACGACTTTCACCCTTATTGTGGTTCATTGTGTTTCTTGAATCATTTTGCAATCAAATAAGTTTTTAGTGTTGTTTACTCACTAGAATATCTTTCTAATTTCAAAATTAACTATAAAACATATAATTTTTTTCTAAGCCTTTTTTACTCAGTTTAGTGTGAAATGTAAACTAGTAATGTAAATTTTTAAAATTCAGGGCTTTGCCTAATTTTTTGCTAGATAAATATCAAATGTTAGATGGGTCAAACTGTAATATTTACAAAATTTAGATTAAAATTGAGTTTATAGCTCAAAAATTATGGATTATTATTTTAATATTGGAAAAATTGGTTTTTTAGAAGGGACCCTACCAAGTACATGAATTAAGTAGGCATGGACATAAAATCCTAATAGAGGAATAAAGCCTACAAAAAAGAACAAAAAGATTCCTAAAGCAATAAAAAACAACAAAACTTGCAATATGGTTAGAGAGTGAAGAAAAAAAATTCAACTATCACCCTTTTTATACATTTTATTTTTGATATATAAGGGTAACTTTTAGAGTATCCATATATTTATTACATTTTTTTCCCCTTTGGTTACTCATAAGGGCCCAATCTCCACCCTCCCATGAATTTAGTATAATTGGAGTGGATATTTCAAGTGAATTAGTAGATTTAGGTGATTCTAAATATTTTATCTTAATAAAATACTTAATTTAGTTTTAATTGAAGGCATGTGATCCACTACAATGTCCTTAGAGGAAATCAGTAAATTTTATGAATCTGATTTCTTCCCTTGCAAAGTGTGATCTTCTTTTATCTTCATACTTGAGTCATCATTCAGAACTAGAGCAATAACCTCATTATTTTCTTCGCTTTATTATAATTATTGTATGGTGATATGTTAATGGCCAATGTCCTTCCACAAAGAGTTTTTATTTATATGTTTAAGGTTAGGACAATCATTAACCAAATGTCTAGTTTACAAACATCTGAAGGGTAAATCTTCATAGTCTAATGGTTGTACTGAGGTTTTGTTTTGACTATCAATTCTATTTTAGTAGGTAATTATTTTCTGATGTTTACATTGAATAAATTATAACATAGGTTTCACAGATCCCTTCTAGAGTATTGGGATGAACACCCTAATATTTTCTAGTAGATTCTACTATGGTTGATAAAATATTAAAATCCCAAAATTAAAGAGGTAGATTGGGTATTCTAATCAAAATAGGTTTTTTGTTGAAAATTTTAGTGTATGGATTGAAACTATGGTCCCATGTCTTGGGCATAAGAAAATGATTCCCCCATTCCCAATAGTATTCATCAGAAGTTGCATGTTTATCCTCAACTAAATTAAAAATCAAAATGAAAAATCCTTTAACCAAAGGATAAATTTGAATCTTACCTTTTACCAAATCTTTCCATTCCTTTAAAATCCATTCATGTATTTGACACAGACTCACCTAGATGCCTATGAATTGGAAAATCATTCTATGAGTGGATAATAGTTCTTCCCTTTCCTCAACAATTATCAGCTCCTCTTATTCAAAGGCAATAATGGGATTATCTTTAGTAGGGGATAATCACTCACCCAATATTTTTCTAGAAATAATATTGTGGAGTATTGTTTTTGGAACTAAAAAACCCCCTTTTGAGATAAATGTCATGACCAAGCTTACTAATGCATTAAATAGAAATCACAAGTAGCTATGTTGATTATCTTGAGGAGTGTAACGCATGAGTACTTACTCTATATTGGTAATAAAGAATCACTTGGTGACGCTTTATAATTCCTTGATTTTATGCATGATGGCACTCATATTTAAAAAATTGTCAAGAATGAAATACGAACATCATTATTTTACATGCTGCCTTGTTTGCTTCTAATAAAAATGAATATATTTTAGATAGTGGTGTATCACATCATATTATTTTATATGTTACCAAACTCAAGAAAAAATTGTTATCCTTTTTTCTACTTATGAATGATAATTTCTATTAAAATTCAATTTGATTCTCTAATTGCTAAAGGAATTTAAAAAAATGGATTATATATGTGTTTCTCTTCTTTTGCATTCTCTCTTTCATCACAAAGTATTAATGAATCTCAATTTTAACATGAAATATTAGGTCATGTTATATTTAGGTGCTTATATAATTATAATCATGATCTTATGGTTGGCCTTCTTTATATTCTTGGTCATCACAAAGCTTGTGTGAGTTTCTTACATGGTAATGAACACACAAAACCTTTTAAGCTATCCATAGTGATGTTATAAGACCTCTAAAAGTTTCTTCTATTAATGGTTCTTTATTCTCTTAATTTAAAGATAACGATTAAATTGATAATGTATTAATTACAATAGTATTAATTATAAAAACCATTTAGTTTGATTATTTAAAAATGCTAATTAAAATTATAATGTAATGGCTATTTTGGTCTTAGATGAGAAATCAAAGAAAACATTTAGACATTATATTTTCAATTCATATGAGTTAACATTGAAATACATTATATGCATTACATTGTCATTCATTTGACAAAATTATCATATTTAGTTATTGCATTTCATAAAAATATTGTAACTATAAATAAATGATATTTTGTGTTTCAATTTTTATCATGATTTCATTTGATAAGATGAGAAAGTTCATGATAACATGTTTAGATACTTTGATTTGATAAGTAGAGCAAGTTTGTGCTAACATTTTTAGATACTTTCATTTGATAAGTAGATATATTTTATGCTAGCATGCTTACATAATATCATTTTATTTTTTTATGATTTGATTGTGTATGTTAACACACTTAAATGATTCATTTTATGATAAGGTGTGTTATGAAATGAAAAATGTATAAGATGTTTGTATTGGCTCCTCATCATTTAATTTAATGAGTTTTATATTAATACATATCTAAAATTATTTATTTTATTCTTATTTTTATTTGATTGTATGATTTCATCATGTTAAGATTATTCATATTTTATTTATGAGGGTTTACATACCTTATTTTTATAATAGATGCAGTTTTATATCATTAGAAAATTATAGAAAACATATTAATATTGCAATGTTTTTTGTTAAGACTCAAATTATAATATGTGTTATTACTAATAAGATATCTAATGTTTGGATAACTTAATATCAGATTATTAATTAGAATTTAGTATGTTCTTCACATGCCATTTGGGGACACTCATATTATCATTATTTGAGATGTCTAATAATGAATTTCATACAATAATTTATAAGTGTCATTATCTTAGTAATCAAGTAGTGAACGGGTTTGCCTAAAACATGACTTGATTTTTAAAAGTATGCTTTACCATAGATAAATATATGTCATCTTTTATATTTATGTATTTATTTATTGTGATGCTAACCATACTATGGTATCATGAATCTAATTATAGATATGTTTTTAAGTTTTATGTCGGTGTCAAAGTTGTATATCCTTGGTAAAACATCTAGTGCAACAATGAAAAACTAATCATATTGAAGTTCATGTCCATTTTATCTAAGAGGAGGTCCTCAATGGTGATATAATGTTTTTTCTTATGGATGAACAAGTTGCAGATTATTGGTATGTTATTTTAGTTAATGTCAAAAAGGTACATAATGTAAAGGCATAATGGTCATTGATGTCAAAGATATATCCTATCAAGGTTGATTCCAAGGTTGATGTCAAAGGTGACTAAGGATAAATGGCAGTATGTGATATGTCAAGGAACATAATAATGTTGCATTGATGAGAATTATGATAAGTGGTGTAAGCATGGAAGGTACAGGTCATGGAAGATGTTTGAAGACCATTAATGTCTGCATAGAAAGCCATGTGACAAGATACATTTTAAGGCAAGAGATAATTTTAAGGAAATATATAATTTGAATACAAGAGATAATTTAAAGGAAACTAATGTCTTATAGTTACATAAAGGCATAGGTTAAGGTGTCAAAGGTGTTTATGTATATGGAAGAAATATGTATAATCATATGGAGCTTGGTCATGTGGTTTTAGGTCTGTATGAGGTTATGGAAGATTATTATCATAAAAAATATAATGGTATAATGATATGAGTGTGCTTTAATGTCATATATCTTCTTGGTCAATGTTTTGTTGAGGTCAAGAAATGGAAGGAATAGGTCAAGGCATTAAGTGCATTGAAAGCTTGAGTCTAATCATGGCATTGTATAGGTATGAGCTAGTGGCATGGTGAAGTGAATGAGATTTGGAAAGTGAGAAGTTGTTTGTGATTGTATGGGATTGTGAGTTAGGTGTATTATCCTTAAAAAGTGTTATAAGGTGGGTCTTTGAGTGTAAGGCATTCTATCATAGTTTATACTTGGACCTTGCCTAGCTTAATTAGGTATCATGATCTCTTTTCAAGGTAAGTGAAGTATGTATGGATTTATTTAATCATGATATAGGTTTTATGGAATGATATTGAGATGTTTATCATGATAATGAGGTCTTAAGAGCATGGAAAGAGGCATGAAGTTCAGTGTAAGACCTAGTAAGGTATGAAGACTATGGTGTAGAGAGAGTGTAGACTAATGGGGTATCAAGATCAGTTTCCAAAAAAAGTATGATTTTATGATCATTTAAAAAGGTGATTCAATTTGTTTTAGGCATGTGCATGAAGTTTTAGGTTCTACTTTGGAGGACAAGGCATGAAACATTATTTGGAGGTCTTTTAAGTGCTCAAAATGAAGGGTTCTCAACCCGAAAAGGATTTTATTTTTATCTTAAACTTGTAAAAAATTTGAATGTGAATTTAATAATCTAATTTTATATGGGTAAGGGTCCTGTCCCAAAATATTAGGTACTAGTTTTTGGATTGAGGGGCTAAGCTTTGTAAACAATTATTAAGACTGAAAACTAGTTTAAACCCTCTTAAAACCCTAATGAAAACTCAATGCTGAATATGTTAATATAAATTGATTAGGATGGATTGATTTATTCAATTCAACTATAATAAATTTTATTTACTCTCTTAGGTACCTCTAGTGTTATTTATTAAAGAGAGGAGAAAGAAAATATTGAGTTACAAACTTGTTTATGAAGAAGTTGCTATAGAAATCAAAATTTGCATTGGAAATAATAATAAAATGGATGGATAAAGAAGGTAGAGAATAATTTTTCATTTAAATTATGTTTAATGGACATATTCTATCCTCAAGTGTTCTAAACTAGTCATCCAAGTTAGTTAGTCATTAACAAGCCTAATGGTGTAAATAGTGAAAAACCTAGGCAATAGTGAGAAGATGAATTAGAATGTGTTTTCATCATAGAATGATGAAAAAAATTATAAAATATTTTGTAAGGAATTTTAATACATATTAATGTTTTATATAATTTTTTAAGGTTAGTGCATATGGTGAAAAAGTTTCTCACAAGTTGACCTATCTAGTTCAGATAAGATAGTGAGTTAAAGGTCATGAGATTGGTCTAAAAGACTAATATTTACCATTAAAACATATGATATTTATATTATATGATGTTATTTATATATAATATGACCATATAAATGCATCATAAGTCATGTAAAATGTTTATATAGGTGTTTTAGGTCTGAGTCACCATGACTAGTTTTTAAGGTAAACTGTCAGTTCTGAGTGAGTGAGTTGTAGAGATGTTCTTGAGCTATTTTATCTTGAGTGGAAGTGCCTAATTTATTTTTTAATGATAATAAGGTAGTTTATAATTTATATATATAATTTTTTAAACATATTTTAGTGGATTTAGTATATTTTAGCTTCACTTTTGTAAGATAGACTGTTGAAGCACATAGGCCTAATAGGATACTTTGTCCTATAAGATGTTTCATGTATGAACATAAGACAAAGGTATAACCATGAATGGAGGAGGATAGTATACGTATATTTATAATAAATTTAATTTTTTTCATTTGTTGGATAAATCCATCTGGGCCTAAAATAATCATGTTTTGGCATTAAGAGATAAAACTAATGTGATTAGGTCTCCATGAGTCCTAAAAGTGAAATGAGAACTAATTGAGTCATGTTAGACCAAAAAGGACCAAAAAATAACTTTATTAATGTATAAAATATGTCCTATGACCTATTATATGTCTAACCTAATATTTTAATGGTGTGTGGCTAACTAAGTGGCATATGAACAAAGAATGGTATATATACAAGGTAGTTTCAGGCCTATTTAAAAAAGAGATGATAAGCAGATGAAATAAAAGACTGAATAAAATAATGAGGTTTTTTAGACCATAATATGAGTGTATATAAAATATATTTAAGATATAATAGGATTTATATGTATGAAAATCAATATCAAATGATCTAATAAGTTTTGAAGAGACCTAGTTGAGCGAAGATTCCTAGAAGGTAGTTTGAGAGGGTTAAAGAGTGTGAAGAACAAAATAAGGTGATAATAATATATTGTATGAGAAATAAAATTTTATTAATGTGATAATATCAATAATTTGGATGATTAGTGTTGAGTCATATAAGGGGTTGGTACTTCATTACAAGTGGGTTCTTGTTAAATCCTAGTCAAGTGGGTGTTTGGCTAGTTGCGGTTAGTGCTCCAGGTGGATTTGGTGATTCAGTAAATTTGGTTTTTATTATATAATATTGTATTAAATTTATATATATCAGTGGTTTTTCTTCCAATTGAGGTTTTCCCACATATGTGATGTGTTCTTTTATTTCCTATTTATGTAGATAGTTTCTTATGCTTGCTAGATCTATATTTTTGTTTGAATGGTTCATGATTGACTAGGTGTAATTAATTGAAAGGTTTTAAAGACTAATTTACCCCCCATTAATTATGATTCAAATAATTTGTATTATATCTTGATCCTTTTAATTAGGCCTAACAACTTGAAAGGATTTAGTTTTTATCTTCTAAATTCCTTTTTGTACATTTTATATAGGGTTTTTTGTTTAGACCTTTTTATCAAAACTTTTGTTTGGTATTTTTTATCAAACAAATTATTTGAAATAGTCATCATCAACTTTATTAGATTCGTAGATTTTTCTTGGAGCTTTTGTATTGAATATTTTATTCAAACATTTTTTTGATGGATTTTTGTCTTTGGGATTTTTGTTTAGGTTTTGTGTTTGGAAGATTAATTCAAATATCTTGTTGGTTTAGTACCCAAAAAAAAAAAAAAAATCTCAATTCTAGACTACCAAAGCCCAATGAACTTAACCAACAATGTAAACAAAATACTTTTTGATACTAGTCAAGGCTACCAGTGAACTAAACTAAAGAGATTTGAATTATGTAGGTAGAACAAACATATGAACATTGGACATTTAAAGCACAAAAATTAGAATTGAATGCTAAAGCTATATAGATGATGTTCATTTATTGAATTATTCATTACTAAAAAATGAATTCAAACTCAAATACTACCCTACAAATGAAATTCGTATCCACTTTCAAATCCATTGCAATCAAACAAGAAACTAGCAAAGGGGATTTTTTCATAGAGCACATCAATAGAATTTGTGCATTACACATAATTTCAATGTCATCATCATCCAATATATTTAGGAGAACACTTACACCATCGTTGTTCTCTATCAAAGATTAAACAAAGTTCATAAACATAGTATATGATGCAACTATCTTTGACAATAGGTATGGTAACTACTTGGAACTATGGGATGTTATGGATGCCATCGATGTGTTTTCACTTTAAGAAAATCTATCCTCCATAGAGAACCAATTTATTAAAAAAAATTATCTCTTAAGAGATAAAGACTATACTTTGTAGAAGCTAAGCCTAAGCTCATTCCATACATAGACCTATTATGAGTTTTGTTCTTTTCTGGGAAAACAACATAGGATTCATTTTTGCACCACATGGATAACTAGATAGTCATGCCCTGCATGACCAGATATAAATTTTAAAGGTATCTATCACTATTATTTATATATGCCATTTTTGATCAAAATAAATTGGTTACATAGAACCAACAAAATTTAATGGATAAAGTGTTAAGATCATGGCTTCTCCCTAGGGAGACAATGACCTTGAAAGGAATGTCTCCTACCCCCATAAATAAATTTGGAATAATGGTGTAGTTTTAGATGGAATTATTAAATAAGATGGATGGCATGAATAAAATCCATTTTCATAGTTTGTATTGGGTGCCATTACTACATATGATAATAACTATGGTTGTGACTTTTTCCCTGGGAGAAATAATAAGCTTCCAGCTAAGAGAACAAGTTTTGCATAAGATCACATGGCCCACTTGATTTGGCCATGTCTATATGATATCTTATCTTTTGGATACTATAATGGGCATAATATATAAGGACCTTGTTAAAATTTAAAGCTTGAACATAGATTCTATCAAGATTCATATTTGTGACTATTAATAGTTCATGTTTACTTATGCATATATAAAGCACATGGTCTAAATTATCAATGATGTCTATCCTTAAGTATGGTAGGTAATTTATGGGACTTCACTACCTATAATTGGAAAAGCATAGTGACTACACTAACTTCTTGGGGTGACTATTGGTTGTATCTTGATTATATGGTAATCATGATTGTCAATCATAAGATCCACCCTATGTACCTCCCCAAGTATTTACTAGATAAGATAGTAGAACAAGAAATTATGTACCAACTATGGTGGAGTTTTAAGAAGGATTTGATAAAAAATAAAATAAAACTCTATGGATCGCATATGATCATTGGCAGAAAGTGTTACACATAAAGGAAGCACTTTAGAGATGTTGGTAATAAAATAAAGATATATCATTTACCCACCATGCCATATAGGGACTAGGATCTCCATTTTCATATTTAAAATCATATTCAAGGATTTAGTATCACATACCAACATGTCCCTTATGACCATGATTTTATATTTTTGAATGCAATAGATGATGCTTAGGTTTTAGAAAGGGCAAAGCTTGTAGGCCTAAAAGATGATCATATAAGGATAATTCAATAAGAGCCTTAAATTTTAGTGAAATAAATATAGACTAGGATAAGACCTCCTAAAGGATGGATAACTTTAGATTTATAGAATAACAGCCCCCATAATAAATAGAGATACAAGGGAACCTTCATAAGAACTTCCCTTTCTACTAAAGGTTGTTGAGAAAGAGCTTGGGGTGAGAGAGAGTAATCCCAGGAGAGATCTAGGGAATCCAATTGACATGGATTCCTCTAATGAAGAAGACATAGAGTACCCAACTATAGCTACATTATAAATGCCTACAACTACACCCTAATTGTAGGAATCTAAAGTGCCATGGGTATCTACAAAAGAATCTATGGCCTCAATTCAATAACACTCATCCTTAGAGGGAAGGACTACTATTTGTTATAGGATGAAACCAAGGGATCCCTTCATGGATAAATCCAATAATGGATCAACCATAGGGATAGCCTTTAGTTCCTCAAAAATAAGTGGAGGTAGAGAAATAACTTGATGTAGAAGAAGAGCTAGAAAGAGACAAGGCACTAAACCTTATGGCTAATAAATGGAAGACACAAATCATGATAGATAGGATAGGTAATAAGGCTTAGCATTTAGACCATACCTCCCTAGTTTCTTCATGTGTTCCTATTTTTAGTTGAGTTCTAATAAGTGTTATTATGATAAATCCCAGGGTGGAATATGTCACATCCACCCCCAATGTTTCATTATCCTCTACTTATCTATTGCACATAAATTTGATTACTCCCAAGATAAATAAGGATTATTATACTAAAATTGTTCCATCTTCCCCCATAGTGTCATCCATATCCATTGTTCCCACTACTACTATTCCCTTTAGGACTATTATAGTCTAGACTATGAAGAAGAAAAGGGCCACTAAAATAGTTTAAATAGCCCTAGCCACGTCCCAACTTCATGTTTCATCTACACGAATCACTCTACCAATGCCATCCACCATTTCATCCCATGAGACCACTATCATAACCTTAACAAAGGGAAAAAGTGGAAAGAAAGTCATTATGATCCATCCACTCCCTTGATATGAAGGTGTGGATTGGTATAAGATCATTTGGACCTCCCTTCTTGACACAATCTTCAAGGGAGCAAAAGAGTAATAATCAGTAGAAAATCTTGAAATGGAGGCTAAAAATAAAGATATGTAACCAATGGACCCTACCCAACCAGTGATTTCCCCATGGGTGATTGATCTTAGAGCTAAGGATTCTCAAATTCCCAATTTCAAGATTATAAAGATCCCATCAATAAAAATTCTATTTGATAAGCCCTTTGGGAGCATTCAAAGGGTTAGAAAGAGGAAGTTAGAGGATGAATATGGAAGGGAAATTATTCTTGAGGAAAAGCAAGAGATTTATGCCTTGTCTACAAAGAATAATAAATATTTGGGAAAATATCCATATAATGAATATTTTAGGTCCCTAGCTGAAGCCCACAAAGATACCATGGTAACATTGCATGAAGGGGAAAAAATTACAAGTTAGGATATGGAATAAGAAATAAAACAAATTAAAGAACAATAACAGACAATTCATATTCTAATAGGGATTAAAGTTGAAGTAGGAGGCTACATTAAAATGTTATAATTATTTAGAGGTAGTAGAAGCAATGCAGGCTAAATTAGCCCCTCATATTGATCAAACACATCAATTATTTAATTCTATAAGAGAGATTAAAATAAATTGAAATTACTAATTTTTTACACAAATAATAAGGTGTACATCCATTTAGACCTAATGACACCATTTGAGGCATATAATTCCATCAATTTGGTGGTTGTTTGGTTATAAAAAGCTAGAGTGTGGGTGAAAATAGTTGGGGTATTGATGCCTAAATTTTAAGAGCACAAAGCACTCATCTTTCATATTTTTAATGATTTGAAGTTTTCAAAGGTAAAGGATGTTACAAGTAAGTTGATAAGTAGAATTAATTTTGATCAACTTATTCAAGAAGCTTATAACAATTTTAAGTAGAGTTTATAAGGGCTAACACTAGAGGACATTGAAGCTATGCTAATTTTTGTAAGGAAAAAGAAATTTAAAATTGAAATTTTCAAAATGAAATTTCAAAATATGAAGACAAAACATGCATACCCTATTAGGGCAAGTTAACAGGGTATACATACCCTTGCTATTAAACTTAGATATTATATGATCATAACATGATGTAGTGAAAATTTTATTTATTGAATTAGAGGTAAATAAGAAACAAAATAAAGTCAATATATCCACTTCATCACCAACATCTACAATCACCACTCCCATTAAAGTTAATGCATCCATATAGACATCTACTTAGCCTTAAGGGAAAGTTTTATGCATTTAAATTAAAATACCATCTTTAATTTTTTACATGTAGTTCTCTTATGATTTAAACTTTTAAAATTTGCCTATTTATTTTGTAAACATGCACATGTTACATGATAGTGTAAAGGTTTCCTTTAATTCTTGATGAACATAAGTTAACTATATATATATATAGTTATTATTGACACTACTGTTAAAACTAAAGATCTAACTACTCCATGTAACAAATTTTAATTTGTGCATGTACTTGGAGGATAAGGTGACCCCTCCCCAAGTATATTTAAACATATGTAACCCACATTTTTAGAGGGTCAAAAAATTTCAATTCAGAAGTAATATCATTTTTTATTGTTAGCTTATGTGTTTATGTATTTTTTTTCCAATCTTTGCGTAATTAGGCTTATCTTCTTTTGGTTGTTTGATTCAATAATTCTTTTTTTGTAATATTTGTGAGTAATTATTTCTTGTTATGATTGATATGATAGTTCTAAATGTGTAATATCTATTGAATGATTATCAAATTACATTGATCATGAGAAAATAAGTTGATTGTTTCATTATTCTATGTATGTAGAGGTGTTTTCATTGTTGTAGTTTTTTGTGTATGTGCAACAACTATCTCATATACCTCACTAGTTTGAATCATAATATCCTAAGTAAGGGTATAAAATATCTACTCTAAAAGGATAAACCTTTGACTAATGCCTTTGAGTTTACTATATCAAAATTATCCTAGACTACTTGACCATGTCTGACTGTGTGTATAAAAAAACTACTAGCAAAAGACATTGGTATTGAAATCACTTGTCCACATATAAAATAGCCTAAGAGCTGATTAATGAATCCATATAATATATGTTCCTTAATCTACCCTTCCATCCTTTTTCTTGAGTTTATTTTAAGACTTTCCCACTCTAGATTATCAGCCATCTAGCCACCAACTCATCTAGATTTTAACCTTTTTTAGAGACCATCCCTTCATTCCCAATCCTTGTTAACAACCTACATTCCATACCTACTATTCCATCAAATAATTTTTAAAAATTCATACCTCTAACTCATGCCCTAGAGTGAATTTCACCTCCATCGAGATCCTAAAATGTTAGAGGCTACCTTGTTATGAGTTGGTGTGCATAAAAATTACATCAGCACTCTTTCTAGTACTAGAAGGAGGGCTTGAGTACATATGATAAAATAGGTTAGTTTATATATATATATTTATACTATAGTCACCTAGGAGAGTGACTAGATCTAGTTCTCAAGCGAATCTTCTAGTCTTACCCTTGTCAAATAATAGCCAACCTAGATTTGTACCAATTTCCCTTATCCATATTAAATCTAGGCTACCTTCCCTAGTAAGGAACACTTCACTATTAATCATACCATGACTCAAACACTTGGGCTAGTTGGATCTATTATTTAAATCCTAAGGGATGTGCATGACCTACCCAAGAATCTTGAAAAGTATCTACCATCCTTCTCTACTTCAAGAGGAAGAATGACAGAAGAACACATCAAGTATTTGAAATTTATGCTAATACTAATGAATGTTATTAATAAATATGTTTCATGTAGGCTCTTCCATTTTACACTAATGGATGATGCTTATGATTGGTATCTTAATCTAATAGATAATTCTATTACTTCTTAGAACACATGTCAAGCTACTTTTCTTGCACATTTTAGATAGGTTATTAGCCTTAGTTTGATATACCAGTACTTTACCAGCATGAAGAGGGAGCCGAACAAACCAATTTTTCTTTCAATGTAATATTTTATAATATTTACACTTGATTGATCCTTGTGTATAAACTAGAAGAAGCATTAACATTAAAAATATATAAGAATGTTTCATATCCAATTACTACCATTTTCTTGACAACGGTTGCTATTATCATCACATTGGTGTTGGAATATGAAAAGGCCCTAAAAATTGATATTAAACATAATCCCTAGGTTCCTAGCATACCTAATTTAAACAATGGCTTCCCAGTGTTGAATCTAGGTCCACATGTGAAGCTGAACATTCCTATGTTCAATTAGAATCAGTTATACATGTTGCCTCCTCTAGCACAAAAAACACATCTAAATTACAATTTCTTAAACAAACATGCATAAGGAATTTGGACTAGTAGAATTAACATTTATAGACATATTATAATGTTGCTCTCTAAGGTACTTAATCTATAAAGGTAGAACTAGATGTTATTCAAAAGATGGTTCAAAAGTTAAGTAATGACTTCTTAAGCATGCAAAGAAAGATAGGAAACACCAATGACCCAATTGGTAATTATAATTAAAGGTTCTAGAGGTATAATAGAGCACTCAATTGGCTTGAAAATAATATTGAGTATCCCATCAAGCCTTTAAATATCAATAAATTGGAGATAACTCTACCCAATTGGTACAGAATCCATAATACTTCTCAACATGGTGTGCTTGATTGAATTGAATTTTGTGAAACATTTTAAATATTTCAAAGATAATTAGTAAGGCAATATTAGATGCATAATCCACTAGAATCCCACTAAAACCTTGGCCCTTTAAGCACTACCATGTTCTTTAAGACTCGTGACTTTCCTTTCCACATGAAGATGATAATGTACCAGTACACAACACTAATGAGATTCATGATTTATATAAATTCTATAAATGTGGTTACAATATGAGAAACATGGATCCCTTCATAACTTTTATTCCTTAAATAACATAGCCATTCCACTAAAACAAAAATTTGATAATAATCTACCTCCATCAAAAGGGAATGATCAGCCTCAACATAAGGAGGAAAAGTGAAAATGAGGATAAAACATAATTGAAAATATGAAGAAAATCATATCAAATATTACCCTTCATTAATTAGATTAGATGACCGCATACAAGTAAATACTATTGAAGTCTATCATATGGAAGGCCCTTGTGGAAAGGACAAAATCATCTACAGAAAAAATAAAGGTTTCTAACACTAATGTCATCTATAATAGAAAGCTTTCACCCTTTTTTGTTACTATCAAGGCATTTAGTAAGAGTATTCATAATTGTTTAGTTGATTCTAGAGCTTCACCAACTATAATTCCTACTTATATATGTTAAAATCTTGGCCTAACTCTAAGCCCTTTAAAGAGAATAATTTCATAGTTGGATAATATGGTGGTACCAATGATTGCAAAAATGACTAATCTATGTATTTAAGTGGCATATGAGCCATGATTTCATATTATTATCAACATCCTTATGGTAGACATACTTGAAGGCTATGGACTTTTGTTGAGTAAGGACTGTTCTAAAATGCTCAATAGATATCTTGCAATAGACTTCTCTCACATTTGGCTACCATGGAGAGCCATTGTAAACCAAATCTAGATTGATAGGGAACCAAAGATGAGGTATCCTATCATATATTACAATGGAAATAATGAAGATTTATGTTATAAATCCACTAGCCTTGGTAATTATACTTTAACTACACAAAATCAAGTATAAAAACTAGAATTCAAGGGCCCCAATTAGCTATGGATTCTTCACTTTGATAGCGCTATATCTAAACAAGGGTTAGGCATATAAATTTAATTGATTAATCCACAAGGGAATAAGTTTCTATGAGCATATGGATTATAGTTCCCTTAAACCAAAAATAGGTTATAATATGAAGCATTAATTTTGGGATTGTAATTTGCACTCAAGAACAATGTCAAATGGTTACTAGTATTTGGGCTTTTAGAGCTAGTAGTCAATCAAGTTAGAAACAAATATCAATGAAAAATGTATTATTTAAAAATATATAGACACAAAACATAGGATTTCATTGAGATCTTTGAGACTTTAAACATAGTAGCAGTTCCAAGAGAGTAAAATCAAGTTATAGATTCACTAGTTATTGTTGCTACCAATTTGAATCCTTTCCAAGAATCCAAGGTAAATAGATTCTCCATTAAGCTCATACTTTATCCTTCTACTCCTAACAATGTAAAAAATTTCCAAGTATTTGATGATAACCAAAAAACCATTCACTTTTTAACTAATTCAAAAAAATTGAGTCCTAAATCATTGATGACAAGGTAGTCATCTCTACCAAGAGGAGTCAGATCGTAAATGTATCCTCCAATTCAAACGTAATCATATTCCAATTAATTTTATCTCCTTATAAATAACATTATATATGTGTGTGTGTGTGTGTGTGTGTGTGTGTGTGTGTGTGTGTGTGTGTGTGTGTGTGTGTGTGTGTGTGTGTATGTATATATATATGTATATATATCTATATATATATATATATCCCAAGGATCATCAACAAAGTCAACCCAGAATTAATGAATTTGACTTCAAAAGGGATAATTTTATGTCAACATTGGCCTCAATTGTCATCCAAAATAAAGAAAATAGGTGAATTATTTACACACCCAATACAGAGATGTGATTGCATATATGTATGAGGACTTGAAGTTTTAAGACCCAAATGTCATCACTCATACAATTTCACTGAAACTAGACCACAAGATATTTAGATAGAGACAAAGACCAATGAATCATATCTTGGAACCTCTCATTCAAAGAGGAGTGGAAAAGCTATTAAGTGCAAGGATGTTATTTCCAATTAGACATTATACCTAGGTGGCCAATTTAGTCCAAGTTAGAAAGAAGAGTAAAGAGATTAAGTTATGTGTTGATTTCAAAAATGTGAACAAAGCTTCTAAGAAGGACAAGTATCCATTACCTTCCTTAGATGATGTGATATAGATAGTTAGTGGCTCTAAAATGATGTCCTTTTTGGATGTATTTTGAGGCTATAACCAAGTCTTGGTACAATTATAAGATATAATTAATATTGCATTTACTATGAAGTGGGGTACCTATGCATATAAAAGGATGCATTTTATCCTAATAAATGTAGGATCCAACTTTCATCAAGCCATGGATCATGTATTTAAAGGATTAATAAGTAAATTCATAATCATATATATGGAATATCTTATTGTGTTCTCTATATATAATAATGATCATGTAGGCCATCTATAGTCAATCTTCAAAAGATGTAGAAGATTTGGCATCTTACTAAACCCAAAAAAGAACATGTTTGGAATAACTGAAGGTAAGATCTTGGGGAACATCATTACCAAAGAAGGAACCATTATTGATCTAAATAGAATCTAAAGGATTTTAAATATTTCACCACCAAATAGCAAGAAGGAGCTCAACTCATTATTTGGGAAGATTAATTTCATAAGAAAGTTTATATCAAGATTTGTAGAAATTGTGAGACCTCTAAATGTAGTGGTTAAAAAGGATGTTTAAATAGAATGGGCAACCTAAAAGTCTAAAATATTTTTAAGACATCAAATATGTTATATCTTAGGCTACAGTACTAATTAGTCTAGATTGTACAAAGGATTTTTACTTTTAATCATTTGATTTAGAGTATATAATTATTTATATCATAACACATAATAAAGATGAGATTGAGCATCCAATTTCATTTATGAGAATGGATGTGAAGGATGAACTTAGGTACTCCATGATTGATAAATAGATCTTCTCTCTTGTCAAAGTAGTGAAGTTTTGACACTACATCTTGAGGAATAATACTATTACTATCATACTTGATCCTGGTGTTAAGATCACCTTATCATAGAATGAATTTAGAGAACACAAAGGCAAATGGATGGCAAAACTGTAAGATTTCTACATAGAAATTTATCCTAATAAGATCATTCAAGGTCAAGGAATCATCCAACTCATGATTAAGCATGATCCACATATTACTATTGAATAGGTAAATGAATCCTAGGTATTTAGAGGGGAATGGTATAATAACATAATCTAGTATCTACATATAGGTACTTATTCCCCAAAACTCAAAAAAGAATGAATGAGAGCTTTGAGGCTCAAAACTTCTAACTACATGATCAAGAAATGAGTTCTCTATAGGAAAAACTATGAAGGCATCTATCTTAGATGTGTATTTATAGAATAAGCTAAAGAATTTTTAGAAATCTTGCAATAGAATATAGGTAGTGGTCACCCATTTGGGAATACCACATCTCATAATAACTTAATAATCATATACTAATGTCCAATATTTTTCAAAGATGCTCATACCCGTGTAATGATGTGCCATGAATGCCAAGTATTAAAAAAAATAGAAGTACATGCAGTAATGCCCTTTCAACCTATTATTAAAGAAATACCATTTTACCAATGACAGTTGGACTTCATTGGTGTCATTAATTCAAACTCCTTAATAGGTCACAAGTTTTTACTCACTACCATATATTACTGCACCCAATAGACTGAGGTAGTGTCGTCAAATAATTATAGAGCACAAGATGAGACTCTTTTCTTGGAGGAACACATCATAACTAGATTTGGAACTCCCATTTCTCTAGTTTGTGATAATGGGAAAACATTCATTTCATCTAAATTTACTGAATGGGCTCATGATAACTAGATCACTATTATGTCATGTTCTAACCATTACACTCGAGGAAATGGATTGGCTAAATCAATGAATAAGAACCTGATAGATTTAATTAAGAAATCAATTGGGAGTAAGCCTAGGGACTAGCCTAATTTATTAAAGTATTCCCTTTGGGCATATTGAACAAGATATAAGAAGGACCTCAAATCCTTACCTTATCTATTGGTGTATGGATGTAGGCTAATATTCCAAATCCTGTTTAAAATAACAACTTATCAATTCATTTAGGAATACATGGAACCAAATGATAAACTAGAATATCAACTACTGGATATAATATAAATGGAAGACTCAAGCATTTAGTAAACACTAGGATGTAGCTTAGAGATGGTTAATAAAAGAACAAAATTCAAAGAATTTAGAATTTATGATCTAGTGATTCTTTGGGATAAATCCAATGAAAATAAATGATAACATGATAAATTTTCCCCACTATGAACTGGACCATATCATATTTCAAAGATCTTAGGCAATAATGTATTCCATCTAAGGGACCTATAGGACAATGAAATCATTAAGTTCCATTTGAGAGAACAAGTTCTGCATAAAATCAAGCAACCCACTCTAGTTGGCCACTTCTATATGATGTATTATCTTCTAGATACTATAATGAGAAATGTATATAAGGAACATGGTGAGCTTTGGATCCTATCCAAAAATTTTATCAAGAGTCATGTTTGCAAATATTACTAGTTCATGTATATTTATGCATAGATAAAGCATATGGTCCAAATTACCGAAGACTACTATCCTCAAGGATGGAAGGTAATTCATGGGACTCCACTGCTTAGATTTAGAAAAAGCATAGTGACTACACTAACTTCCTAGTGTGATTACTTGTTTTATCCAAAATATACAATAATCATGATTTTTTGTCATAAGATATACCCCTTTTTCCTCCCTAAGTATGTACTAGACAAGCTAGCAGAGAAAGAAATTATGTACCAACTCTAGTGGAGTGCCGAGGATGGTTTGATAAAAAAAATAAAAACTCATTATATGGATTATATAGGATCAATGGTAGAATGGGTTACATGTAAAATAAACACTTTAGCTACATCAAAAATAAAATAAAGAGCTATCACTTTCCCACCATGCCACATAGGGACTGGGATTCCCATGGTCATATACACAATTATTTTTAGGACTTTGGTATCCTATACCAACGTGTCCCTTATGACCATGATTTTATATTTTTGAATGTGAAGGATGATCCTTAGGTATTGTAAAGGATAAAAAATACATCCCTAAAAGAGGATCATCTAAGGATAATTCAACAATAGCCTTCAATTTCAATGAAATAGGCTACCCCGTCCTAAAGGATGGATAACTTCAAATTTATGAAACAACCAACCCTCACAACAAATAGAGGTACAAATGGAGCCTTCATATAAACTTCCCTTTCTATTAAATGATATTAAAAAATATCTATTGGTGAGATATCCTAATCTTAGGGGAACTCCAAAGGATCCAATTGACCTGGATTCCTTTGATGAAGAAGACACAGAGTACCCAATTGTAACTACATTGTAAACACCTATATCTATACCTAAATTATAGGAATATATAGCGATAGGGGTATTATAATAATATAAAATTTAAAATTTGGTAACTTAAGTGTGGTTAATGATATGTAATCCATACGTCTATCTTGCTTGCTCTCATGACCCTCAAAGGCATGTTTTCACTAATTCCTAGTCATCCATAGCCTCCCTGACTAAACCCTTGAAAACCAAAATTAATGTTTTTATTCTTAATCCATACCCATAGGTCCCTTCATCCATGGGCAATAATTCCCAAACTTGGACTACAATGCTAAAACCTAGGGTGTCCCATTTCTATCACTATTTTCCAAGAACATTTTAGTTTCTAACAGTCATATTCTTCTGAATCCTTATCCTAATTCATGTCAACCTAACATGATTTTATTTAACCCACAATTATTAAATCCTCTATAAAATTCCATTTAAAATATAATTAGAAGGGTTGACACTCATTTACAATAGAGAAACAAGAATAAAATTAAGACTACTCAGGCACTTTTCCCTATTCCCTACATACAAACATCCAATATCATTTCAAGTTTATTCAAACCTTTACACCAATCCCTAGTCATTCAAATAACACCTAGTTTTTCATTTAATTGCATTTCAATCACACTATTATACCAAGTACTTTAATGGGAGAACTAAATATAGCTTGATCCCTCCTTGGAGTATTGGTATGTAGGTAGTGTGCCCATGCACAAGGTGTGAAGTATGTCCAATGTATTATTTACACACTAACCCATCCTCTCTTTTCTATAATTATTACATTAAATTTCAAGCACAAATAAGACCTATGGTATGAAATACTAAATTATTTATACAATGAGCTCCATAGATTTTCAGGCTTCAATATTTCACAAGCAAGGTCACACAATCCTGATGCACCACCTATAAATCTTAGATCACCAAGAAAATAACACCAAGATAACACTACAATGCTAAAACATATAATGTACCAATTTTAGTGCTCATGTAAATTAATAAATTAACTCTAGATTCATTTGTGTGATAGTCTCCCAATCCTTGACACAAATTTTCAAACCCTATCTCAGTCAAAATAACACAACATTAGATAAGTTTAATTTTCTCTCTCACTACTATTTTTAGAAAATCCCTAATTACAAACAAAATTCACAAATTATTAGCTTATTTATTGCATATGATTTATTGATTTTATATACTCAGACCCATTTTGTTATTTAAGAATTAAACATCTAATTTTCCAAAAATAATAAATCATTTGGTGAACTTGACTTACTTTGAATTTTGCATAAAAACTCTAAAAACCTTGGGGTAAATTCTTAGATAATTTATCCCATTAATTTTTTAATTTTGTCTTGAATATTAAAATAAAAAATTAATCTCAAAATTTAAAATTTTGTAGTAAATTCTAAAATATATTTATTTCAAACCCTAGTTGCATCAACTACCTCCCAGTAATTTTCTAGTAATTTTTCAATCATTTACTAAAATTTTAGTTGCATATTAAAATTAAAAAATTAATTCAAATTTCAAAAATTCATAGTAATTTTCAAAATATTTACTTTTTCCAAAACCCTATTTGCATCTACTAGGTCCCATTAAATCACTAATTTTCCATTAAATTTCAAATTTTTCAATTACATATTTAACTCAAAAATTCAAATTTCAATTTTAAAAATTTATAGTAAATTTTCCACATTATCATTGTAAAAACCCTAGTTGCATGTATTAGGTCCAATTGCTTCTTGAGGTATCACCTTACATGTTTACACACTTTATATCCTTTTCATGCAATTTATAGTTAAACAGTTTTAGGATTTCACATTTTTTATATCCAATATTTTCCTTTTTTAGAACTTGGATTATAACAAATTATTGTAGAAAATTCAAACACTTTTCAAATTGTTTTCCTACTCTAACAATGACCCAATACACTAGTTTTGATGAAATTTATAAGAGAGAAGTTCAAGAACTCTTAACCAAACACCCTGACATGCAAGATGACATGCTTAAAATATTACAAGGAGAACAACAAAGAATAAAGAATGGTTAATCTTCTCAAACCATAGAGAAACCAATCAAAAATGATACTATAGGGGAAACTATGTCTCAACAACCCCCTATAGTAGTCCAACCTACCTCTATACCACCAATTATAGCTAGTACATCCCTATCTCTTGATGTGGTAGCCCTTATGCAAGAGATACGATCTCTTCAATCCAAGGTGCTACATCTTGATCAAGGTGCCACTAAACCTACACAAGTTTTGGACTCTTTTGATATTCTTCATACACCATTGGCACGTCACCTTTCTTCTACACCCTTGCCATAAGGTTTTGTTCAACCTAAGCTTACTCTTTATGAGACACATTTGAGATATTTTCACATAGAATGCTTGGATTATGTACCAAATGACTGGTTACTTACCAAGCTATTTGTATGGAGTATAAAGGATTATTATTTACAATTGTTCTATAGTCTACTAAATTAGTTATACAATGCATTAAATCCTTTAACTGGCATATTCTAAGCACATTTCATTATCAACATTGGTGATAAGGTCTCTTATGCACAAATTTCACAATAGAAACAAAAATCAAATGAGAATCTCATAGACTATGTGCTTTGATATAAGACCATCTTAGCTTAGATGACTAGCCCCATGTAAGATAAGGAGTTATAGGATCTCTTCAAATATATCCTTCTACTAGCATTGCATGAATGTATTATGTTTAAAAGATTATATTCCTTCATTGAATTGTGTCATACAATAAAGGAAAGAGAATTAAAACTCATTTCAATGAGAAAACTCAAGTATACAAGAATTCTAGACACAACAAACAAGAGTAATAGCCAAATCCAATTCAAGGTTAAATTCAATGATAAAAAGAATTAGAATCAACCAATAGTCAATGCAGATTTAGATCCCCCTCAACATGTGGTTTTATCAACACCTCCTCAACATGTGGTTTTATCAACACCTCCTCGATGTGTGTTTACCAATCTACTAGTTTCTCCAACTCAAGTTTTACAGAAGTTATTAGAATTTACCATCATCACTCTCACTCCTATTCTATAATTTAACCTAGAAAATCATATTCCATAGGGATATGACCAACATGCATTTTATGATTTTCACAAGGAACTAGGACACACTATAAATAAATGCATGAGTTTGAGACATAAGATACAAGACTTGATAGATGAAAACCTACTTGATCTTTGCACTTTAGTTAAGCCTCCACAAAGAAAGCAAACATAGGATAAAGCTTTGAAAATCTTCTCAAATCCATTTCCATAGCATTCTAAACAAGATAAAGGGGACACATCAGGTGTTCACCACACATACCATGCACATCTTCCACTAATTACATACCAGGCATCTTCAATTGAGTCACATCCTTTGAGTGGTATGATAGGTGTGTATGAATCCAAGGTACTAACTAGACCTTTGATATCCTTATTAGATTAGGAGATTGTTGAGGATAATTTAGATTATAATACACTCTTTATTAGAGCACATATTCATAATCAACTCATTCATTATGTTCTCATCGATAATGGATCCAGTGTCGACATGTGCACCATTAAATTATTGTATCATTTGGGCTATTCAGATTAGGATATCACTCTGATAGATATATTTATTGATAGATTCAGTGGGCACATACAAAGTTCATTGGGTGAGATTTTACTTCCTTTATAGACTAGTCCAACACATGTGACCACACATTTCACCATAGTTCCCAATGTAAGAGTTTTTTATATATTAGTTGGTTATCCATGGATTCATAAAATTCAAGTAGTATCATATATATTTCATAGATACATGAAATTCATTCATGATAATTAGGTTATTACAATTGGTGGAGTTCCATATGAGTTACCACTACCCACTTTAGATTCATCTCCTTTGTAATCACTAGTTCTATCTTCTCCACCAGTTTTAGTTTCCCCACCAATTATAGTTCTTCTTCTAGTATATATTTAGACATAGGTGAGGTATCCATCACCAGTATAAAGGCTTAATTCACCTCCATATATTTGATATTCTAGATAGCTTCTAGCTACAATATTCACAACCAGAGTAATTTCTTTGAGATCTCATGCATCTACACACAGGGCACATGTTTAGAGAACTTCTCCTACTTCTGAATGGATCACTAAGAGACCTACAATTGTATCCACTTCTCTAAGTTATATATGGACCCCAAATTTATTTTCTACTTTAGATATTTCATAACATTTACAATGCACATAGCTTTTAAAATCATAGTCTCAGCATTTTTATCGTGCTTCACAATCATGCATGATACCTTTGTTTGATATAGGACACCATGACAGGGAGTCTCATCTAAGACTCATTGGTTAGTATAAATTATTCTCAATCTTTCCTATACATAAAGTATTTTAAAATTACAAAAACAATATAAAATATCAAAAACATCAAAAACATTCAAATATATCCAAAACATAGAAACATTGTGATTGTATACATCATCCCTGATTTATAGTGTTACTACTATATTAGACTTACATTTTCTATTATATTGTATTATTTTTTGACTTATCAGCATTACCATTCTTCACTTGATCTTCTTTGAGTGTGTACAGTGACATCCAGATCCTTGATTGCTTCACTCTACCCATTAAGGGAGCATTCTAATTCTACATTTGAGACACACATCGATATACATACCAATTGGGGGCATATTATACTTGACTAAACCATATATGTTATGTCATTCCTACACCACAAACTTTATTTATCATGTTGACATACATTACTTAATAATCTTACATAGATTACCATATTGACACTCACTAGTATCTTGTACTTGTGTATTTCCTAGCATATACTTAGTCATGTACTAACATGTATTGGATAATTTAACTCTTGATTTGATTAGTTATATTTTATTTTATCTTTCTATTTATTACATTTTTTCTCTTCTTGGTTTGTGTAGCTTATTGGATTATATTTCTAGTTCCTACATATCTCTTGTATGTGCCTTGGGATATTTGCTAATGTCCTTATCTTCTATTCATGTGTGTGCCTTAGTAATTTTTGCAATATCCTTTGCCTATACTCCTATATGTGATTATGGATTACACATTAACTTTATTTCTTAAATTGTATGTGTATGTGGCATTTGAACATGCCTTGTATACTTGATTTCTAGTTTCAATGATATGTGTCCATGTCCCTTGATTGATTGGGCCCTTGGCCACTCTTGTATGCCTCTTGCTTCTTTATTTTTATGTTTGTTTCTTTATTAATTTTCGTATTTTTAATTCCATGATCCATATCATGGATTTCCTTATTTTCTTTGACGTTCATTAGGATGCCATAATGGACATCATGCTCCATCCCTCCTTACTAACAACCAATAACTAACAACTAACACTTCTGATTCTAGTTCAGTCCATTGAAAATGTTATTACATTGCTATATTTATATAGGCATACCTCCATTTATCTACCAAGATCTCAAATCAAATATTGTTATATCTCAATGTATCTTGTCAATTATCATTACTATATCATATATCTATGAAACATAACACACTTACATGGCTCTTTATTCTGAGGGAATTAATTACAATGTATTAATTCCTACCCTTAAAAGAGGGGGAAATAAATAAGGTTTTTTTCACAAGTATCATAGCTCCTAATAGTTGAAAAAATAGTTTTTATAAAACTTAGAATAGAATTTAGACATCAAACTAGGTAGAACAGACCAAGCAAACAATAGAGAATCTAGAACAGTTACTAGATTTGACCTTCGATAACAGTGCCAAAGTTACACTACAGTGTTAGATAGTAGGGTGTCTTGTTTTTATCACTCCTATCTAGACATCAAAAAATTTATTTTTTCTAGAAATAGACAAAAAAGTGAGTTTAGTTATAGGTTTGTTCACTCAATACCATCTAGATTTAGCATGTCTCAGTACACTTTTTGCTCAGAGAATCCAGATACAAGGGACATCATGCATAACATGATGAATCTCAATTATATTTTTAGATTAGGTATTTGATATAAATTTTAGATCAAAATATATGTTCTAGACACCAATGATTGGGGGAAATATGCACAACATATTGATCCTCCTTTTTTCTGAGTTTATTCTATTTTCTAAGAATTTTTGAGTAGTTACATGCCTTACTCCATCTATAGGTGGTTATCATCCTTTTTTAAATTTATATTTCATACAATCTTAATTTCCCAAGCACTAGATTTTTGGAGTTGGCTTCCACATAAGCCTATTGCACTAGTTTTAGAGTGGCTTTCATACAAGCCTAACCTCCATCTTTCAAAATGGCCAAGAGTGGCCTAGTTTTCAACATACATTCAACTATCCATGCCAACATCATTAAATCATAGTTCATTCATGGGATTTAATAGCCATCTCATATGCTTATTCCATAGTGGTATTACTTCATAGCTTCACTTCATGGTGAAATGATAGAGCTAAATACTAGCTATCCTTTGTATTCTTGAGCCACCTATTCAGATGGATTGGATACATAGCCCAAACATCTATTGACACATGCATGATTCATTAGCTTCACTTACTATCAGATGATGGAGCCAAAGGGCCTACCTTTGCATTCTTGGGCTACTTTTAGAGATTGAGCACTTAGCTCCATTCATGATATTACTTTTGGTACAACACACACATAGTACAATCCAACATCATAATAGGTTTTTTATTGGTTCATGTACTTGTTGAGGTGTATTCATTCCTTATTTTTCTTCTCTCTCTTACACAAATTTTGTATGTTCTTATTTAAGATATAGCATATATAGTAAGGACTAATCTATTCTATGTTTTTCATTGTAGATTCACATTGCACACCATGCTCTCTCTATTGACATATAATATCACATAACATAATAAGCTTTACATTTATAGGTAAGTTCAAGTATGCTTTCTATTTTTTCTTTATCGTAGTGTTTAAATTTTTTGCATCACTAGAATAAAGTGGATGGGGGCGGGGTGAATATAGTCATATAAAATTTAAAATTTGGTAACTTGAGTGTGGTTAATGGCACATAATCCATAGGTCCATCTTGATTTATCTCATGACCCTCAAAGGCATGATTTCAATGATTCCTAGTCATTTATAGCCTCCCTGATTGAACCCTTGCAAACCTAGATTTCTCTTTCCATGCTTAATCCATCCCCCTAGGTCCCATCAACCATGAATAATAGTGCCCAAACTTGGACCATAACGTTGAAACCCAAGGTGTCCTATTTTTGTCATTATTGTCCAAGTACATTTTGGATTCTAATAGTCATATTATTTTGAATCTTTATCCTAATTCTTGTTAGCCTAATGCAAATTTAATTAACCCACAATCATTAAATCCCCTATAATAATCCATTTAAAATCTATTTAGAATGGTTGACACTCATTTACAAGTGAGAATCAAGAATACAAGCAAGACTACACAAGCACACTTCCCTATTCCTTGAATACATCCATCCAATAGCATTTGAATCTTATTTAAACCTTTACACCAATCCCTAGTCATTATAAGTATACCTAGTTTGACATTTACTTGCATTTTCATCACACTATTGCACCAATAACTTCAATGAGAGAACTACATATAGCTTGATCCCTCCTAAGAGTACTGGTATATACGTAGTGTGACCACACATGGGGTGTGAGGTGCATCTCACATATTCTTTAAACACTAACCCCTCTTCTCTTTTCTCCAAAATTTACATTCAAGTTCACACTTAAAGGGGAATTATGGTATAGAAGAATAAATCAGTTAAAAAGTGAGCTCCATGAACTTTCAAGATTTGATATTTCATAGGTAGGGTCACATAGACCTGATGCACAAAACCTAGAAAGTTAGATGACTAGGATAACAATGCTGAGATAAGACTACAATGTCAGAACCTAAGATGTCCCCCTTTCAATGATCCTATCAAATCAAGAATAAACTCTAGATTACTATTTATGATAGTCTCCCAAGCATGCACATAGATTTCTAGACCATGTCTAAGTCAAAATAGCATAGAATTAGATAAGTTTAATTTTCTCTCTCTCACTACTATTTTTAGATAAATCCCTAATTATAGTCAAATTTCATAAATTAGTAGCTTATTTATTGTATATTATTTACTAATTTTATCTACTTAGACCCATTTATTATTTAGGAATTAAACATCTAATTTCCCAAAAAATAATAAATGAGGTAGTTACAGAGGAAGTTGTTACCTCAATTCAACAAGGATCCTCCTTAGAGGTAAGGACCACTATTTGTTACAGGAGGAAACTAAGGGCTCCCCTCATAAATAATCCAATAATGGATCAACCACATGGCCTAACTTCAGTTCCTCAAAAACAAGTGGAGGTAGTGAAAGAAATTAATGAAGAAGAGATGGAAATATACAAGGCACTAAGCCTTATGGCTGATAAAGGGAAGACACCAATCATGGATGACACATTAGGTAAGAAGGCTCAGCCTTTAGACCTGCTTCCCTAGTTTTTTCATGTGTTCTTATTTTTAGTTCAATTTCAATAAGTTTTATTCTAAGAAATCCCAAGGTGGAAGTTGTCACATATACCCTTGATGTTTCATTGTCATCTTATTATCTCTTGCACATACCTTTATTTACTCCCAAGATAGATAAGGATTCTACTACTACCATTGTTCCATCTTCCCCCACTATGCTACCCACATCCATTGTTCCCACTACTATTAGTATTTCCCTAGGAATACCATAGTCTATACCATGAATAATAAAAGGGAAAATAAGAAATTTGAAATATCCCTAGCCACTTCCCAACTTCATATTTCATCTACACAAATAACTTCACCAATTCCATCCACTAGTTCATCCCAAGAGACCACTTTCATAATCTCCAAAAATGGAAAAAGGGGAAAGTAAGTCATTATGTTCCATCCACTCCCCCAATATCAAGGTGTGGATTGGTCCAAGGTCATTTGGCCCTCCCTTCTTGACATAGTCCTTAAGGGAATAAAATAAAAATAATCAAGAAAAAATATTGAAGTAAGGGATACAACTAAAGATACATAGCCAATATACCCTACCCAACTAGTGATTCCCCCATGGGCAATTGATCTTAGATCTAAGGCTTCTCAAAATCCCAATTTCAAGATTACAGAGATTCCATAAATAATAACCATATTTGATAAAATATCTAAGCGAATTCAATGGGTTAGAAAGAGGGAGTTAGATAATGAAGGTGGAAGGGAAATTGTTCTTAAAGAAAGGCAGGAGGTTTATGCCTTATCTGCAAGGTAGAATAGATAGTTGGTATAATCTACCTATAATGAATATTTTAGGTCCCTATTTCAATCCCAAAAAGATTCCATGGTAAAATTACATGAAGGGGTAAAAATGGAAAGGCATGAGCTGGAACAAGAACTAGATCAAATTTAGGAACAAAAATAGATAGTTCATATTCTAGTAGGTATTGAATCTAAAGTGGAGGAGGTTGCATCAAAATATTATAATTATGTAGAGTTAAATAGAATTAATATGGGCCAAATTATCCCATCATATTGATCAAATGCACCAATTTTTTAATTCCTTAAAGGGAGATGAAAATAAACAAAAAATATTGATTTTATACACAATTAATAAGGCCTACAACAATTTAGACCTGATGACATCATTATAGGCAACTCATTCCCTAAATTTGGTGGTCATTAAGACACAAAAAGCTAGAGAGTGGTTATAGCAATAGGGTCATTGATGCTAAAATACCAAGAGCAAAAATCACTCATCTTCTAGATTTTTAATTATTTGAAGTTGTCAAGGGCGAAGGATGGTACCAGTAAGTTGATAGGTAGAATTAATTTTGATTGGATTAATAAATAAGTTTTTGAAAATTTTAAGTATAGTTTACAAGGGCTAGCACTAAAGGATATTGAAGTGGAGCTACGTTTTATAAGGAAAAAGGTAACTAAATTTAAAATTTTCAAAATCAACTTTCAAAATGTGAAGTTAGAACATGCAAATCTATTAGGGAAAGTTAATAGGGTACATATTCCCTCACTATTAAACTTAGATATTATATGGTAGTAGCATGATCTACTAAAAAAATGATTTATTGAGTTAGAGGTAAAGAGGATGGAGACTAAAATTGTTGCATATATTTTAATGCTAACATCTACAATCACCACTCCCACTAAAGTTTATGAATCCATGTAGATGTTTACTTATCCTTAAGGTAATGTTTTATGCATATAAATTCAAATTGTTATGTTAATTTTATACTTGTAGTTCTCTTATGCTTTAAATTTTCTATAAAATTTACCTATTTATTTTGTAAACATGCACACATTACATGATAGTGAAAAGGCTAAATTTAATTCTTGATGAATGTAAGTTAATTATATATATAGTTATGACACTATAGTTAGAACTAAAAATCTAACTATTCTATGTAGCCAATTTTTGCATGTACTTGGATGATGAAGCTACACCTCCCCAATTTTATTTATATATAAGTAATCCAAATTTGTAAATGGTTGGGAAATTTTATTATAGAATCAGAATCATTATTTATTGTCAACTTATGTATTTATGTATTTTCTTTCTAATCTCTATGTAATTAGGCCTATCTTATTTTGATTGTTTGATTTAATAATTATTAATGTGAAACAACCATGAGAAAATTCTTTCTTGTTATGATTGATATGCTAGTTTTAGATGTGCAATAACTATTAAATGATTAGTAAATTACATTGATCATTGGCAAATAATTTGATTATTTCATTATTCTATGCATATAGAGGTGTTTTTATTGATGTAGTTTTATTTGTATGTGCAATAGCTATCTCAGATACCTCACTAGTATAAGTCATAATATCCTAATTAAGTGTTTGAAATAACTACTCTAAAATAAGAAACCTTTGACTAAGGCCTTTGATTCCCCTAGATTAAAATTATCCTAGACTTCTTGACTATGTTTTACTATGTGTGTCCAAAAACTACTAACAACATACATTGGTTTTGAAAGCACTTGTTCTTTTATAAACTATCTTGAGAAGTGATTCTTGAAGTCATATAATCTCTCTTTATTACTATACCCCTAACATATTTTTTTGAGTTTATTTTACTACTTTCCCACTCTATATTAGCAACCATCTAGCCACTAACCCATCTATATTTTAACTTTATTTTAGAGACCATCTCTCCATTCATAATCTTTGTTAACAAATTGCATGTCCTACCTATTATCCCATCACCTATTGTTAAAAATTCATACCTAAAATTCATGCCCTAGAGTGGAGTTGAACTTCATTCAGATCTTAAAATGTTAAAGACCACTTGTTATGGGCTAGTTGTTGTAAATATTGTCACTGATGTCAAATTAACATTTAATGTCTAAAGGTGTTTTTAATGTTTATATCTTGGCTAAATTGTTTTAATATTAATTAAATACTAACAAATATATTTTTGTTGAATAAAGACAAAAGAGGGTCCATGAAGAAGTTGAAGAGTCATCACTAAATAAAAGGATGAAAAGGATGCATTTCTCCATGAAGGGTCACCTTGAGGAATCTAAAGAGTCATCACTAAAGACAAAATAAGAAAAGGACCCATTTTTCCATGAAAGGTCACCTTGAGGAATTTGAAGAGTCGCCAAATAATGACAAAGAAATAATTCAAAGGGTCATGTAAGGGTGAATGCAAAAGGTCATTTGGAAAGCTATAAAAGGATGATTAGGAAGCCATTTAGATATATGGAAGTGAATAATTTTATCCCTCTAAGAAGAGCAGAGGAAAGTAGATAAAAGAGAAGAGATATTGTAGAGTACTATCATTTGTTGAGTAAGAAACATTGAGAGATAGTGGTGTTTTATATAGAAGAGAGGTTGGTCCTCCTATGGGTTGGTGATCACAAATATTTGTAAGGGGTTGGTGCTCCTATGGGTTGGTTCTCACAAATCATTGATGTGTTGGTGCTTAAAAAAAGGGTTCATGCTCTTACAAGTTGGTGCTTGTAAACATTGTAACTTTAGTTTATGCTCATTTATATAATTGATATTGTTATCCATGGGTTTCCCCATTTTGGGTTTTCACATAAAATTTGCTCTCTCTCTCTCTCTCTCTCTCTCTCTCTCTCTCTCTCTCTCTCTCTCTCTCTCTCTCTCTCTCTCTCTCTCTCTCTCTCTCTCATGTGGTGCATGTTATTGCTTTGAAATTTATTGCATATCTTGAATGTATGATTAAGTGGTTAAAGTAAAAGGAATTTGATTAAGTAAAAGATATATCCTATGTTTAACAATTGGTATCAGAGTAGGTTCCTTTATAAAGTGTTTAACAACTTGAATGTATATTGAGAAAATCATGATGGCTAAGCAACTAAAGAAGGAGAATCAAGAGTTGAAATCTATGGTTGAGGATCTTAAGGAACATGTGTGTATCTTGGATTCTAAATTGGCTATAGCAGCAAAAGAAGATAAGATGTTTATTTAGGATCTTAAGAATCAACTAAAGGTTGCAAATTTAATTTTAAAATCAATAGAAGAAGAGTGTAATTAGTTAAAGGATGAGTTAGGTTATTTGAAGGATAAGAATGACAGGCTCATAATCAAGGTTGAGAAAGATCATGAAATATAATTCCAAGGTAAGAAGGATGAAAGTTTAATGGGAAAATTGTAGAAGCCAATTGGGCAGCCCAATGCTTTCAAGTTTTCAAATTATTTTCATGTCCATTATTTTTTTGTCATCATGTTGGTCATAAGTCAAGAGAATATATGAGGAGAAGAAATCAAACAAAAGGATATCTCAATCACATTCAAGTAAAAGGTATGAAAAATAGTTGATTTTGTTGTCATAAGGCTCGTCATATTGCTAAATTATGTCCAAATAAAGTAAAGAGGTCTTCAAGATATGTCAAAATATACAGAGCCCTTAGAAGATATGAAAAGAGCCAAATTCAAGTTTGGAGACCTAAGACAGTAAAGGTTGATCAAGATGTGTTTAAGAGTGAGAATAAATTACTTACTATAGTGGATAAGAAAATCATATAGGAAAGACTATGAAGAATCTCTTGTTACATTTGAGCATGAGCCTTGTCAAGATAAGATAGTTACAAGAATTGAGAATATGAATAACATCATGAATGTTGAGGTTAGTAAGTCAAATAAGTTAGACATGATTAAATAGATTCTAAGAGAAAGACACAAGAAGATCAAGGAAGTAATAGAGGAGATGTTGGAATCTCTTGAGTTTTTTTCTAGGACCCTTTGTAGTGGGGTGTCTCTTATAGGCTTCAAGGGGACACTTTTAAGAAAAATTTAAGAATGGTGGATGTTATTAGGTCTTGGCTATGTTATATGACAAGAAGGTGAGTTGATAGATTAATTTATATATCATTTGAGGGGGAGATAAGTGTAAGCTACAAGAAATAGGTATAGGGAATAGGTATAAGGAATAGGTATAAGAATAGGTTCAAGAAATAGGATGCTATAGTAAGGGGGAGTTACTATATATTTATAGTTAGTTTATTATATAGGTCTCAATTTAGGTTGGCATGTGTAGTAAAGGTTTTAAAAATTGATGACAGATTTAGGTTGCCATCAAAGACAAAGGGGGAGATTTTTATAAATATCGGCATTGATTTCAAATTAGCATTTAATGTTTAAAGGTGTTTTTAATGTTTATATCTTAGCTAAATTTTGTAATATTAATTAAATATTAACGATTATATTTTTGGTTAAATAAAGACAAAAGAGGGCCCATGAGGAAGTTGATGAGTCATTAGTAAAGAAAAAATAGGAAAAGGATGCATTTTCCCATGAAAAGTCACCTTGAGGAATCTGAAGAGTCATCACTAAAGACAAAATAAGAAAAGGATGCATTTCTCCATGAAGGGTCACCTTGAGGAATTTGAAGAGTAACCAAGTAAAGACACATAAATAATTCAAAGGGTCATGGAAGGGTGAATGCCAAAGGTCATTTGGAAATCTCTAAAAGGAGGCTTGGGAAGCCATTTAG